>OX122886.1:19241790-19841790 GCA_944738645.1 Eristalinus sepulchralis
TCCAAAACGGGACACAGATACTTCCATCCCGACAAATCTCCAGTCTATAAGTCTTCTTCCGTGCATAAGCAAGGTATTCGAGAAGATAGTCATTAAAGCTCTGAAAGATTGGGTTGAGGTAAAACAGATAATACCGGAAAACCAATTTGGCTTCAGGGCGGGGCACGACACCATTCATGCCGCGTCTAAATTGGTTTCCGACATACAGTGGAATAGAAACAAGACCCAGTGTATAGGCGCCTGCCTGATCGACATGGAGAAGGCGTTCGACACCGTATGGTTAGAAGGTCTCTTCCTCAAGTTGGTCAGGCTCGGCATCAATAAAACATTGCTATATATGACATGGTCACAGGTAGGAAATTTGTTGTGAAAAATGGCAACGAAATTTCAACTACTGTGTTTCATATAAAAAATGGGCTGAAACAAGGAGCTGTTGGTTCGCCGATCTTGTTCAGTATATTCACTAGCGATCTCATAGGTTCTATGCCTAAAGATGAGGGTATTCGAGAGGCAGTGTCTTCGGGCCTGTCTTCGCTTATATCGAACACCAGAATCCCAGTACAAGAAATTCTAGCCCAACTAGCTTCTGTACAACAAGGCAAACCTCATAAGGATAGATAATTTTATTATCAAGTTGATACGAAGTCACACTGCTCGATGCATGGCGTCAACCAACAGTCTGATCTTTGGGGCTTACTACCCAAATGAAATGTACCATGAACGGGTACGTCTTAACGGCTTCATTCCGCCTGAAGCTTTCCTCTATTTGGACGCTAAAGGCCTGTCTATTATTATTATTTGTATATTTTGTTATTTTTTCAATGATTTTTTTTATTGTGTCACTGGTCAAGCCGCTTGGTTGTATTATTAGAAAATAAAAAAACCTTTTTAAGACATCATCCAACATCGGACGTCTGGAACCCGTTCTATTAGTATTATAATATGTCACCACATGGGTGTACACTTTCTTTTGACGCTCGCAGTATATGTAAAGCATATAAATAACACATACGCCCTGGCGCACGTGTCCGTATCATGTTACGGACATAGTTTATGCTTACTGTAAATAGTTAAGTAGTCTTAAGCTTAGAGTTAAGTACATTGTACGTGGGCTTAAGTTTTAGTTTAGTTTAATTAGGTTAAGATTAGATTAGGTTGAAGACGTAAATGCCTAAGTTTAAATAAATTCTTGGGCTGAATTCCATAAATGTCACAAGTAAACATTTTAACAATATTAAAACACAGCCAGTAGGCCGAAAGGCAAAATAAATAGTACCTTGATTAGCTTAGAGTACTCTAGAAGAGTCAGTAAGTTAGATTTAAGATCAATGGATCCAATAAGTAAGCTAGTTTTAAGTATTTTTGTCTAGTATACGAGGGCTGTCTGATAAATAACCGACCTAAGCATGATGCACGCGACTTTTTCAAATTTCTTTTTTTTTCGTCTACAGTTATCAATCGGCGCCAAAAATCGGTCTTATTGCCTCTAAACTGAGCCAACAGAGCGCTGGAAATGTTCATGCGCGCACGTTTGTGGTCTAGCGTAAGCAAACGCGGCACCCAACGCGCTTTCTCATGCCCAAATCTTGGTTTAATATATGGCAAACACGTTCTTTTGACATCTTCATAATCTCAGCTATTTTTCTAACTTTAATCCGGCGGTTGTCTAGTACCAATTGATGAACTTTAGCGATGTTATCGTTAGTGGTTACAGTTTTTGGACGCCCAGGACGTTCATCATCTTCCAAGCTCCTGCGACCACGTTTAAATTCAGCTGCCCAAAATTTTACGGTGGTAAACGATGGTGCAGAGTCACCATACACAGAGTCCAACTCATCTTTGATTTGTGAAGGCGTATTACCTTTCAAAAATAAAAATTTAATTACAGCTCGATATTCAATTTTTTCCATTTTGGGGGAATCACCGCAATACACTCACAAAAACGACTGTCAACAGATAATGGTGCAAGGTAAATTTCTGAAATTTTGGCGAGTAGCTATTATAATATGCACAATTTGAAGTAGAAACTTTTTTTTCACTTGTGCCGCTAGCTTCACGTTGAGGTCGGTTATTTATCAGACAGCACTCGTATAAGTAATGAAGATTGAACAATAAAAATGCATTTAAATTCAATTCAATTACTATATATTTATAATACATATATATTTATTACTATATATAAATTTATACTATATACGGTAGGTGACTGGAATTGTACTTGTTGATATCTACGCACCCATAGCTATTTTATGGCGCTTATTCAGGCGAAAGGAGCTATCTTATTTGGTAACCTCGCGAATCGGAATACTATGTTAAAGGATTATCTTGTGAGTTCTGATGGCCCTGTCCTTGCACTTTACAACAAGTTTTCTCACGTTGTCATAATCCTCACTGGGGATTATCACAACAAATTTCACATTACACATTTGGGGGACTTGATATCTAAGCAAAGAATTAGCGTTCTCACTGTGTTCGTTCTAGTATGTAAGTTTTAATTTTTAATTATGACAAAAACTATTGAATTATCATATTACTGGTTTGGTTTTTGATAAGAAACTGCTTTACTGGCTCCTCAGTTGATGGGAGCTTTCCTTACAATTATGAAAACTTCTTAATGTATGGAATGTTGCTCCTTAAGACAAAAATTTAAAACTTCCGTTTAAAACTTGTTTGAGGTCAGATTCAAATGTATTTAGACACAAACCTTAGTAATTAATATCGCCTAAGATCACTTTGAATAAATTCAACTCGAGCGTTACTTTATTACTTCTAGTCAATCATTTCTTAAAAAGTTAATGCAATGGGCAATATGGATTCTATATGTGTATTGCAGTGAAATGGCACAGTTCCTTGTGCCAGTAATGCGATTTGGCTATCACGCACTTACTTTAAGTTACGGTATATTCTTCTTATAAATGTTCGCAGAGTGGGCATTTTCTTCTGCTTATGCACATACTATGTTTTAGTTTTAAAGGCAATTTTATCTAATAGCACAGCTTCACACTTTCGACCACAGTGATAAGGATTGTAGTAACAGCTCTCCATGACGTGATTTGCAGGTTTGGCAAGTTGTGGCACTGAGCTCTTTACATGAAATATGTACATACCAAATAATGGCTGCATGGTTTAGGTAAAGGCCATATACTGTTTTTGCGATGTCTTTCTAATCTCGAAGTACAAAGACGCGTGAAAAGGTATTCTCGTAGGTAATTGCATGCAAAATAAAACATGGTACGATAGAAGCTAACCGGTTCCGGTTCATTAACTGAGTAACTTGATTTTTTTAGGTTAGTTCTTGTGTTCAGAGCCATAACAGACTGGCAATAACTATTTTTCTTCTTTGTGTTTCGGATTAGATATTTTTGAGTAATGAGAGAAAAGAGTAGATATTCCAATATGCTATTAGTAATGCATCACCTCCAGATGGAGGAGAAGATTCAATCACGAACAGTATGGGCTGTACGGCGGCATGAGCCTAGTCAATGCAACGCTTAAGATGGCTAGGCCATCTAGAGCTTATGGACACCACTGCTCCGGCCCGAAAAGTCTTCGAATCTGAGCCATTGGGACAACGCAACAGAGGATGGCCCAGGATAAGGTGGCGCACACAAGTGGAGAAGGACCTCAACCAACTTGGAGTGCGCAACTGGCGGCAGCTGGCGAAAGATCGTGCTAGCTGGAGAGGCATGTTGGTTGAGGCCCAGGTCCACCCCGGACTGTAGCGCCACAAGAAGAAGAATGCATCACCTACATACGCAATTAGTTCACATACATTCCAGCACCTTAAAAGTTAATGTACTTAGTTGATCCATATCATCGCTAAGACTTTTCAATTTCCTCTTTAGAAGAGTGTTCGCCGTGGCGTAGTGGTAAGTGCATCGACCGCGGCGCAGAAAGTCTGGGTTCGATTCCCGGACGGGACACCTCGAATTTTTCACGGCACCACCTCTTTCGAGTTGCTGACAACAGTCAAAGAGTATTAATTGTCTATGGAAAGCTTCTCAAATCTCGCCGTTTGGAGTCGGCAAAAAACTATAGGTCCCTTCTACTCGTGAAGAACAGTAGCATGCACAACACGAGTAGTTGTTGTAGAAGTTAGGCCCTGGTCCGTTGTGGGCTGTAGTGCCAGTCAATTATTATTATTATATAGAAGAGTTACCATTTGAAGAACTTCCTATTTGTATAGTTTCCTTCAGGGTGGATTTGGTTTTCATCTGCGTTTTAAAGGGACATGTTGAGGTGAATGGTATTTACATTGTCTTAATAAGATAATCTACTGAAGCATTAAGACTATCGAGGTTGTTACCATCAATGTAGTTTTCTCTGTTTTCTCCTTGCATTTTAAAAAGCCACTTTTGTATTTGTCGCGACGATGAACCTATGATTTGAGATGGAATATTGATTAAATATTGTTATTTGGGATAGTTAGGATGAGTGTCTCCTCTCTTTTCTTTGCAAAAAGAAAGATCGTTTCTTCTTAGCTAAAAAGACAGGTTCATACTGAGTATTTGGTTAAAAATGTACTCATCATTATTGCTTGAGCTGGGTATGGTAGACTGTAATGGTAATCGCGTGGATTGCTGATGTACCGATCTTCGTCTAATGCTGATCTGATATGACCATGAGTTGCATTTTTATGCTGAGACAAGCCATATCGTTTGGTTGTTTGGACAAGGGCTGAAAATTATTGAAATTATTACCACTATAATAAGAAAGGCGAAATGCCCTTATGAAGCCTTGCATTCAAGCTCTTGACTTGCTCTTATGTCAAATACCTACAGCCGCACAATGCCATTGCCAAGGATAGCATAATGTAGACTCCATGAGTAATAAGTTCTTAAAGAAGCCACCATGGAGTGACGGAGGTGGAGTTGTTACAGCTGTCGCATTTCCCTGACATTGACGAATACTTTAAGCCCCTATTCGTGAAACATTTGGTGGTGGCATTCGCATACATTAAGCAGAACCAAGAAGCAAATATCAAATATAAGTACAATTATTTTTTATAATTTATATATTTATATATGATAGCATCGTACACCCCTATAACATATTATAGTCAATGAAAAAATTTGGTATTTTATGCTTTCTGCCAACTTGGTTTAAATTACTCTTACGGAGCCGTTTAATTCAATCCAGTGCTTACGAAAACCTTTGAAATCATTCTGTTCCAAATAGTTTTGGTATTACTGGTCAAAAATGGTAGAACATCATGCGAATTTTGAAAAGCAAAAAACGAAGTCATTTGAACTTATAATAAGGAACTTATCACCGTATCGATTCATTTCCTTGAAATGTACTAACAAGCTACAAAGTATTGTGAACATTACATCCCATGTAACAAAGTCGTGTTGCCTTTATTATTCGTATGCGAATGGAAAAAATAGGCGAAGAAAAACTAACAGTAAAACCTAATTCGCCAGTGTACTATTTTTTTAGCGCTTACAAATATTCCTTCCATGTTTTAAATATGTAATACATATATATATAAGGTTATCAAATATCTCCCTTGCGCTGTTTTGTACTTCATTCAATGCTTCATAAAAAGTGGTACAGTGATCGGATTTAGTTCCGTTTTGTTTGATAATCTGTTTCCATCTAGACGGCAACTTCATAATAACCCCCTCGTAGAAGGCGATCGGTATTCGTCCTCACAGGTCTTCCGCCGGCTGGCTTATAAATAGTGTCATTTTCATCGGCTCTGAATCGTCGAAACCATTCCTCTGCGGTTCGAAGTGATAGAGTACCATACCCCAAAACACCATGAATCTCGCGGAACATTTTTCTAGCGGATTTGCCTTTAATGTTAGTGAACTCCATGTTTACATGTCTATAACTGTTGAACGCAATATCCAAACTAATCATGCATAGCGTTGTTTTGTAGTCAATTCCTTTATATATATATATATATATATATATATATATATAAATCGTAGCAATGGTTACGTATAACGTAGTTGGGGTATAACCTTTAAAAATTTAAAGTCATATATTACTATTGTACATAGAAAAAAGAAAAAAGTTGCTTTTGTATTTGTATTTCAGTAAAGATTTAAATTGAAAAGATCAGTACTTTGTTTGCAATGAATTCAAAATTGGTGCCGAAACCCGGGAGATCTTAACGCTTTCCAAATACAAAACAAATTGCCGCGATAGAATTACATTAATTGTGATTCGTGTCTGCATTAAAATGAAACAAACACGAGCGGGATTTCGTAGTCAAGTTACGAATATAATAAACGAGGCAAATTAATATTTAAAAACGATTAATGTGCGCGAAATTGAGGACTTTTCTAAGTTAGATCTCATCGACGTAGAATTATCTTCTTATCTCCAGCGTCTAACAATTGCTAATGAAAACCTTAGCAATTGTTGTTACAACACCCCACGACATCCATAAAAGTTCGTACCACAAATTTGCCGACACTAAAATTAAAAACATTCTCAGGTGATCATTCCGACTGGATTCCATTATGGGAAAATGTTCGTGCCAATATTCACGAAAATGATTCTTTGTCTGATGTTGAGAAATTCAACTATTTGCAGACGGTTTTGTTAGGTAAAGCAGAAAAAATAATTTCGGGCTTTCCAGCAACAAAATCTTACTATGATGGAGCTATCTCTCTCCTACAAGAAGAGTATAGCGATAAGGAAAAACTTATCGACAAATTTATGCAAGAACTTTTGTCACTGCCAATAGTGCAACAAAAAACAGATGCTTCAGAATTACGAAAACTTTACAATACGGTCATAGCAAGCACTCGCTCTCTTACGTCATTAGGCGTTCCGTCAACACATTACTACATAATTTTTGACGAATTACGTATTGAATAACATCGTTTGCACAAAAAGGTAAACCCAAAATTAGAAGAAGATGATACAACGTCGGACAATAGTTCTACTCTCTCTTTCGATGGTGATGAGCAGGTCAAAAACATTTTGCGATTTCTTAAGGAAGTAGTGGAATCAAAAGAGAGAGCAGCAGTTCCCAAAAGGCTTACATCCCATTACAAAAATAATATGGTTTCAAAACACACAACAGCAGCGGCCTTATTCACACCTTCCTTTTCATCGAGTGGTCCTTGTTTTTTGTAATTCAACAGCACATGAAACAAGAAAATGTGATAGTCCTATGACATTGACAGAAAAGAAAGAAATGTTGAAAAGAGAGAGTCAACGAACTTTTGTTAGAGAGGTTGTTGTTAGTAAGCTGAAATTACCTGTAGTTGGAAGGGTAAATTTTTCAGTCATGCCGTTCGGTAACATGGACATCTACAAGCAAACAGAATTTAAGACTGTGAGACTGTGCATGCGGAGTCAATATGATGGATTATTGGTTCATATAATCGCTGTTGTTGTGTAACAAATATGTCATGATGCTCCGAACCATAATATTTGATTGTTTGAATGTGCTTGTAGGGGCGGACTATATATGGCAAAAAATGACTGGAAAATATAGAAGAATAACAGGCGGTTTGACTGCTGTTCATAAAATTTTTGGCTGGACTATACAAGGTCCATTTGACATATGTAGGTCAGATAGCGAATGAGCACACAGTCACTATTCTCTCCAATATATGCGTCGAAATTATGTGGAATCTGGAGTGTTTAGGCATTCGACAAAATGAAACGGAAGTGAGCAATTTTACAGGCGAATTGCAGGAAAGTTGTATTCGCAAAACAGATAAGCATTATTAGGCTTGTCTACCATGGAAAAATTTAAACAAACGACTCGATAATAACAAAGGTTTCGCATTAAATTTCTTGCATTCAATGGTAAGGAGACTTTTAAGAGACCCTGATAAGTTTGAGCAATATCATGTATCAATGCGTGAGTTGATTATGTCTGGCTTAACCGAAATAGCAGCTCTTACCCAAACACCGTCAGCTAATCTATATTATATGCCACACCATCCTGTCTATAAACCTGATAAGTCAACTGCTAAACTTCGCATAGTCTTCAGCGCATCTTCTCGAGCTCATGTCAAACTTTCTTTTAACAATTGTTACTTTACTGGTTCAAATTTATTACCGGATATTCTGGCAATCCTACTCCGATTTCGAATAGAAAATAGCTCTAATTGCAGATATCGAGAATGCATTTTTGCAAATTGCTTTCGCTGAAAAGGAACGAGACAGTCACAGATTTCTTCGGTTCGCACATAAGCCTACAGGAGCTAGTACTTTATCAGATGGCAAAGAATATCGTATGACTAGGGTAACTTTTGGAGTCACCATTGTTCATTGAACAAGTCCATTTGAAATTTTAGACACCTGCAAGCTTTTGAAAAGTAGTTTTTATGTTGATGACTTAATTACGAGCCATGATAATAGAAGGGATGTGATGTGATGTGATGCATATAGCTTTATTGAGTTTAAGGAAGTGGATGACGAATGATGACCAACTGCGTGGTATTGTTGGGGCTAGCTGCGACGAAGGGAATCAGATGATTTTAGGAATGCGATGGAATATTTTCAGCAATGAACTTATGCTCAATTTTAATGTTAAAATCCTATCGAAGTTCACTGTTTTAACGAAGAGAAATCTACTAAAAGTTATCGCTGGCATTTATAATCCACTTGGATATGTTATTCATATTGTGATAGAGCTAAAGATTCCCTTCCAGGCTCTTTGGCGCGATAAGGTGGACGGGGACACACCCCTGAAATCTGAAGTGGAAAGGGAATGAAGAATATGCTCAAAGGATCTGGACCAGATAGGAAAATTGCCATTAAATAGATGGATTGGAACGCCAAATACTCTTAAGTCGGCAGAGGTTTTTATTTTTGCCGATGCAAGTATAAGAGCGTACGGAGCGGTGGTATACGCTAAGACGATGAACTCAAATAACGAAATTAAAAGTAAGTTTCATTTCTGCGAAAGGACGTCCTTTTGAATGACGGTAAGACAGATGTTTTAAAGCTACCGAAATTGCTTACGGCAGCTTCAATTGCTGCCCTTTTAACGCTTTCTTCTGTGGACTGATTCACTTATAACTTTAAACTGGATTCGAAGAGATACCAGAAGGTGGAAACCTTACGTCTTCAACAGAGTCATTCAAAAGCTGACAAATGTGCACGATTGGCATCATTGTTCCGGAAAGATGAACCCTGCGGAACTTATAACGAGAGGTTTGTCGGAAAGAATGCTCAAGCTGGTTACAGAAGGAAGAGGAAGAGTGGCCAGTAGAATCCAACGGAGTAGATACATCAATATCTTTGTTAGCGGCATTCGAGGAATCGAATGTTAATTTAAAACCAATGGTTAATAATCCCATACTTTCACTTGAGGACTTCAATCAGTGGAGTCGTTTGCTTCGTGTAACGGCGTACGTTTTGAGGGCTGCTGATCGAATGCGCAAGAAAACTCTATTAACTTCGAAGTTCTTGAAAGCTGAGGAATTGCACAAGGCCGAATATTACTGGTTAAAGTATATACAAAAAAAATGTTTATTGATGAAATTGTATCTTGACAGACTAGTAAACAAATTCCAAGATTATCCAGCCTGCTGAATCTCAATCCCTTCTTGGATGAAATTGGGTTTTTAAGCCCAGAAAATCAACCAAAAGATACTGTCTGTCCAATTATTTTACCAAGAAATTCACACGTCAATAGAATGCTCATAGAGTTTCTTCACCAAGTTGCATAGTGGAGTCACAACGGTCATAGTTTTGTTGCGTCAAAGGTTCCGGTTGCCAAGGGGCCGCCAATTAATAAAGAAATATATTGCTAAATGTAAAGTTTGCATAAAGCTAAGAGGAATGGCAGGAATGCAGCCATTAGCACCTTTCCCAACAGAACGGTTTTTTGCTGTGAAACCCTTCGAGAACGTCGGTGTCGACTTTGCAGGACCTCTGTACACAACTCCAAAAAACAGCGGGAGCGAAAGAGAAAAGGTATACATTATGATATTTACAAATGCTGTAGTTCGAGCCGTACACCGAGCCGAACTAGTTTTAAATCTTACAACTGAAAGTTGTATGCTAACCATCCGTCGTTTTGTAGCCCGAAGGGGTGCACCTAAAGTTATCTTCTCAGACAACGCAAAGACCTTTAAGAAGGCAGCAACAGAGTCGAGATATGTGGGAGATATTTTAAACGACGAGATATTTCATAGTTTTATTTGTAACAGAGGAATAATATGGCGATTCAGTGTTGAACATGCGCCATGGTGGGGCGGATTTTGGGAGCAATTAGTAAAGAGTATGAAAAACATCCTCAAAATTACTATTTGGGAGACAAAACCAGCAACGAACAGCTTCAAACATTATTAACGGAAACAGAGCATATTGTCAACACTAGGCCACTAACTTGAGTGAGCGACGATCCTCTTGATTATCACCGCTCACACCTGAATGTTTTCTCATCAGTTGTACTATAAGAACCGAGAAGGAGAACGCAACATTTCAAATGCAGGGGCAAGCTCAAACGAAATGCAGCGGATGTTGAAGACAAGAGTTCAGTACAAAACCTTTTTATGGAAAAGATGGAGAACTTAGTATCTAAATCTTCTACGTTCGGTTCATTACAACAAGAATACGCATCAGAGAGAAATAAAAAAGGACGACGTTGTTTTGGTATATGACAATGCGACTCCTCTCATACATTAAAAACTAGCTGTGGTGAAAATTTGTTATCCAGGCAGAGATGGAAGAACGAGAGCATGCGAGATACGATTTGGTGATGAAAAAAGAACACGGCGAGCAATACAATTGTTGTACCCCGGGGTTAAATTGAAAGTCAGCGCTATTACTATTGTAATATACTACTATTAACTGAATCAAATTGAAGTACTAATTGAATTGTTTCATTGGATTAACCTGAACTAAATTATTGTTTATAATCTTATTATCTCTTTCTTGCAATGTTTTAACGCATTATATATACTTTCATGAATATGTAAAATTAGCAGTTTTTATAGAGTACCACAGAATTCAAACCCGAAAGAAAATCGGTTGTTTTTGTATTTCAATACAGATTTATATTGAAAAGATCAGTTCTTTGTAAATTCAAGGATTATATGACACGCTCGTACTGATCAATGGTACGATTCACACCATCTACCGCAAATAGGAGTTCCCCGTGCGCAGGCGATCATGGTCACAAGCCGGCCTTGATAGTCGAAAAACGAGTTGATGTTGGGCTTTTGGTGGGGTCCCTACTGTCTCTTTTGGTGGGGTCCCG
The DNA here is from genome assembly GCA_944738645.1 of Eristalinus sepulchralis. Taxonomy (NCBI): domain Eukaryota; kingdom Metazoa; phylum Arthropoda; class Insecta; order Diptera; family Syrphidae; genus Eristalinus; species Eristalinus sepulchralis. The sequence continues at coordinate 19,252,976 of OX122886.1, forward strand.
AAGACCTGGAACAAATTAACGAAGCTTGATTCAGAAGTCTTAATAAAATCACCGTATAGACCCTCAAATTACCATCTTTACTGTCTCTGAAAAATTCTTATGATTGAAAATATTGCCCCGCCGAAGAGCTCCTAAAAATCCCTTTAAATAGTTTTCGCTGAAAAACTGCAGAAGCCTTACACCGATGAAATTATAAATCTATCCAGGAAATTGCAAGATCGTGTTTGATAATGGTGGGGGGCATGGGCCTGTGCAGACGAGACAACGTCGTTGATCGCACTTAACATGGCGAGCTGCCAACACTATCCTCGTCCCTGCACAGGTCAAGTTGACATACAGTCTTCTCGTAGTGCTCCCTAAATAGCCATTACAACATCCGGTGAACCTCTGGCCGAGGAAGTTCTGAGACAATGTCTAAACGACACCCTAACCAAACGCCTTGAAAAAACACCCCCGGCAGTCCCTCTGTTACGTGGTTAAACATGGAACTGCAGAGTTTTTGCAGAAAACTTCTAAATAGGTTACGCAAAACCAATCTGGAAGAGGACTGGAACTTGCACTGATCGAAAAAAAAATATAAGAGGCAAATTCGAGCTTCGAAAAGTGCCTCCTACAAAGTTGTTTGTGGTAAGATCGAAACAGTAAGTGAAATCAGTAGACTGGTGAAAGTCCTTAAGAAAGACAAAGCAGTCAGGCTGAGACCCTCCGGCTAATGGTAGAGACTCACTTCCCAGGGAGCCAGATCATAACTGGTTCCAAACCAGGGCCAACTATCGGGCGGGATAACTAGAGAAACATAGTAAAATAGAGATTACTCTCTCCCCAAAAAATTCAGGCCGATAAGCTTGGAGAGGCTGGTCACAAAAATGCCCTGCGACTACACCCTCTATCTCAGATGAGAGATCTGAGAGAAAATCTTACGAGACTGCACTACAATATGTCGTTGGAAGAATTGAAAGTGCACTCGACAGGAAAGAATACGTGCTGGGCATTTTCATTGATATGGAGGATGCTTTCGACAATGCAACTTTTGATGGCATGTGGAACGCAGGCAGAGAAAACAGAGTGCAAGAATCATTGATATTGTGGATAAAAGCAATGCTTATGAATAGAACTATAATCGCGAAGACGGAGTGTAACAAGTATGTAATGTCTATTATATAGCACGGGCTTCCACCAAGGTGGCGCCCTCCTATGTAGCGTGCTGATCTACCATGCCTTGCGATTACATTGAGACGAAAACCTCCAAGGCGCGGTCAGTATTCTGACAGTGTAAGGGAGCTTCTGAGAAAACTAGGGGCCTTAACAAAAAATATCTGTATTGATCTATACGGCAATGATAATACCTCTTTTCTCCCATGCATAAGTCGTTGGGTGGAACAAGTTTTCGTGAAAATACGTGACTGCTGCTTTCACCAAGTTTCAAAGAACGATCTGTCTCGGCTGTAGAAGTTCCTTCCCCAGCACGCCTGGCTCTGCTCTTGATGCATTGTTAAATCTCCTTCCCCTTGGCATCCACACATGGGCAGTACAATAAGGACCATCTCCCGATTAAAAGGAATGTTCTTTGGTTCAAATCGCACTGGATTTTTGATCACCTATGACACATCCTAATGGCCACCAACTATATTGTGAAGAGCAGGTGGAAGGGGCGAAGTATCTGCGTCTGCAGCGACAGCCAAGCTGTGCTTAAGGACTTACTCAACCCTTTAACCACTTCCAAGATAGTCCTGGAATGCAGATCCTCCTTTAATTTAGTCTGCAGACTGAATTCGCAAAGACTTGTCTGGGTCCACGGGATCACGGAAACTAGCTAGGCAAGGTTCTAAAGAGGTATTCGTTGGGCCCGAACAAACCTTAGGACTACCCGCTTCCCTGGTTAGGGCTTCCGTCGATGGTAGGGTTTCGCAACAGCACAACCAAAGATGGTATGACTCTCCAGGATGCAGGCTAACCAAGTGCATGCTCCCGAACGTGAGCCAGAAATCCGCAGCTTTTCTGTTATCTCCAGACAGAAATGAGTGCATAAAACTTCGCAGTACAAACGGAACACTTCACCTTCGCTAAGCATCTAAGTCTAATTGGGCTTAAGGAAGACACCCTTTGCAACGTCTGTGGAGAAGGTGAAGACACCTCAGAGTACTTTCTCTGTCAATGTCGCACCTTTGCTCGTATCAAATGGCGGCTATTCAGCGCTGATGTAGTGGGAGCTGAAAACTTAACCTCTATCTTCGAAAAACTAGAATACTACAGTAAACGAAGGTTAATGCCTGGTAGTACAATCGACCAGTCTGAGCGCTCCAGTGCAGTGTTGATATGAGAATGCATAATTTTTAATATACGAATATAAGGTGTTCATTCGGTTTGATTTTTATTTCAATGAAAATACCGATACCTCCCTCAGCAACTAATATTGTTGTGCGTGCAGTTTTTCTGTCACAAGTTGAAGGGGCCTCGAATTTATTGGCAACTGCAAACGGAAAACTTAATAACTCGAAGCAGGTAGTGTCTTGATAAAATGTGACATGAACTTATTTAGAATCAACCCAGGGACCTTCAACGTATAATGAGATGCACTTACCCACTACTCCTTGGCAACCGCAGGGAATAAGTCTACTATAGCGGAAAAGAGTTTCAAATTCTCTCTGGTTCGGTGAGCAAAAATTATATTTAGCGGAAACAAATCAAAATACAGCGGAAATGAAAAAAAACAGCGGCATATCGGGATTTGTGCTGAGAGGGTCGGACCTGAGACCACACCTATGTATGTCCTACGCCAAGGTGATCACAAAAATGTAATACAACTAAGCAATAAGAATAGAATCTATTAAGTCATAAAATAAAAAAAAAAATACATTTTAGACCTACTAAGCTAACCGTAGTGTACAGATTTTTTTAGTGATATTTGATTTTGAAATGAAGATGTTAGAGGAAAACAAGCTTTGGTATGATGAGTGCACAATAATGATCCAAGGCAAGCTAAAAAAAAGTGATATAGTAGGTAGTAGAGTTGGTATAGATTTCTATAATTTTTACATAATCGTCTTATCACTTCTTTTCTTTACATTTCTTTTTGATTTGATTCCTTATTTCGATATATGTATATACATTTTATTGTATTAAAAACTCAAAATAAAAAAAAAAAACAATTTGTCAACAACCCACTTTAGTAATGAAATCTTAAAAGATATTCAGTGGTTCTATTATTCAGAGTAGCTGTTTGTTAAACGCAAAAACGTGTATATACTAGTATGTACATATCAACCCCTTTATAAATTGCATGCATAACCGTTTCAAATATATACATACATATTCTGTGTATTAACATCTTTAAAGTAACAGCGTGTTAAATACCTCTCTTCAAATAGGATAATCTTTAAATTGTTCGACATATTTGAATTTTTCCTTATCCTTGTAAATTAGAAGGGTTTATTTAAGGGATGAGTTACAATAGAAAAGAAAAGCAATGCAGCCCTCGATTCAATAAATATCCCTGATTATTCGTTACTGCGTTTGTCTGTAATTATGGGGAGAATTTGCTCTGTGTCGTTTAAGCTTTACTGTAGATAATAAAACGCACGTGTAAATTGGTATGACACGTATTTGTTAATCTACATTCCATTCAAAATTTTATTTAATTTTTACTTGATAAAAACATCGAACCTTGCAACGAAATGGAAATGTAGCATAAGCGAGTAGGTACATATGTATGTATGTATGTAATCCATGAAAAATGTTCTTCAATATATGTTAAATATTTGTGTATATTTGTAAACAGCTTATTTAGCATTGCTGTTTACATGTACATATATACACATAACATACATTTTCATGAGATCTTTCATTCGCGAATATTTACGTTGTAATAAAAAAATAATGTTAATTGAATTGCTCGGAAAACCGATATCTACAAGGCCCAACCACATCGCTAATGCATTATTGATTAAATGCGCAAATACCCAAACACAGTATTTCCTTCTCATTCAATTTACTTGAAAACATCGCCAACAACGACAAAAATATAAGTTCCATTCGTAAAGGGTCTTCACAAAGGAAAAACGACACCTATGAACATTAAGTTGTCAATAAAGGTAATTCATTATCATGTCGCACTGGAATACCCAATAGACCAACAAGTGTTTCTATATAATTTTCCCCATCGGCATCTCAATGAACGAATTTTGTCGTACTCATCAACATCCCTTCACCAGTAATGTATCTCCAATGTATAATAAAAGGTGAATATAACGGCATATACACATGTATATATTCACATATTCATCCGCTAGCACGTAACCACCATCGATGGAGTTACAAATACGATGAATTCGCGTGACACGTCACCTCAATTTTATAATATATATTTTGAGCAATTTATTTTCCTATCTTTACTATTCAGAACGTGCTTGTCTCATGCTTGGCTCTATTGATGTTACATGAATACATTCTCATATATACAAACCCGCAGGAGCATGTCCATTGGTTTAGTGGTAGGATATATAAACCCGTATGATTTTACATTGAATATAGATTGGTTTGTTTTTACATTGGAGCCGCGGAGTAATAAATTGTATCCTGTCCTCAAAATTTGCAATAAAAACGAACCAATTGAGGTTTCAATTTCATTTCATGAAGGAGTCCCTTAGTGTCAATAGATTCTTGTCAAATATAAATAGTTTTTTTTCATATTTCTAAAAATTTGTTATGGTGCTCATAAACAATTCAAATTTTTGTCTATGGCAATGAATGTACACATCCATACATATATATGGATGTCTATTTATTTATGTATATATGCATATATATATGTATATATATAACAAAACAACCCTCAAAAGTAAACACAATTTTAATTTCGCAACCGGACGAGTAATATTTAAATTATATTGCCCACAAGGGAATAAGTGGTAAATTGAAAAATTGATTTTATTTTGGAAACAAAATGTAGTAATATATTATTATATTTCATGTGAATAAATACAGTGAACTCAACTGTATATCGCATATTATATGTACTATATATATACAGATGGTGGAATGATTACATAAGTAACTTATTTAAGCGCAGGTTATAGACGAGACCGAGGCAATAGAAATTTTAATTAATTCTTAGTTTGTAATTGATATTTTATTGAAAATGGAAATACTGCTAAAAGACCTTGATTTTGTAGAAGCTAATCATGCGAAGCTTTCGTGCATAAATTGATGGTCAATTAATAAAAATGGTAGTTGCGTACTTTGGTCGTTCAGTTTTCAGTTTCTCAAACACAAAGTAGATTTTGTTTTTCTATAGGCGGTTCTAGGTATTCTGATGTATTCATATTGAGAAAAGCACATAATGCATTCGGAATATTAGAAATGTATTTTATTGAAATAACCCTTATGGTTTAGCAAAAGTAACGTAATAGTTTGGCCTACCGAATAATCTCCCCTCGATAAAAGACTTCAAAAAGTCAGTGTCTTATTTTAAGATAATTCCTTCCGTGAAATGGATAATCAAGAAAGGGAAATATGCCAACGGCTTTTTGCATTACCATATTGAAAAGATTAAAGAAACCTCAAACTACGTATAAATTTTGATGTTTCGAATTTCCATATCAAAGAAATTGCTTATAATATACTTCAAATAGTATATTATTGTAACGTTTACTAAAATGCAAATATATGAGCAATTCTTGAATTTTCTTGAGGACATTTTTTAGGGGAAAAGCAAATGGGATTTACTAAAATGCTTTAAAAACTTGAAGAGGAACACCAAATTGTGCTAGTGATGAGAAAATAAGTGTGTTGACCATTTCTTGTTATACGAGTATTATATGTATATAATTAATAATATTTGCATAAAATTGGCGACGATCCTTTAGAGAACTTGGAACAAAATTTATTAAATTACTTTATCAATTATCGCACGAGAAATAATTGTTTGCGTTATTTAATAACAGAGCAAGAAATGTAAAGAAAGTGAAAAAAAGGTTACATATGTATTTTACGTGTTTCCATTGGTCACTTGTCAATTAGAAAACTAAGGCCCTGATCTTCTATTCTCTTTGTATGTTCTCAGTGTCATTCTTGTTCTTCATAAGCAAAATTGTGCACTTACTATCGTTTTTTAATATATTGGTCATCTTACTATCTTATATGTCACTACCTTAACCTATAATGGTAAAAAAGTTTCTTCCGTCAAGGCTGATTCTTATGTTATCACTTACAGAAAATCCGTTTTTTGGAGTCGCTACTCCATCGTTTTCAGAAATCGTTCTACTGAACTCCTCGGCGTACCACATAAAAGTGAAATTTAAAATGTTAAGTACCAATCAAAGGAACAATGCATTGCATTTACTAAGCTACTGAATACGACGACAAATCAATGCGGCACTATCTTCGAGAACACTCTCAGCTACAGCTGCTATAGGCTCTTTTCTACCTGCTGGATGTTGTCTTCCATTCACTGGAATTATAATGTGCGAATAATATTGACAATAGTGGTTTCAGTAGGTCGACTGTAATTTGCTCGAATCGAATGAAAAACACTTGCCATAAAACACTGATTTTCGTACTACAGCTAAACAAATTAGAGACGTTGTTCTAGGGAAAGTATTTCCACAATGATTTGATAAGCGATATTGAATAAAAATAAACAAGGGCAATCTCCTGGACTTGTTGTTGTACTGGCGTCTGAGATGGCCGGCTTAATAGTGGCAGCTGCAGCATGACAGCAGCCCTGACTTCTACCTTTCTGTAACCTTTCCGTAACCTTCTTGTATCTTTTTCTCTCTGCCGGACTTATTTAATATTTGACCCAGATAGGTAGCAGGTTGTGGTCGCCGTGGTGCAGTGGTGAGTGCATCGACTGCAGCGCAGAAAGTCTGGGTTCGATTCCCGGAAGGGACACCGAGCATTTTTTCACGGCACCACCTCTTTCGAGTTGCTGACAACACTCAAAGAGTATTAATTGTCTATGGAAAGCTTCTCAAATCTCGCTGTTCGGAATCGGCAAAAACTGTAGGTCCCTTCTACTTGTGAAGAACAATAGCATGCACAACACGAGTAGTTGTTGTAGAAGTTAGGCCCTGGTCCGTTATGGGCTGTAGTGCCACTCAATTATTATTATTAGGTAGCATGTTCTTTGTCAGATTACGTATTTGAGAAGCTCCTTATTTCTGACTAATGACCATTTCCCTTATTTGTGGCTTAATGTAGCCATGCGCAGCGAAACTGCATATTGTAGTTTCCTTGCACGTGTTCCAGGCATTTGCACATTCGAGTTTAGAGAACACTCATTCTCCGTAGGCAACCAACTGAGTGTAGTGCGATATTTCCACAAGGAAAGGTATGTGGTTTCTTCTTGTTTCATCAAACTGTAAAATGTGATGAAATGAGATATACCATCTCAAAAATTTTGGGATTTATTTCGATGAGAGAAAATTGAAAAAAAAAACAATCAAGCTGAAAAACTGGTAGACATAAGAACATGCCACATTTCAAATTGGAAAGTAGTACTGTGATTTATAGACAAAAACATAGGTAAATAAAATAAAACAGACTGTCGATCGAAGCAAAGGGAAACCACTCCTGATATAGCTTATAAGTTGAAATTATAAGAGTCGCAAACATTGACGACAACAATGCTTTCAACTGTGTTCTGGGAGTCTTCTCTAATATCAGAACCAGAAATTGATCATTTTTGTATTCAAAAAGTGTATAAATTCTGTTTCTGTGTTAAATTTGTTTCAAAAATTAAAAATGGTTTGATCATAAAAAATAAAAAGCATAACCAAAAACCTAACTGGAAATAATTTTGATTACAATCCGAATAATAAAATAATATTTATGCCTCTCTGGACAGTTATTTTATGCTGGCATATAAAAGAATGAAAGAGTGCTTGTGCGTAAAGAGAAAATATAACTAATATTAATCCTATTGAATGCCTAAATCTTCTTGGTTTAACTTAAAGATCATCAATACAATTTTTTATTTATACTATCAGTAGTTGAATACTACGCTGACATTAAAGAACGTAATCTCTTTTATTAACCAACTTATTCATCCATGATGACGGTACATAAGATTTTGGATAATCTTCTTACTGTACTTAATGGTTTTGTGTATAAGATCGATTTTAGACCTCTACGGGTATTAATAATAATTTGAAATTTTGTGTTTAACACATCGTGTTACATTCTTCGTGTTCCAAAAATTACTTAATGTTTTAGCTAGGCTTGCAGATAATTGATAATTGTATGTAAGATGTTGGCGTAGTTATAAATATAATAAAGTAGCCTCCAGTTGTTCTTAGGTCAAAACTAACATTATGTCTCCCAACAATGCACTCTTTTTAGAAAATGGGGATAGCATAGTAATTCTTCAAACATTTGTGATCGGCTGTAGGTTTCTTTTCCGAATGCTATGATATATATTTAACATGTAATGTAAAAGGTTGCTCAATCACTGTAAAATGTTAACCCCAAAATGTTAGACGTTACAAAATAACATCTTAAATAGTAGCTTTAAGCCTCCGTGAAATTTTTTATTTATTTATAATAAAATTGTTTTATATGGTATCTAAGCTGGCAGACTAATAATTACAATAGGAGTTAGGACATATTTCCTAACTTTTGGTTCCCTTCAAAGTTTCAAAAAGGAGATGGAATGGCTAGGTTTATAGACTAAATTAATTCCTTAGTAAATCAATATATCGGTTTCATGCTGGTTGTTACTCAAAACACAGTCGTCCAAATTTTTGTTCTAATGTTTATGATGGCTTAAATGATAAGAAGCCAGCCGTAGCACGCTTTATTGATATTATTGAAGCACTTAAGCATTGGACACTATTGACAATATGGTAATTATAGAGAAATTACTTAAATGTGGATTTAGTAATTGTTTTCACTATTACTGTTGTTGCTTTAGAATCCCTGTTCCCTTCTGTGCTTATAGTACATTATAATTGCAATATTATCATAGTACAACAAGTTAAACTTGACAGTGAATTCACGGATCCGTTCTAAGTGTGTTTTCCTGCCAACGCTGTGTATTATATTGCCTTATTCTATGGTCTGGAAATATAAGGTGGTTTAAGAAAGGGATGGCTTAACACTGATAACATTTTATCAGCAAGTTTGTAAGTCATAAGTATGTATATATATATTTTTTTCGTATTTTTATTAAATTAATTTTCAAAAAGTGTTGCCTTAATTCTAGGAAAATAAGTATGTATATTCTCTAGGACATGTGTACGTATTAAATATCTTAAGTATCAATCACATCTATGTTTTTCGTATTCTGAATTTGTACTTATGTATATGTTTTTGAACTATACTTAAAGAAAAGTTACTTACCTTAAAAGTTACTTACTTACTTGAAGAAAGTTTGAAAGCGGAATAACTTTGTGTTTAATAATCACTTAAATATGGAAAATACTTATTTATTATACAAAAGATCAACACTTATGTATCTACTAGATAGTATGCAGGTAACATATTCAAAATTCAAAGATCTGGAATAAGATAAAAAGAATTCAGAGTCGCTTTATATAAAACAAAAAGCAGTGAATGGATAATGAATTCACAGTTATACTTTATGATAAGCAGCTATGTACATCTGGGTAGCAAGATCGACAAAGAGACTGTGGCATAGAAAATATGAAAAATGCATTTATTCCAAGTTCATGGAAGAGTTTTTTTAAACTTTTGCAATCTTCTTGATCATTTTCATAAGAAGATATGTAAACGAATTCAAGCCGTGCGCGGGCGTTCTAGTATTGAAGTATAACTTTATTTTCTCATGTATCGTCTTTATTTTTCAGCGCAGAGTAAAACAGTAACTAATCGTGCTGACAGTAGTTTGAGATTTTGAGCTGTTGAGATTTCTGCTTGTGTAGAAATGCCCGTGAAGCTTTCTGACGTCAAACTGTTGCAATCGTATATTCCGTCGTCTAACAAATATTTTTCCTTAGCTACAACAAGGTAATAATCCCCGTCAAATGTAATTGAAAGTTTCTACAGTATATAATAGAATAGCGACAAATGTTCTAATTTTGACGTCATCTTATTGCATAGCGGTACCTTAAAACAAAAAGCTGTTAGCTGAACTTTAAATTGATTTTTTAAGATCTGTCGGGCCACTAAATATGGCCCAAAATTAATATAGAAAAGAAAAACTTACACAACTAAAGGAGAACATTTGCCAAACTTTTTCGAATATTTCCATCTTCCCTCGCATAAAAATTCAATTGAATTTAATGAGCCCTTGTACTTTTGAAGCGTATACCAAGAAACAATATTCCAGTAGTCATTCAATGCATATTCGAATGAAAAAGGGATAAGTTATAGATTGACTGTTCACACATTTTTCTACAACGGATAAACAATTGCACAGAACCTGATTTAGAACCGCGTTCTAAATATTTGTTCAGTAAGCACATATGTATGTATATTTGAAGACTTTATACAAAAAAGTAAGTTACGCCCACTGTATCGATTTGTATCAACTTGTAACCATTTATTGATAATAGGGCATTTAAATTTAGAAGATAAGTTTAAGGAGTTTCATTTTTTGAAGATTGACATAATTGTCATCGGTTTGTATATTCAAAAAGTCATTCCTTACCAGTAGAAAGAGATATGGTGTGTTAAACAGGTTGTTGCCCATTTCAACTATTCATCCTTTTCACATAGGATCATCCGCTGAACCTAGGAGAATACAGTTTCCTTGCATACTCCTATGTTTAGCTGCTTAGCTATTTTACCGAAAGGAATACGGTCATTAATCAACTTGAATATCACTGAGGATACCAAAATACCGAGACAAAAAAGACAACAAATGCAGGTCTTTATATTATCCTATTCTTCTTAGTAAAACTAATTATAAATAAATTCTATTTAAAATAATTTATAACATAATACACACACTTAAAATAGAAATAAAAAAACTAACAAATATATTACTTTCGTTCGGTGCATGATAAATAATATTATGTACAAATGAAAAAAAAAAAAACAGATATTATATTGAACTTCTATCCTTAAAACACCAAATTTTGTACATATTGTACATACATATACACCGCCATGTCTAGTTTTGGCATTCCTAACAAACGTATCACATTGTGTACAATAATTATGAAGAACATTCGCAGGTCCGTCAAGGTCAGTAACAAACACACCTTCAGGTAAAAAAAGGGCTTATACAATGCGACCCGCTGAGGTTTGGGAAACGATCTTCCAAAAGTAATGTTAACATTGACTTGCTTGAACGAGCAGTCAATGCGACGTTTGCTTGCATTGAAACGGAAACGATTGAAATAATATATACATATATACTATTATCACGGCCTTCCGTCCAGGTCGATGCCTCGGAAACAAAATTTTATCTAACTTATCTTACTTTATTGCAAAGTTCTGGATCGATGTTTATTTGAGCAATTGAGTAAAAAAAGTACATTTCGATAACTTGATCTTGTTAAGTGGAGCCTTCTCGTAACGCCCACTAGGATCTCTTCCTTTCAGTATCAAAGGTAAGAACCTGGATAGCGAGAGAACAATGGAGTCAAGACAGGCCAATGCGGTTTGACGTCGGATATATATATATAGCAAAAAAGGACAATTGCAAAGAACCACGTGAGCTGTTAGTTAGCTCTACAAACAGAAAAAAAAAGGAAGAAAAAAGTTCCTCAGGAGAAAAGGAAAGATGTGTTACGCCCGGAATGAAGTTCTACTATCGAAAGGTAAGGTAGCTTTTAGCTGGATATAGTTCCGGGATCAAAATGGACAACTGACAGTAGATGCAGAGAACCTATTGTAAAAAGATCATTTCTGCAGATTCTTAAACTGATATGACATCCCAACTTCTCCTGTTAGGCTAAATGTTCCGCTCAGATTGTGTAGGCCAAAGTCTCTCATGGACACCTTTAATGTAAAAGAAGTTTTAGACAACATTATTTTTGAAGCGCATAAGTCCTCCAAAAGTTCGCTTAAGTTCTAGCTTACGCGGACATTGACGAACACAGCATGCATTTAGTAAGACATTTGCTGACATTAAAACGAAAGCGGCTAAAATTTTGTTTGGTGTCAAGGACTTCGTCTAACTAGGCCTAGCGGCAAAATAGGGACAACAAAATTCGTATCGAAGTTAAACGCAGAACCACTCTTGGAGCTCAAGACGCTATTAAGTGATATAGCCGTCTCTCGAGGAACTAATCTGGCTTCGTAAAACAGCTTTATAGTTAATAATAATAATTGAGTGGCACTAGAGCCCACAAGAGACCAGAGCCTAGCTTCTACAATAACTACTTGCGTCGTGCTATTGTTCTCTCACAAGAAGAGACCTACAGTATTTTGCCGTGAGATTTGGATAATTTTTCATAGACAGTTAGCATTTTTTGAACGTTGTCTGCAACTCGTGAAAAAAATTTGAGATGTTCAACCCGGGTATCGAACCTGGACTTTCGACGTGTTTGTCGACAAACAACGTGACAAGCAGCAATCACTTGTGCCACTGCTCACATTAAATCTAATTTTTAAATACATACGTATGTATGTGAACACAGTTTTGAACATTAATATTCTTATACGCATATACCTTATTCTTTATATCTGAGATATTTTACAATTTTTAAATAAATATTCGTATTCTTGTGAATTTATAAAGCCTCTCAAATCTCCTTTTTTCGGATTACCAAAATTCGTCGTTGTATAAATTTATATAAAAATATATACATTGTATTTACATAATGCAATTTTTGTTTTTTTATTTTCTATTTTTTTAATGTATTAGCAAAATATGACAACGGGAACTGTGAGTAGTACTTATAATTGTTCAACAACAAAAAAAACTGAACATGCATCGCAGATATGTAACACCATGCAGAAGTCATAAAACTAATTATTCTTATTCAAAGTTGTAACCAAATGTTCACTTGATATTTTCAAGTTCCAAGTCCCCTTGCTTGACTTGCACTAATTATTATAAATGCCACATATGTCCATAAAAGTTAAAAATCATGCAAAAGTTCAGGAAGTCATATTGGTCTTCGTTAGTAGCGTGAGAAAGATTCATTATAAGGGGAAATCTGTAGCCTCTCCGAAACACTTGTGTCGATGTTTGCCTTCAGAGATATTCTCGAATATGTGAATTCATATAACCATGTCACCCATCTATTATAGTTCATTAAGTATCTTGGGGGATTAATTGGATTTAATTGATTTGCCAAAGCAGATGAAATTGGCCAAACAGTCTAGATTCAGTAAAGGCGATATTTTCAAAGTGTTTACTTACCCGCGACATACACAGTTTAAAAGCGATTCACATCTAATTGTTAAGATAAATGACATCATCGCACCCAAAGAATTATACACATTTCTTGAGTTTAACAAGCTTCTACTTGCTGTTGAAAACACGACATTGTATGGATGTGTTTAAATGTACATACATCTAAAAAACTTTGGATGTCACCCCATTGATGATAATCAGTGAATCATGATGAAGAAACAGATTAGTGTGACTTTGAAATCATAGATTTCTCTATACTTTTAGAAGAAGTGAAAAGTACTACACAAACAAAATATCATAAAAAACAGATATAATTTGAAAAAGAACGAATTTTACCAATAGTAATTAAATAAGTAATACGAAGTGTGATAAAATTATATTATCTACTCGTATCATGCTCAATAATAAAGAATTATAGATATTAGATAACCCTATCCTGGATTAAGCCCAATGCACCTTACAGCACTGTTACTGTTATGCTTCTTTAAAAATAGCGTTACTCGTGCAAGATGGTTTACTGACACGTGAACATGAAACGAAAAGCTGGCCAAGCAAAAAAATAATTTTTCATAATTTACATACACATTTGAAAACACAAAATGTGTTTGGGACTTATTGATGGACTTAATATTAAATAGCAGGTGTATCAAAAAAATGTTTAAGTGATTTTTTTTTTGTGAAATCGTTGCATCAAATTTATTGCAAGTATTGTTTAGTTTTTTAAAATGGGTGACCAATTGGTGTAGCAATTTTTTCCATGAAAATTTGATTTAGGATGTGGATAATAAATTATAAACAAAACAAATATCTTTTTCATAAAATCTATAAAATTTTCTATTTTGTTTGTTGTACTACATTCTGCTAATTACAATTCTAGAGATATCTTTTCCATAACTGTTATTTTTCACTACTTTTACCACAATATTTTTTCGCGAAGACATTTTCCAATTATCCAATCCCATAGTTCGTTCTACAAGGCAGTGGTGCATTCAAAGATTTCGGCTCCATAAAAATAAAAGAAAAAAAATGTTACCTCCTTCGTAGAAAGAAAAAGAAAGGTTATGGAAAAGTGCGCAGTCGTGGAAATCAGTTGGAAGCAGTTGGAAAAATCACTTTTGTAGACTATTAAGCGATGATAACGAAACAAATCGGCAGGATGCTGCCCTCGATCTAGACAACAATGGGCAGGAATTCTGTCCCCCGATGTATAAGTCGAACAAAGCCGACTATCCACAAGACTCTTTCAGACAGCTGACAATGATGAAACCCCAACTGCAGTCGTTGAATACGTATAAGCCATGCCGTATTAAAGTTGCCTTCGACGGCTTTCAGAGGCCACCTTGACTAGAACATACGGACATAAGGTCTGTTCTTGTAAATTCGATATATCAATGCGCTTCCAGCACAGAAAATGTAGTTTACTATCTATTTATATCAACTGTTATACACAAACTGACTTTCTGCTTCAACTTTCATACGCTCACTCTGGTCTATGAATCGCAAAGCCAACCCCGTCGAGTTGGAAATTCAATTCACTATCTGCCTAGAGAAGAATTACCCATCATGGTCACAACATCTTTCCGCCATCAGATTTACGATAAATATGGTCATATGTCAGCTTACATAACCTTACGTCGGGAACTTGATGATGCTCAACGTGACTATTGTTCCTGCGGTTATGAAGTCAGCATAACTTGGTACTTTTAACTTCTGTAACCACGTTTCAATGCAGCAAAACAGGTATTTCACTGAAAACATTAAAATAGCGAAACAAACCCAAAATAATACACAAGTGTTGACACAATTCCGAGAAGTAAGATATGAACTAGAGCATTTTCTTGGTCTTTCTGTTGTCTTCATTAACGATTGATATACTTTTTTAAGTTGAAGAATGTATGCGTGGTTTGTTTGTTCATACAATTTAAAATTGCAGTATATTATTGAACTGCAGTTACTGAATTATCATTACTGAATAAACATAAAAAACTTCAGATTATACATATGTATGTATATAAGCTGGAGAAATTTTTAGAAAGTTAGAAAAGTTTTCGATTTATGTAAATTATAACTATATAGAAATACAGAACAAGGGTATTTATAATCATATGGTTTCAGGTCGTCTACCAGACTTACAAAAGTAATTGTCGCCTGCTAGAGACTTCGCTAATCTAGTGTCCAACACCCTGCCAGGCGAAACAATTGATGAAAACTGGAAAGATTAGGGAAAGAGTATTCGAATCACGAAATCGATGGTGCCAATAAGTGGAAAAGGACCCAAATCAACTTTTACTTTTGTTGGCACTATAGCCCACATGTGACCAAGCTCTAGATTCTTTAGCAACTGCTTTTGTTGTGCGTACTTTTGTTATATCCCATGTAAAAGAGACTTGCACATTTCAAACGAGCAATTATTACTCTTTGAACGTAGTCAGAATCCCTTAAGAGGTGGTGCTGTCAAGAAAATCCAGGTATTCAATCCGGAAATCGAAGTCAGGACCTTCTTTGCGATTACCCCCTACGCCACGGAGGTAATAATTTGACTTCGAAATTGAAGGCTGCCGGCCAAAGATCATGTCACCTGGAAAAGCTTGTTGGCTTAGGCCCGCTTATAGCTTATGAAAAATAAAATAGGGCAATAGAGCCGACGACGTGTACACGAATGTTTTTTTTATCTGTACACAAATTTAATATAATTTGTAGATAATGATCTGCTATATTGATTAAAGGGAATATATTGATTGTTGTTGAGTAGAATTTGTTTTCTGAAAACTGCCTGAAACTCTGACAATTTTCTAAAAAATTTTTTACTCAGAAAACCTGCTGTCAATACCTCCATATTTTTGCTAAGCAATAAGAAAATAGATTCACCTGAGGACTTTATCCTTTTTTTAATTTTTGGCTTTAAATTTACTCTGTAATTTTACTTCTTTGCATCTTGATATCACTTGATATATCTGATTCTTGAAGATTACTCAACAGTAATTTGGAACATACTATATATGTATAATGGAATCGCAACCTAAACCGCTTCGACTAGCACCAAAAAGATTTGCTATTTTAGAGATGAACCTCTAGTAGGGGGCGGGCAACAGGTTTGGGGAATGCGGAATTTTGCTTACGATCGAAATCTGGTTTATGAATCACACCACTCCTATTCCGGTGCGCCAGAGCCACATTTATTTGGCACACACATTTGGCGGCCGGACTGTCCCGGCAGCCATTTATTATTCTTAAAGTTTAATAAACAACAAATAAAATATATTTTGATAAACACGGTCGCACTCTTTTACCACACTGTTCCTAAAATGTCAGTAGGCAACAGCAAGAAGGAAATTGCTGGATGAAGCATTTTAAAAAATGCAATTGAAGCATGCAGTTTATGTTGAATCTGAACAACAAAGTTGTTGTTAAAGAAGAGACTAAAGATCAGACTTAAATGGAGAAAATCTGCAAGGAGAGCACTGGTGGATCATATTATAACTTTCGAGCACCACGCATACATTTCTTCAATTTTAAGCATTGAAACTCTCAAAATGAAAACAAGCCAATTTGTGAATAAAAAAAAAAACACAAAATATTAGCCACATTTTTAATAGTGATGGTCTGGATATTAAAACTGTAATAATCCAAATATAATCTCACTGGCATTGCAAAGATTTACTTTAGTTAGTAGTTCACATTTAAGAATGTTTGTACATGTAAAAACGAATAATATGATATTAAAATGCCTTAAGAATATCTAACGTAATGCTGTTAAAGAAGCACTGGCCAAACAAGTTTTGCCTCGAGTTGACATAACAACTAATCAGCCTGCTCTAAAAGTCTAGGTAAGGCATTCGCCAAAGGATGTATGTATATTTGAAGGTGGAGTCCAGATCACTGTATTGTCTTTCAATATAACAATAAGGCAACACCATACTCAGACATGGGAATCTGTACTCTGAAAGTACAGAAGTTGCTGCAGGAGCCGTGTAAGGATAAGGGACTCGGTCAATATTTCAAAGGCACACTTGGAACAAACTTCAAACTAAATGTTCACTTACAGCTGCGTTAACTGACGATATGTGTTAAAGAGCTGAAGCACACTGCACTAAATGCGATCAAATCGATTTTAATAGTTCTAAATATATTTAAAAATTTAAAGAAATAAATGACAAAGTCTGTGGTTGCACAAAAGCAAGTTTCAGAGACTATCCAATTATAAGATATGCAAATATAAAAGAGAATTGCTACCGTTTACGAATAAATAACAAGCCCTGATCATTAACGAGGCATGCGACATGATTTTAACAACAAGACAATATCACAGATAAGAGTCAGGAGTTTAATGTTAAAAAAAGGGAATTCGTAAGTTATTAATTTACTTTAATTTTTGTTGAGATATTTTCTGTAAAAGTTTTATGTCAAAGCCTTCTCATATAAAATGTTGTACACAGTCTTAATTATGAGCAGACGGTTTAACACAGATTTAACTCTTAACAAAACGACAGAAAAATTTGTTTTATTGTAATAAAAATAGACTTGAAGGTGAGGAAGTTTCATGATATTTGTGTGTTTGTAAAAGTTGAATGCACAATTTTAGTTTGCATGTAAACCCTTTCCCAGACACAAAGCAACCCTTTATAATCTCAATATTAAATTTCCAATTAATTAACTTCTTGCGTGTCCGGCTCTGGAAGTTATTCTCTCGAATACTTTTCATGCACAGAAATGCTTGCATTAATTAGTGTGATATCCATGGTTCTATATATTTGATAATCCCATAGATACTTCACTATTTGAGGTATTCCCTTGAGTCAAGGAGCGGTTTCTCATGTTTGAGGGTGTGACTTACTTTCTGTCTGTCTTGAGTGGATAGTTAGTCGAGAGTTTGTACGCGCTGATAATAAAAATCAGTTAGCAAATATATCACAAAATTTTTCCGGGGCACTTAAGTTTTTACAATTTTACCAAATCTCATCATTCTATAATTATGATGTCGTGACGATAAGTGATTTGCCAATATCCAAGGTTTGTGGCGCTATAGGAATGATAACACTGAACTAAGAAAGGAAAAAAGACGATTAGACGAATAGATACAATTGTCTCTTGGTATCTCTTCTAGCAGAGGTTTTTGGGACAACGATTGATATTCATCAATATGAAGTATTGTTGTATGTAATAACATGTGCAGTAGAAAACCAACTATGTTAAGACGAACATTAAAATGATATTTCGAATAAATTCTAAATGGGAATGAGGTGGAGTGGTAAAATTTATTTTATTGCCCCCATCTTACGAATGCGGGAGCTACTTCAGAATGCGCTCCCATTTTAAATTTTCGTATCTCAACATTCCTATGTAAGTAATGTTTGTGACGACGAGATTATAAAATGGGACATTTGCATTAAAACAATAAGTTGTTGGTGGAGTATATGTATCGAAGTAATTCGGAATTAGATTTTAAATCATATAATTTTTGTCAATGCATTTATTGGTTATATATTACTGTCTTGTTTTCAATGTTCAATTCAATTTCAATATATTTAGTTTGATGGTACAATAAGACATGAGTCTTTTGTAGTACTAAGATAAAATACATCAAGATAACATAATAATTTAGATTCCATAAAATTATAAAAATATATAGAGGAGGGAAGGACAAGGACTTAGGAGAGGTATGAAAGGTATATATAAACGGCATGTTTAAAATGTTTACTATTAATAATAGTTCTAATTGGTATTGAGTTCCAGAGTTTCATAGAATAGATGAAAAAGAGACGTGACGAGTTATGGTATAGGTGACAAGATGGTATTAGAGTTCTGGAGACTTGTTCACTATACTATTATGCATAAATATTACATTTCTAGCATCCAGGTAATGATCGAGAGAAGTTCCTATTGAACTTTAACTATTCTGGGATACATGATTAGATCTGCGTAAACCATAAATGTACCTAATAGCATCATTAAACGCTACCTGCAGGTTTCGTTGGGACAACGAGTCAATTTTACTGAAGACAACCTCAGCGTATGTTATCCGTGGAAGGATGATGGCGGTAACCAGTTTTCGCCTTACATCTTTTGGAGTATATCTAGAGGTCATCCATACCTTCCGTTAACAGCCATATATATATCCAATAAACCTGTTCATGTGCTCATATCCTGAAAATTGAGTGTTAATAGTAAATCCTAAGCTGGTGATCGTATTTACTATCTCGAGTTTATCGTTAGAAAGTACAATATTCGGGAACATAAGGGCAGAACCGAATTTAAAATAGGAAAAACCTGAGAGTTCTTCGGATTCAGTTGTAAACCGTGTTTTTAAAACCACGTATGAAGAGAAGAGTTGCACATCATCATCATAAATATGGACAGTACAATGATTTCAAACATACGGAAGATCATTAATAAATAAGGAAAACAAGATTGGTCCAAGGATTGAAACCTATGGTACACATTGTTTAACAGAATATCTGTGGGGGTAATAACAACTTTCTGATGTCTGTCGGATAGGAAACTATTAATTAATCTTCATTCTTCAACTTCCAGCATAGTACCTTGTGATTTGCTTTATTAAAAGCCTTAGAGAAGTAAAGCAGACACAGAAGTGTGACCTCTTTCCTATCATAATTCTGCCTTATATCTTCCATGACGTTAACCATAGCTGTGGATGTATTATGATTAGCTCTGAAACAAGACTGTGCCTCATGTAATATGTTATTTAGAGACTATTTAAGAAGCTGCTTGGCTATAGGTTTTTTTTAAACCTTTCGATAAACACGGAAGGATACTAATGGGTCTGTAATCAGAAGCAGATGTTGGATTAGGTCGTTTAGCGATAGGGATTACACGAACTACTTTCCAGGATCTGGTAAAGGTTGATGGAACAAAGCAATAGTTGATTATATAGGCACCCCGTATTCGCCAGTGGCGTTTGATTTTTTATCTCTAATTAAATTATTCACCTCAGTTTTCAGAGAGTCTAGGTTCGATTCCTGGACGGAACACCTCGAATTTTTTTAACTATTTTGAGCTGCTGAGAACACCCAAAGAGTATCAATAGTCTATGAAAACGCTTCTCAAATCTCGTCGTTCGGAGTCGGTAAAAAACTGTAGGTCCCTTCAACTCGTGAGGGAACAGTAACACACAACACGAGTAGTTGTTGTAGAAGAAGCCTTGGTTCCTTGAGGGCTGTAGTGCCACTCAATTATTATTATTATCTAAAGTAAGTGTTAAAAAAAGACAATTCAAAATATATTTCACCAAACTTAGGCTTAAATATAATTCTTTAATTTGTGTAATTTATAGCTTGTTGATGAACATTTATCACAGATTTACATATTGTACAATAGTGAAAAACTTTCTTTAACTGAAACATAGCATACATAGAAAAAATGAAAATCAGGGATTTTCCAATGTCATACAATGCGAGAGATGAGATATCCATCGTGCTTACGTAGTGTTGTTGCAATTGTTTTAATTGTTTGCTCTTATAAAATTCTATAATATGTTATAATTGCCGTATGCGACTTAAAATTGTTACAATACGCATTTAGCCTAGGAGTTGAATCTGCGATCTCCAATGTGAGTCTACGCCCTTACCCACATGGCACGTGCGTCTCGCCGGCCACGATTTTTTTAAAGAGTCACAATAAGATGTACATACTTTATAAATATTATATCTGGAAGAACATTTATCTGTCGCAGTAAGTAAAGAATAAAACAACAAAAAAGATCAAAATAGTTTCTTTTTTTCTTATTATCATAAATGTGTGCTTTTAAACTTAATATTTTATAGAAATTTGTTATTCATTGTCTGATAACCCATAACCCATTTCTACTACATTCGACACCAATCCCTTTAACGCTTTTTATGTGTTTAAATGATTTCTTCTGGGAATATTCTGACGGATATTAAAATGGGTTATTCTTAATGTAATTGCGATGTGACTTGAAAAGCTGTTATGTGTTAGGAAACGGAAAATTTGGACGCAAGGTATTTATACAACACACCTTAGTATGAATAATTAGCTTTATTGCGTGATAACCTTGTTTCAGCTTACTTAGCTATTATTTCATTGCAATTATAGTATCATAGTAGTTTAAAACAACAAGATGTATTAAATGCGCTGAATATGAATGCACATAATTTGGAAATGTACACCCGGTACAAATAATTGTAATTACCATTCTTCTTTCAACATATTATAACTTCATTAAGTTTGTGAAATAAGTATTTTCATTAAAGTTTACCTTGGTTCCACAAACCAGCAATTACATTAGTATATTCCTTGATGACTGCATTAAGTAAGAATAAAAAATCCCCCATCATGCCATAAAGAAGGTGTGGTTCTTTTGCATTATTAACACGGCTGTAACCCTTCTATTTGATAAGGAAACATAATTAAGTAATGGCTGTATAGTCCCACGCGTTGCAGGAACGCTTCGAAAATGGAAGGTGCAAATGTTTCTAATTGAAAATACCATCAATTTTAAGCACTTATGTTGAGCGAAGAAAAACTGTCAGAGTCGCCCCTTTACTAAGCATTTGAATGTAACTTGTTTACATTTCAATTATTTTCATTGATTATCTCTACACACTGTCTATTAACTAATGATTATGTTATATATATTATATTTAATGGTTTAAAAAAAAATTGACCTTTACACCATAATTTTCGATTCTGAAATACCATATATACATATATATGCATAAACATGTATTTGATTAGTACTATATATAACATATATTTGATAAGTTTTTCCGCCCTGCTTCGCGTATAAGTGAATTGTTTGGAATATTCTAAAGATGAGCAGGGGAACATTTACATATGTATAATATGATATGTAACATATTCGAGTAAAATGTTAAAATGTCATGCAATTATCGTCAATGCGGTAAATGCGAAGAAAGTTAGTTTTGTATCTAGAATAGTCGACAACCTTAAACTTAATAGCGTGTTGATAGACAAAATCATTTAGGCACCCAGGAATTTTAAAAGCAACAAAGCTTCTGGTTACGACCTAAGACACGGACTAATACATACCTTTATTATGTCGCCTGGGAAGTATAATAAGCGAGTAAGGTTCCTTAACTCGAAAAACGAAGTCTTACGATCCGATTTCACTATTACTTACTATATCGGTAGTATTCGATAAACTATTGTTAGAATATACAAGAAAAGTAGTCAAAAAATCGAATAATAGCTGACCACTTTAACAGTTCTTCAAGTACAGGGTAAGTGCGAAACTTTCTACTTTAAATACAGGGAGGTTTACATATGTTGGAGTCCTGTAAGACCTTCCTCGGCCTTACATTATTACTAATGCACACTCGAAACATAACTGTTTTAAGTTTACGGCCCTGTCGATAGAAACACTGGTTGAATCCGTGACTAAAAAACAGTAAAGAAATCAAGACAATCTATGCAACTGGACAAAACTTTCGGGCATTACCCTCAAAGAGATTAAGTTCACGCATACCTGTAATAACAAAAATAATTAAAAGGCTTAATCACATCTCAGGAATCACTGGTTTGAAAACGATAGTAAATTTATCAAAAAGGACAATAAAAACAAAGCACCAACACGAAATATTGCACATATGGAAAAAAAAACTTCTTCTTTAAGAACCTGCAAAAATCATGTATGATGGAATTGTTTCCCTTTATAAGTTCCAAAAAAACGTTAGCGCACCAACTTTTAGGATTGACTCATTGGGTCGATGTTTTTGTTTACACAATTTCTGTGAAACTATCACATTATTTGCTAAGAAATTTTAACAACATAATCATAAGTATTAATGTGTCCAAAATTGTCTTTGATTCAATTCAAAACATAATCGTTATTTAACAGATATCAAAATTTAAAAATTACTCCTAAGCGCTTGAACTACTATTGGAATCACTTTTTTGCTAGATATTTGTAAGCAAACGTTTAGCATAAAAACGTCTTCATTTATTCATACCCTAAATTTATCTGATAATATTAGTACATACGCACATATTTCGGTGGAGGCACTACATTTTTTCCATGAAAGTGACAAGCATTGAACACACAATATCGCAAGTCTTGCAATATAGCATCAAGATCACTTAAATCCTAGAAGGAACTGGCTAAGCCAGTAACAGTAATATAAACATGTATTTTTTGTTAATAGGAGTCTAGAGACTCAGACCTTCCTTCATCCCACATCGAAATACTTTCACTCAAGAACTAAGTGTGCTTCTTCTGCTATTGCTTTCTTGCACCTTTATTGGCCTTGGCACATCCATATTGTACAGTTCTTTATTACAAACTTTTAATTCAAATATCTATTTTCTGCTCATTGTTCGTTTCCACTTTTGACTAGTTATTTGACAACTGCATTCCTTCCATATCCTCATATTCTGACCACATGGCCTAAGCATCGTACGCGTTGTATCCGAAGACGCTTGACTATGCGCATGTCGCTTTACAGCCCATAGAGTCATGGAATGTTCTTCTCCAGATGCCATCTCCGCAAACAGGACCAAAAATCGCACGCGAAACTTTTCTCTCGAAAAGACTAAGGACTTCCGCTTTTAGTAACGTCCAGGTTTCCGCGCCATAAAGTAGGACTGGAATGATCACGGTGCAACTTAAGCACCGTGCCGTAGTGTGAAGATTTGGTCGATGGTGGACTTCCCTGGCCTGAAACCACACTGATAAGAACATATCAGGTTAAGGAGACTAATCCCTCGATATGTGGGGCAGTCGAAGGGGTCTACATTCTTGTGGACCGGACAGACGACGCTGAGATTCCACTTATCGGGTATGCTTTCCTCCGACCATATCTTACAGATGAGCTGGTGCATGTACCCAACCGGATCAGCTCCAGCTGCTTTAAACAGTTCTGCGGACAGTCCATCCGCTCCAGCAGCTTTTCTCGACTTCAGTCTCGATATTACTATCGTGACCTCGTCTAAGTCGGGGGACGGAATTCTTGCCAATCATCGATCTTCCTGATCTTTCCAGATTCTCAGCATCGATTGCGACTCTACTACTAGGTCTCCGTTTTGGTCCCGGCATGCTGCGGTCCTAGTCCTATATCCACCGGATAGCTCTTTCACCTTCCGGTAAAACTTTCGGACTTCATTCCTGCCATAACACCTCTTCTTCTCTTCGACAGAGCGCTTCTCATGCTCTCTCGTTTTCCTTCTGAAAAGCCGGTTCTCTTCCCTTCTTTTCTGTTCGTAGAGCTCACAAACAGTTCTCGTCGTTCGATGCAGCGTTGCCTTGTATGCTTCCTGTTTGGCTGCATGCGCCTGCCTGCACTCGTCGTCAAACCATGGGTTCCTTCTAGGTGGTGGCGTGAAACCCAGCACATCAGTGGCGGCCTCTTTGATGGCTTTTTGACAACGTTTCCATTCTTCTTCTATTGTTAGTGCAGGCAGCGTCGAACTTTGTAACTTTCCGACGTCAAACCGTTTCGGTCTATCTCGACTCCGTTGTTCTCTCGATATCCGGGTTCTTACCTTGACTACAACAAGGTGATGATCCGAGTCGATGTTAGCGCCTCGGAATGTTCGGACATCGAGAATGTTGGAGGAGTGTCTGACGTCGATCGCAACTTGATCAGTCTGGTTGACGGTTGATTGAGCAGGGGATCGCCAGATTCTTTTATGGATGCTGAGATCTGGAAACCGCTTATTACTCACAGAGAGGTTCCACCCGCGGCGAAATTCAACAGCCTGAGTCCGTTTCCAGAGGTGGTGTCGTACAGGCTGTGTTTCCCGATGACGGCAGCAAAGATGTCCTCTTTTCCCAGCTGAGCATTGCAATCTCCTAGAACCATCTTGGTGTCGTAATTGGGGCATCGATCGTATATTATTTCTAGGAGATCATTCATCATCAGAATTTAGCCTTGATTCGGATTGTCATGAGACGTTCGCTTACGGGATCGTAGCTTAAGACTTTTTCCCAAATCAAATCCAAATCCGCATCCGAATAAGCGCTGCCTTCTCTCCCTGCAGCACTCGCTGAAGTAGATGTCGCAGTTCTTCATCTTCTTTTTGCCCGGTTCATCCCACCGCACTTTCTGGATTGCGGTGATATCTGCCTTATAGCGGTCAAGGGCCTCCGCAAGTTGTTCGGCTGCACGAACGAAAATCGTTGTCCTTTATACGTCTTCTGGGGTCGCCACATGTGATAAAATGTCCCTACATATAACTAATTGAATTAATATCGTCCCAATACAACTCGTTTCAAATTATTCTTGGTTGCTTTTTAATGTTTTCTGATTTCGATTTCAAAATTTTTCGATAATGTTTGCGTAGGTGTGAGCAAATTGCATTCATATTCATCCGTGTATTCATATGTATGTTTTTGGAGTGGACTTTTTGATTGTAAGCCGCTGTACGTATACACCTAGTTCTGAATCTACTAAACAATCAAAAGTTTCCCACTTCTGTCATTCACATTCTTACTTCCCCGGGAAGTAAGATGGAAAGCACAAAATTGAAATTTGCACCAAATGTACAAAATAATTTATTGCTTTCTTATTGTTATTTTTTATTGTTTAAAATAAATTTATCTTCATGTTCTTCCTTTTAAATAATTTTTTTTATTTATTTATTTATTTACTTAAAATCATAAATCTAAAAAAAATAAATAAAATGTGTGTTTTTATTAAAAGAAAGGTTTGATAAAAATAAATCGTTAATATCTACAAGCATTTGTTAACAACTTTTCGAAAAAATTGCATTTAAATTTTACTTCGTAAGTTCGACGAACGATTACCTTTAACGTACAAAAAATATGATAACCTTTCTAGGTTCAATGCCCCCATGACCCATTGCTCTTAAATATAGCCCGTATTTACTTCGGACATTTAAATTGGCAGAGTCTGCCCCTGAATGATGTTGATAATCTACACCTGGAGTGATGCAGATCTCTCTACCACTGTCATGTTCTTCTCTGCATACCGAGGAGTTGACATTTTAATTTTCCCTTGGGGCCCTCATTTCGTTTCTAACTTCTGCCTCGCCTCCGGTTTTCCCTTTTTTTTCCAGCCTAGATGTAAAATTAAGATTGTTTAAAGTAAATGTTGTTCCGAAATTCAGTATTTCCTCCACCTCTAAAACCGAATTGGCCACTTTGCTAATCTCAAAATTGCTTTGTACTACTTGCTCTTAAGTAACAGTGGAAGTTCCTAATTGATGATTGATGAATTGAGAGAGAGAGCAATAAAATTTGGGACATTCGGCGTTTCGAATTTTAACATATTTCAGTTAAACACAAGTTCTTAGATATGTAGTAATTCGAAACTTGTATGGAATTAAATATTAAAATATCAGATCTTATCTTCAATCACGACCGGAGAAAACTTAGGATGCAAATTTTGGTTGCATTTAAAAAACAAGGTGTTATTCCTTTTTAGCATTTCAACAAAAATGTATTATTTGTTCATTCATGTAGTTTACAACAGACATGGGCACAGCTTCTTCAGTAACTTATTTGTCGTGTTGTTTGATCTATTCTTATCCCACCAAGGGAGAGGAGCTAAAGTCTATAGCTGACTTCGAAGTGCGAAGCTTGTTTAAATATTGGCAGCTCGACAGAGATACGAGTAGATACCTTGCAAAAATGAAATATAAAAATGAGATATATATATATAGTATACTATAGTGGTCGCCGTGGCGTAGTGGTAAGTGCATCGACCGCGGTGCAGAAAAGTCTGGGTTCGATTCCCGGCGGGACACCTAGCATTTTTTCACGGCACCACCTCTTTCGAGTTGCTGACAACACTCAAAGAGTATTAATTGTCTATGGAAAGCTTCTCAAATCTCGCCGTTCGGAGTCGGCAAAAAACTGTAGGTCCCTTCTACTCGTGAAGAACAGTAGCATGCACAACACGCCATTATTTAATTGTCTTTCACATGAATGTTTATTATTTATTGAGGAAGACCGAACCTCCTCTATAAAGAGTAAGTAATCGCGAACCTTAGGATTAGCAAAAACCTGTATGAGGTTGATAAAGGAAGCGTTTGGTAGCCGTTACTTCTCGGACCAATGAATCGGACTTCAAGATCGTGCGATTTGATGCTGCTTAACTATCTGTGGGGATATGTAAAATTAAATCTACGCCGATAAGCCCGAAAAGATTTACCACTTGGAGGGCAACATACGCCGCGTTGTTAATACAAACAAAATTCGCTTATAAAAAATGGGAGCAACAGCAATCTTGTTTTGGGTAAAATTTGCAAAATTTGGGGGAGCTGTTGAAATGGCAAACTAAAACCAATCACTTGACGGCTGCTGCTAAATCCAAAGTAGTGTCAAAACTTTCAACATAAAATTGCATGGGTGACTTTGAGGAACGTTAACTTGGATATGGTCGTTTGAATATTCGTCGAAGGTCCCAGGTTCGATTTCCGGACGGAACAACTCGCATTTTTTTACGGCATCACCCTTTTCGAGTTGCGGTATAGGAACTGTTCTTATAAGGACAAATTCCTCATAGAGGTAGATGGTTCAGTTCTTCGTTGCGATCAATTGCACACCTACAGTACAAGTAGGGATTCAGAACAGCCAATCAGTATCCGAGAGATTAGGAACTTAAGTTCGTTGAAATAAATGGTAGTTCAAACGCTGATATGTTGTTCAGTAATTTCTTAGCTTGTGATTTCCTTTCAAGCAAGATAGCATTAAAATCTTCAAACACAATGTTGGAATATAGAGGAGAGAATTGCGGAAGGCCAGTAAAAAATGGTTCAGATTCTTCTACCAAACTAAACTAAGAAAACCGTTATTTCAGAATAAAATATTCTACATGAGTGCAGACACTATTTGATATTGCACTTATGATACACTTTGCAGTAAATTGTAACGCCCCCAATGAGGGTGCTTTTAATCCTGTAATTACGAAATAGATTATCAATATGTACACTAAACATACTATACAGCCGCACTATACACACACTACCTACATATTCAACTTTTCTTATGTTGAGAGTGCGTAGATTAATGTGACACACCCTGAAATCATTCTGATTCTCCGAATGAACATTTAACATCGCTAGAGTAGTACTCTCATTCATGGTTCTGATGTTGTGTGTTCACGCTTGAGTTTGGGTTGAAAAATATATTTGGAAACCAGCGGCTTCACATTCATTACTTCTGTCTCTCTACAAGCAAACGATGTTAATTTTAAGGAAAAAGTTCTGCATATATAGATGTATGTACTTTGCATTTATACTTGGCTGCAAAACCTTTATTTTTTCACTTCCTGACAACATTTTGACATAGATCATCTATCAACAGGGATCGATTCCCATGAAGCTGGTACCGGTTGCCATAATTCCTCCTTACTTCTGTGCCTGGAATGACCAAGGGCACTCTTGACGTACGCCCACAGATATTCTATGGGGTTTAGATCAGGAGATTGAGTGGGACATTCCAGAACGTCAATATTTTTTTTTTCTGCAAAAAAGACTTCACTACTCTAAAAGTGTGTTTGGGTCGTTGTCCTGCTGGAACGTCCAACGTAATGACATCCTCTTAACATTATGTTTTCTAATATTTTGACGTAATCAAGAGCATACATACGCCGTACCAGGAGAAACATCGTCAAACTATTACATTTCCGCCTCTTTGCTTGATCGTATTTATAGTGTACCATGGTGATTATTCTATGTTTGTGTTTTTACACTTTGAAATTTAAGAAGTTCGAAGAAATAAATTGTAGAACATTAATTTTTAGGTGAAATACAATATTTACCAATGTAAGAGAACTAATACCACTTTTAAAAATATGGATTGAGGTGTAATAATGTGGAAAGTTAATCTTTTGTTTTTGATCGTACGCGTGAGGTGAACGATGAACTTAAAACAAACAAACTGTACAATGTATTTAATTTGTTGATATAATCGACTGGATCTAGCTTTATCCTCAGGAGATAAATGAGCAAGGCAAGAACTGTTTATTTGTAGAAAACATGCAGCGAATTACGGTTCAGGCGGCAACCCCTATGTATGGGGGTTGAATGGTAAGCAATTAATACCCACTAAGTATGTCTTTATCGGATTTTATGTCAATTTTTTCCTAGACTGATCCTATGTTCTTGTAAGACTGACTGTTGCCCATGAATGGCTTGATGTACTGTCCGCATTTTGTTCTTCATAGCAACGGTATGGACTTCGGCAACTTCTTCAAGCATGATTATATTAATTTAAGTACTTGAATAATGGGAAAGTATGCTTTCTTATTAGCTGCGGACGACAAATAAATCAGATATCGGAAGTGTTGCGAAGTCGATGCTTCGCCTGGTTCGGTAGAATGGTAATTTTGATGATACGAGTTAGGCAGTTGGTAGTAGGTAGTAGGTAGGGCGCGATTCCGAACACTGTGCGTAAAACAAATGTCTGAAGAAAAAAATGGGAAACAAAATAGCAAATTCCAGTGACCACTAAAGAAAATTAGAAAAACTAAGTAGCTATTTTGTCGACCTGTGAGTTACGCACGATCTTCTCAAGGTTGATGTTAAAGAAGTCACATGACAGTGTGTAACCTTGTCTAAAACCTACAAACCTAACAACTCTAAATTTGTCATATGAATAAATTTGCATAAACTACAATAAATTTTCCAAATAGCTTAGGTCTAAAAGACTTTGAATCGTGCTTAATGGAATCTAAATCGTGGAAAGGATATTTATCTTTTTTTAAATCATGTTAAATCATGTTCGTATAAAAACAGAATTAGGTTTATCTTGTTTCATATATATTTAATACATCCTACAAAAAAAAATATTAAAATAATTCTCCTAAAAGCTTTTGTTTTATTTATAATTATCATATTACGTTTTTGTTGGGTCATATTTTGTTACCCTTTTTATAATTAGTGCCCAGATAAAATTGCTCTTACGTACCAACCTGATCAAAATTCGAGAGGATCTCGCAATGTTAAGATTTTTTGTACATAGATTAATACTAAGTAAAAATATGATAAGACTTTTAAAATAACTTGTCAATTATAATATATATTTCCATGCTTGGGTGAATCAAGCAAGTTTTATGCTACAGTTATTGTGAACATATTTGTGTATACATATCTGAATATAAAAAAAAGTATCTGAGTAAATATACAATGTGGTGCTTTCTTATTATAAAAAAAAGAAAAATGCAGAAAAATGTGTGTAGGTTTAGGTGAGTATGCTATGAGACCATTGACACTAAAAAAATATTACTCTAACTGCAGCAATCTTTCGCAATGTAAAGAGGACAAACTGAAGGAAATAAGAGGAAGTTGTACAATACATACAGCAACAACTCACACAATATAAATTTACCTAAGACACTTGACAATTTAAACAGATCGTTCAATCGTCTCACAAAGAATAATTAAAAGATCATTTATCAGTTGACTATATATGTACATGTGTATAAAACAACACGTTTCTTATTAAGTTCAAGAAAAAAAAAATATAATCATAATAACATAAACAGCGAAGAAAAGTGGATGTGTCTGTTTTATAACTTGTGAGTGATAGTTAAAGTTTTCAGAAATTCAGAAATATATAATTAAGTAAAACACAAACTATTAATATATATAAAAATACACGCATTAAAAATAAAATGGAAATTAATCAAAACGAATACACGAGTGGTCAACTGCGAGCTGCAATCAACATCTAAGGCAAAGGGACAAGTACCGTTACCGACGCAAGCCTAACGGATGATCAAAATAGCGAGCAGACGTGTGCAACTTATACCGATTTTGTCCAGGATCGTGCGATTTAACGCCATTGGACTTTTTTCATTGGGGTTTTTCGAAGTCGATGGTTTACTCAAGGCTCAAAAGAGGAAATTGGACGCGTCATTAATGAAATCCCGCAGCATTTATGCAAAACGGTCATTGAACATTCATTAAAAGATCGCGTATGTGCCAGCAAAGCCGCGGCATAACCTCATCCTGTCT
This sequence comes from Eristalinus sepulchralis, assembly GCA_944738645.1. Lineage (NCBI taxonomy): Eukaryota > Metazoa > Arthropoda > Insecta > Diptera > Syrphidae > Eristalinus > Eristalinus sepulchralis. The sequence continues at coordinate 19,284,165 of OX122886.1, forward strand.
ACTTTACGATATAATAAAGAATTCACGATTTTTTTTTTAATTTAATTTAATTTAATCAAGCAAACAATTTAGAAATGGATGAAGAGCTGCTTTCGAGTGACAACTCGGAGAGCAGCAAAGATATGAATACAAAAAGGAGAAAAACCATGAAGCCGCAGGAGCAGTTTAAAAGACGGCTGCGTAACATGAATTCTTTGAAAAACACGGAAAACAACGATATTATGACGTACAGCGGAAACAGGAATATTTCGCGAAACTCGCTTCGTCCAAAGTAGAAGACCAGGCCGCCGAAGAAAAGGAGTTGGCGGAAAAGATCCAAGAAAAAGAAGAGTGGGAGAAATTTATTAAAGCGCTCCAACTTAAGCTGGAGGCCAGAAAGAAGTTGGAAATTCAAAAAGGTCAAGAAAAGCAATCGCCAAAAGAGAAGCAAAATCAGCAACAGCTGCAGCAACCCAAACAGCAGAATCAGCAACAACAACAGTAGAAACAAGAGCAACAACAGCAGTAGAAACTACAACAACACCAGAAGCAGAAACAACTGCAGCAACACCAGACCAACCGGAAGCAACAAAAGAAGAAAAGAATGCCACCGATCAACATAAGCGGAATGGACACAATGGACACCATAAAAGTATGTAAGTTGTCCGTAGGGGACGAATTCACTATTAAAAATAAGGGTTTTCAAAAAACAGGCTGATCACTGCTTATCAGTGAGCAGTTATCAAAAAATTAGAGAACAAATGACGGCAGCTGGGGTGGAATTTTACACCTTCACTCCAAAAGGGGAAAAAGTGCAGACAGTTCTGCTAAAAGGGTTGGATGTATCTTAAAATTGAAGACGTGGAATTTGTTGCGGTTAGCCGCTTCTCCACTTCTCCACGCCTGAGCGTCTACTTCCCCTTTTCTTGGTGCAGGTGACACCAGAAAGCAAACTAGAGGGTTTGAGGAGGGTAAGGCTTCTCAGTTCCCAGATAATTTCTTGGGAAAAATTAAGGAGTACCAACCGAATGCTTCTCTGCTCAAGATGCCAAACACTTGGACACGCAGCACGAAACTGCAATAGGCAGCCTCGCTGCAGTAAATGCGCAGAGATGCATCTGTCGGCGCGCTGCCCTTTGGGAGAGGGGATGGTAGAAGACAAATCGCGCTTAAAATGCGTGCATTGTGGGGAAAAGGGACATCCCTTCAGCTATCGAGGATGCCCAAAGATAAAGGATTTACAGAAGAAGAGTGTGCTAAAAAAAGCAAAAGTGGCGGATTCGAGGCCGATGCCGAGAACTCCAGACACTCCTGTTACGCAGGTTGTTTCATACGCCCAGATGGCGTCTTGTAGGCAACCGGCACAACAGACAGTGCCGAAAGAATATTGCTGAATTGTTCTCCATGATGGCTTCAATGAAGGCACAGATGGAGCAAATCCAAAAAGATCTTTCGCGAATGGACTGGATCCTTTCGTCAAGACCCGCTGGGTCAAGTGCGTATCCATTTTAATGGATACGCCAGTAGTTGGAGACCTTTCGATCGTGGCAGTGAATGCAAATTCACTTGTCAGGATCGAGAGAAGGTTGGTTTTACTTAACCTGTTGGAGTCCCATTAGCCTGATGTGTTAATGGTTAGCGAAACTAAGCTAAACCGGAAGCACATACTCAGGTACAAAGACTATTCAGTTATTCGAAGGGACCGCCCCCACTCCACACAAATGGGTGGGGTTGCTCTCTTTACTAAAATAGGCATTCGCCATAAGATCGTGTATTGCAGTGAGGTGCGAAGTTTGGTGTGCTGGAAGCGTCTGTTGCGTGCACTTCTCTCCAAGGTGAAAAGAAGTTGTACGTAGTAGCGGTCTATCAGATGCACCCCGGTCCACAAACTTCATTTCAGAGCTCGAATCTCTCTTTCGAAAACTCCGTTTATGCTCAGAGGATAACTTCTTTGTTATTGCCGGCGATTTGAACGCGAAGCATGAGGAATGGGGTAATTCTGTGTCAAATCCCAGGGGGAATTCACTCCTTGAGTGGTTGACGCAGCACTCTATTGAGTTCAAGCTCAATTTGCTTGCAAGCGATAGGCCGTCATTTCCCAGAAGTGGGTCCTATCTTGATCTGATGCTAATTGACAGACGGCTTATAATACGGAACGTAAACAGACAAATTAGGAACTGCTTAACAACGGTTGAGTACGACAGTGATCACTGTGGGCTTGCTGCTATTATTCGGTTCCCGAACGAAATGGTAGAACTGGAGGAATTTGTGGAGGCGTACCCTTACAATTCTGGTAAGGTCCGTTGGCCGCGTTTTTCCAGAATTCTATCCAGAGAATTGCGTTCGAATAACATGACACCACCCTCGAACAGGAACTTAACTAACGAAGAGGTTGACAGGTACCTCAAATGGAACTGCAATAAAACGCACAATGGACAAAGCGATTCCTAAAGTGTCACCGATCACAGATGGTGACATCTATCGGAACGATACCATCGACGCACTGCACGTGCAAAAAAGCAGATTGCTGACAAGAATCAAGACACTTTACAGACGATTTACAGACAGAGACGACCAAGAACTGAGGTCGCTCAAGGCGCAGATGAAAAACCTCCAGAGTTTGATTCAGATGAATTATAGAATTGCTATCAATTCCTATTGGAGGGACAAGATTCGGGCTGTTCGTTCGAACTGCCCTGGTATTTTACCCCAAATTAACCGAATCTTCCGAAGGAGGGGTCATAACGACTTGGAGGCTGTTCGACTTGACAGAACAACCGACAATGAAAACATACTGACTTCAGTTGGCATCGATCCGGATGGGGCCGTACTGGACAATGAGTTCTTCATTGTTGAAGATGCCCAAGAGAAGGTAGAAGCAATAGGAGCGGTTTTCCAGGAAGTGTACACGGTCAACGAATCTCGTAGGCCGAATCACGTCTTTTAGAACAGAGCCTTGCTTAATCATTTCTACCTTCAAAATGAAATACAGCAATGACGTTCTGAGAATCATGGTTTCACCAGATTCAATGATGAAAATAAGGCAGTTAACGCCGTCGCCCAAGATGGCTCTAATGCCATAATCATTTCGAAGGTGGATCTCAAAGACATTTTCAACACTCTGAAAAACAAAAAGTCCACCGGAATAGACGGAATACCGAATATTGTGTTGCGTCATCTCCCCGAAGAGGCGGTAGACATATACACAATCCTGATCAACAATGCTCTGAGTAATGCACATTATCCAGAGCATTGGAAGACGGTGGTAGTGCAACCCATCCCCAAAGGGACAAAGATTCCTCGCTTCTGAAAAATCTTCGGTCGATAAGTCTCCTCCCTTGCATAAGAAAGGTTTTCGAAAAGATTGTGAATAGAGTCCTGATGCAGTGGACTGAGGACAAAAAAATGATACCGAATAACCAATTTGGATTTAGGGCGATTCATGATACTGTACATGCCCCGTCAAAATTGGTTTCGGACATTCAATGGAACAAAAATAAAAGCCAGTGCACCGGAGCCTACCTTGTTGACTTGGAAAAGGCATTCGACACCGTCTGGTTAGAAGGCCTCTTCCTTAAGTTGACGAGGTTGGACATAAGCATAGAACTGCTCTACACGATCTTCAATATGGTCACAAGTAGAAGGTTTGTTGTTAAGAGTGGCAACAAGGTTTCTACTAATGGCTTTTACATAAAAAATGGGCTCCAGCAGGGTGCAGTGAATTCACCAATTCTTTTCACTATTTTCACCAGTGAATTGATTGGCTCCATGCAGCATATGATCGCGTTCGCTGACGACTTGGTCGTGTACAGAACAGCGCGAGAGATTGACGTCATCAACATGCTTTTGCAACGTGACTTCGAAAAGATCTAGCAATTTTGCGACGACTGGAATTTAAAAATTACCTACCAGAAGTGTGAAACCATCCTTTTCCGGACTCCGTTATGCAGAGCCTCCAGGGATACGAAGAAAAACTGGCGTTAGTTCGGCATCTTGGACCCACAGGGCCGGCCATTAACTGTAAAGAGTGTAGTGCGATATCTTGGCATCATGTTTGACCAGTTTCTGTATGGTAATATCCATTCAGTTACAGCTCTGACGAAAGCCAGGAAAGCCTTCGCTATGGCAAGTAGGCTAGTCAGCAGCCAACTTGACTCCAAAGTTAAGGTTATCTGCTATACGGCCCTAGTCCGGCCAGTTATGGTGTATGGCTGCCCAGTGTGGTTCAACGTGAGTCCTTCCCAGATGGAAGAGATGAGGATGTTTGAGAGGCAATGCCTTCGTGCTTGTCTCAAAAAATACAGAACACCCGAATCTGGGTACAAGAAATTCTATCGCAATGAGATTTTGTATAACGAAGCCAAAGTGAAAAGGGTGGATAATTTTATTATTAGGCTGATTCGAGGGCATGTTGCACGAGCAATGACATCGGAAAACGAGCTCATATTCGGGGCTTGCTACCCAAACGACGCATATCACGAGAACTAACGCCGAAGTGGATTCATTCCACCGGAAGCTTTCGTATATCTTGATCGGATGGGTTTGATCCAAGTGAGGAGGGATGTCCACTTATTTATCACGTGGTAAGGAGAACAGTGGACAAGCGGCTGCTCTACGAGAACTGTGTAAGGACAGTAAGTCAGGGTGACCTCCGGTTCAGTACATCCATCCCTGTTCGGGATAGAACAGAAAGGAATATGGATCGAGGTTTTCATTGGTGGCTACAACCTCATCAAACTCCAGTTGTCGTTAGCTTTTCAGGCTAACGTTGTTGGTCCCCTACGGTCAACTTAAATGTAGGTTCATTTAGAATAGGCTAGGTCGTAATAAAATAAAACAAAAACAACAAAAAAATTAGTGTTAAGTTAGTGGTAGGTAGTTAGGTAGGTTAATTAGAATAGTCGTAGATTAAGATATATATAAATTAATTTTTTTAAATAATAGATACGAAGAATACGATTTTTTTTTAATATCTGCGTTTTATTTAAAATTTAAATCTTGCGTTCTTGTTGGGGCACCCTTTACATATTTAATGAAAGTGTCGAACAACTGCTCGACCAGAAGCTTGGTTATCGTAAGAGGTTCGAGTTAAGACGTTGGAAGTTCTATAAGAGGGTTTTACTGAATACTCTGAGAAAAAAAAACGCTGACGATACGAGGACGAAATTTAGCATATATACGTCATCGGTCATCGGTGGTTCAGGCGTTCAGAAAAATTACATTAAATGCGTAGCTTAACAAGTAGCAGGAGTCCAGAAGAACATTAGATACCGCAAGCACCAGGCTCAGGTTGCAATTCGTTAGTCAATCTCGTATTGGACCGTCGGCAGCCTGGAGGACATTTCGTATCCAGAAGATTGGAACAACTGGTAGCGAATTGTGCCCGGCGTACAGTGCTTGATGTTAGTTTGAATTTTACTTTACCCTAAAATGTCTCATAGACAGGGGAAGTCCTATTAAATCAACAATAAAATTAAATCACATGCCTTTTCTAATTTTACATTAAATAAAAGTCAATTAATAATTATTTTACAGATTGCGAGTTTTGTTTTAATTGAAAGTAAATGGTTAGAGTAAGACGTTAATGTCATGGCTGACGCTTTTATGAGTTAGGTGGTAGTCCCAATATGAGCAAATGCAACAAAAAAAGTTATAAAAATTATTACAGTGCTAGATAAAATAAATGAATTGAAATTATGAGAATGACGTGTTATTATAAACCATGCCGATTAGGCTGCTCGCTAACTGCTTTAAAAAGAAAATTGTGTGGCAATTGCGCCCCCAAGAAGTATGTTTTGGATGTATAGAGTATCAGGTCAAGCGAGAAATTTTGTACAATCGATTCTTTTTGTCAAAGAAAACATGGAGATAAAAGAATATTTTGATAAGAGGATGTTGAATAAGGTAATTACAAAACATTGTTACCTCCTGCCGGTAATGGATGACTTATTGTATAGACAAGCAAATAAGAAAGTCTTCACAAACTTGGACTAAAAAAACGTTTTTTTGTTTTATATCTAGGCACACGCAGATTCAATTAAGTCTTCTTCTTCTTCTTCGGATGGCGCTACAGTTCGGGGTGGACCTGGGCCTCAACCAACATGCCTCTCCAGCTAGCACGGTCCCTTGCCAGCTGCTTCCAGTTGCGCACTCCAAGTTGGTTAAGTTCCTTTTCCACTTGTGTGCGCCATCTCAGTCTAGGACGTCCTTTGTTGCGTTGTCCCTGTGGTTCGGATTCGAAGACTCTTCGGGCCGGAGCAGTGTTGTCCATCCGCTCTACATGGCCTATACACCTTAAGCGTTGTATCCGTAGACGCTTGATTAGGTTCATGCCGCCGTACAGCCCATACAATTCGTGGTTGAATCTTCTCCTCCAGATGCCATCAACTCAAACAGGACAAAAGATCGCACGCAGAACTTTTCTCTCGAACAGACCAAGGTTTCTGCGCCGTAAAGCAGGACAGGGATGATCAAGGTGTTGCACAAAGTTACTTTAGTCGTTCGGGAGAGGGCTTTATTACTCAATTGCCTCTTAAGCCCAAAGAAACAGCGATTGGCAAGAGTGATTCTGCACTTTCGGTACTGATGTTATTGTCCCTATTCACCGCGGAGCCAAGACAGACGAAGTCCTTAACTACCTCGAAATGTCTGCTGCCCATAGTGACGCTCAGTCCGAGACGTCGATATTCTGCGTCCTTCTTCGATGATCCGGCCGATCACGTCAATGTCATCCGCATACGCTAGCAGTTGAACGGACTTGTGGAAGATCGTGCCTCTGGTGTTGACGTGTGAGTTACGCACGATCCCCTCAAGTATGATATTAAAGAAGTCGCATGACAGCGCGTCGCCTTGTCTAAATCCTTTTTGGACATCGAAGGTCTCGGTGAGTTCGCTACCGACCTTGACGGAGCAGCGAGAGTTCTCCATCGTCATCCTACACAATCTGACGAGTTTGGTAGGGATGCCAAAACTAGACATGGCACTGTATAGCTCGTCTCTATGCACGCTGTCATACGCGGCCTCGAAATCGACAAATAGATGGTGGGTGTCGATTTGTACTTCTTGGGACTTCTCCAGGATTTACCGCAGTGTGAAGATCTGGTCGATTGTGGACTTCCCTGGCCTGAAACCACACTGATAAGGACCTATCAGGTTGTTGACGAACGGTTTCAGGCGCTCACACAATACGGCAGAGAGAATCTTATACGCGATGTTAGGGAGACTGATCCCTCGGTAGTTGGCGCTGTCGAAGGGGTCTCCTTTCTTGTGGACCGGGCATACGATGCTGAGATTCCAATCGTCGGGCATGCTTTCCTCCGACCATATCTCACAGATGAGCTGGTGCATGCACCCAACCAGCTCATCCCCAGCCGCTTTGAACAGCTCTGCGGGTAGTCCGTCTGCGCCAGCAGCTTTGTTCGACTTCAGTCTCGATATTGCTATCTTGACCTCGTCTAAGTCGGGGGACGGAATTCCATTCCATCGTCGTCCAAATTGAGTGGAACATTCTGCCCAACAGCGGGATTTGTGTCGTCATCGCCGTTTAGGAGTCTGTAGAAATGATCCTTCCAGATTCTCAGCACCGACTGCGACTCTACCTCCAGTTGTCCATTTTGGTCCCGGCAGGCTTCAGTCCGAGGTTTGTAACCGCCAGATAACTGTTTTATCTTGCGGTAAAAATTTCGGACGTCATTCCAGCCATAGCACCTCTCCATTTCCTCGACCGCGCGCTTCTCGTGCTCTTTCTTTTTTCTTCTGAGAAGCCGGTTCTCTTCCCTTCTTTTCTGTTCGTAGAGCTTTCCGACGTCAAACCGTTTTGGCCTGTCTCGACTCCGTTGTTCTCTCGATATACGGGTTCTTACCTTGGATACAACAAGGAAATGATCCGAGTCGATGTTTGCACCTCGGAAGGTTCGGACATCGAGAATGTTGGAGGAGTGTCTGACGTCGATCGCAACGTGATCAATCTGGTTGACGGTTGATTGATCAGGTGATCGCCAGGTCCCTTTATGAATGTTAAGGTGTGGGAACCGCGTGCTGGCCACAGAGAGATTTCGGCCCTAGGCGAAGTCAACTAGCCTGAGTCCGTTTCCGGAGGTGTTGGCGTGCAGGCTGTGTCTTCCGATGACTTTAGTAAAGACTTCTTCTCTTCCCAGCTGAGCGTTGAAATCTCCTAGAACGATCTTGGTGTCGTAGCTGGGGTATCGATCGTATGTCCTTTCTAGGAGGTGATAGAAGTCTTCTTTACTGCTGTCATCTTTTTCCTCTATCGGGGCGTGGGCGCATATGAGGCTTATATTCCCGAATTTAGTCTTGATGCGGATTGTTATGAGGCGTTCGCTTACGTGTTGGAAGCTTAAGACTTTTTGCCTAAGTCCGTCTCGAACAACAAAACCGCATCCAAATAAGCGTTTCCCTCTCTCCCTGTAGCAGTCGCCGTGGTATATGTCGCAGTTTCTCACTCTTCTCTTGCCCGGCCCATCTCACCGCATTTCCTGGATTGCGGTAATGTCTGCTTTATAGCAGTCCAGGGCCTCCGCAAGTTCATCGGCTGCACGTGGTCTGTTTAGGGACCTCACTTTCCACGTGCAGATCCGTAAATCGTTGTCCTTTATCCGTTTGCGAGGGTCGTCAACAGTGTATCCATCCGTATCCGAGGCATTCGGTTGTTCCGTAACTATAATTTTTTTTAATGTGGCCGGGCAGTTACCCCGACGCACACCCCCAACCAGGAAGACCAGGCCCTTTTTTATACCTCTTGGGCGGAGGTCGCACTTATAGGTTTAGCAACTTGAGTTCGGATGAACAACAACCAGTACCCGGTGGCTACCAACGTGGAGGTACTATAAGCACAGTTGATGTGTGGGAAACAGTTACAACAGCTGGGCATCGCCAGGTTGATACCAATCACCTTGTTCCCACATCACCCAGCCACCAGATTCAATTAAGTACACCTCGTTTATTACTCCTTTGGAGCAGTTTGAATTCTTAAGGATTCCCTTCAGTTTGAGAAACGCACCTAAAACTTTTTAAATTCTTATCCATAAAATATTTGCTGACGTGATTAAAAAAAATTACATTGTTGTTTCAGTGAATGATTTGATGGTAGTTAGTAAAGATAACGAAAACCATTTCTCAATTTTGTGTCCAGATTTTAGAAAATTAATTAAAATGATGTCGAAGTAATGTTAAGCAAATGTGAGCTTCTACACTCAAAAATAACATATTTTGAATATACAATACGTGTTCCGTCTGAAGACTGAAAATCCAAATAAGCGTTTCCCTCTTTCCCTGTAGCAGTCGCCGTGGTATATGTCGCAGTTTCTCACTCTTCTCTTGCCCGGCCCATCTCACCGCATTTCCTGGATTGCGGTAATGTCTGCTTTATAGCAGTCCAGGGCCTCCGCAAGTTCATCGGCTGCACGTGGTCTGTTTAGGGACCTCACTTTCCACGTGCAGATCCGTAAATCGTTGTCCTTTATCCGTTTGCGAGGGTCGTCAACAGTGTATCCATCCGTATCCGGGGCATTCGGTTGTTCCGTAACTATAATTTTTTTTAATGTGGCCGGGCAGTTACCCCGACGCACACCCCCAACCAGGAAGACCAGGCCCTTTCTTATACCTCTTGGGCGGAGGTCGCACTTATAGGTTTAGCAAGTTGAGTTCGGATGAACAACAACCAGTACCCGGTGGCTACCAACGTGGAGGTACTATAAGCACAGTTGATGTGTGGGAAACAGTTACAACAGCTGGGCATCGCCAGGTTGATACCAATCACCTTGTTCCCACATTACCCAGCCACCAGATTCAATTAAGTACACCTCGTTTATTACTCCTTTGGAGCAGTTTGAATTCTTAAGGATTCCCTTCAGTTTGAGAAACGCACCTAAAACTTTTTAAATTCTTATCCATAAAATATTTGCTGACGTGATTAAAAAAAATTACATTGTTGTTTCAGTGAATGATTTGATGGTAGTTAGTAAAGATAACGAAAACCATTTCTCAATTTTGTGTCCAGATTTTAGAAAATTAATTAAAATGATGTCGAAGTAATGTTAAGCAAATGTGAGCTTCTACACTCAAAAATAACATATTTTGAATATACAATACGTGTTCAGTCTGAAGACTGAAAAGTAGTAACGTGGTTATAGCCAAACCACGTTACTATTTGACAAGAAAAGATTGTAAGTTTTGTTTTGCCCAACCGTGTAGCTCACACGTTGAGCTCAACTGTATACGACGCACCAATCGCTCTTTCCATCCGATCGTGGATCGTGGTAATCGAAACGGTGAATTTGCACATCATCCTCAGTATAAATAATTGTACAGTATAACTTCACGTCGTTGTGGCGTAGTGGTAAGTGCCTCGACCGCCACGCAGAAAGTCTAGGTTCGATTCCCGAATGGGACACCTCGCATTTTTTTACGGCACCACTTCTTTCGAGTTGCTGACAACACTCAAAGATTACACAATTGTCTATAAAAAGCTTCTCAAATCTCACCGTTCGGAGTTGGCAAAGAACTGTAGGTTACTTCTTCTCGTGAGAGAACAGTAGCACGCACAACACGTTGTAGAATCTCGGCCCTGGTCCCTTGGGGGCTGTAGTGCCACTCAATTATTGTTATTAAAACAGTTGGTTTTTGTTCTCTTCTTCTTTTTGGAACAATAATTTGTGGGTAAAGAAATGAACGCAAACACTTGCAGATTATTGAATTTTATTATCAAAATACGTGCTCTGTTAAGAAAATTCATGGCGCGCTTCTACCATTTTATGGTCAGTTTATTTTTGGCTCAATGGGTACGTAAATAAGCAGAATTGCCGATTTTTGAGTGAGTATCAGCATGAAGCATTGCAAGAGCTCAAAAATGCATCCAGAAAAAGTCACAGTTCGGTGCTTTTTATGGTCTGGTGGCATCATTGGACCGTACTTCTTCAAAGATGATGCCAATCGTAACGTAACTGTGAATGGTGTGCCCTACCGTGAGATGATATCCAACTTTTTTTTGCCCAAAATGCAAGAGCTTGACTTGCATGACATGTGCTTTCAACAAGACGGTGCCACATGCCACGCAGCACGCGCAACAATGGACTTATTGAGAGGCGAGTTCGGTGAACCTTTTATTTCACGTTCGGGACCTGTCAAATGGCCGCCTGGATCGTGCGATTTAACGTCTTTAGACTATTTTTTGTGGGGCTATGTTAAAGTGTGGCTACACAAATAAGTCGGCTTCAATCGACACATTGGAAGACAGCATTGAAGCATTTATTCGTGAGATACCGGCCGAAATGTTGGAAAGAATATGCCAAAATTGGACTAAGCGGATGGACCATTTGAGGCGAAGTCAAGGTCAATATTTGCATGAAATAATCTTGAAACATTAAATTATATGGACCGTACTATCGATTCAAATAAAGATTTCATGCATTTTTCTGAATTTAATGTGTTTTTTAGAAACTTTCCTATGGAAAAGTAAAATTTTCTGAAAAACGAAGTTGTGAAATATCTTGAAAAATAATCGACAAGAACTAACTTTCAAAGCCTAATCGATTATCAATGGACTTAGGAATGACATTGTGTACGCTATTGGACTGGGGGAGCCCTATTAGTTTTGTCCGCCATCAATTCATAGCAGCATTCATTATTGCGAAACAGGATCTCGGAGAGAAAGAAGTGATCTTCAAATCTTGGAAACTTTTTCTTGTAAAATAAAATATGATAAAAAGAGAGAGGGGGCTGGGACCTATGTACACGAGGCAACGGCGTTGATCGCACTTAACATGGCGAGCTGCCAATACTATCTTCGTCCCTGCAAAGGGCAAGTTGACAAACAGCCGCCTTGTGGCGCCCCCTGGATAGCCATCACAACATCCGTTGTGCGCAGAACTAATATATGCAGCGAACCCCACTGCCCAAAGGTGAAGTAATGGACCTGGCTTACCAGTCTATAAGTTGTGCGTGAGGCTAACTCCCTCACAAAAACATGCTTCGGATATGGACGGATCCAATGTTGACGATCCAAGCAGACGAATAAAGGACAACGATTTTCGGTTCTGCACGTGGAATGTGAGGTTCCTTAATAGACCACGTGCAGCCGAACAACTTGCAGAGGCCCTTGACTGCTACAAAGCAAATATCACCGCCATCCAGGAAGTGCGGTGGGATGGGCCGGGCAGTAAGAAGATGAATAACTGCGAAATCTACTACAGCGACTGCTGCAGGGAGAGAATGCACCGCTTATTCGGATGCGGATTTGTTGTTCGAAATAAACTTAAGCAAAAAGTCTTAAGCTACGATCCCGTAAGCGAATCAAGGCTGAATTCGGGGGCGTCAGCCTGATTTGCGCTCACTCCCAGACTGGGGAGAAGATAACAACAGAAAGGATGAGTTGTATGATCTCCTAGGAAGAACATACGATCGATGCCCCAGCTATGACACCAAGGTTGTTCTAGGAGATTTTAATGCTCAGCTGGGAAAAGAGGACATATTTTTTATCGAGAAACACAGCCTGCACGAGACCACCTCTGGAAACTGACTCAGGCTGTTGGATTTCGCCGCGGGGCGGAACCTCTCTGTGAGTAATAAGCGGTTCCCACATCTCAACATCCATAAAGGTACCTGGAGATCCCCTGATCAACCAACCGTCAACCAGATTGATCACGTTGCGGTCGACGTCAGACACTCCTCCAGCATTCTCGATGTCTGTACATTCCCAGGTGCCAACATCAACTCGGATCATCACCTTGTTGTAGCCAAGGTAAGAACCCGGATATCGAGAGAGCAACTGAGTTGAGATAGGCCAAAACGGTTTGATGTGGGTAAGCTACGATCGCAATCGTTCCCAGATCTTTGCCAATCGATTCTCTCTGAAACTCTCTCAAACTTCGACGCTGCCTGCACTGAAAATAGAAGGACAATGAAAACGTTGTCAAGAAGCCATTAAGGAAGCTGCCACTGATGTGCTGGGTTTCACGTCACCACCCAGAAGGCACCCATGGTCTGACGACGAGTGCAGGCAGGCACATGCGGCTAAACAGGAGGCCTACAAGGCAATGCTGCATCAAACAACAAGAGGGTATCGTGAGCTCTACGAACAAAAAGAAGGAAGCTTCTCAGAAGGAAAACGAGAGAGCATAAGAAGCGCGCGGTCGGAGAGATGGAGAGGTGTTATGGCAGGAATAAAGTCCAAAAGTTTTACCGAAAGCTGAAACAGCTATCCGGTGGATATAGGATTCGGACCGAAGCCTGCCAGGACCAAAACGGAGACCTAGTCGTAGAGTCGCAATCGATGCTGGGAATTTGGAAAGATCATTTCTACAGACTTTTAAATGGTGATGATTAACCAAATTCCGCTGTTAGGCAGAATGTTCCTCTCAATTTGTACGATGATAGGCAAGAATTCCTTCCCCCCACTTATACGAGGTAGAAGACAGCAAAATCGAGACTGAAATCCAACAAAGCGGATGGACTGTCCGTAAAACTGTCATAAGCAGCTGGAGATGACTTGGTTGGGCACATGCACCAGCTCATCTGTAAGATATGGTCGGAGGAAATGATGAGTGAAATCTCAGCGTCGTCTGTCCGGTCCACAAGAAAGGAGACCCCTTCGACTGCGCCAACTATCGAAGGATTAGTCCCCTTAACATCGCGTACAAGATCCTCTCTGCCGTACTGTGTGAACGCCTAAAACCGTTGGTCAACAACTTGATAGGTCCTTATCAGCGTGGTTTCAGGCCAGTAAAGTCCACAATCGACCAGATTTTTACACTGCGGCAAATCCTGGAGAAGTCCCAAGAAGTACAAATCGACACCCACCATCTATTTGTCGATTTCAAGCCGCATATGACAGTGTGCATAGAGACGAACTATCCAGTGCCATGTCTAGTTTTGGCATTCCTACCAAACTCCTCAGATTGTGAAGGATGACGATGGAGAACTCTCGCTGCTGATCGGGAACGAACTCACCCAGACCTTCAATGTCAAAAAAGGGTTTAGACAAGGCTACGCACTGTCACGGGACTTGTTTAACACCATTCTTGAGAAGATCGTGCGTAACTCACAAGTCAACACCAGAGGCACAATCTTCCAAAAGTCAGTTCAATTGCTAGCTTACGCCGACGACATTGACGTGACTGGACGAACACACCGAGCCGTCAATGATGCGTTTCCTGGCATTGAAGCAGAAGCGCCTAAAATGGGTCTGGTGGTAAAGGAGGGCAAAACGAAGTACATGCTGTCATCAAGGAAGGACACACAACATCGGCGTCTCGGACAGAGCGTCACACTAGGCAGCGGAAACTTCGAGATAGTCTAGGACTTCGTCTACCTCGGCTCCGCGGTAAATAGGGACAAATAGGGACACCAGTACCGAAATCAAATGCAGTATCACTCTTGTCAATCGCTGTTTCTTTGGGTTCGAGAAGCAATTGAGAAATCAAGCCCTCTCTCGAAGGACTAAGTTATCTTTATATAACACCTTACTCGTCCCAGTCCTACTTTACGACGCGGAAACCTGGACATTATTAAAAGCAGATGAGGAAGCCCTTAGTCTTTTCGAGAGAAACCTTTTGCATGCGATTTTTGGTCCTGTTTGCATTGATGGCGTCTGGAGAAGAAGATTTAACGACGATCTCTATGGGCTATACAGCGAAATGCGCTATATTGGTTGAGGCCCAGGTCCACCCCGGACTGTAGCGCCACAAGAAGAAGTAGTAGTAGTAGAGTATTGCTTAAAATATTTTTGTTGTACGTGATTTTTTTTTTGGCTATCCAGCTGCTTTGGTTTGGTACTGAAAAAAAAATCTCTTCGCAGTCGATAAGTGTAAGAATCATCACATCAAAATAGATCATTGAAATGAAAATTAAGTTGTCTAAAAAGCAACTCTTTCACTGTCCAACCAGGAGATTAGCTTATGCACATAGGATTGAATAACAAGAAACATTCGATCGTTTTTTAGAAGCTGGTATTATTCGCGAATCAAATTCAGAATATGCATCTTCGATAGTCCTAGTGCAAAAGAAGAATAAAGAGTTTTGGCTTTGCATAGACTACAGGGAGCTATATAAAATAAATCTTCGAGATAACAACCCTTTACGGTTAATGCTATAGAAGATCATATCGATTGATTAATGGATTTAGATCTCATAAATGGGTGAACTCGCGAAGAGTTGACCTTTTGTGAAGATTCTTTTATTACCCCCATAGATCAGTATCTCTTTGGCAAATTAACTCTAGAGAGGAAAGTTTTAACGTACAGTAGCTAACAAAAATTAGTAAATGTTTATGGAATATAAAGAAAAACAAAAAATCATGTTTTTATAAATACAAAAAAATCTGTTCTAAAACCAAAAAAAAATCTGTTTTTCTAAAAACAAAAAAATATGCTTTTTTAATAAATAGTGAAAAATATATATACATATGTATACTCGTATATATCTGAAAACTGAGTTATTAATGCACAATATAAGAATGAAAACACATACCTTGATGTCAAAATAACCATCAAAATAAATCATACTATCTGTAACCTTTATGTATTCAATTGTGCTCGTTTTACCGATTCTTTTTCTTGTGGCGGTTTTTAATACTTTTGCACAATGCTTTGTTTATTAGTATGAACAGGCATAGACTGCTCAAATTTGTTAGAGGTTAATCTTAATATGTCTTTTGAGAATTGCCCACAAGTTCTCAATGTGATCGTCTTCTTGAAAAATTATCTTGCCAGCGTAACGTCTACCCGTATTCGTTAACCAATTTGGGGTAAATTATGTTGTGGGATGGAAAGGTATTGCTCCTTCTTATTTATTCCTCCTATTCTGATCAGTGGGACAATGTTTCACTACGTAAAACATCCCCAGACCATTCAGATTCCCAACCTGTTTCCAATCATAAACACTTCAGTTATTGTGTTCTTTACAGAACTTAGGGCGCGCTTTCACGTATTTGTCAGACAATGCTGGTTTTCTCTGTTAAATAGCTGCTACTAATCTTTTGTAGAGTTTTTCTAGTTGTACATTCTCTAACGTTCTAATTTTTTTAATTTTGCTACTGTTTCTAGCGCCTTGCAGTCTTTCCCGTTCCGTGCATTCTCCGTCGCCGTGGTCGATTGCTTTTTTAAAGAACTCTCAGCAATTTTCCTTGAAGATAGCCCTTTTTTCAACGAAATAATATTATTTTCCTAGTGAGCTGTATTTTTTCATTTTTATTTCTTAATTTGTATTCTTTAAATACTAATAACCACTTTTAAAACAGTATCTCTTGCTACCGCGAAATATTGTATTCAAAGAAGGGAAAAACAAACCAATAAATTAAGCAATATAAGAGATAACGATAACTTTGGATTACCAATAAAATTACGTTTATTTTATTTACTAATGCTTGTGTTTACCTTCTTATGTTGCTCATTTGCAACTCAGTTTACAGAATATATGTATATATTTTCTACTATTTATTAGAAAAACATAATATTATGGTGTTTTTTCTTTATTTTCTTTAAACATGTACTTATTTCTGCTCGACATTGTATATTGACGACATTTTAATAACATATTTAATAATAATAATAATAATTGAGTGACACTACAGCCCATAACGGACCAGGGCCTAGCTTCTACAACAACTACTCGTGTTGTGCATGCTATTGTTCTTCACGAGTAGAAGGGACCTACAGTTTTTTGCCTATTCCGAACGGCGAGATTAGAGAAGCTTTCCATAGACAATTAATACTCTTTGAGTGTTGTCAGCAACTCGAAAGAGGTGGTGCCGTGAAAAAATGCTAGGTGTTCCTTCTGGGAATCGAACCCAGACTTTCTGCGCCGCGGTCGATGCACTTACCACTACGCCACGGCGACCACAGGTTAGATAAATGAATATCTAATATTTACTAAATACATTCACAGCTTCATCGGTCTTTGCTCCCAGTTTAGAAAATAAATTAAAAACTCCGCAAATATTGCAAAACCACTTTACGACCTACTACAAGGATAATAATAATTGGGTGGCACTACAGCCCACAGGGGACCAGGGCCTAGCCTCTACAACAACTACTCGTGTTGTGCATACTATTGTTGTCTCACAAGTAGAAGGGACATAAATATTTTTGCCGGGGATTGAACCAAGACTTTTTGCGTAGCTGTCGACGCACTTACAACTTCGCCACGGCGACCTCCTAAAAGGATACTCAGTTTTAAATTAACACAAAAAAGAGACTTACTTTAAACAAAGAGAATTAATTAAAGTTTTAAATGCATACCAGTATCGAACCTAAATCTATCACGCATTATATTGTACGTACGTAAATAGTCTGCGGGAGACAGCTTATGTACATATGTATAACATCTTTTACTGATATAACCTGGTTAACTACTGGTTAACTTTAAAAATAAATGAAAAATGATTCCTCCACTCAATATATACATTACATCACAACAACGTAAGTTAAACATCCATAACATCTGTTCAAAAAACGTTCAAGAATGCAAATTCACCAATATGACTATTTGTGCTTACAATTCGAAGAGCTCGTTCCACCCCCAGAAACCTTTCATTTAAGTAGAACTTCTTTCAAATGTCATTATGACTTTATTCTAAACACGTTCGGGTCGCCCTGATAAACTCAATATTGCAAGGGTAATTTGATATTTTTGTGCTCTTATTATACCTATTCTATGGGCCGTCACTTAACAGAATTTCATAAGGATCGTCGAATGATTTATCGTACGTGCGTACAGAAAGCTACAAGTCGTCCGTATGGTTTTAAGGAATTAACTTTTAAGAACTGTGTGAATTGCGTTATAGACAACCATACATGTTGATCAGTATTTTATTTCTTGAGTCTTTAAAATTGATTTTGCAATTTTTCGCAATGTTAACAAAATCAATATTAAAAACAGTTTAAAGTGCAAAATTGATTTTCTATTTCAAATGCCACCTTTGGTAGTCTTTCAAACGTAAGCGTTAAATATTTCATGACTCAATGTAATTATTGAGATAAAAGTTTTTAATTACCAAAAATATCAACATCGAGTGCAGAACAGGTCATACATATGTATGTATAGACAGAAACGTTTATTATTGGTACGTACAGCAGTTCTATTCATATACAATATTTAATCAATGTGTTCGATTAGTAGAAAGAGAAGAAAATTGTATTTCTGACTCCTTGTTTTTCTACTTCCCTTAATCATTCTCTAAGGACTTGTTTACCTACAGCGCAGAATGGTTTCGCCTTTCGTGTTCACTAAGATAAGATGAGATATGACCAGATATGCAACATATTCTTACTCTGTTTCTCCTACCCAACTCTGGTAGTTACAGCAGACATTTCTCACAATGTTGATCTGAAGATGTAGTCTAGTTCCATTATGGTAGCGGATCGTAGATAATCGCTATGGTTTCTATTAAGATGGACTTGCACACAAATGTCCTAAGCGTTAATTTCCGAATGGAATGTGTCAGTGTGTTTGTTTCAAAGTACTTAGAGTAATTAGTCCTAGACCTAAATACCTCTACCCTAGTTCCTTCATTGTTAACCGTTTAGCCCAGTCCAGTATGTGTCTTGTGGATTTATTACATAGATTCCATTCTTCTTTGTGTGTGTTGGGCGAACTTAATCCAAAACGAGTCCAATTTCTAATAATTTTGTTTGTATATTTATAATCAATTTCACACACTTTCTCACTACGATACGTCGACCACCATAGGTTTAATAAATTCTGTCCTATTATTCCCCCAAACTGTTAAATAAACCGTTAAATATTTTTTCAGACAAACTATTAAAACCAGTTTTGATTGGATGGCAGGAGGCAGCATCCCGCATTTATTAAGCTTATTAAATGGTACAAAAAGACTTAAATCAAAACCTTATCTACCCATCTACGCCTAAGACAGAGTAAGAAAGAAAGAGGAGCCATTAAGAAGAAGCAAGGATTTGACTTGTATAACAGAAGTTGAATACTGATTCACCGAACGAAGCATACAGGAAAGAGGTCGCATTTGATGGCAAGATGAAAATAAAATTACCAAGATGACTATAATGTCATAGATAGATCTCTTCAAAAGGATTTATATTCATGATTTTTGAGATACGATCCAAACCGTGCAATCAAACTGAGTTTGAAATTACGCACCTTCAGCTTAAAAACACTTTTTTGTGAGAAATTTGTAAGTCTCGCAGTAATTACGTCGATTTTATAAGTCCACCGGAATAGACGGAATACCAAATATTGTGGCGCTTCATCTCCCCGAAGAGGCGGTAGAGATATACACAATTCTTTTCAACAATGCTCTGAGAAATGCACATTACCTAGAGCATTGGAAGATGGCGGTAGTGCAAGCCATCCCCAAAAGGCACAAGGATTCCTCACTTCTGAAAAATCTTCAGTTGATAAGTGTCTTCCCTTGCATAAGCATGGTTTTCGAAAAGATCGTGAATAGAGTCTTGATGCAATGGACTGAGGACATACAAATTATACCGCATAACCAATTTGGATTCAGGCTGGGGTATGATACGCACAATGAAACAAAAAGAACACCCAGTGCACCGGGCCTGCTTTGTTGTAAGTAGGGGCAACAGGGTTTCTACAAATGTCTTTTACATTAAAAATTTAGCAGGGTGCAATGAGTTCAACAATTCTTTTCACTATTTTCACCAATGAATAGATTGGCTCCATGCAGCATATGATCGCGTTCGCTGACGACTTGGTCGTGTACAG
This sequence comes from Eristalinus sepulchralis, assembly GCA_944738645.1. NCBI lineage: Eukaryota > Metazoa > Arthropoda > Insecta > Diptera > Syrphidae > Eristalinus > Eristalinus sepulchralis. Next base: position 19,303,857 of record OX122886.1, read on the forward strand.
AACGAGATATTGACGTCATTAACATACTTTTGCAACGTTACTTCGAAAAGATCCAGCGATTTTGCGACGACTGGAAGTTAAAAATTAACTACCAAATTCACACCATCCTTTTCCAGACTCCGTTATGCAGAGCTTCCAGGGATATGAAGAAAAACTGGCGTAAGTTGGGCAACTCGGACCCACAGGGCCGGCCGTTAACTGTGAAGAGTATAGTGCGATGTCTTGGCATTATGTTGGACCAGTTTCTGTATGGCACTATCCATTCTGCTACAGCTCTGAGGAAAACCAAGAAAGCCTTCGCTGTGGCAAGTAGGCTAGTCAGCAGCCAACTTTACTCCAGAGGTAAAGGTGATCTGCTACACGGCCACACTGGCTGTCCAGTGTGGTTTAACGTAAGTCCTTCCCAGATGGAAAAGATAAGGATTTTTGAGAGCAATGCCTTCGTGCCTGTCTCAAAAAACACAGAACACCCAAATCTGGGTACAAGATATTCTATCGCAATGAGGTTTTGTATAACGAAGCCAATGTGAATAGGGTGGATAATTTTATTATTAAGCTGATTCGTAGGCATGTTGCACGAGCAATAACATCGGAAAACTAGCTCATATTTTGAAGCTTACGGAAGCATTCGTATATCTTGATCGGATAGGTTTTATCCTTATTTATCACTTGGTAAGGAGACCGTGGACAAAAAAATGCTATACGATCGTAATGTATCAAACGAAAATCCGGGTGATCTCCGGTTCAGTAGATCCAACCCTGTGCGCAATAAAACAGGGCTGGATGTACTGAAGAAAATAAAACAAAAAATATAATAACGTCTATAAATGGTACATAAAATAATGCATACATAAAATACGAAAGACGATGTCGAAAGGCACTAACAATAAATACAAAATTTGTAACTAGTTTAAGTATTTGTACTTCTAGATTTAAGGAATTAGAAAAAAATTAACAACAAAAATAGACAAAAAAAGATCGATTTGATAGGGACCTAATATGTAGATGACAAATTCCTTAAAATTAGTCTTCATGAAATCCGTATTGGTTGGAGGAGAAAATCAATTTGCAATGGAAAGATATTGATTCGTAGATAATTTTGTTCAAATTGAATTAGAAGTGTAATTATTGAAACCTTATTTGTAAATGTGGAATATGGACTAATGAAAGTCATAGGAGGCTGAGCCAGATTGTTTTGATTATCGAATTTATACTATTAAGGCATGCGAAAAAACAAAATCTTTTATAATATCTTCAACCATAGCCTCAAAAAAGTCTCGTTACGGTTATGCATAAATGCGAAATTTCCGTAATTTAAACGTAAAATAAAATAGGAGGACATGGAAAGATTTACTAAAATATTTTAAGTAAAAATTGACAAATATATTAGGGCCATTTGATTTTCTTATTTCCTCTTTGAGGTTTTCTGAATACAGTTTTCCGAAAAATTAAATATCTCTTCAAAAATACTCGTATCAGATTCATTTAGAATGTCACAATGAACAGTCAGTAAAAAAATCAAGAATAGAAATATTATACGTGAGTCTTTTTGAGCTAAGAAAGACAGACGAAGTTTTCGTTTCGTCGGTGGTTATGGCCGATAGCATTTACTGAAAACGTTACGAGTGTTCCAGCAAAAGGATATGCGCTCTGAGCGTATCCAAAATCGGAAGGTCATCGGAAACCTTTTTTGGCAGCCATCAAATTTGATAAGTAAATTCATTAAGGTATTTCCTTAAGTAAGTTTTGGTTTGTCATGTAAATTGGTGAAGTAAAGGAACACATTCTCATTTCTGATCGGTTAATCGTAACATTGCGTATCACATATCAGAGCTTTGGTCGATGGTAGAATTTAGAAATAGATGGAACCTGTTTAGTAATCATAGTGTTGGGGGAAGGGATTAGATCAAAAAACCATTCTCGAGTACGTTTATTTTGAGGGAGTGAATTTTTGAATGACATAAGTCGCGTGTCATTTAGAAATATATATTTTACAATGATCCTGTACCTATTAGACATTAGACATTGCTTATCTAATTCGATATGTATAAGTTATTTCTAATATTTTAAATGCATCACGTAATGATTTAATAAGTCTGCAAAAAACTGTTTCACGCGAAATGTGTCAATGTGTTGAGTGCAGATCTCGAATATATGAAAAAAAACCGCAAAACCTGGAGATGCTCTCAGTGCACTACTTCGCGTAGAAACTCTCTTCACTCCGATAATATACCCCTCTCGCTCCCACCAAAGAACAAAATAGACAATCAACAACAGGAACGTGAAAATGAAAACATAATGACATTAATACTTAATGAAATAAAGAACTCAAAACTGACTTCAGTGAATTAAAACATGTAAATGAACAATTTTTATTAGAAATAAATGCACTAAAAGAAGAAAACAATCAGCTAAAGACAAATATAAAACTGCTGCAAACGCGAATAAACACAGTAGAGCAGTCAAGATTAGCCAATGCCATCGACATATTCAATGTACCAAACGTTGACAGTTCATCTGCAATGCAAGCAGTACTGAAAATTGTTCGTGATGGTGTTGGTTATGAACTCGATGAACGTGACATTGACTCTCTTCACGTCAAGAAAGTGACAAAGAAGAATGCTGCCGCCACAACCACCAACGTCATAACTATTCATTTGAATCGGCGCCTAACGAAGGAGGCGATTATGGAAAAAAACAAAAAACAGAAACAGCGACTCACAACGAAACTGCTAGGTGACAAAAATGATGGATCAAAAATTTTTTAAACGAGTGTTTGACTGCTCACTATCGTGCATTATTTAAAGCGGCAAAGCAAATTAAAGAAAAAAAGAATTTTAAATATATATGGTTGAGAAATAACATAATTTTTTTGCGGAAAAATGAAGGTGAGGCTGCGTTTAAAGTGAGGTGCTTTGATGACCTCAAGCAGTTTTAAAATTTAGAAATAAGCAATGAACCCAAACCCGCCTTTTGCAAAAAAAAATACGCTATTCCTCAGCCATCGACTTTGCTGATACATCAAAATATTCGTAGCTTAAGAAGTAATTTTGATAATTTTCTAGCGCATCTAAATGTTTTGAATTTTAATGCTATCTTTATTGTAATATCTGAGATTTGGGTTTACGATGATGAACAAGCTATGTATAACATTCCAGGATATATACCTTTTTTCGGTTGTAATAATTCGTATAGATCAGGTGTCGTTGTATATATTCAAAAAGAGTATGAAAATATCTGTTCGGTTAAAAAATATTCTCTATCAAGTGCCGACATGCTCAAAATTGATTGTCATGTATGTAATGAATGTTTTACGATCTTGTGTGTGTATCGTCCTCATTTATGTGTAGATGTTTTCGTAGAACATATGGATAAGGTTCTTAAAGACGTAAAAACAAAAAACTTATTAGTGGTAGGTGACCTTAATATTGACATTTTAAAAACTAGCAGTGATTCATATAAATACTTGACTCTTATGTCCTCTTTTGGACTAAAATCCCTCATTACAGAGCCGACCCGAATAACAGCTAACACCCAGACTTGTATCGGCCACATTTTTTTGTGACTTGACTCCAAATTTCCTTGCAAGCTTTCTGCTGAAGTACTAGATTACAAAATTTCGGATCACTGCATGACAAATTTTAATATTGAACAAACACAAACAAGAAATCCAGACAAATACGTTCCTTTTAAGAAGCAGAACAAAATTATTTATAGTGACCTAATAGAACGATTGAAGTTTGAATTCTGGGATAATGTATATGCAGAAAGTAATCCTTGTTTGACCTATGACAAATTCTTAATAACGCTTAGAAAACACATAGAAAGCTGCACTATTATAGTAAATAACAATTATAAACACCTAAAACGCCTTAGACCTTGGATAAATGTGAGCTTGCTTAAAAAACTTAAGAAAAAAAATGATTTACGTAAGAAATGTAGACGTCATCCAGGAAACCGATCTTTAAAAAAATATTATAATAGACTAAATGAAGAAGGAAAGAACGAAGTCATTAAGGTATTTCCTTAAGTAAGTTTTGGTTTGTCATGTAAATTGGTGAAGTAAAGGAACACATTCTCATTTCTGATCGGTTAATCATAACATTGCGTATCACATATCAGAGCTTTGGTCGATGGTAGAATTTAGAAATAGATGGAACCTGTTTAGTAATCATAGTGTTGGGGGAAGGGATTAGATCAAAAAACCATTCTCGAGTACGTTTATTTTGAGGGAGTGAATTTTTGAATGACATAAGTCGCGTGTCATTTAGAAATATATATTTTACAATGATCCTGTACCTATTAGACATTAGACATTGCTTATCTAATTCGATATGTATAAGTTATTTCTAATATTTTAAATGCATCACGTAATGATTTAATAAGTCTGCAAAAAACTGTTTCACGCGAAATGTGTCAATGTGTTGAGTGCAGATCTCGAATATATGAAAAAAAACCGCAAAACCTGGAGATGCTCTCAGTGCACTACTTCGCGTAGAAACTCTCTTCACTCCGATAATATACCCCTCTCGCTCCCACCAAAGAACAAAATAGACAATCAACAACAGGAACGTGAAAATGAAAACATAATGACATTAATACTTAATGAAATAAAGAACTCAAAACTGACTTCAGTGAATTAAAACATGTAAATGAACAATTTTTATTAGAAATAAATGCACTAAAAGAAGAAAACAATCAGCTAAAGACAAATATAAAACTGCTGCAAACGCGAATAAACACAGTAGAGCAGTCAAGATTAGCCAATGCCATCGACATATTCAATGTACCAAACGTTGACAGTTCATCTGCAATGCAAGCAGTACTGAAAATTGTTCGTGATGGTGTTGGTTATGAACTCGATGAACGTGACATTGACTCTCTTCACGTCAAGAAAGTGACAAAGAAGAATGCTGCCGCCACAACCACCAACGTCATAACTATTCATTTGAATCGGCGCCTAACGAAGGAGGCGATTATGGAAAAAAACAAAAAACAGAAACAGCGACTCACAACGAAACTGCTAGGTGACAAAAATGATGGATCAAAAATTTTTTAAACGAGTGTTTGACTGCTCACTATCGTGCATTATTTAAAGCGGCAAAGCAAATTAAAGAAAAAAAGAATTTTAAATATATATGGTTGAGAAATAACATAATTTTTTTGCGGAAAAATGAAGGTGAGGCTGCGTTTAAAGTGAGGTGCTTTGATGACCTCAAGCAGTTTTAAAATTTAGAAATAAGCAATGAACCCAAACCCGCCTTTTGCAAAAAAAAATACGCTATTCCTCAGCCATCGACTTTGCTGATACATCAAAATATTCGTAGCTTAAGAAGTAATTTTGATAATTTTCTAGCGCATCTAAATGTTTTGAATTTTAATGCTATCTTTATTGTAATATCTGAGATTTGGGTTTACGATGATGAACAAGCTATGTATAACATTCCAGGATATATACCTTTTTTCGGTTGTAATAATTCGTATAGATCAGGTGTCGTTGTATATATTCAAAAAGAGTATGAAAATATCTGTTCGGTTAAAAAATATTCTCTATCAAGTGCCGACATGCTCAAAATTGATTGTCATGTATGTAATGAATGTTTTACGATCTTGTGTGTGTATCGTCCTCATTTATGTGTAGATGTTTTCGTAGAACATATGGATAAGGTTCTTAAAGACGTAAAAACAAAAAACTTATTAGTGGTAGGTGACCTTAATATTGACATTTTAAAAACTAGCAGTGATTCATATAAATACTTGACTCTTATGTCCTCTTTTGGACTAAAATCCCTCATTACAGAGCCGACCCGAATAACAGCTAACACCCAGACTTGTATCGGCCACATTTTTTTGTGACTTGACTCCAAATTTCCTTGCAAGCTTTCTGCTGAAGTACTAGATTACAAAATTTCGGATCACTGCATGACAAATTTTAATATTGAACAAACACAAACAAGAAATCCAGACAAATACGTTCCTTTTAAGAAGCAGAACAAAATTATTTATAGTGACCTAATAGAACGATTGAAGTTTGAATTCTGGGATAATGTATATGCAGAAAGTAATCCTTGTTTGACCTATGACAAATTCTTAATAACGCTTAGAAAACACATAGAAAGCTGCACTATTATAGTAAATAACAATTATAAACACCTAAAACGCCTTAGACCTTGGATAAATGTGAGCTTGCTTAAAAAACTTAAGAAAAAAAATGATTTACGTAAGAAATGTAGACGTCATCCAGGAAACCGATCTTTAAAAAAATATTATAATAGACTAAATGAAGAAGGAAAGAACGAAGTCAAAATATGCCGGAATATATACTTTACAAGAAAACTCCAGAATTGTAAGGGTAATTCAAAAAAGAATGGAGAGTGGTAAATGACATCCTAAACAATAACATGAGTTCAACTGACATTCTTCATATTGAGGTAAATGGGACTAAAATATCAAACCCTGTAGGCATTGCAAATCAATTCAATTGGTACTTTACCTCTATAGCAAAAGAATTGAAACCCACTCCTCCTAAATACAGTTGTAATTGTAATTTATTTCCGGACTTAATTGACGATGCTTCTGTAAGCAACAGTTTTGTGTTTGAACCTATTACACCTAATGAGATTCATAAATGCATCATGTCATTGGATAACAAATATTCATGCACCTCTGATGGTATAAATAACTACCTTTTAAAGCGTATTTCATTCTTTGTAATTGATGTTTTAACTCACCTGTTCAATCTAAGTGTAAGTTGTGGTCATTTTCCGTCTTCTTTGAAAAATGCTGAGGTCATACCACTATTTAAAAAAGTTAACAAACACTTATTGACGCAATATCGGCCAATATCTATACTTCCGACATTTTCCAAACTTTTTGAAAAACTCATAAAAAAATGAGTGATTTCCTTTTTAAATTAAATCAATTTCTTCAGAAATGAGCAATTCGGGTTTCGTGAAGGCAAGTCAACTGAAGATGCTATTTTAAAATTATGCAGTGAGATATTTGACAGTTTCAATAAAAACAATCACAACTTAGTACTCTTCATTGACATGACAAAAGCATTCGATATGGTAAATCACGATATTCTCTTGAGCAAACTGTATAGTGCTGGACTAAGAGGTATAATTCATGAGTGGTTTACTTCATATCTGACAAATAGAACTCAACGGGTTAAGCTTAAAGGGATTTTTAGTGATAAACAAGAAGTAAACATTGGTGTGCCACAAGGCTCTGTCTTAGGACCATTGTTGTTTTTAGTGTATGTAAATTCATTATTCTGTCAAAAGTTGAACAGTAGCATTACAGCATTTGCTGATGATATGGCACTGACGTACAGTAATAGCTGCATATTGGACACAGCAATTAAATTCAATATGGACCTGAACATACTTCGACAATGGTTTGCCAAACATGAGTTACTAATAAGCAGTAAAACTAGACTTATGATATGTAGTCTACGAGAATCTTTTCCACTTGACTGTGATACCATCTTCCATTCTAGCTCCTGTACAAGATTGTCAATGTCTAATCATACGTGTGGTAGTGCAAACTTCGATGATAATCAAATATGTAGCTCAAATTGTTTCAAAATAGAAGGTGTTGAAACCTTTAAGTATCTAGGTGTCTTAGTGGATAAACATATGACTTGGAAAGCACATGCTGAAGATATAAAATTATATATGCTATCTGCCACCCGTAAAATGTATCTTCTAAGAGAACACTGCTCTATTAATAGTAATATGGAACCGTTGTATATAGCACAAAAATATGTAATAAAAATAATGTGTAAAAAAAACAGGTTAGCTCATAGCTGGCCATTGTTCCAAATGCTACGCATACTTCCACTAAGACACCTATATGTCTTTAAGGTTCCTAAGGTTTTCTTCATGAGAAGTGGGTACAATAATAATCTCAGAAGTTCAAACATATATTACTTGAGAAATAATGGTGTGTCAATTTGTACTATCCCATCTCAAGAAAAACTGTTGTTCTAAATTTTATACAATGGCAGCACCAAGACTATATAATAAATTACCAATTGAAATCAGGCAAATAGTTCAACCAAAGTGTTTTACAAAAGAAGTAAAAAAACTCCTTTTTAGTATGGAAAGTTCATCATTAATAAACTAAAATCTCTTATATAACAGTACCTTTCATTAACTCGCCGTTATGACTATTATAATAAATAATAAATGTACTTTTTGTCGTCATTGTTACTGTATATATATAAAAAATAATTGTATTGTTTCTTAATCTTTTGAATTTACCCCCTACTTACTTACTATAATCAAAGTTTATTTTTTAATTGAAGGATCATTCGCCACTAGTTCTATCTGAACTAAAGAATGATGCCCATTCTTTTCTTAAATTTTTTCAACTTGTAATTAATTAAGTAACCTTGTATGAATTCTGCTGTTAAATTTAAGAAATTGAATAATAAATATAAAAAAAAATATGACTTTAGCACCTATTCTGTGTAAAGTTTTTCTAGAGGTAAGGTTTTTATTGCTAGTTTTATAAAATTCGAGTGCTTTTGGACATCAAATTCTTATAAATAAAAAGTAGTTTTAACTTTTTTCACATAAAAAATATCTGATGGTATCCATACTGGATTTTGCCCTATCGCTTTTAGTATTGGCCCCAAGATTTTATTAATCACATGTCCTTGCACAAAGCACACTTAGAATGTTCGATACGATGACGACAACAGACAAGCATCTACACTTCCGCGAACTGTTATGATTTCCGTATCCAACACTAGATAAGCGATTTGATGGCCGTCTTCATTCGGCGCAATGATGTTTCGATATACTATTCACTTTCTTGACTACTTCGACTGAGGATCGAAACCACGCTCTTTAGGCTCTGTATATTTTTTTCTGTCAGTTAACAAAATGCGACTCACTTCCACTCTAATATAAACAGTAACCAAAAGCCTTTGATTCGATATTTAGGTCAGAACGCCCACCATACTGTCCGGGGTATATAAACAATAATATTTCAGGAACCGAAGAAAATGTCCACAACAACCTTACGGGACTTCTAGTTCGCAGAAGGTTTTATAAGGATGTAATACGCGAAAATAAATCGCGACGGGGAATCCACAGCATCCTTCTATACAAATTATATAAATCCGAAAAGCAAAATATACAATATAGAAAACCTTGCAAATGGACTCGTGGCCAGTTTCAAAAATTAAGTCTTCCCAAAAGCTATTCAACCGCGACAAAGAATCATAAAGAATTTGAAAACTGTACAAAACCAACGCTGCTCAAACAAAAAGCAAATCGAGAATATTAATGTTAAGCCTGCAAACACAGCGGCGTTTTCAAGTTAATAAACAATAATTTTTCAGGAATCGAAGAAAATGTCCACAACAACCTTACGGAACTTCTAGTTCGCAGAAGGTTTTATAAGGATGTAATACGCGAAAATAAATCACGACGGGGAATTCACAGCATCCTTCTATACAAATTATATAAATCCGAAAAGGAAAATAAATAGTACTTAGATTAGCTTTGAGTACTCAAAAACAGTCAGCAAGTTAGATTTAAGATTAATGGATTAAATTAGTAAGCTAGTTTTAAGTATTTTTGTCTATATAATGAAGAATGAAGTAATAAAAATGCATTAAAATTCAAAAAATTGAATACAAAACTGCAGAATAGCATTGGCACCAATGGCCCGGGGTGCATTGGTAGTGCCGCATTCTGACTAAAACCACTCCTCAATGAATCTTTCCGTTCGATTCCCAGCGGAACTACTTTTTAATATTACTGCCTTGTTTTTTTAACGTTTTTAAATATATTTTTTTTTATTGTTCCTTTTTTCTGATTTCTCATATCTAGATATAAAAATACTTAAACTAGGTATAAATTTCGACATGATTATAAAAAGTACCTTACTGGCCCTATGCTCTAAGATAATCTTAATATTTTATTTTCGTGTCTTTCAGCGTATTTGTTTTTATTTTAGTATTAAGCAATGTACTACTTAAAATTGTTAAAAATAAAAAAAAACTTAGTTATTTAAATAATTATTTAAAAAAAAACTAAATATAATATATATAAATAAAATAAAAAAAAATAAAACTAAATAAAATATAACTACAACTAACTTAACCTTAATTTTTAAAATTTTTATTTTTTATTTTATTTGTATTTTTTTTATAACAAACTAGCTTATTCTAAATTAATATAAGTGTAAATTGGCCGTAGGGGACCAACTACGTTAGCATCATGAGCTGTCGACAGCTGGGGCTTGATAGAGTTGTAACCACCAATAAAATTCCTCGATCTCTATCACTATCCGTTCTATCGCGAATAGAAATTGATGTGCTGAACCGGAGATCACCCGAATTTTCGTTTGATACATTACGCTCGTATAGCATTCTTTTGTCCACCGTCCTCCTTACCATGTGGTAAAGAAGTGGGCATCTCTCCGCATTTGGGATCAGTTCAATCCGGTCAAGATATAAGAATGCTTCCGGCGGAATGAATCCACTTCGGCACGTGTTCTCATGGTATGCATCATTATGGTGGTAGGCTCCGAATATAAGTTCGTTTTTAGAAGTCATGGATCGTGCAACGTGCCTTCGAATCAGTTTAATAATGAAATTATCCACCCTATTCACTTTGGCTTCGTTATAGAAAACCTCATTGAGATATTACCCAGGCTTGGGTGTTCTATATTTTTTGAGACAAGCACGGGAGGGACTCACGTTGAACCACACTGGACAGCCATACACCATGATTGGCCGGACTAGAGCCGTGAAGCAGAACACCTTAACATTGAAGTCAAGTTGGCTGCTGTAAAACAACCTACTTGCCATAGAAAAGGCTTTTTTGGCTTTCGTTAGAGCTGTAGCTGAATGGATAATACCATACAGAAACTGGTCCAACATAATGCCAAGATATCGCACTACACTCTTTACAGTTAATGGCCAGCCCTGTGGGTCCAAGATGCCGAACTTACGCCAGTTTTTCTTCGTATACCTAGAGGCTCTGCATAACGGAGTTCATTACTGCCTTGTTAACAGCAGAGTAATTATCTTGAACGTGTTTCACGTTTTCTACAGCGTGTGTGCAGTGAGGGGATGGAAGATTGAGTTAAATAACGGTTTCGTTTGTGCTACGTGAGTTAGGTTTTCTTCTTTTGATCTTCTTCGCGTGTAACAGTTTGTGTGATTAAGTCTTGTATCTTCTTATTAAATAGATACCATAGAAGACACTATTTACTTATTTCGCACCGTGGAATACCATTCGATATGCACTGCTATATAATCTATACATCGAATTGACATTTTTCTTATAAGAGTTTTTATTCGCGACGTTAGACCATATTTGTACCCCGTATTACTACTACATAAGCCTGAAAGAGCATTTATTGTTTAGAATGCAAGCGTACGTATGGTTTTCTGTCATTTGTTATTACAATAAAAAAACTTTGATCTTTGTTTTAGATTTTGCAAAATCAGAGTCTTTGAAAGGAAAGGAATCATAGACTCATCGAATTACATATTTCTTGCTTTCAAGATTTTAAAAATTCTGAAAAATTCGAAACCTTTCGGTCCAGCTGGGTGTTCCAAAGAAAGGACGAAGCGAAGACTTTCAATGAGTTTGGAATGCATTTGTGTATGTTTGAGAGAAATTTAAACGGTTGAATGTTCAATCAAGAAGGCCTGGCAGCAATTTTTTTTTTCAAGTTGCAACTTTCAAAGGGTACTAACTGTCAATGAAAACCTACTCAAATCCCACATTCGAGGTCAGTAAAAAACTAAGGAAACGAGACCCTGGTCCCTTGTGGGGTTACTTTGTTGTCACATAATTCGATATAAGTAATTACTGGATGAAGAATGGGCGTGGTGTTCAAACACGTAACAACTGGGTTTCGAAGGGTGGCCATCGAAAAATCAGGCAATAAGGTGTGGTTAAAATAAAGCACTGGAAGAAAACTTAATACTCATTTCCATAGCAATAATGCAGCTGATTGGCAGTCCACATATTAATTGGTTGACAATGGAGCAATGACACATGTCACAAGCAGTATGCATTTCTATTTTAATTATAAACAGTTTGAATACCGTTGTTATATATTACAAAATTTATAAAGGCCATTGGAAAAGAACATCATTAGGAAATGTAGGATATGACAGCGAAGATTCATAGCAAAGAAGTCTTGTCAAAACAAGGTCAAAAACTAAGGGTGATTTTTTTAAAAGCTATAGGAAAGTTTAAAGAACATACACATAAAATTCAGAAAAATTCATGAAATCTTTACTTGAATCGATAGTACGGTCCATATAATTTAATGTTTCAAGATTATTTCATGCAAATACTGACCTTGACTTCGCCTCAAATGGTCCATCTGCTTAGTCCAATTTTGGCATACTCTTACCAACATTTCGTCCGGTATCTCACGAATAAATGCTTCAATGTTTTCTTCCAATGCGTCACTTGAAGCGGGCTTGTCTGTATAGGCATGAGCTTTAACATAGTCCTATAAAAAATAGTCTAAAGGCGTTAAATCGCACGATCTAGGCGGCCATTTGGCCGGTCCCGAACGTGAAATAAAAGGTTCACCGAACTCGCCTCTCAATAAGTCCATTGTTGCACGTGCTGTGTGGCATGTGGCACCGTCTTGTTGAAACCACATGTCATGCGAGCCAAGCTCTTGCATTTGGAGCAAAAAAAAGTTGGATATCATCTCACGGTAGCGCTCACCATTCACAGTTATTACGATTCGCATTATCCTTGAAGAAGTACGGTCCAATGATGCCACCAGCCCATAAACCGCACCAAACTGTGACTTTTTTTGGACGCATTGGTAGCTCTTGCAATGCTTCTGGCTGATATTCACTCCAAAATCGACAATTCTGTTTTATTACGTACCCATTGAGCCAAAAATGAACGGACCATAAAATGGAAGAAGCGCGCGATGAACTTTGATAATAAAATTCAATAATTTGTAACCGTTGTTCGTTTGTAAGACGATTCATGGTTAAATAATAGACCAAACTGAAGATGTTTGACAGTGAAATAAAACACGAAACGTGCGTCAGCTGTTTAAACCAGTGTTGCCGAAAAGATAATAGCTAAAAAATCACCCTTTATTTTGTGCTGTCGAACGAATTAAAAATGAAACTCACTATTCAGACAGATCAAAAAAAAAAAAATAAAATGCTACAAGAATCTTTTCATGAATACAGATGAAATTACGTGGAGGGAGAAAGAAGAAGCAATAATACATCTAGATTTTAGATTTTAATGCACTTTTATTAGTTCATTCTAAATTACTTACATACTAGACAAAAATACTAAAAGCTGGCATACCAGTATAATCTAATGATCTTAATTCTAACTAAGCTAATCTAGGATTTTTGTTTTATGCCTTCCGGCTGTAAGCTGTTCCGTTCCCATACCGAAAACGTTTATTGATAGGCAACGGACCTTGGATTTCTGCTGTTGTTGCTGTTGCTCCTGTTGTTTCTGTTGCTGATTCTACCGTCGTTTCTGCTGCTGTTGTTTCTGCTGATGTGGCTGCAGTTGCTGTTGCTTCTGTTTTTGTTGTTGTTGTTACTGCGTCTGCTTCTGTTGTTTTTGTTGCAATTTGAGCTCCTGTTAAGCTTTTTGTAGTCGTTGCGCTGCCTTTGATGTGGACGGCAGCGGTTCTCGGCTTTTTTTCTTTTGCTCATCATGTTGCTTTTGTTTTTTTCTTTGCTTCTTTCTCATCAGCTTTCCTGGACGTGGATTATTCGTATACGAACTTGATATGGGCGTCAAGCTTGGCCCTCTCCTTGTCGAGTTTCTTAAGCTTCGTCTCCTCCTCTCTTATTTGCTCTTCCTCATTGTCGGCGTCCGATCTGGCGAGCACCTGAAAGGAGTTCTCGCTCGCTTTGTATGAAAATCGGCATTCGTTGCCCTCCGATTCACATTGCAGGGCATCAATGTCGATTGCCACTGCAGCTGAAGCCCATTTTGTTGTCGCTCGGGTTATTACTACTGTTTTTGTTGGCGTAGTTCTTTTGGTCGCAACCGTCCCAACTTTGCTTGGTGCGACCAGATCTTCATCTGACGTCATTGCTGTCGTCCGACGCTTCTCGAGATTGAGCTGCGGCTGCAGCCTCTTCCGTCACTTCTTTATATCGATAGTTCCACTCGTGGGGCTAGCCACACGGATGCTACCGTCACTGGTTAGGTGGCCTGACGTCCCGGCCACCGGTATTTTGAAATCACCCGATTTACTGATCTCGGGTCACTCGTCACTCTCCGTTTCAGACTTCTTACTCACGCTTTGTGTTTCTATTGTATGTTTTAATTAAAAAAAAAAACACTTTTTTTATTTTTCCACCGGATTCGAAACGGAGATTGTTTGTTTGTGACACTTCACTCGTGCGCCACCACCCGAGCTACCGATCCTCTGTGTACACGGTGGTTTTGTTCTGTACTAGAGATACTGATCGTTTCTACTTACGTAGCCGAAACACGTACTTACACCGCGGAGGTCTGTGAACGACTAAGGAAGCAATTGTAAGTAACCCGCACATAGACTGGTGACAGCAGCTGCTTTTATAAGTTGGAACAAGGTTTCGTCTCCTGTCTTCACAATAAAAAAAAAATGGGCTCCAGAAAGGTGTGGTAACTCATCACTGCGTTGACGATTGAATCGCTAACTGGACAGCGAAGAAGATTGAGATATTTAATATTCTCTTGCACTATATTTTCGAGAAACTCATCGATTCATGCCCGAAAATTTTGTATATCCTGACGAATTGGTTTAATTAATTTATGTCCATTCAAGGGCGGATGTTCTATATGAGCGTTGCCACATACGCTAGTTGGGTGGTCTACGGTTCAGCACATCTATCCCTTACTTTTGGTCTTACAGCTCCAACCTGCATTTTGGAGTAGGTTAGAAAACGTTATTTTGTAAAGAAGAAATGAAAAAAACTGTTAGTTGTTCTTTTAAGTAAGTGATAGAAAATTTATTTAAGGTTGGGAGTTATATACATAGATAGATTAAGATTTATTTCATATTCTTACAAAAAATAATTCTAAGTACATTATTCAATAAAGAATCAAAACTTGAGTTTACGCACTGTGCATGTTTCTTTTTTTCAATTTCCCGTGAAGATCAATCCGTAGAGGACGTTGAATTAATGAAAAGTTGCAGAAAAGAAATAGGGGTGCGTCAGTGAGTGTGGAACAGGATAGTGATGTCAAAGTGTTCTCCCTCAACGAATGAAGAACACAAATAGAACACATTTCATTACCCTATTGGGTAGATTTCATCAAAATAAATTGGTTTTAGTTTAGTTTGGTTTTTTAAACATTCCAGAATCAATTGGTTGCGTCTATCTCGTCTAGCTCTTAAAACATGATTCTGTGACTAAATGCATTAAAAATACACTTAAATCTCTGTCAGGAAAACTATATTACTATAACTCACTATAATAAAATACTTCAGGCAATAAAATCTGAACTTCAGATTATTTCGCGATTTAGAAATATTGAATTTGCATGTTTTAAGTAAACCCAACGAAAGTTGTATGTGCACTAAAATTTAATTAAATAGGTACAATCGGAAATGTATTTCTAATTTAACCAAAACCTTATGTTCAAATCAGAATTTATATGATTGACTTCATCAGCTTTTCCTTTTTTTCTGGTAAAATACCTTCTTCTGCAGACATGCCTTTTTCCAAAAGTAAACATGATTGCATACATACAAACAGTACTACAGCACTCATATTGCCACCAACAGGAATTAAGTAATTTTGACTACAAGAGATTATACGCTAATTGCCTTAAACGGAATTATACCGTCAAAATTTCATTATCTCCATCAAGTTCTGTAACGTTAAAGAAATTTACATTTTTTGTTCTTATGTACAAAGTTTTAAACTTGTTACAAGTAAATTGCGAAGCCTTTAACTACGACGAAATAAGTTTCCTAATTTGCGACGAATGGGTCTATGTTACTGAAAGACGGTTTCTAATATGTATACACTGTACACAGTACAAAACATGCGGCTTTTTGTTTGGGGTTGCGTTAAGCTCGTTTTATTCCCAAGGATATTCTAAAGTCTTTATTATTATTGCTATAAAGTAAAACGATTGTGTTTTCATAAAGTTTTAATGGACTTGTAGTTACTCCCCATTTCTATGGTTAAAAGTTGCGTCAATTAGCTTCTTCATCTCTGTGTAAGTGAAATTAAATAAGTCACTGGGGAATGTGGTGTTATTTAATATATACACACAGACTAAAACTTGAATGTTTATTGTTATACTTAAGAAATATTGTAAGGGAAACTATTCCATTCTCCTTGAGATAAGTGATGTTCCCTTAATTTACAATTTTTAATATTTCTTAATATTTTCAACATATTTTCTCTTTCAAACATTTGGCATAATAAATAAACTTAATTTACATAAAATGTTTTTTTGTATTTAATACGTGGATAAATGCTTTGATAAGTCTTCGAAGTGATGGCGCACCCCTTTTTTCGAATTTATAAAATAAATGTAAATATCTGTAGGAAAGTAAGCCCACTTAAATAACAACCACAATGTTTTCTAAATCCTAACAGATATACAGTACGCAAAGAATATGGTGACACATAAATACCACCAGCCTGTTTACTCGGTTATTTGAATGTATGTATATGTTCCCGATTCGTGAAATTTAATGGAATCTTACGAAAAATATATATAAATAGATCGATAACATTATAGAATGGTAGAATAGCAGACTTATTGATTGTTACATGATTACTGTTATTTGAAATTAATGAACCATAATGCTTAACTTGGCTTTAAATGGCGTACTTTTATTTTCCTGAATTTTCACACTCTTTATATGAGGTATGATTATCATTTTCTTGCTTGCCATGACGATATGAAGATAAAGCATGCTATTACATGAGGTCAAGAAGACAGTTTCAGTTTTTCACTTACCCTGTCTTTAGCCTAAGCCTAAGTTAGTTGCAGGTGCTTGAATTCGAAGACCTTTATACCTGAAGCTTTGTTGTTCATGCGCTCTTTGTGATACATGAAATGAAGTCAATGGGTATTTATCTTTTAAAGTAAATAAACCTTGTTACACCATATACAGTTCGAGGCTGTGTTTTCTCTTTCAATCTTCTTCCTCGCACACTTCGCATATTCTGCGCAGAATTCTTCTTTCACATGTATTAACAACCCTTTTGTCGTTTTCTTTATTGCCTAGTATTCGGCATCATTTGTTAGCGACAATTGCCTAGAAAAGTTATCTACGAAGAATATAAAACAATAGAGAGTGAGTGCATATCGTTTTGAAACCTAATGGTCTTAATTTTTTTTATTAATGTGACTGATACGAATATATGCCGACTTATGTGATGGCTTGAGACATTCACCAAATACGCTGAAGAGGACCTTGAAAACGGCAATATACATCAATATTTATAATTCCTGCTTTTCCATCTATAGAAAGTGGTATTCCAATCGTCCTGCATGTTTTAATCTTAAAAATTTTGTAGAGAATTTGGTGAATGCTCCTTACCAGAAAAATGACAACTGATGGAAAGGCACCCGGACGATCTCCAGGACCTCGTCGACTGAAGCAGGGATTTCGTCGTTCTCGACCGCCCTCTTCAAGTCAAACATCTGCCAAAAAAATTCTTAAATAATCTTGTGGATTATTATACCTTATCTTTATAGGTAAGTTACATCACAATTTTGAAGGACGTTTCTGTCTTTAATAATGGCTGCTACCAAGCTTACTTTTCATATAAGACTCGTATTTTGTTTCTTCCTTAATCTATGTTTATGTTAGGTTGACACTTAATTCTTATGTTGACATTTTACAACCAAATAGTAGTCCAAATGAAAAAGATAAAGAATTATTGCACAAACGAAGACCACGAAGAGAATAAGGTATTGACATCTGCATGTCGACATGAGTGAGTGAGACCACTCCTCCCTAAATATCAAAAGAAAAGGTTTTAAAAGCAAGAACTATATTTCTTTAATTTTGCTTTAATTTTAAAACATTAATTTCAGCAATATGACGCAACCGCGATTATTTATACCCATATTTAAATGTAAACACACATAGGCAAGAATAACCCAAAACAGTCGGTTTTGCATTCTTTGACAATTTGTCAACTTGTGTTTGGGTGATTTTTTCAGCTATTATCATTTTGGCAACACTGGTTTAAACAGCCGACGCACGTTTCGTGCTTTGTTTCACTGTCAAACATCTTCAGTTTAATCTATAATTTAACCATGAATCGTCTTACAAACGAACAACGGCTACAAATTATTGAATTTTATTATCAAAGTTCATCGCGCGCTTCTTCCATTTTATGGTCCGTTCATTTTTGGCTCAATGGGTACGTAATTAAACAGAATTGTCGATTTTGGAGTGAATATCAGCCAGAAGCATTGCAAAAGCTACCAATGCACCCAGAAAAAGTTACAGTTTGGTGCGGTTTATGCTGGCTGCTGGCATCATTGGATCGTACTTCTTCAAAGATAATGCGAATCGTAACGTAACTGTGAATGGTGTGCCCTACCGTGAGATGATATCCAACTTTTTTTTGCCTAAAATGCAAGAGCTTGACTTGCATGACATGTGGTTTCAACAAGACGGTGCCACATGCCACACAGCACGCGCAACAATGGACTTATTGAGAGGTGAGTTCGGTGAACATTTTATTTTACGTTCGGGACCGGTGAATTGGCCGCCTAGATCGTGCGATTTAAGGCCTTTAGACTATTTTTTGTGGGACTATGTTGAAGCTCATGCCTATACAGACAAGCCCGCTTCAATTGACGCATTGGAAGACAATATTGAAGCATTTATTCGCAAGATACGGGCCGAAATGTTGGAAAGAGTATGTCATAATTGGTCTAAACAGATGGACCATTTGAGGTGCAGTCAAGGTCAACATTTGGATGAAATAATCTTCAAACATCAAATTATATGAACCGTACCATCGATTCAAATAAAGATTTATAGTTTTTTCTTTTTTAAAACGTTCCTATAGCTTTTAAAAAATCACCTTTTATGTATATAAACATTATTGATTTATTCTTTTTTTAAGACTTACGTAGTCTTTAACAGTGAATGTTTTAATGATTCAAAATGTTTAATTTAATTAAAGATTTAGTTGAAATAATATTCGTAATTTAATTTGGTAGTGGATATTTGAAATTGTGTCAACGCTTAATAATAATAATTGAGTGGCACTACAGCCCATAACGGACCAGGGCCTAGCTTCTACAACAACTACTCGTGTTGTGCATGCTATTGTTCTTCACGAGTAGAAGGGACCTACAGTTTTTTGCCGATTCCGAACGGCGAGATTTGAGAAGCTTTCCATAGACAAGTAATACTCTTTGAGTGTTGTCAGCAACTCGAAAGAGATGGTGCCGTGAAAAAATGCTAGGTGTCCCGTCCGGGAATCGAACCCAGACTTTCTGCGCCGCAGTCGATGCACTTACCACTGCGCCACGGCGACCACAACTGTATACAACGCTTACTGTATACAAATAATTCCATAATATCCATTGTTTTTTAAACTTTTCAATTCAAGTTTTCCATTTTGTCTTTTTAGTACATACATATATGTGGGATTGGGCCGAACAATGCATAGGACACACTACGACATACTCTACAAGAAACTACGAACGGTACAAACATCAGGCGACAGACTTCACAAACAGTACAAACATCCGGCGATAGACTTCACAAACAGTATAGACATCAGGCGACAGACTTTACAAACGGTACAGACATCAGGCGACGGACTCGAACACACATTTGAACAAACGAAAGAGAGCTAGTCCCTTTTCGCATGTAGAGTAGTCAGTTGATCGTGAACCAGCAAAGGAAAAGGATCGGCTTCAACCGAGTGTAAATAAAAATGAATTAAATAAAGAATATTAAAGAACATAAAACGAACACGGTTTATTTTCTAATTTCGCTCGCATCATATCCCACATATTTGGGGGCTCGTCCGGGATCTAGTTAAAAGAATTCATTAAAATTCTTACCGGGATATTAAAAGGAATCCACCAAGATTCCTACCGCGAAAAGAAATACAAACAACCGTGTGAAGTGGAAGTGTGTGCAAAAGCAGCGGCGAAACCAATCCCGTCTGCAGGGAAGGGAAAAAGAGACATTGAAAGGGTAGGAACAAAACGAATGCGGAAAAATCGTTTTGTTATTGACTACCCCAACGAAGTGTTGTACCGAAGCAGAAAAGAAGCTGTGCTGTGTCGAGGGGAGAGTAGCAGGGAGCAGACAAAATCCAGTGCGCAGTGTGTGCGTGTGTGACTACTGTAACGGGAGCTGATCGACAACGAAGTAGCAGCAGCAGTCGGCAAGTTGAGAATTTTATTGTAATCTTTTGCTGGTTTCACTTTTATTGTTGTAATTAGAGATAGTTAAATTTGTGTGATGGATTTAGAAACGGTACTAGCTCTGACTGTAGACGGACTTAGGGCACAACTAACGGAACTGAATTTACCGACAACGGGACTGAAGAACGTTTTACAGGACAGGCTCCTTGACCACTTCGGTCTATCCCGTGATGATGGCGAGGGAAGTGAGGGGGAAGAAGGTAACGAATCCGTCGCAAGCGCAACAACTGTGGCTGTGGCCCGAAGTATTTTCACACTCCGAGATATTCAAGATTCCTTGCTTTCCTTTGACGGCGTTGGGTATCCAGACGTCAATCGATGGATCGAAGAATTCGAGGACAATTCTGTAACGGTTGGTTGGAATGCGGTGCAGAAATTCGTGTATGCTAAGCAGCTGTTGAAGGGTGCCGCAAGATTGTTCATTCGCGGACAATCTGGAATTAGGGATTGGAATTCACTAAAATCCACCCTGAGAGCCGAATTTGCGAGCGCACCATCGACAGCAGAGATTCACCGGTTGCTTAGCAGGCGAAGAAAACAAGCTTCTGAATCTTTAATGGAATACCTATATGCCTTGAAGGAAATAGCTAGGCCTATCAGTTTGGACGAAGAAAGCCTAATTGAATATTTTATTGGAGGTATATCGGACAACACTCAGAACAAAGCTGTGTTGTACCAGGCACGGAATCTCAACGAGTTGAAGAGACAACTGTGCGTGTACGAGAAGTTGCGTGATCCCAATTTACAGCCACCAAGCTTGAGAGGGAGTCACAGGACTTCATTCAGGAAAACATCGACGGAAGAACAGACACGGAAAAAGGTCCAGGGTGTATGCTTTGAGCGTGGCGAACTGACACATTTTGAAAGAGAGTGTCCTGGCAAGACATTTAAGTGTTATAGATGTGGGCAAGCGGGTCATCGAGCGGCGCAATGCAAACAAGAGCGAGTGCCCTATATGAAGACGGAGGATGTTGGAAGAGCACCAAAAGGCCATAGGGACGAATCTTTGGAAAGCGCTAGAGCTTCGTTGGCAGTTGGGTCGAACCGCATATTTAAATCTATCACAATACGAGGGATCTCTTTGGCGGCATTGGTAGATACAGGTAGTGACCTGAATCTGTTGAGGTATGACATGTTGGTCATGATGGAGTATATCGAGCTAGACTCCAACAAGAGACGGCTGTTCGGAATAGGTGGTAGTCCGATCATCACGCTAGGCAGTTTCTGGATAGATCTGGTAATAAACGGGTTGGAATTAAAATTGAGATTTCACGTTGTGCGAGAGAAGGACATGGAGTATTCAGCTGTGCTAGGTAACGATATTCTAAATGACGTTGACTTAGTAGTGACATCAGAGGGAGCGGACTTTCGGCGCAAGGGAAGCAGAACGGATTTAACCAATACGGAAGTTGGAATGGACGGAGACGTTGCTAGCAAAAATGGAAGAGCAGAAAGGAGTATCATAAGCGATGGTGCTGTTGACAAGAGTGTTGCTGAGGAAGACAAAGTGGTCGAGACAGTGCGTAAGGTAGACAACGAAAAGGGGATGGATACAGGTATCCAAACCAGTGTTGACGCAGAAGAAAGGGATACGACGAGTGACCGAATAGAAGAGCTTACTGCTGAGTTCCAAACTATTTGTTCGCTGACTGATGAGGAAGTGTCGGGATGTGAAGCAGAGCTGGATCTGAGCCATTTGGATAACAAATGGCAGCAGGCCTTAAATGAGGTGGTAAGAAAATACATACCAAATAAAACGAGGGAGTCGCCCGTCGAGATGAAGCTGATTTTGACCGATGAAATCCCAGTTTGCCAGAGACCCAGACGGTTATCGTTCGCGGATAAAGAGGTAGTACGAGAACAAATTAATAGGTGGCTAGCGGAAAGGGTTATACAACCAAGTACGTCCGAGTACGCTTCCCCTATTGTACTCGTATCCAAGAAAGATGGAACTAAAAGACTGTGTTGCGATTATCGGAAGCTGAACGCGAAGATTGTAAGGGATAATTTTCCTATGGTACTAATGGATGATGTACTGGAACGTCTGCAAGGTGCAAAGATTTTCACGACGTTAGACTTGGAGAATGGGTTCTTCCACGTTCCTATAGAACCAAACTCAAGGAAATACACTGCCTTCGTAACACCAGAGGGACAGTTCGAGTTCAGGTACGTACCCTTTGGAATATCAAACTCGCCCGCAGTGTTCGCGAGGTACATTTTCGCAGTATTACGAAAACTGATACAGTCAGGAGTAGTCGTAGTTTACATGGACGATTTGATCATTCCATCGGAAGATGAGGACGAAAATATTAAGAAGCTAATGTTGGTGTTGAAAGTAGCCGCTGAGTACGGTCTACGAATCAAATGGAAGAAGTGCCAGTTCCTGAAAAAGACTGTGGAGTATCTCGGTTACATAATTGAGAATAATACCTTGCGTCCATCAAGGGAAAAAGTAAGAGCTGTAGACGAGTTTCCAGTTCCGACCAATAAGAAAGCGCTTCAACGCTTCTTGGGTCTGGCATCGTATTTTAGACGATTTATGGAAGGATTTGCATTCATCGCGAGGCCGTTGTCTGATATGCTGCGTAAGAACGTCGAGTTCGTGTGGGGAACTGAGCAGCAAGTCTCTTTTCAACAACTTAAAGCTTCGCTTGTTACAGCTCCGGTTTTGAAGCTGTTTAATCCAAAAGCATCAACGGAAATTCATACGGATGCCAGCAAGTACGGCTATGGTGCAGTGTTACTGCAAAAAGATCCAGATGACCAACAGTTTCACCCTATCCAATATATGAGCAGAAAAACTTCTCCGTTGGAAGAGAAATACCATTCGTACGAGCTCGAGGTTTTAGCGGTAATAGAGGCACTGAAGAAGTGGAGGGTGTACGTGCTGGGAAGTAAGTTCAGAATCGTAACGGACTGCAACGCTTTTGTTATGACCATGAATAAACAGGATGTTCCATTAAGAGTATCCCGCTGGGCAATGTTTCTGCAGGACTTCCAGTACGACATAGAGCATCGGTCAGAATCGAAGATGAAGCATGTAGACGCCTTAAGCAGGGTGTATTGTTTGATGATTGGGGATTCGCTAAATCATCGACTAAAGGAGGCACAGTTGAAGGATGACTGGATAAGGGCGGTGCGGAAAGTGCTCGAAGAGGAAGTGTACGAAGATTTTTTCCTAAAATCAGGTGTTTTGTTTAAGGATCCAGTCAAGGAGCTAATAGTAGTCCCAGCTGCAATGGAGACGGAAATTATAAGTGTGGCACATCAACAAGGACATTTTTCGTCAAAGAAAACGCAAGACCTGGTAGAGAAAACTTTTTATATACAGAACTTAACGAAAAAGGTCAACGAGATCGTCAAGGGTTGCGTGAAATGTATTCTGACTGAGACCAAAGCGGGTAAAAAGGAAGGCTATCTGAGACCAATCGACAAAGAGGATCAACCATTAGGCACATTCCACATCGATCATGTAGGGCCAATGGAGCAAACCCACAAACAATACAATCATCTTCTTGTGGTGGTGGACGCGTTCTCAAAATTCGTTTGGCTTCATCCAACGAAGAGTACGGGAGCGAACGAGGTCGTCGATCGATTGCGGCGACAAGACAGTGTCTTTGGTAATCCCAGGCGTATCATTTCGGATAGAGGAGCGGCCTTTACATCGGATCATTTCAAAAATTTCTGTACAGAGGAAGGTATCCAACATTTACTGATCGCGACAGGAGTTCCTAGGGGTAATGGGCAGGTGGAGAGGATTCACCGAATTATCATCCCAATGCTAGCTAAAGCGTGCCAGGGAAATGCAAGCAACTGGTACAAGCACGTCGACAAGGTGCAGCAAGTCCTGAATAACACACCGTCGAGGAGTACAAAGTTCGCACCATTCAAAATACTCACTGGCCTGGAGATGAGGCTTCCTGATTACCCCGATCTACGCGAATGGCTTGAAGATACCGCAGTTCGTAACTTGGATGCCGAAAGGGAAGAAGTGCGGGAGAGAGTTCGGGAAAACATCGCTGCAATTCAAAGGGAAAATAGGCGAAATTTCAATAGTTCTCGAATACCGGAACCAATCTATGAGTTGAATGAGTTGGTTGCCATCAAGCGCACTCAGTTTGGAGGAGGGATGAAGCTGCGGCCTAAGTATTTAGGGCCTTACAAGGTGGTCAAGAAACTTAATCATGGAAGGTACGAAGTACATAGGATAGGAGACCACGAGGGACCCTTGAGAACAAATACAGTCGCTGAAAATATGAAAAGATGGACGCCTCTCATTCGGGTCGAATGAGCTATCAGGATGGCCGAATGTGGGATTGGGCCGAACAATGCATAGGACACACTACGACATACTCTACAAGAAACTACGAACGGTACAAACATCAGGCGACAGACTTCACAAACAGTACAAACATCAGGCGACAGACTTCACAAACAGTATAGACATCAGGCGACAGACTTTACAAACGGTACAGATATCAGGCGACGGACTCGAACACACATTTGAACAAACGAAAGAGAGCTAGTCCCTTTTCGCATGTAGAGTAGTCAGTTGATCGTGAACCAGCAAAGGAAAAGGATCGGCTTCAACCGAGTGTAAATAAAAATGAATTAAATAAAGAATATTAAAGAACATAAAACGAACACGGTTTATTTTCTAATTTCGCTCGCATCATATCCCACATATATTTATTTTCCTAGTACATATATTTGTTGCTAGCAAGTAACCACAGGTAAACACAACATACATGAATAAATTTGAACTGAGAATAATGAGAGCTATACCGTTTACTTGTTTTTTCTATGTTGTTTTTTGTAATTCTAACACACTCTCTGTCGTTATCAGCCACCCATCGCGAAGTATCGTTTACGCATATTGTATACTTTTAATGAAAGCATTAAACGATAATTTTTGAACTTTTTTCATAGCCCCTTACTTGTTATTTAAGGATCTTTGGTAAGGTTCTTCGAGTCTTTGCAAGTTTTATCTTTAAAATGAATTTACCTGATCATGTCGGACCTAGCAACCGATAATTATTTCAGAATAACTTCCCTTGCGGTGGAAAGGGCAGCCAAATGAAAGCTGTATCGACAAAATTTTAATACTTTGAAAATTAAATGATTACTGAAAATGTGCTCACCGTGGCGAATTGGGTAAGCGCGTAAATTTAAACTCATTCGATCATCATTTGATGAATTTTCATTAAGATACAATTTTTGGCCAATCGTACATAATATCAATTCGAATATAATATAAATCGTACTCCGAATTATATTATATTCTTCGTGCAATTTTATTCGGTCTGCGGGAAATAATGGTGACGGCGCCATCCAGAGGACGTACCCCAAAATCCCTACAAGACTTCATGCTTTGCTAAAATTACTCTTGAAAATATACTGTCAATTGCTATCTATAATCAATTGTTTCTTCTTAACTGTGGTATAGTGACTGTCGATCGTAATTGTTATTTATGGATTAGACAGCAATTTATTTATCTATTGCAAATTCGTTAGTTACTGTTAAGAAGCAAATGGTGATTTAAGTGGAGTACATGAAGAAAATTCCAGGAATCGTTAGGAGGATATGTTGGTAGAACACAAGCAAAAACAAGATGGAAAAGTTACCTGAAAAACTAAACAGCCATAAATGTCCTACGCGTTAATAGAAAAAAAAGGATTAAGGTAAGAGAACATTATATAATACAGTAATTTATTAATAATTAGCACTATTTTTAAGGTTTGGACTGGACAGAAAAGCAAAACTAAAAGGATAAATAAGAAAACAGACTTAAACTGACATCCACGGGAAACTCTGAAAGGCAGCTGAAGAAACTGACGAAATATATTTGTTAAAGGGTAGAGAAAGTTTTGAATCTGAAAAAAGCATACCGCTAAAAGACAACACATTTAATTTTCTTAAAATGATTGCTAAAATAAGGAAACGTTCCAAAAAAAACTGAAGAAAAACATTTTAAGTAGAATGCAATCAAATTGACAGAATAATTAAACGAGACATTTTAAACCTTCAGAAAGAAAGAAAAATTTTAACATAACATTCATGCGCAAAGTCTTAAGTAATCCTCCCTGTCTCTTCGAGCATTATTTATCTTAAATTGTTATGATTAATTTTTCTCTTTCTTTTTTTCTTAACCTTGGAATTATTAAATAAATTACTTTTGGTAGTTCACTTTCTCTGGATATCTTTTTTTGTTCGGTGTTTTAAAAAATTAATTTATTTTTTATAAATTATTCGTCTTATTTTAATGAATTATTTATGTAAAGTTTGTTTACCTGCATGTTATGTGCTATCAATGTTGATTAAAATAGATTTAATATCAATATATGTAAATGTATTAAGCAAAGAATTTACTTTTTTGCAATTGTTTTATTCTGATGCAATTGTACAATAGCAATTCTAATAACTACTTCTTTAAATTAAGCATCCGAAAATATCATTTCAAATAAATGCACCTTCATCACTGGAACAATGTGAGATTTGCATAGTTCTTTTCATTTTCTGTACTTTCACCCATCTTTTTCAGCAGCGGAATATTATATTCTATACAAATATTGTGCAAAATGCGAAGGTACCATGAAATTAATTCCATTCGAAACATAGAACTAAAGGAACACAAAAATAGGCAATTCGCACCTATCTCAAATCCTGTCTGTAGCCAAGCAGGGGGGTTGGAGCAGCATGCCCCCCATATTTACCTCACTGCTATATCTGTAAAATGCATTTATATCTAAGTTCAGTGAAATTATTTCCTCGCATTCGAGTACTTACATATGCAGCATACCCATAATGGATTATGAGTATTTGCTTTAAGACAGTGCCATTTGGTGCGATTGAAAATGTTCCATCCATCATATATTTACGAGTTTGACTTTCTGGTAAATTGCTTATAAGCTCAACAGTACTGACATAAATATGGAGTAGGAAATGTTTTTCCAAATTCCTTTAAAACATCAGGAAACAATTCAATTATACAACCAAACGATAAAGGTGATTTTGGAACAATCTTGCTTTTTATTTTATGAAGATTTCTTCTTATTTTTCCAAAATCAACTGAAGAATTATTACTTCTTTATCTTTTACAAGCGTTATCAAACACATTTTATGGCATTAATTCGCATTCGAATGTAAATTTAAGCCATATGGTGTTAGTTCACATTTAATTGATGGCCTTTGTTCTCATTTGAAAGTGAATTAAAGCCATTATGGCATTAGTTTATATGGCCTTAGTTCACGGGACCAATGCCAATACATTTATTATTAATGTAACTTAGTGAGCCTATGCAGCATTCAGACTGGGTGCGTGCTTTGTCCCATTTGGAGACGCGAACTACACCTAGTGGATTTCTGTTCGGGGTTGATCAGCGGGGCATGAACTTTCGGAATTCCTCGATGAGAGGCGACTAGATTCGCGAGCTAAGGATCTCGAATGACTTATGGAGAAAGGATTTAAGGAAATACAAAAGGTGCAGGAATACAATCATTGATACTTCGAGGAACAGAACCAACCCGCTCGCGTCTGCCTAGTAAGCGACTACGTGGTAATCAGAAATTTTGATACAACAGTCGGCACTAATAAAAAGCTCATTCCAAAGTTCAAAGGGCCATACGTCATTCACAGAGTCTTGTCACATGACAGGTGTGTTGTTCGGGACATTGAGAACTGTCCCATAACGCAGTTGTCTTACTATATATATTCGAGTTAAGTTAAGTCGTAAGTCTAGTCGAGTCGTCCACCGGTTTCAGGGCTAAGTAAAGTTAAGTTTGATGGATGTTATGTTAATTTATTTAGTTGATCGAGGCCGATCTCTCTGTCAGAATGGCCGAGATGTAGTAGATTAAATAAATATGTAATTTTGACCGAACCTATACTCGATGACAGCTGCGCGGTGTTATCGATAACTACCAACCGCAACCAAGTTCAAGTCGAGATCGGCCATTACAAAAGGAAGAGATCGCCACGTAGGCACATGTATGTAAAGTTAGAAAGAAAGAAAGCGTGTTCCGAGAAAATACGGCGCAATTGCAAAAGGAAAAGCGGAAGCTACAATATATTCTTCTTCTTCTTCGGATGGCGCTACAGTCCGGGGTGGACCTGGGCCTCAACCAACATGCCTCTCCAGCTAGCACGATCTCTTGCCAGCTGCTTCCAGTTGCGCACTCCAAGTTGGTTGAGGTCCTTTTCCACTTGTGTGCGCCATCTCAATCTAGGACGTCCTCTGTTGCGTTGTCCCTGTGGTTCGGATTCGAAGACTCTTCGGGCCGGAGCAGTGCTGTCCATCCGCTCTACATGGCCTAGCCACCTTAAGCGTTGTATCCGTAGACGCTTGACTAGGTTCATGCCGCCGTACAGCCCATACAGTTCGTGGTTGAATCTTCTCCTCCAGATGCCATCAACGCAAACAGGACCAAAAATCGCACGCAGAACTTTTCTCTCGAACAGACCAAGGGCTTCTTCATCCGCTTTTAGTAACGTCCAGGTTTCTGCGCCGTAAAGCAGGACAGGGATGATCAAGGTGTTGTACAAAGTTACTTTGGTCGTTCGGGAGAGGGCTTTATTACTCAATTGCCTCTTAAGCCCAAAGAAACAGCGATTGGCAAGAGTGATTCTGCGCTTGATTTCGGTACTGATGTTATTGTCTCTATTCACCGCGGAGCCAAGATAGACGAAGTCCTTAACTACCTCGAAATGTCTGCTGCCCATAGTGACGCTCTGTCCGAGACGTCGATGTTCTGCGTCCTTCTTCGATGACAGCATATACTTAGTTTTGCCCTCGTTTACCACCAGTCCCACTTTAGCCGCTTCCGCTTCGATGCTAGCAAACGCCTCATTGACGGCTCGCTGAGTTCGGCCGATCACGTCAATGTCATCCGCATAAGCTAGCAGTTGAACGGACTTGTGGAAGATCGTGCCTCTGGTGTTGACGTGTGAGTTACGCACGATCCCCTCAAGAATGATGTTAAAGAAGTCGCATGACAGCGCGTCGCCTTGTCTAAATCCTTTTTTGACATCGAAGGTCTCGGTGAGTTCGCTACCGACCTTGACGGAGCAGCGAGAGTTCTCCATCGTCATCCTACACAATCTGACGAGTTTGGTAGGGATGCCAAAACTAGACATGGCACTGTATAGCTCGTCTCTATGCACGCTGTCATACGCGGCCTTGAAATCGACAAATAGATGGTGGGTGTCGATTTGTACTTCTTGGGACTTCTCCAGGATTTGCCGCAGTGTGAAGATCTGATCGATTGTGGACTTCCCTGGCCTGAAACCACACTGATAAGGACCTATCAGGTTTTTGACGAACGGTTTCAGGCGCTCACACAATACGGCAGAGAGAATCTTATATGCGATATTAAGGAGACTGATCCCTCGATAGTTGGCGCAGTCGAAGGGGTCTCCTTTCTTACTGCAATATATATAATTAGTTAATTCACCCATCATCATGAAGTTCCACTAATATGTTGAGGCAAGAAATATGATAATAAAAATATGAAGAAGTCGGCACCACTTTAATGAGTGAAATAAACAGCATGTATTATTTTTATTAAACCATCAAGGTTATGCTTTGACTTTTCGTCGACGACTATCTAGAGCCTATAAAAGGGGTAGAAGATCAAATCCCAACCTACGAGTCATGGGAAGGACTTTGTCCAATTTGCGAGGTTGAGAGGTTAGGAGCCAAGGTAAAGCGAAAGTTGCTCTCTTTTTACATTTTCAAGATGATGGTGCTGAACTCAAAGTGGATAGCCCCATAAATCTTAGACGGGGGCAAGGGACTCCTTGTTAGGTAATCCAGTTTCGCGTTTTTCCAGTTGCTAGTTAAAAGTGCATGTACCTGTGCATACGAGGCAACGTTCTTGATCGCACTTAACATGGCGAGCTGCCAACACTATCCTCGTCCTTGCACAGGTCAAGTTGACATACAGCCTCCTCGTGGCGCCCCCTGGATAGCCATCAAAACATCCGTTGTGAGGTGAACCAACATATGCAGCGAACCCCTCTGACCGAGGGTTAAGTAATGGACCTGGCCTACCAGTCTGTAGGCTGTACGTGAGGCTAACTCCCTTACCACACAAAACCAAACCCAGTTCAAAGATAACAATACGCCTCGGATGCGCACGGATCTGATGTTGACGACACCAGGAAACGTATAAAGGACAACGATTTTCGGTTTCGCAGGAGAAATGTGAGGTCCCTTAACAGACCACGTGCAGCAGAACAACTTGCGGAGGCCCTTGACTGCTACAAAGCAGATATCACCGCCATCCAGGAAGTGCGGTGGGATGGGCCGGGTAAAAAGAAGATGAAGAACTGCGACATCTACTACAGCGACTGCTACAGGGAGAGAAGGCACCGCTTATTCGGATGCGGATTTGTTATTCGAGGCAGACTCAGGCAAAAAGTCTTAAGCTACGATCCCGTAAGCCAACGCCTCATGCCAATCCGCACTAAGGCTGAATTCGGGAACATCAGCCTGATTTGCGCTGACGCTCCAACGGAGGAGAAGGATGACAACAGCAAGGATGAGCTCTATGATCTCCTAGAAAGAACATACGATCGATGCCCCAGCTATGGCACTATGATTGATCTAGGAGATTTCAATGCTCAGCTGGGAAAAGAGAACATCTTTGCTGGCATCATCGGAAAACACAACCTGCACGACACCACCTCCGGAAACGGACTCAGCCTGTTGAACTTCACCGCAGGGCGGAACCTCTTTGTAAGTAGTAAGCGGTTCCCACTCAGCATCCATAAAAGAACCTGGCGATCCCTTGATCAAATAACAGTCCACCAGGTTGAACACGTTGCGATCGACATCAGACACTCCTCCAACATTCTTGATGTCCGAACATTTCGAGGCGCCAACATCGACTTGGATTATCACCTTGTTGTAGCCAAGGTAAGAAACCGAATATCGAGACAGCAACGGAGTCCAGATAGGCCAAAACGGTTTGACATCGGAAGGCTACAATCGCAACAGTTCGCTGGGATCTTTGCCGACCGAGTCCCCCTGAAACTCGCTCAAAGTTCGACGCTGCCTGCACTGACAATAGAAGAAAACTGTAAACGTTGTCAAGAAGCCATCAAAGAAGCTGCCGCTGATGTGCTGGGTTTCACGCCATCACCCAGAAGGAACCCATGGTTTGACGGCGAGTGCAGGCAGGCACATGCAGCTAAACAGGAGGCCTACCAGGCAACGCTGCATCGAACAACGAGAGCTGTTCGTGAGCTCTAAGCACAGAAAAGAAGGGAAGGGAACCGGTTTCTCAGAAGGAAAAATATAGCGCAGGAAAAGCGCGCGGTCGAAGAGATGGATAGGTGTTATGACAGGGATGAAGTTCGAAAGATGTACCAAAAGTTGAAACAGCTATCCTGTGGATATTGGGTTCAGGCCGAAGCCTACCAGGACCAAAAGGGAGACCTAGTAGTAGAATGGCTGATAGAGAACGGCGATGACGGCCCAAAATCCGCTGTTAGGCAGAATGTTCTTCTCAATTTGGACGATGAAAGGCAAAAATTCCGTCCCCCCGACTTAGGTGAGGTAGAAGACGGCAATATCGAGACTGAAGTCGAACAAAGCTGCTGGAGCGGATGGACGGTCCGCAGAACCATGTGAAGCAGCTGGAGATGACCTGGTTGGGCACATGCACCAGCTCATCTCTAATATATGGTCAAAGGAAAGCATGCCCGATGAGTGGAATCTCAGCGTCATCTGGCCAGTCCACAAGAAAGGAGACCCCTTCGACTGCGCCAACTATCGACGGCTTCTCTTGAACATCGCGTACCAGATCCTCTCTACCGTATTGTGTGAACGCCTGAAATCGTTCGTCAACAACCTGATAGACCCTTATCAGTGTGGTTTCAGGCCAGGGAAGTCCACCATTGCTAAATTTTCACACTACGGCAGAACCTGGAAAAGACCCAAGAAGTGAAAATCGACACTCACCACCTATTCGTCGATTTTAAGGCCGCATATGGCAGCGAAAAAATATTGAATGAATTTAAAACATAAAAGAAAATAACACGAAAGAGCAATTGTTTCTTATAATAACGTTATATAGTTTATTTTGTAATCAATTAATTTTTGTGTTGGCGTCTGAATGGTTTGACGATCGGCAGCAAAAAAAAGAGCGTGTAGTGCAATCGAAGAGGCCCGAAGTTTGAAGCCATAAGCCGACACAGTATCTTGTTGTGTGTTTCGTATTTTTCATAATTCTTAACAATCAGCCCTCCCTGGAAGACTCCGGTCTTTCAGCAGTTGGAAGTGGTGAAATTTTTGTAATGAGCCGCGTGTAAGCTCCATGGCTGGTCCAAACGGTAACCACTCTAACGGTAACCACTCTAACTTTGGAATCAGTTGCGGGATGACCTGCAACTATGCGACCAGGAATCCATTTTCCAGGTGGAAGATATGGTTCTCTTAGTACAACGACATCGTCTACCTTTATGTTTGGTGTGCTATGCTACCGATGTGGGGAGAGGATGGTGGTATAAACTTCCAATCGATGTTTGTGTGCAATATTGTCGATATTTTGCTTAAAAGACAATTCAACCATGAATTTGCCATCTGAATGGGGCGAATGTGTGTTGGTGAAATGTTCTTCAGCTTTCTGTTTTTCTATAAAATTGATTGCAATATGCTTGAAGCGTATTACCAGCAGGTTTATTGACACGGCCAGCAAATACCCAAATATGTTAGGCACACAATTTGGAACTCCAATCATTGGTCACTGTGATGGGCCTGTAATAATGTTAAAAACCTTAAAAGCGGTTTGTGATGGAACTGACGAGAAATGAGTTGTTATATGAGTAGAGTTTAAAAGCGAGGTATTTGATGAAGCAGCAATAGGTGATGAGCGAAAAGGACACTGTAACTGAGTTGGATTTGATGTCGAAGCTTCATTTGCTGTGTGATGCGAAAGGTGAACTAGAGAGTGATGACGTTCGTTACTAGTCTTGCACCGAAAATGCGAGCGACATTGATTAGAATTGTGACCTTGGCGAAGACAGTTAAAGCATAAGGAAGTTTGCTTTACAAATTCTCGCGATAACTAAACGCTGTACACTGTAACAAGATATGGTCATTGCGACATTTAGGACATAGCGTTTTCGATTGCGCGATATGTGCACAAAGAGTTTTTTTGAATTTTGACACGAGGTTGTGATGTGCGACTTAATGTGGAGCTACAGCGATTATGTAGAAACTCGATAAGAACCGCTATAGATGCATCTCGCGAACCAATGTGTTCTGCCCATGCCCTCTTTGTGTCCTGGTCAACCTTTTGCACTAGGAGGTAGACTAACCAGGGATCACGACCGTAAGACTCTAACGCGTTGAGTCCTCGAATCATTTCGTTTCCTCCATCAACGATTTTGCGGAGTGTTTGAGCATTTCCGGAGGCCGATGTAGGCAAGGACAAGAAAGATTGAATAAAAGATTGCACGATCAAGTTAGTTTTGTTGAAGCGATCTTCTAATTTGTCTCATGCTTCGAGGTAGTTGCTATCTGAACATGTGATATGCTCACGTAGATTGGCTGTCGTCACCACGAAGGAAAGATTTTAAATATTGCAATTTCTGTGAACCATATAGCCCAGAATTCGAATCAACAATGGTGGTAAACAGATCTTTGAACGCGGGC
Organism: Eristalinus sepulchralis; assembly: GCA_944738645.1. Taxonomy (NCBI): domain Eukaryota; kingdom Metazoa; phylum Arthropoda; class Insecta; order Diptera; family Syrphidae; genus Eristalinus; species Eristalinus sepulchralis. The sequence continues at coordinate 19,337,924 of OX122886.1, forward strand.
CATTCCTTATAATCACCATTGAAAACAGGGATGTTATCCTTTGGCAAATTGTTATCCTTTGGCAAATTGATAGACGAATTTTGCGAAGAGTTACCGATGGTTTCAAGAAAACTTGTCTGTTGTTCAGATAAAGTTTTGGCTAGTAAATTCTCTGACATAGAGTCTGATGCAGATCCTTTTTTCAATCATCAATGTTAGATTAGCATGTGCAGCGAAATATTTATCTTCGTATTCCGCTACTCCGGGTCGACATAGTTTTGCTCATTGCAGAACAGTAAAAGTTCATTAGTTGAAGCCACGAAAATCGCCCACGAGTCATTTAGACGTTCTAAACGAGCCTTTAATGTAGGTACCGGACAAGTTTCAACGATCAATTCTGCAAATGTTGCATCACGTGTAATGGCACCTTTCGTTTGACCACGCTTTGCCTTTATTTCATTCATCTTCGATTATAATGCAATAACAAAATGACCCGAATTCAACAGAACGAAAAAAAATAACAAAACAAGTTTCAATTACGACAATGCAAAAAAGAAACACGTGATCACATATACACCATACACTTTTCCTTAATTAATTTTGGTGTTGGCGTCTGAATGGTTTGACGATCGGCAGCAAAAACAAAAAAAGAGCGTGTATTGCCAGTAGCTCAGTTCGAAATCGAAATCAATATGGTGGAAAACACAATAACAGGGTGTCTTGTTATGTGTTTCGTATTTTTTACAATTCTAAACAGAAAGTGTGCATAGAGACGAGCTATGCAGTGCCATGTCTAGTTTTGGCATTCCTACCAAACTCGTCAGATTGTGTAGGATGACGATGGAGAACTCTCGCTGCTCCGTCAAGGTCGGTAGCGAACTCACCGAGACCTTCAATGTCAAAAAAGGTTTTAGACAAGGCGACGCACTGTTATGTGACTTCTTTAACATCATCCTTGAGAAGATCATGCGTAACTCACAGGTCAACACCAGAGGCACGTTCTTCTAAAAGTCAGTTCAATTGCTAGCTTACGCCGACGACATTGACGTGACTGAACGAATACAGCGAGCCGTCAATGACGCGTTTGCTGGCATTGAAGCGGAAGCGCCTAAAATGGGTTTGGTGGTAAGTGAAGGCAAAACGAAGTACATGCTGTCATCAAGGAAGGACACACAACATCGGCGTCTCGGACAGAGCGTTACACTAGGCAGCAGAAATTTCGAGGTAGTCAAGGACTTCGTCTACCTTGCCTCCGAGTTAAATAGGGACAACAACACCAGTACCGAAATCAAACGCAGAATCACTCTTGCCAATCGCTGTTTCTTTGGGCTCAAAAGGCAATTGAGTAATAAAGCCCGCTCTCGAAAGACTAAGCTTGCTTTATATAACGCCTTAATCATCCCAGTTCTACTTTATGGTGCGGAAACCTGGACACTACTAAAAGTGGATGAGGATGCCCTTGGTCTCTTCGAGAGAAAAGTTAAACGTTGTTAGGCCATCGTATTCCATCACCAAGCTTATGTAGATTTGGGTGATTGCTTGCGCTTCGGGCAGCACACTGCAAAGAGTTCCTCCGGCTTGGATGTGATAGTTGTTTGTTATAAAATTTCTTATGTATTTGTAAACACGCAAATTAAGATGAGAATAAATAGTTGAAGATTTGTTTTATCTTTCCTTTTGCAATGTACTGACTACTATACTATATTTATGGGTATTTGAGCATTTTGACAGTATACAACTTCGCCTCCCTTGTAAGGGGATACAAACCAAAGTAAACGAGGTTCAATTCGAAAGCAATTTCAATTAGATGGCTTCATTGTATTAGTTGTCTGTTATTGATGAAATGTGTAAGTACAAAGGTACAGTACTCTAATACTTGCTGTGTGAAGAGTTTCTTTTTCTCTTCTGTTACTGAGCTCAAACTTGCAAACAACCAAGCTTCGATTAGATTATGTGTAAACAACTACACCATTGTGTTAGGATAATTTTTAAAATATATTTTGAAATACTTCAAACGAATTTTTGTTGAAACGAAACAGAATTATTTTTCAATGTTGGCTTTTTCAAAAACTACCTTTCATAGCATCGGAAACCAAAATCAAACTTAAAGTATTCTTGAATTTATTTTTGTACAAAAAAAAGCTGGGGATTATCGGTATCATAAACATGCGAAAACTTAAACAATCTAATAATTTATATACTAACTATACATATACGTAGGTGCTTTAAACTTGAACAGACAATTTCTAATAATTGGTTACTAGAATTTTTTCATTAAGCATTCTATAATTTGAGCAATGAAAAAAAATAAACCTTTTCGTCGTTTGAAATTTGAATTTGAAATAAAACGGGAATTTCAGAATTCCTTTGGGATCTGTGTTGGAAGTTTTTACAAATCGTTTTGAATCCGTCAAAACGATTTGTAAAAATTGATGCCTTTCAAATAGCAGTAGTGGAAAATCGCCTTTCGACATCTCTCGGTGTCAACTCATACGGCATCCAATTTGCTTGCTTTAAAATAAATCGTCCTTTAGACGAAGGAAAATTGTTTGCTGAGACTCTCCAAATAATTCTGCGAGTTGATTTTGGGCTTGGCACGGATCTTGAATCAATTTTCCTCAATTCTCCGTACTCTAACTTCTTGAAGCGTCGATTTTTTCCCTGGAGCAGATTAAGCATAAGCTTCTACAAGCGATCGATGGGCTTCAGCTACATTTTTCTTCCAATTAAAAAAGGAAAATATTGGGACATTTTCGAAGAGGCAAAAAATAATGCTGTCAAAAACACTCTCTGACGCACACTAATTATTCCTGACAAATGTTGCAAATTTCCAATGAAGTAGGGAATCGCTTCCAACGTCAGTCACAACTTGCCCGGACGATTTAACTTGTACCCCCAATATAACTAGTTTTTTCTCAATTTGTTTGTGCTAAAACATTAAACTGAGGCAACATTGCCTCCCTCATACATACCTAAACACCAATTTCCTACACACTCACTGTTTCAAATTGTTAATTCAATAAACATTAGCTTCCAATATTCACTATGTCGGTTCAATCGGTTCTACTCATTTAACGACAAGTTTCATCAAATAAATGCCAGTGAAACTATTACAGAACCGCAAATCCGGTTATTGAATTGCAGATAAATCTACTTCGGCAACAATACAGCCTGCCTATAAGCTTGTACTGGAGCAAAAAGATTTGAGCTGTGACATCCAGCAACCGATTCCCACAAGTAATTAGAATCTTAGTGAGGAAAGGTTGGAACGACATACCGTCCAACTTGACAGAGGGATGGATGACGCCAACTTACTGAGAACACTCGACATCGATCCGATTACAGAACACTTGACATCGATCCAGCTGAACTTCTCTATAGTTGAAGATGCCTAGGCAATTGGAGCTGTCTTCCAGGATGTTTATTCGGTTAACGAACCTCTTTGTCGTAGCCACGTCATTCTAAGCCACTTCCATCTACGATCCAATGGCGATCTGAGCACAATGGTTTCATCCAAGTTTTTCCCAAATTTTCTTGGAGGAATTCAAAAAATGTACACAGTTTTAAGCAATAAATCTCAAAAACATAAAAGAACATAAAATTTCTTCCGTGCACAAACAAAGTTATTAAGGAAAAAGTCATCAGAGCCCTGAAAGAATGGGTCGGGGAAAAGGAAATTATATCGGATAACCAATTCGGCATCGGAGAGGGCATTTTATTTAACTCTTACAAACTAATATTGCAACATTCCCTAGCGAGCACTTATGAGATTAGTATTTCATTAATTTATCAAACAATTAATAAGTTCATTGTTGGAGTTTAAGCAATTGTTATAAGATTTTTGCGTTAGCTTATCAATAAGAGTTTCTAAAAAGTTGATATTGGTAATTTCATGCAATCTTTGAGTTGAATAGTAACGCGGTAAATTAAGCATGAGTTTAATAATTTTGTTTTGACATGTTTGCAGTTTACGTTTGTGTGTTAAAGCACAGTCGTGCCAGACAGGAGCTCCGTACAGTAGTATGGATTGGAAAATAGATTTAAACAGTAATATTTTATTATTAAAATTAAGTTTCGATTTCCTATTAATTAAAGGATAAAGAATTTTTATAGTTTTACTAACTTTATCTATAGTGAAGGAAATGTGTTTCTGAAAGTTAAACTTTTTGTCTATTAAAACCCCAAGATATCTACAATGTTCCGACCAGTCTAAACTAAAAGAGCCTATTTGAAGATGAACGTTATTAGGAAGGAAATAGTTTTTGCGCCTACGAGTAAACCAAATAGCTTGTGTTTTTGTGGGATTTACCTTAATCTTCCACTTGTAGAAGTATTTATCCAATTTGGATAGAGCAGTTTGTAAAACGCTGTATACGTCCAGGTAGTATGTTACCGTTACCAAGATTTGGCATATCAGCGACAAATATGTTAAATAGGGTTGAACCGAGTATTGTACCTTGTGGTAATCCGTATCCAATATTATGTTCAGAGGACTTATCATTTTGTACTTTGACTATAAATGTTCTATTATTTAAAAAGCTTTGAATAATTTTAATTATTTCTTTTGGAAAGTTAAATTTAATTCGTTTGTATATCAAAGCTTTATGCCAAACTGTATCAAAGGCTTTCTCAACATCTAAAAGTATTAATCCAGTTGATTCTTTGAATTGGAATTTACTTTTGACATGTTTTTTTATTCTAACAATTTGATGGTACGTATTGTGAGAAAGTCGGAATCCAAATTGAAAATCAGGAAGAATATAATTTGCAGTTAGTCGGAGAGGGCAAGATGCGCCCAAATTGGTCTCCGCAATTCAATGGAATAAGAACAAAACCGAATTAAAAACCACTGCTGAATACGATCCATGACGTGATTGCAGGTAGGAAGTTCATTGTTAAAAATGGCAATGCAACTACAGCCATAGTCTTTCAAATAAGAAATAAGTTGCAACAGTGGGCAATTGGTTCGCCGATCCAAGCATGCAGCTACAGTTGTGACAAGTTGGTTTTTTACCCAACTTGATTCCGGGGTGAAGATGATTTGGTACATGACCCTCATTCGGTAAATCATAGCGTCCGATTGTCTAGTATAATTCAAATTGTATTCTTCCAAGATGGAAAAGATGAAGGTCTTCGAGAGATAATTCGGACCTCTGGTTGTATCGAACGACTAAGTCCGATTAAACTCCATTCCAACGAGGCTTATTATTGAACTGAATTGAGGGCACATTGAACGAACGACGACTTCGTCCGACAGTCTGATCTTTGGGTCTTATTACCCCAACAATATGTGCCACAAAAAGGTGAATCTAAACAGCTCTATATCCCCGAAGCATTTCTCTATTTTTCTTACTCAAAAGGTCTGAACAGAATACTTACGGATGTTCGAATTTCGAATGCCGAACAGTGGACAGGCGGCTCCATTACCAACCGGACGTCGCTCGCAACCACGAGGAACTTCATCGGTTCAGTAGGGCGATCTCCACCCAAAATAGGACACAGTCCGCCAGATAACGTCGCTTCTACTCTCTACCGTTCTTAACATATTTAAATTAAAAGTTGACCGGGTATCAGACTTACATAGTTTTCGTTTTACACACATAAGTATAGTAGTTTTTAAGGAATTTAACTTAAGTTAAAAAAATATAGGACCATGTTTTCGCTTTTTTATTTTTTTGGAAATTATTACCCATTAATAATAATAATTAGACGAATGTGTATATTCATTTCATAGAAATCATTTAGTGATCTGTTCCTTTGCCAGAGCCTTCTGTAGTGATTTTTTGCCTTAATTAAGGTAAGTATTTCTCGCGGCAGAGTAAATGCTCTTCTAGGAGATGCTTTTAAGGGAACAAAGGCACGTATGCTTTCGGATATTTTGGTATGAAACGTTTCAATACAATCGTCAATATCTTGATTGTTATTCACAGCGGAGAGGTTTTTTTGACTAGTACTTATATTATTAGTGAGATGGTATCTAAACACATCCCAGTTCGCGTTTCTATAATCTAAGTATTGCGCGTGTAATAATCTTCTAAGACAATTTTTCAAGCACTGAGTTCTATGCGGATCACGTGTTCCTCCAGGAAAATATACGGAAAAAAATTTTAAGGACGTTTTATTACTCAATTTGATTTTGATACCAATGTTTTCTATTACTTAAGTGTACATCATTGGCAATACAGAATGAACAATACTATTTTTGAAGAGAATGGCAAGACCACCGCCTCTACTAATACGATCGTGACAATAACAGGAATAGTAACTACGTTCAAAAAGAACATCACTTTGTAGACCTGTTTCACATATAAGACAAACATCAATATCCAAATGGGAGAGAAAATTTAAAAACTCAAAGCTCTTGTTGCGAATGCCTCTTGCATTCCAACATAAAACTTTAAGATGAGACTGAGAATTTTTTAACATTATTACAGAGATATTTGGTAGCAAGCTGGGCAATTGCTTTAAACTGTTGAGCTTTAGTTTTACAATTTTCAAGTTCAGAGACCATATCAAACAATAAAGAATTGAGTTCTTCATAAGAGAAAAGATTATGGTTCGCTGGTGGAGAGGAAATATGTGAGGATCGCTGTTGCTGTTGTTGTTGGGCGGGTATTTGTTGCTTGTTGCCAGTGATGTTGTTGCTGCTGCGACCGCCGATAAGTTCCAGGAAGAGAGGGGAATAAATTAGTTTTGTGACTTCCCGAGCAGTTACTACAAAAAGTTTTAACATTGCAGTGCCTCTCCCCGTGTCCTTTTGACAGTTGTGGCACTGAGTAATGTTTTTCTGTTGGAATTCCCATCTTACTTGAGTCCGGAAAATCGATTTTATATTATTTCGTAGATCGGCTAGGCGAATTGAGCCATTTTCAAAATATACACTGTAAAGATACTCCACGAATTTCTCGTATTGTTTCTTTATGATTTTAATGTCTTTACACTTGAGTGAGTGTTGTGAGTTCTTTTTTTATTGCATCAGTAGAACATTCATCTAGACCAAAAAGTACCACTATGGACAATTTTTCAAATTTCAAATCATGTGAGAAAAATTGTCATTTTTGTTCCTTTGGAGCATTTAGTGCAGTATTATAAGAATCGATGGATTCACAAAAGACCTATCAACATTTTTTTAACACAGTAGTCCGTGATGTTTAAATTATTAAATAATTTATGCACAAAATCAGAGTTTTTTTGAAGGATTTAATTGGGGGAATGTGTATTTTTTGGCATTTGTTGCTCTTGTTCACTGGTGCACATCTCCTCCCCAAGATCGGTATCCTTATGGGATTGAAGAGGGAGAAATGAAGTACCACGACGCAACATTTTGCTGTTTGAGGACATGGTATCCTCTAGGTTGAGGGCGCGACGCTTCAATGTTATAATAATAATAATAATAATTGAGTGGCACTACAGCCCACAACGGGCCAGGGCCTAGCTTCTACAACAACTACTCGTGTTGTGCATGCTACTGTTCTTCACGAGTAGAAGGGACCTACAGTTTTTTGCCGATTCCGAACGGCGAGATTTGAGAAGCTTTCCATAGACAATTAATACTCTTTTGAGTGTTGTCAGCAACTCGAAAGAGGTGGTGCCGTGAAAAAATGCTAGGTGTCCCGCCGGGAATCGAACCCAGACTTTCTGCGCCGCGGTCGATGCACTTACCACTGCGCCACGGCGACCACAATGTTATGGTTTTTTTGATTTTTCGCGGAAAATGAAAGCTCGTCTGATCGCTTTAACAGAAAGCGAGAAGCTCAATGGTTTTTATCACTGGCAATGGTCCTTCGATTTTTGGCTACAACCGAAATATATCGATGTTTGAATTTCTAAACCCGATTGTCAATATCCCACATGCGGCAAGGCTATTTAAAATGGTTTGAGAAGCCAATATTTGGAAGTATTGACTTTTTCGTAATTCTATTAACATAACTTTTATTTATTAAAATGTTACTGTTTCCTTTAAGAATATAACAATGAGAAGATATTGCAACCAGTTTTCAGAGCAAATGCCAGTTCCCTCTTTGACTGAGTGCCTTCGACGACAAACACATATGGTTTTGAGCATCAGAAAGGATGCTACTGAAGCCGGAAGGCTTTGCGTGATGCCAATTATAAGTGCACTTATGATAATATAGGCTGCAAAGGAAGAATAAATGATTCGGGTGTACTTAACCGCACTCCACATGGCGAGCCGCCAACATTATCCTCACCCGTGCACAAGTCAAGTTGACATGCAGCCTACTCGTGTCGCCCCATGGATAGCCATCAAAACATCCATTGTATTGTGGAGGCTAAATAATGGGCCTGGCATAGCAGCCTGTGGTTTCTGCGTGAGTGCAGGAAGTGTTGTCGGATGAGCCATGCAAAAGGAAGATGAAGAACTGCTACAGGGAGAGAAGGTAACGTTTACTCAGAGTCAGATTTTTTCTTCGTGGCAGATTTAGGCAAAAAGTCTGAGGTATGATCCCGTCAGCGTAAGCCCCATGACAATCCACATTAAAGCTAAATTCGGCAATATCAGTTTAATTGGCGCTTAGGCCCCGACAGAGGAGACGGATGGATGATTTCTTAAATCTTCTAGAAAGAACATATGATCGATGCCACAGCTACGACACGCAGATTGTTCTAGGAGATTTCAATGCTCAGCTGGAAAGGTGGCGTCGTAGTGAAACATAGCTTGCACAACACTACTGCAGAAAACGGACTTGGGCTGTTGGACGTCACCGCGGGGCGGAAATTCTCTGTGACTAGTACGCGGTTCCCACATCTTAACATCCATTAAAGAACCTGGTGGTTCACTGATCAATCAATCGTCAATCGGACGCTCCTCCAGTATTCCGAACCGAAAACTCTCCAAAAGCTTGACGGAAACGTTGTCAAGAAGCCATCACATAAGTTGCAGCTGATGTGCTGAGTTTCACGCTGCTACCCAGGAGCAACATATAGTTTGAGGACGATTGCAAGTTAACACATGCAGATAAACAGAAGGCAACGCTGCATCAAACAACGAGAGCTGTTAGTAAGCTCTACGAAAAGAAAAGAAGCGAAAAGAACTGGCTCCTCAGAAGGAAAAGTAGAGAGCATGAGAGGGGCTCGGTCGAAGAGAGAGAGAGGGGTAGTATAGCATGAATTAAGTCCGAAAGTTCTACCGAAAAGCGCGACAGCTATCCGGTGGATATAACACTCGGACCGATGCCTGCCAGGACCAAAATGGACAACAAGTAGTAGAGAATCTGGAATATTAACTTTTAAAGGGCGAATACGGTCCAGATCCCGCTGCTAGGCAGAGTGTTTTACTCAATTTGGACGATGATCGACAAGACGAGGTCAAGACAGCAATTTCGAGACTGAAGTCGAACAAATCTGCTGGAGCGTATGGACTGTCCGCAGACCTGTTTAGACCTGTGGTTGTGCACATGCACCAGCTCACTTGAAAGATATGGTCGGAGGAAAGCATGCCCGATGAGTGGAATTTTAGCGTCGTCTGTCCGGACCACAAGAAATGAGATCCCTTCGACTGCGCCAACTATCGAGGGATTAGTCTCCTTAACAATGTGCACAAGATCCTCTCTACCGTATTGTGCGAACGCCTGAAACCGTTCGAAAACAATCTGATAGGCATTTATCAGTGTGATTTCAGGCCAGGGAAGTACACCATAAATTTTCACACTACGGCAGATCCTGGAAAAAACCCACGAAGTGCAAGTCGACACTCACCACCTATTCGTTGATTTCAAGGCCGCATAAGACAGCGTGCATAGGACGACATATACAGTGCCATGTCTAGTTTTGGTATTCCTACCAAACTCTTCAAATTGTGTAGGATAACAATGGAGAATTCTCGCTGCTCCGTCAAGGTTGGGAACAAAACTCACAAGTCAACACCAAAGGCACGACCTTCCAAAAGTCCCGTCAACGTTTGTTGGCATTGAACCGGAAGCAGCTTGAGTGATAGAGCCCTCTCTTGAAGGACTTTGAGACTCTAATATAAGTGAATGAGGAAGATAGAAAATTTCTGCGTGCGATTTTTGGTCTTTTTTTTTGTGTTGATGGAGTCTGCGCTTGAAACCATATCCTTGTAACAGTAAGGAAGAAGCAAACAAAATTTTTACTTGATCCACGCAATTGAGCACACTTTTGGAATGTTAGCCAACAGGTTTCGTGTTTTCCAGAATTTTGTGATAGATTATAACAGGAATTTTTATAAATTCCCTCCGACTGCAATAAGGGCGGGAACACTACATATGTGCAAAAGACTTCAAGGCACCCAAAAAACTGACATCTACATTCCTTTACGGATTTGCAGAATATTTTCGAAACCAAGGCGATTTGCCATGGTAAAATCAATATATTTAAATAAAATGAACATTTTAATTTTGCCCGATTTATTTAATCAGATCTTCTTTCCTAACAAAAACTAAAATATTTTACCTTATATATTTTTATCACATAAACCTTTTAAAATATTAATTTTAAAAATAATCCTAAAAAAGAATAAAATGCTATTTTTTAAATAATATTTGGTTTTGAATGCATAAATCTAAATCGTTGTCCAGCAAATTCGCAAATTTCATCGGTATTCGCGATACTTCTTGAATCACAAGAATTTAATTCTTAATCCTATATAAAAGATTAAGAGCTGTTTGGTGTTTCAGGATGATTGAAATCAATGCCCGGAAAATCAAGAGGAAAAGTTTCCTGAGCATAATCGGAAGAATCTTTAAAGAAACTATACTTAACGACTACTGAAGCTGAGGGAAAGCTCATGTATGAGTTTCATACTCTTTGTTAAATTTTTTTGTGTTATTCTTGTATGCACTCTAATATTGTCCACTTTGTTTGGTAAAATTTTTCGGGTAGGCTCGACATTTCTACCTCAAACACACGTATATAAAAATGGAAACAGGCGAGATTCGTCAGTCTTATTGTCCCTATGGCAAGGCTATTTACTCTTTCTTTTGCCTACAGAGATAGAAAAAATATCCTTTTTTTAAAGTAAGTTAAACTTCAGGATTACACCTATTAATTGCTGTTGAGGAACACTGAATGCTTTCCCTACTCGTTGAAGAAACGTCATCAAATTGTGTGACAACGAAATTGAAGTTGTTTAAATAAAATTGGGGACATAACACAGGCATTAAGAAATCAAAGGTCTCTTTAACAAGTACAGTGGACTATAATCCAAAACCATCCCTAAAGCAGGGTGCGGTGAACTCACCAATTCTTTTCACTCTAATTAGTACCTAATAGCATACGCTATTAGGGAACAGTACGGCCGAAGATTGAGGTAATTATTATCCACTTGCAGCGAGACTTCGAAATAATCCACCGATTTTGCGACGACTGGAAGTTGAAAATCAGAAGTGTGAAACCATCCTTTTTCGAACTCCATTGTGCAGCGCTTCAAGCTATACGAACAAAAACTGGTGTAGTGCGATATTTGGGCATTATGTTGGACCAGTTTCTGTATGGTCTGGCAAAAGCCAGAAAAGGCTTTGCTTTGGAAAGTAGGTTGTTTTATAGAAGCCAACTTGACTCCAAAGCGAAAATTATCTCCTACTCGGCCCTAATAAGGCCAATCATGTTGTATGGCAGTCCGGTGTGGTTCAACTTCAGTATTATTAAGCTGATTCGAATCCATGTTACACGAGTAATGACATCAGAAAACATACGCTTATCATGAGAGCGGCTTGGTACGCCATACCGACAAACAGTTGCCGCTTCGCTTTTTAAAGAAGAAAATATTTTTTTTTAATCGTCTGAATTTCCCCTTTTTATGATTTACTTTTATTTTCCCATTATTCAAACAATAATAAAATGAAATAAAAATGACAAACGCTAAAAATGTTTATATCAACTTTTAAGGTTCTCTTACTGAATAATGAAACATTTAAAAAAATTATATTTTCTAACTTTTTTGCTAAATATCTTTTTTAATATACATACATACATACCTAATATACATAGCAAATAAAAGAGAGACAGGAAGAAGTTTTCTATGTACTTACTTACAACAAACACACAAAGAAGATTGAAATAACTCCTACTACTAAATTCATTATGATCCACTCATTTGAAAATCTTGAAAATACGTATGTAGGTATGCCAAACGGAATAATAACAAATTTTGCCCGCTTCTGGATATTCACACATCCGTATAAATATTATTATTTGTATATTATGTACTTGGCATTGAACGATATTCTTTTTTAATCGTTTTCCTTCGTAACGGGAGATCCATAAATGATGAGATTTCCTCTCACTGATTATAATAATAAGAGCAAAAGCTGTTCAGCATTATTTGTCGAGATAAAAATTCAGCTTTTTCACTTTCGTATCGTAGTGTTTTCTATGGCGGTGAGACATTTGTTTATCATTGCGGTGCCCCATCCTATTATAGATATGTATTACGAATATAACACTGCTTTGGTTCAGAGAATTATGTTTAATTGGCTGTAGCTGTGCTATCCCTACCACTCTCCATATTTTCCTATTTTTTCAGTAGCTTCACAACTTCATATCCATTCTTCGAACCAATGCAATCGATGTTTTCGTACTGCTGTTGACGTGCAGATGTCACCCCTAACACTTGGCTTGTGGCAACATTTTCACCACACTAGCGCCTCTATATTTCAATAAGCAAATCTCTTTCCATAATAAAACCGTTTTCAATTTTTGTATCAATATTTTCCCTCACTCTTGTATCTGACGCCTAAACAACAGTTTCATTGCCTCCTTTGTCCTTGGTGAAATTCAAACTCAGAAAATAAATTAAATTTTTGTACAGTGCTAAATTGAATTGTGTTTTATTGTGTGCTTCAAGTAGCCACAGGCAAAGGAGGCACTGAAACTGCTGTTAAGGCGTCAGATACAAGAGTGAGGGAAAATATCGATACAAAAATTAAAACGGTTTTATTATGGAAAGAGATTTGCTTATTGAAATATAGAGGCGCTAGTGTGGTGAAAATGTTGCCACATTACTCCCCCCTGAAATAAAGGCTGCAGTTTATTTATAATTTCAGGATTTGGTCTATTGCTGGAAACGGATGCGTTTGGAATTGATGTATGTTTTTATTTCCTTTTGATGCTGATTGTTTTCTATTGCAGGTTGATGTGATGTTGAATGTTGTTCTGGATGGATGAAATCGGTTTGGATATTGGATGGGTTTTCAAAGACGTCGTCGCTTGCAAGATGTGCTTGAGGCGTTCAACATTAACATTCATTTCTTTCCCGTTGACGTTGATGGTGAAAATTCGGTCATCTAATCTTCTGACTACACTATGAGGTCCGGAATAAGGCTGATCCAGAGGTCGTTTCGCTCAGCTCGGAAGAGAAGAAGTCTTTGCTAAAGTCATCGGAAGACACAGCCTGCACGCCAATACCTCCGGAAACGGACTCAGGCTAGTTGACTTCGCCTCGGGACGAAATCTCTCTGTGGCCAGCACGCGGTTCCCACACCTTAACATTCATAAAGGGACCTGGCGATCACCTGATCAATCAACCGTCAACCTGATTGATCATGTTGCGATCGACGTCAGACACTCCTCCAGTATTCTCGATGTCCGAACCTTCCGAGGTGCAAACATCGACTCGGATCATTTCCTTGTTGTAGCCACCCAACAACCCGGATATCGAGAGAGCAACGGAGTCGAGACAGGCCAAAACGGTTTGACGTCGGAAAGCTACAATCGCAGACGATCGCTAGAGCCTTTACCGATCGATTCTCCCTGAAACTGTCTCAAAGTTCGACGCTGCCTGCACAAACAATAGAAGACAAATGGAAACGTTGTCAAGAAGCCATCAAAGAGGCCGCCACTGATGTGCTGGGTTTCACGCCACCACCTAAGAGGAACCCATGGTTTGACGACTAGTGCAGGCAGGCGCATGCAGCAAACAGTAAGCGTACAAGGCAACGCTGCATCGAACGACGAGAGCTGTCTGTGAGCTCTACAAACAGAGAAGAAGGGAAGAGAACCGGCTTCTCAGAAGAAAAAAGAAAGAGCACGAGAAGCGCGCGGTCGAGGAAATGGAGAGGTGCTATGGCAGGAATGACGTCCGAAATTTTTACCGCAAGATAAAACAGTTATCTGGCGGTTACAAACCTCGGACTGAAGCCTGTCGGGACCAAAATGGACAACTGGTGGTAGAGTCGCAGTCGGTGCTGAGAATCTGGGAGGATAATTTCTACAGACTCCTAAACGGCGATGACGACACAAATCCCGCTGTTAGGCAGAATGTTCCACTGGACACGATGGACAAGAATTCCGTCCCCCCGACCTCGACGAGGTCAAGATAGCAATATCGAGACTGAAGTCGATCAAAGCTGCTGGCGCAGACGGACTATCCGCAGAGCTGTTCAAAGCGGCTGGGGATGAGCTGGTTGGGTGCATGCACCAGCTCATCTGTGAGATATGGTCGGAGGAAAGTATGCCCAACGAGTGGAATCTCAGCATCGTATGCCCGGTCCACAAGAAAGAAGACCTCTTCGACTGCGCCAACTACCGAGGGATCAGTCTCCCTAACATCGCGTATAAGATTCTCTCTGCCGTATTGTGTGACCGCCTGAAACCGTTCGTCAACAACCTGATAGGTCCTTATCAGTGTGGTTTCAGGCCAGGGAAGTCCACAATCGACCAGATGATGTCAAAAAAGGATTTAGACAAGGCGACGCGCTGTTATGCGACTTCTTTAACATCATTCTTGAGGAGATCGTGCGTAACTCACACGTCAACACCAGAGGCACGATCTTCCACAAGTCCGTTCAACTGCTAGCTTACGCGGATGACATTGACGTGATCGGCCGAACTCAGCGAGCCGTCAATGAGGCGTTTGCTAGCATCGAAGCGGAAGCGGCTAAAGTGGGACTGGTGGTAAACGAGGGCAAAACTAAGTATATGCTGTCATCGAAGAAGGACGCAGAACATCGACGTCTCGGACAGAGCGTCACTATGGGCAGCAGACATTTCGAGGTAGTTAAGGACTTCGTCTATCTCGGCTCCGCGGTGAATAGGGACAATAACATCAGTACCGAAATCAAGCGCAGAATCACTCTTGCCAATCGCTGTTTCTTTGGGCTTAAGAGGCAATTGAGTAATAAAGCCCTCTCCCGAACGACCAAAGTAACTTTGTACAACACCTTGATCATCCCGGTTCTGCTTTACGGCGCAGAAACCTGGACGTTACTAAAAGCGGATGAGGAAGCCCTTGGTCTGTTCGAGAGAAAAGTTCTGCGTGCGATTTTTGGTCCTGTTTGCGTTGATGGCATCTGGAGGAGAAGATTCAACCACGAACTGTATGGGCTGTACGGCGGCATGAACCTAGTCAAGCGTCTACGGATACAACGCTTAAGGTGGCTAGGCCATGTAGAGCGGATGGACAACACTGCTCCGGCCCGAAGAGTCTTCGAATCCGAACCACAGGGACAACGCAACAGAGGACGTCCTAGATTGAGATGGCGAACACAAGTGGAAAAGGACCTCAACCAACTTGGAGTGCGCAACTGGAAGCAGCTGGCAAGAGATCGTGCTAGCTGGAGAGGCATGTTGGTTGAGGCCCAGGTCCACCCCGGACTGTAGCGCCATCCGAAGAAGAAGAAGAAGAAGTAGTCCATATTTATGAATTAAGTCGACACCAATGATAGGATATGGCACATTTGCGATGCAAAATATCCAACGGATTGGTCGACGAAGTGCGATATTGATTGTCATAGCTTTCTCCCCGTAAGTTTGTATCCTGCTACCATTTGCGGCGTGAAGGGAGATTGTTGCTGGTGTTGATTTTTCCTTACGAGAAGCTGGAGTGACGGATATATCAACTCCTGTGTCGACGAGAAAGTTGGTGCCTGACAAGCGATCATAAATAAAGAGTCGGCGAGGAGTGGATTGGCCGCCAGTATTCACCGAATCTACTGGCGGTGGTGCGCGTTTCCCTGGTTCTGCATCCATGCACACGGTTGAGTACATCGATTTGCTTTATCCCCAAATCTGCGGTGATAAAAACAAACCGAAGGCGTAGCTACAGCAGCCTTTGGACTATTTCTGCGTGGTTGTGGTGTTGAGAGATAGCTTGCTCTAGCCGTTGAGATAACTTCTCCACCTGTGCCGAGAGTTCCTCCATCCGCCTGGATATGTCGTCGCTTTGAGGGGGCGTGTGCGACACAGACATCATGTGACGGCCTACTGAATCGCGCTGAATTTCGATAATTTTATCTGCGAGTTGTGCCAGTTTTTAATTATCGAGGCCATCAGCGGCTGTCAGTGCTATCTGGACATATTGTGGGAGACGATCCAGCCACATCGTGCGAAGAAATGTGGAGTTGAGTTGCGTACCACCAAGACGATTTATTTCGGCAAGTAAGTCTGATGGTCGCCGATCTCCTAATTCCAGCCCTGAAATCAGTGTCTTAAATTGTCGTTTCTGCGAAATTGAATAGTGGTTAATTAAGACATCTTTAATTGCAGCATACTTATCCGTATCAGGAGGATTGGATAAAATATGCTCGATAACGGAAAGAGTGTCCTGGTCCAAACGAGCTACACAACGTAGTATTTTGCAGCATCCGATTTAATTTTCTTTGTGTGGAGCTGCGCTTCAATAGCGAGGAACCACAGCTGCACTTTTTGATGCCAGAATGGTGGTATTTCCAGCCTTTCGATTTGATCGATGTGTGATGCTGAATTTTCTGCAGGCGTTGGAGTGCTAAGTACGTCTAAAATGTTGCTGGTCTCTGCCGTTGGAATTGCGGTATTCCGTCTAGAAGATTCTGGTTCGTTCGACGGTGTGCGTGTCGTCATCTTTCTGTTTGTTAATGTTTTGTCTTTTCGTAGGGGTCACCAATTTGTGGCTACTTGAAGCACGCAATAAAACACAATTCAATTTAGCACTGTACAAAAATTTAATTTATTTTTTGAGTTTGAATTTCACCAAGGACAAAGGAGGCACTGAAACTGTTGTTAAGGCGTCAGATACAAGAGTGAGGGAAAATATCGATACAAAAATTAAAACGGTTTTATTATGGAAAGAGATTTGCTTATTGAAATATAGAGGCGCTAGTGTGGTGAAAATGTTGCCACAGGCTTGTGGTTACTTGAAGCACACAAAAATACAATTTAATTTAGCACTGTACACAAATCAAATTTATTTTTTGAGTTTGAATTTCACCAAGTACAAAGGAGGCACTGAAACTGTTGCTAAGGCGTCAGAGACAAGAGTGAGGGAAAATACCGAAACAAAAATTGAAAACGGTTTTATTATGGGAAGAGATTTGCTTATTGAAATATAGAGGCGCTAGGGTGGTGAAAATGTTGCCACATTACTCCCCTGAAATAAAGGCTGCAGTTTATTTATAATTTCAGGATTTGGTCTATTGCTGGAAACGGATGCGTTTGGAATTGATGTATGTTTTTATTTCCTTTTGATGCTGATTGTTCTCTATTGCAGGTTGATGTGATGTTGAATGTTGTTCTGGATGGATGAAATCGGTTTGGATATTGGATGGGTTTTCAAAGACGTCGTCGCTTGCAAGATGTGCTGGTTTGAGGCGTTCAACATTTACATAAATTTCTTTTCCGTTGACGTTGATGGTGAAAATTCTGTCATCTAAACTTCTAACTACACTATGAGGTCCGGAATAAGGATGATCCAGAGGTCGTTTCGAGGCATCGATGCGTAAAAGCACATGTGCACTTTGTTAAATTTTTTTTGTGTTATTCTTGTATGCACTCTAATATTGTCCACTTTGTTTGGTAAAATTTTTCGGGTAGGCTCGACATTTCTGCCTCAAACACACGTATATAAAAATGGAAACAGGCGAGATTCGTCAGTCTTATTGTCCCTATGGCAAGGCTATTTACTCTTTCTTTTGCCTACAGAGATAGAAAAAATATCTTTTTTTTAAAGTAAGTTAAACTTCAGGATTACACCTATTAATTGCTGTTGATGAACACTGAATGCTTTCCCTACTCGTTGAAGAAACGTCATCAAATTGTGTGACAACGAAATTGAAGTTGTTTAAATAAAATTGGGGACATAACACAGGCATTAAGAAATCAAAGGTCTCTTTAACAAGTACAGTGGACTATAATTCAAAACCATCTCTAAAGCAGGGTGCGGTGAACTCACCAATTCTTTTCACTCTAATTAGTACCTAATAGCATACGCTATTAGGGAACAGTACAGCCGAAGATTGAGGTAATTATTATCCACTTGCAGCGAGACTTCGAAATAATCCACCGATTTTGCGACGACTGGAAGTTGAAAATCAGAAGTGTGAAACCATCCTTTTTCGAACTCCATTGTGCAGCGCTTCAAGGTATACGAACAAAAACTGGTGTAGTGCGATATTTGGGCATTATGTTGGACCAGTTTCTGTATGGTCTGGCAAAAGCCAGAAAAGGCTTTGCTTTGGAAAGTAGGTTGTTTTATAGAAGCCAACTTGACTCCAAAGCGAAAATTATCTCCTACTCGGCCCTAATAAGGCCAATCATGTTGTATGGCAGTCCGGTGTGGTTCAACTTCAGTATTATTAAGCTGATTCGAATCCATGTTACACGAGTAATGACATCAGAAAACATACGCATATCATGAGAGCGGCTTGGTACGCCATACCGACAAACAGTTGCCGCTTCGCTTTTTAAAGAAGAAAATATTTTTTTGTAATCGTCTGAATTCTATTCACCTTTTTATGATTTACTTTTATTTTCCCATTATTCAAACAATAATAAAATGAAATAAAAATGACAAACGCTAAAACTGTTTATATCAACTTTTAAGGTTCTCTTACTGAATAATGAAACATTTAAAAAAATTATATTTTCTAACTTTTTTGCTAAATATCTTTTTTAATATACATACATACATACCTAATATACATAGCAAATAAAAGAGAGACAGGAAGAAGTTTTCTATGTACTTACTTACAACACACACACAAAGAAGATTGAAATAACTCCTACTACTAAATTCATTATGATCCACTCATTTGAAAATCTTGAAAATACGTATGTAGGTATGCCAAACGGAATAATAACAAATTTTGCCCGCTTCTGGATATTCACACATCCGTATAAATATTATTATTTGTATATTATGTACTTGGCATTGAACGATATTCTTTTTTAATCGTTTTCCTTCGTAACGGGAGATCCATAAATGATGAGATTTCCTCTCACTGATTATAATAATAAGAGCAAAAGCTGTTCAGCATTATTTGTCGAGATAAAAATTCAGCTTTTTCACTTTCGTATCGTAGTGTTTTCTATGGCGGTGAGACATTTGTTTATCATTGCGGTGCCCCATCCTATTATAGATATGTATTACGAATATAACACTGCTTTGGTTCAGAGAATTATGTTTAATTGGCTGTAGCTGTGCTATCCCTACCACTCTCCATATTTTCCTATTTTTTCAGTAGCTTCACAACTTCATATCCATTCTTCGAACCAATGCAATCGATGTTTTCGTACTGCTGTTGACGTGCAGATGTCACCCCTAACACTTGGCTTGTGGCAACATTTTCACCACACTAGCGCCTCTATATTTCAATAAGCAAATCTCTTTCCATAATAAAACCGTTTTCAATTTTTGTATCAATATTTTCCCTCACTCTTGTATCTGACGCCTAAACAACAGTTTCATTGCCTCCTTTGTCCTTGGTGAAATTCAAACTCAGAAAATAAATTAAATTTTTGTACAGTGCTAAATTGAATTGTGTTTTATTGTGTGCTTCAAGTAGCCACAGGCAAAGGAGGCACTGAAACTGCTGTTAAAGCGTCAGATACAAGAGTGAGGGAAAATATCGATACAAAAATTAAAACGGTTTTATTATGGAAAGAGATTGGCTTATTGAAATATAGAGGCGCTAGTGTGGTGAAAATGTTGCCACATTACTCCCCCCTGAAATAAAGGCTGCAGTTTATTTATAATTTCAGGATTTGGTCTATTGCTGGAAACGGATGCGTTTGGAATTGATGTATGTTTTTATTTCCTTTTGATGCTGATTGTTTTCTATTGCAGGTTGATGTGATGTTGAATGTTGTTCTGGATGGATGAAATCGGTTTGGATATTGGATGGGTTTTCAAAGACGTCGTCGCTTGCAAGATGTGCTTGAGGCGTTCAACATTAACATTCATTTCTTTCCCGTTGACGTTGATGGTGAAAATTCGGTCATCTAATCTTCTAACTACACTATGAGGTCCGGAATAAGGCTGATCCAGAGGTCGTTTCGCTCAGCTCGGAAGAGAAGAAGTCTTTGCTAAAGTCATCGGAAGACACAGCCTGCACGCCAATACCTCCGGAAACGGACTCAGGCTAGTTGACTTCGCCTCGGGACGAAATCTCTCTGTGGCCAGCACGCGGTTCCCACACCTTAACATTCATAAAGGGACCTGGCGATCACCTGATCAATCAACCGTCAACCTGATTGATCATGTTGCGATCGACGTCAGACACTCCTCCAGTATTCTCGATGTCCGAACCTTCCGAGGTGCAAACATCGACTCGGATCATTTCCTTGTTGTAGCCACCCAACAACCCGGATATCGAGAGAGCAACGGAGTCGAGACAGGCCAAAACGGTTTGACGTCGGAAAGCTACAATCGCAGACGATCGCTAGAGCCTTTACCGATCGATTCTCCCTGAAACTGTCTCAAAGTTCGACGCTGCCTGCACAAACAATAGAAGACAAATGGAAACGTTGTCAAGAAGCCATCAAAGAGGCCGCCACTGATGTGCTGGGTTTCACGCCACCACCTAAGAGGAACCCATGGTTTGACGACGAGTGCAGGCAGCCGCATGCAGCCAAACAGTAAGCGTACAAGGCAACGCTGCATCGAACGACGAGAGCTGTCTGTGAGCTCTACAAACAGAGAAGAAGGGAAGAGAACCGGCTTCTCAGAAGAAAAAAGAAAGAGCACGAGAAGCGCGCGGTCGAGGAAATGGAGAGGTGCTATGGCAGGAATGACGTCCGAAATTTTTACCGCAAGATAAAACAGTTATCTGGCGGTTACAAACCTCGGACTGAAGCCTGTCGGGACCAAAATGGACAACTGGTGGTAGAGTCGCAGTCGGTGCTGAGAATCTGGGAGGATAATTTCTACAGACTCCTAAACGACGATGACGACACAAATCCCGCTGTTAGGCAGAATGTTCCACTGGACACGATGGACAAGAATTCCGTCCCCCCGACCTCGACGAGGTCAAGATAGCAATATCGAGACTGAAGTCGATCAAAGCTGCTGGCGCAGACGGACTATCCGCAGAGCTGTTCAAAGCGGCTGGGGATGAGCTGGTTGGGTGCATGCACCAGCTCATCTGTGAGATATGGTCGGAGGAAAGTATGCCCAACGAGTGGAATCTCAGCATCGTATGCCCGGTCCACAAGAAAGAAGACCTCTTCGACTGCGCCAACTACCGAGGGATCAGTCTCCCTAACATCGCGTATAAGATTCTCTCTGCCGTATTGTGTGACCGCCTAAAACCGTTCGTCAACAACCTGATAGGTCCTTATCAGTGTGGTTTCAGGCCAGGGAAGTCCACAATCGACCAGATCTTCAATCTGCGGTAAATCCTGGAGAAGTCCCAAGAAGTACAAATCGACACCCACCATCTATTTGTCGATTTCAAGGCCGCGTATGACAGCGTGCATAGAGACGAGCTATACAGTGCCATGTCTAGTTTTGGCATCCCTACCAAACTCGTCAGATTGTGTAGGATGACGATGGAGAACTCTCGCTGCTCCGTCAAGGTCGGTAGCGAACTCACCGAGACGATGTCAAAAAAGGATTTAGACAAGGCGACGCGCTGTTATGCGACTTCTTTAACATCATTCTTGGGGGGATCGTGCCTAACTCACACGTCAACACCAGAGGCACGATCTTCCACAAGTCCGTTCAACTGCTAGCTTACGCGGATGACATTGACGTGATCGGCCGAACTCAGCGAGCCGTCAATGAGGCGTTTGCTAGCATCGAAGCGGAAGCGGCTAAAGTGGGACTGGTGGTAAACGAGGGCAAAATTAAGTATATGCTGTCATCGAAGAAGGACGCAG
Organism: Eristalinus sepulchralis; assembly: GCA_944738645.1. Taxonomy (NCBI): domain Eukaryota; kingdom Metazoa; phylum Arthropoda; class Insecta; order Diptera; family Syrphidae; genus Eristalinus; species Eristalinus sepulchralis. The sequence continues at coordinate 19,359,950 of OX122886.1, forward strand.
AACATCGACGTCTCGGACAGAGCGTCACTATGGGCAGCAGACATTTCGAGGTAGTTAAGGACTTCGTCTATCTCGGCTCCGCGGTGAATAGGGACAATAACATCAGTACAGGAATCAAGCGCAGAATCACTCTTGCCAATCGCTGTTTCTTTGGGCTTAAGAGGCAATTGAGTAATAAAGCCCTCTCCCGAACGACCAAAGTAACTTTGTACAACACCTTGATCATCCCAGTTCTGCTTTACGGCGCAGAAACCTGGACGTTACTAAAAGCGGATGAGGAAGCCCTTGGTCTGTTCGAGAGAAAAGTTCTGCGTGCGATTTTTGGTCCTGTTTGCGTTGATGGCATCTGGAGGAGAAGATTCAACCACGAACTGTATGGGCTGTACGGCGGCATGAACCTAGTCAAGCGTCTACGGATACAACGCTTAAGGTGGCTAGGCCATGTAGAGCGGATGGACAGCACTGCTCCGGCCCGAAAAGTCTTCGAATCCGAACCACAGGGACAACGCAACAGAGGACGTCCTAGATTGAGATGGCGCACACAAGTGGAAAAGGACCTCAACCAACTTGGAGTGCGCAACTGGAAGCAGCTGGCAAGAGATCGTGCTAGCTGGAGAGGCATGTTGGTTGAGGCCCAGGTCCACCCCGGACTGTAGCGCCATCCGAAGAAGAAGAAGAAGAAGTAGTCCATATTTATGAATTAAGTCGACACCAATGATAGGATATGGCACATTTGCGATGCAAAATATCCAACGGATTGGTCGACGAAGTGCGATATTGATTGTCATAGCTTTCTCCCCGTAAGTTTGTATCCTGCTACCATTTGCGGCGTGAAGGGAGATTGTTGCTGGTGTTGATTTTTCCTTACGAGAAGCTGGAGTGACGGATATATCAACTCCTGTGTCGACGAGAAAGTTGGTGCCTGACAAGCGATCATAAATAAAGAGTCGGCGAGGAGTGGATTGGCCGCCAGTATTCACCGAATCTACTGGCGGTGGTGCGCGTTTCCCTGGTTCTGCATCCATGCACACGGTTGAGTACATCGATTTGCTTTATCCCCAAATCTGCGGTGATAAAAACAAACCGAAGGCGTAGCTACAGCAGCCTTTGGACTATTTCTGCGTGGTTGTGGTGTTGAGAGATAGCTTGCTCTAGCCGTTGAGATAACTTCTCCACCTGTGCCGAGAGTTCCTCCATCCGCCTGGATATGTCGTCGCTTTGAGGGGGCGTGTGCGACACAGACATCATGTGACGGCCTACTGAATCGCGCTGAATTTCGATAATTTTATCTGCGAGTTGTGCCAGTTTTTAATTATCGAGGCCATCAGCGGCTGTCAGTGCTATCTGGACATATTGTGGGAGACGATCCAGCCACATCGTGCGAAGAAATGTGGAGTTGAGTTGCGTACCACCAAGACGATTTATTTCGGCAAGTAAGTCTGATGGTCGCCGATCTCCTAATTCCAGCCCTGAAATCAGTGTCTTAAATTGTCGTTTCTGCGAAATTGAATAGTGGTTAATTAAGACATCTTTAATTGCAGCATACTTATCCGTATCAGGAGGATTGGATAAAATATGCTCGATAACGGAAAGAGTGTCCTGGTCCAAACGAGCTACACAACGTAGTATTTTGCAGCATCCGATTTAATTTTCTTTGTGTGGAGCTGCGCTTCAATAGCGAGGAACCACAGCTGCACTTTTTGATGCCAGAATGGTGGTATTTCCAGCCTTTCGATTTGATCGATGTGTGATGCTGAATTTTCTGCAGGCGTTGGAGTGCTAAGTACGTCTAAAATGTTGCTGGTCTCTGCCGTTGGAATTGCGGTATTCCGTCTAGAAGATTCTGGTTCGTTCGACGGTGTGCGTGTCGTCATCTTTCTGTTTGTTAATGTTTTGTCTTTTCGTAGGGGTCACCAATTTGTGGCTACTTGAAGCACGCAATAAAACACAATTCAATTTAGCACTGTACAAAAATTTAATTTATTTTTTGAGTTTGAATTTCACCAAGGACAAAGGAGGCACTGAAACTGTTGTTAAGGCTTCAGATACAAGAGTGAGGGAAAATATCGATACAAAAATTAAAACGGTTTTATTATGGAAAGAGATTTGCTTATTGAAATATAGAGGCGCTAGTGTGGTTAAAATGTTGCCACAGGCTTGTGGTTACTTGAAGCACACAAAAAAAAAATTTAATTTAGCACTGTACACAAATCAAATTTATTTTTTGAGTTTGAATTTCACCAAGTACAAAGGAGGCACTGAAACTGTTGCTAAGGCGTCAGAGACAAGAGTGAGGGAAAATACCGAAACAAAAATTGAAAACGGTTTTATTATGGGAAGAGATTTGCTTATTGAAATATAGAGGCGCTAGGGTGGTGAAAATGTTGCCACATTACTCCCCCTGAAATAAAGGCTGCAGTTTATTTATAATTTCAGGATTTGGTCTATTGCTGGAAACGGATGCGTTTGGAATTGATGTATGTTTTTATTTCCTTTTGATGCTGATTGTTCTCTATTGCAGGTTGATGTGATGTTGAATGTTGTTCTGGATGGATGAAATCGGTTTGGATATTGGATGGGTTTTCAAAGACGTCGTCGCTTGCAAGATGTGCTGGTTTGAGGCGTTCAACATTTACATTAATTTCTTTTCCGTTGACGTTGATGGTGAAAATTCTGTCATCTAAACTTCTAACTACACTATGAGGTCCGGAATAAGGATGATCCAGAGGTCGTTTCGAGGCATCGATGCGTAAAAGCACATGTGCACAAGTGAAATTCTTTCGACAGTGGTGTGAAACGGGTGCTGGCTTAATGCTCCTCATGTGCATGCGGAAGTCTTCAAGAAAGAAGTGTGGATCTGCGGGTAGGTCATAATGAGTGAAGTATTCGGCTGGTGATGCTTTTAAGTCTTCCTTGAAACAGGGTCTCACTGTAACACGTAGGTCCACTGTGGATTCTGGTGGCACATGATGGCTGCTTTTAACATCCGATGCCATCTTTCTACCAGTCCGTTGGCAGTTGGGTGGTACGCTGTAGTTCGGATGTGTTTGCTGCCAACTAGTTGTGCGAGTGCTGTAAACAGTGCACTTTCTCATTGAGATCCCTAGTCTGTTGTCAGCAATTTGGGACATCCAAAGCGCGCAATCCAGTAAGCGAAGAATACGTTGTCGACTGTATCTGCAGTGATGTCTTTGATGGGGATTGCTTCCGTCCATTTCGTAAAACGGTTGATCATGGTCATGCAGTACGTGAATCCTTGGGATTCTGGCATAGGTCCTACAAGATCCAGATGCACATGATCAAACCTTTCATCTGGTGATTGGAAGGAAGCTGGAGAATTATATACATGGCGTCCAATTTTCGATCGCTGGCAAGTTACACAATCGCGAGCCCACTTCACGATGTCCTTGTTCATGGATGGGCACACGTATCGCTGGGATATAACTTTAACTACAACTCTGCTGCTAGGATGCGCGAGATTATGAAAAGAGTTGAATACCTTGCGTCGCAGGCGAAGGGGTACGAATGGTATTATGTTGTTTCCGGATATGTCGCAAGTAATGTTGTTTTCTGCTCCGTGTGCCAGCGTCAAGAATTTCAGTGATGTCGTGTTGTTAATTAATAAACTTTTAAGTTCTTCATCTGCTAATTGTGCTTGAGACATCTCGCTGAAATCAATTGCTGATGGGAGTTCGATGGCATCTACGCGGGATAGTGTGTCTGCAACATTATTTTCCATTCCTGCCACATATTGGATGTTGGTGGTAAATTGGCTTATGAAGTTGAGTTGTCTGATCTGACGTGGTGATGCTTTATCAGACCGTTGCTGAAACGCGTATATAACTGGTTTGTGATCTGTCCTAATCACAATCACAGTGACGAAAGTATTTAACAGCTTCATAGACGGCAGTCAGCTCTCGATTGTACGTGCTGTAGTTCTGTTGAGTGGAAGACGGTTTCTTCGACCAGAATCCTAGCGGCTGCCATTCGGAGTTGTGTAGATGTTCAAGGACTGCTCCGAGGGACGTGCTGGATGCGTCACAAGTTAAGCGACTTATTGCGCCTGCCATTGGGTAAGAAAGAAGAGTTGCATTAGCTAATTGCTTCCTTACCAATGCAAATGATGCTTCCGTATCTGGTGTCCAAGGTATCTATCTATCGTTCTTCTTCGAATCTTTGAGCAATTCGTTGAGCGGTGCTTGCGTGGTAGCTGCGTTCTTAATATGCCGTCTGTAGAAGTTGACTGCTCCGATAAATCGTCTTAGTTCCAGGATGGTTTTGGGTTTCGGAAACTCAAGTTGTGCTTTAACTCGTTCGGGTAGCGGTGATGATCCTTGTGCCGACAGCCGGAATCCCAAAAAGTCAACGGATTTCGCACCTAGTACACATTTGTCCGCATTTATGCACAAGCCATATTGAATAGGTCTTTGAAACACCAAACGAAGATGTTGTTCATGCTGCTCTTCAGTTTCCGAACCGATTAGGAGGTCGTCGATGTAGACGTAGACGAAATCAAGACCGTTAAGCACCTCGTTAATGAAGCGTTGGAACGATTGTGCTGCGTTTCGGAGTCCAAACGGCATACTAAGAAATTCGAACAGCCCGAATGGGGTTATTACAGCTGTTTTGGGCACATCTTCGTCAGCTACTGGAATGTGATGGAAAGCACGACGGAGGTCTATAGTTGAAAAAATTGTTTATCCAGCCAGAGATGAAGAGAAGTCTTAAAGCAGCGCGATTGGATAACGATCTGGGATGGTCTGATCGTTCAGTTTGCGGTAATCACCGCATGGTCTCCAGTCGCCATTCTTTTTCTTTGTCATATGTAGTGGGCTGGCCCATGGACTGTTGGATGGTCTGGCATGACCAAGATCGATCATGAGTTGAAACTCCATCTTTGCTGCTTTAAGGCGCTCTGGACATAGCTGACGTACTCGTTGAACAGTTGGTGGTCCGAAAGTTGGTATGTAGTGTCTCACGGAGTGTATGGCGCCGATTCTATTTGATGGGTTCTCCAACAACTCAGGAAAATCTTTAAGTATATTGGAGAACCTTGATGTTTCGTTGATTGCGGTGATGGATGTTATAGGTGCTGCAGCATACTCGCCTGTACTTCGGAAACCAGTGTGAGGATCAATTACACATCCACATTTGAGATCCACCAGTAGTCCATATTTTTTTTTGGTGGCTGGGTGTTGTGGGAACAGGGTAGGCACTGATTGGTATCAACCTGGCGATGCCCAGCTGTTGTAACTGTTTCCCACACATCAACTGTGCTTATAGTACCTCCACGTCGGTAGCCACCGGATACTGGTTGTTGTTCATCCGAACTCAACTTGCTAAACCTATAAGTGCGACCTCCGCCCAAGAGGTATAAAAAAGGGTCCGGTCCTCCAGGTAGGGGGTGTGCGTCGGGGTAACTGCCCGGCCACTTTCAAAAATTCCCAGTTACGAACCAACCGAATGCCTCGGATACGGATGGATACACTGTTGACGACCCCCGCAAACGAACAAAGGACAATGATTTACGGATCTGCACGTGGAATGTGAGGTCCCTAAACAGACCACGTGCAGCCGATGAACTTGCGGAGGCCCTGGACTGCTATAAAGCAGACATTACCGCAATCCAGGAAATGCGGTGGGATGGACCGGGCAAGACAAGAGTGAGAAACTGCGACATATATCACGGCGACTGCTACAGGGAGAGAGGGAAACGCTTATTTGGATGCGGTTTTGTTGTTCGAGGCAGACTTAGGCAAAAAGTCTTAAGCTTCCAACACGTAAGCGAACGCCTCATAACAATCCGCATCAAGGCTAAATTCGGGAATATAAGCCTCATATGCGCCCACGCCCCGACAGAGGAAAAAGATGACAGCAGTAAAGAAGACTTCTATCACCTCCTAGAAAGGACATACGATCGTTGCCCCAGCTACGACACCAAGATCGAGATTTCAACGCTCAGCTGGGAAGAGAAGAAGTCTTTGCTAAAGTCATCGGAAGACACAGCCTGCACGCCAACACCTCCGGAAACGGACTCAGGCTAGTTGACTTCGCCTAGGGCCGAAATCTCTCTGTGGCCAGCACGCGGTTCCCACACCTTAACATTCATAAAGGGACCTGGCGATCACCTGATCAATCAACCGTCAACCAGATTGATCATGTTGCGATCGACGTCAGACACTCCTCCAGTATTCTCGATGTCCGAACCTTCCGAGGTGCAAACATCGACTCGGATCATTACCTTGTTGTAGCCAAGGTAAGAACCCGGATATCGAGGGAGCAACGGAGTCGAGACAGGCCAAAACGGTTTGACGTCGGAAAGCTACAATCGCAGCCGATCGCTAGAGCCTTTACCGATCGATTCTCCCTGAAACTGTCTCAAAGTTCGACGCTACCTGCACAAACAATAGAAGACAAATGGAAACGTTGTCAAGAAGCCATCAAAGAGGCCGCCACTGATGTGCTGGGTTTTAAGCCACCACCTAAGAGGAACCCATGGTTTGACGACGAGTGCAGGCAGGCGCATGCAGCCAAACAGGAAGCTTACAAGGCAACGCTGCATCGAACGACGAGAGCTGTTTGTGAGCTCTACAAACAGAGAAGAAGGGAAGAGAACCGGCTTCTCAGAAGAAAAAAGAAAGAGCACGAGAAGCGCGCGGTCGAGGAAATGGAGAGGTGCTATGGCAGGAATGACGTCCGAAATTTTTACCGCAAGGTAAAACAGTTATCTGGCGGTTACAAGCCTCGGACTGAAGCCTGCCAGGACCAAAATGGACAACTGGTGGTAGAGTCGCAGTCGGTGCTGAAAATCTGGAAGGATCATTTCTGCAGACTCCTAAACGGCGATGACGACACAAATCCCGCTGTTAGGCAGAATGTTCCACTCAATTTGGACGATGATGGACAAGAATTCCGTCCCCCCGACCTCGACGAGGTCAAGATAGCAATATCGAGACTGAAGTCGAACAAAGCCGCTGGCGCGGACGGACTATCCCCAGAGCTGTTCAAAGCGGCTGGGTATGAGCTGGTTGGGTGCATGCACCAGCTCATCTTTGAGATATGGTCGGAGGAAAGCATGCCCGACGAGTGGAATCTCAGCATCGTATGTCCGGTCCACAAGAAAGGAGACCCCTTCGACTGCGCCAACTATCGAGGGATCAGTCTCCTTAATGTCGCGTATAAGATTCTCTCTGCCGTATTGTGTGAGCGCCTGAAACCGTTCGTCAACAACCTGATAGGTCCTTATCAGTGTGGTTTCAGGCCAGGGAAGTCCACAATCGACCAGATCTTCAATCTGCGGTAAATCCTGGAGAAGTCCCAAGAAGTACAAATCGACACCCACCATCTATTTGTCGATTTCAAGGCCGCGTATGACAGCGTGCATAGAGACGAGCTATACAGTGCCATGTCTAGTTTTGGCATCCCTACCAAAATCGTCAGATTGTGTAGGATGACGATGGAGAACTCTCGCTGCTCCGTCAAGGTCGGTAGCGAACTCACCGAGACGATGTCAAAAAAGGATTTAGACAAGGCGACGCGCTGTTATGCGACTTCTTTAACATCATTCTTGGGGGGATCGTGCCTAACTCACACGTCAACACCAGAGGCACGATCTTCCACAAGTCCGTTCAACTGCTAGCTTACGCGGATGACATTGACGTGATCGGCCGAACTCAGCGAGCCGTCAATGAGGCGTTTGCTAGCATCGAAGCGGAAGCGGCTAAAGTGGGACTGGTGGTAAACGAGGGCAAAATTAAGTATATGCTGTCATCGAAGAAGGACGCAGAACATCGACGTCTCGGACAGAGCGTCACTATGGGCAGCAGACATTTCGAGGTAGTTAAGGACTTCGTCTATCTCGGCTCCGCGGTGAATAGGGACAATAACATCAGTACAGAAATCAAGCGCAGAATCACTCTTGCCAATCGCTGTTTCTTTGGGCTTAAGAGGCAATTGAGTAATAAAGCCCTCTCCCGAACGACCAAAGTAACTTTGTACAACACCTTGATCATCCCAGTTCTGCTTTACGGCGCAGAAACCTGGACGTTACTAAAAGCGGATGAGGAAGCCCTTGGTCTGTTCGAGAGAAAAGTTCTGCGTGCGATTTTTGGTCCTGTTTGCGTTGATGGCATCTGGAGGAGAAGATTCAACCACGAACTGTATGGGCTGTACGGCGGCATGAACCTAGTCAAGCGTCTACGGATACAACGCTTAAGGTGGCTAGGCCATGTAGAGCGGATGGACAACACTGCTCCGGCCCGAAGAGTCTTCGAATCCGAACCACAGGGACAACGCAACAGAGGACGTCCTAGATTGAGATGGCGGACACAAGTGGAAAAGGACCTCAACCAACTTGGAGTGCGCAACTGGAAGCAGCTGGCAAGAGATCGTGCTAGCTGGAGAGGCATGTTGGTTGAGGCCCAGGTCCACCCCGGACTGTAGCGCCATCCGAAGAAGAAGAAGAAGAAGTAGTCCATATTTATGAATTAAGTCGACACCAATGATAGGATATGGCACATTTGCGATGCAAAATATCCAACGGATTGGTCGACGAAGTGCGATATTGATTGTCATAGCTTTCTCCCCGTAAGTTTGTATCCTGCTACCATTTGCGGCGTGAAGGGAGATTGTTGCTGGTGTTGATTTTTCCTTACGAGAAGCTGGAGTGACGGATATATCAACTCCTGTGTCGACGAGAAAGTTGGTGCCTGACAAGCGATCATAAATAAAGAGTCGGCGAGGAGTGGATTGGCCGCCAGTATTCACCGAATCTACTGGCGGTGGTGCGCGTTTCCCTGGTTCTGCATCCATGCACACGGTTGAGTACATCGATTTGCTTTATCCCCAAATCTGCGGTGATAAAAACAAACCGAAGGCGTAGCTACAGCAGCCTTTGGACTATTTCTGCGTGGTTGTGGTGTTGAGAGATAGCTTGCTCTAGCCGTTGAGATAACTTCTCCACCTGTGCCGAGAGTTCCTCCATCCGCCTGGATATGTCGTCGCTTTGAGGGGGCGTGTGCGACACAGACATCATGTGACGGCCTACTGAATCGCGCTGAATTTCGATAATTTTATCTGCGAGTTGTGCCAGTTTTTAATTTTCGAGGCCATCAGCGGCTGTCAGTGCTATCTGGACATATTGTGGGAGACGATCCAGCCACATCGTGCGAAGAAATGTGGAGTTGAGTTGCGTACCACCAAGACGATTTATTTCGGCAAGTAAGTCTGATGGTCGCCGATCTCCTAATTCCAGCCCTGAAATCATTGTCTTAAATTGTCGTTTCTGCGAAATTGAATAGTGGTTAATTAAGACATCTTTAATTGCAGCATACTTATCCGTATCAGGAGGATTGGATAAAATATGCTCGATAACGGAAAGAGTGTCCTGGTCCAAACGAGCTACACAACGTAGTATTTTGCAGCATCCGATTTAATTTTCTTTGTGTGGAGCTGCGCTTCAATAGCGAGGAACCACAGCTGCACTTTTTGATGCCAGAATGGTGGTATTTCCAGCCTTTCGATTTGATCGATGTGTGATGCTGAATTTTCTGCAGGCGTTGGAGTGCTAAGTACGTCTAAAATGTTGCTGGTCTCTGCCGTTGGAATTGCGGTATTCCGTCTAGAAGATTCTGGTTCGTTCGACGGTGTGCGTGTCGTCATCTTTCTGTTTGTTAATGTTTTGTCTTTTCGTAGGGGTCACCAATTTGTGGCTACTTGAAGCACGCAATAAAACACAATTCAATTTAGCACTGTACAAAAATTTAATATATTTTTTGAGTTTGAATTTCACCAAGGACAAAGGAGGCACTGAAACTGTTGTTAAGGCTTCAGATACAAGAGTGAGGGAAAATATCGATACAAAAATTAAAACGGTTTTATTATGGAAAGAGATTTGCTTATTGAAATATAGAGGCGCTAGTGTGGTGAAAATGTTGCCACAGGCTTGTGGTTACTTGAAGCACACAAAAATACAATTTAATTTAGCACTGTACACAAATCAAATTTATTTTTTGAGTTTGAATTTCACCAAGTACAAAGGAGGCACTGAAACTGTTGCTAAGGCGTCAGAGACAAGAGTGAGGGAAAATACCGAAACAAAAATTGAAAACGGTTTTATTATGGGAAGAGATTTGCTTATTGAAATATAGAGGCGCTAGGGTGGTGAAAATGTTGCCACATTACTCCCCCTGAAATAAAGGCTGCAGTTTATTTATAATTTCAGGATTTGGTCTATTGCTGGAAACGGATGCGTTTGGAATTGATGTATGTTTTTATTTCCTTTTGATGCTGATTGTTCTCTATTGCAGGTTGATGTGATGTTGAATGTTGTTCTGGATGGATGAAATCGGTTTGGATATTGGATGGGTTTTCAAAGACGTCGTCGCTTGCAAGATGTGCTGGTTTGAGGCGTTCAACATTTACATTAATTTCTTTTCCGTTGACGTTGATGGTGAAAATTCTGTCATCTAAACTTCTAACTACACTATGAGGTCCGGAATAAGGATGATCCAGAGGTCGTTTCGAGGCATCGATGCGTAAAAGCACATGTGCACAAGTGAAATTCTTTCGACAGTGGTGTGAAACGGGTGCTGGCTTAATGCTCCTCATGTGCATGCGGAAGTCTTCAAGAAAGAAGTTTGGATTTGCGGGTAGGTCATAATGAGTGAAGTATTCGGCTGGTGATGCTTTTAAGTCTTCCTTGAAACAGGGTCTCACTGTAACACGTAGGTCCACTGTGGATTCTGGTGGCACATGATGGCTGCTTTTAACATCCGATGCCATCTTTCTACCAGTCCGTTGGCAGCTGGGTGGTACGCTGTAGTTCGGATGTGTTTGCTGCCAACTAGTTGTGCGAGTGCTGTAAACAGTGCACTTTCGCATTGAGATCCCTAGTCTGTTGTCAGCAATTTGGGACATCCAAAGCGCGCAATCCAGTAAGCGAAGAATACGTTGTCGACTGTATCTGCAGTGATGTCTTTGATGGGGATTGCTTCCGTCCATTTCGTAAAACGGTTGATCATGGTCATGCAGTACGTGAATCCTTGGGATTCTGGCATAGGTCCTACAAGATCCAGATGCACATGATCAAACCTTTCATCTGGTGATTGGAAGGAAGCTGGAGAATTATATACATGGCGTCCAATTTTCGATCGCTGGCAAGGGACACAATCGCGAGCCCACTTCACGATGTCCTTGTTCATGGATGGGCACACGTATCGCTGGGATATAACTTTAACTACAACTCTGCCGCTAGGATGCGCGAGATTATGAAAAGTGTTGAATACCTTGCGTCGCAGGCGAAGGGGTACGAATGGTATTATGTTGTTTCCGGATATGTCGCAAGTAATGTTGTTTTCTGCTCCGTGTGCCAGCGTCAAGAATTTCAGTGATGTCGTGTTGTTAATTAACAAACTTTTAAGTTCTTCATCTGCTAATTGTGCTTGAGACATCTCGCTGAAATCAATTGCTGATGGGAGTTCGATGGCATCTACGCGGGATAGTGTGTCTGCAACATTATTTTCCATTCCTGCCACATATTGGATGTTGGTGGTAAATTGGCTTATGAAGTTGAGTTGTCTGATCTGACGTGGTGATGCTTTATCAGACCGTTGCTGAAACGCGTATATAAGTGGTTTGTGATCTGTCCTAATCACAATCACAGTGACGAAAGTATTTAACAGCTTCATAGACGGCAGTCAGCTCTCGATCGTACATGCTGTAGTTCTGTTGAGTGGAAGACAATTTCTTCGACCAGAATCCTAGCGGCTGCCATTCGGAGTTGTGTAGATGTTCAAGGACTGCTCCGAGGGACGTGCTGGATGCGTCACAAGTTAAGCGACTTATTGCGCCTGCCATTGGGTAAGAAAGAAGAGTCGCATTAGCTAATTGCTTCCTTACCAATGCAAATGATGCTTCCGTATCTGGTGTCCAAGGTATCTATCTATCGTTCTTCTTCGAATCTTTGAGCAATTCGTTGAGCGGTGCTTGCGTGGTAGCTGCGTTCTTAATATGCCGTCTGTAGAAGTTGACTGCTCCGATAAATCGTCTTAGTTCCAGGATGGTTTTGGGTTTCGGAAACTCAAGTTGTGCTTTAACTCGTTCGGGTAGCGGTGATGATCCTTGTGCTGACAGGCGGAATCCCAAAAAGTCAACGGATTTCGCACCTAGTACACATTTGTCCGCATTTATGCACAAGCCATATTGAATAAGTCTTTGAAACACCAAGCGAAGATGTTGTTCATGCTGCTCTTCAGTTTCCGAACCGATTAGGAGGTCGTCGATGTAGGCGTAGACGAAATCAAGACCGTTAAGCACCTCGTTAATGAAGCGTTATAACGATTGTGCTGCGTTTCGGAGTCCAAACGGCATACTAAGAAATTCGAACAGCCCGAATGGGGTTATTACAGCTGTTTTGGGCACATCTTCGTCAGCTACTGGAATGTGATGGAAAGCACGACGGAGGTCTATAGTTGAAAAAATTGTTTTTCCAGCCAGAGATGAAGAGAAGTCTTGAAGCAGCGCGATTGGATAACGATCTGGGATGGTCTGATCGTTCAGTTTGCGGTAATCACCGCATGGTCTCCAGTCGCCATTCTTTTTCTTTGTCATATGTAGTGGGCCGGCCCATGGACTGTTGGGTGGTCTGGCATGACCAAGATCGACCATGAGTTGAAACTCCATCTTTGCTGCTTTAAGGCGCTCTGGACATAGCTGACGTACTCGTTGTATAGTTGGTGGTCCGAAAGTTGGTATGTAGTGTCGCACGGAGTGTTTGGCGCCGATTCTATTTGATGGGTTCTCCAACAACTCAGGAAAATCTTTAAGTATATTGGAGAACCTTGATGTTTTGTTGATTGCGGTGATGGATGTTATAGGTGCTGCAGCATACTCGCCTGTACTTCGAAAACCAGTGTGACGATCAATTACACATCCACATTTGAGATCCACCAGTAGTACATATTTATGAATTAAGTCGGCACCAATGATAGGATATGGCACATTTGCGATGAAAAATATCCAACGGATTGTTCGACGAAGTCCGATATTGATTGTCATAGCTTTCTCCCCGTAAGTTTGTATCCTGCTACCATTTGCGGCTTGAAGGGAGAGTGTTGCTGGTGTTGATTTTTCCCTATGAGAAGCTGGAGTTACGGATATATCAACTCCTGTGTCGACGAGAAAGTTGATGCCTGACAAGCGATCAAAAATAAAGAGTCGGCGTGGAGTGGATTGGCCGCCAGTATTCACCGAATCTACTGGCGGTGGTGTGCGTTTCCCTGGTTCTGCATCCACGGTTGAGCACACGGTTGAGTACACCGATTTGCTTTATCTCCAAAACTGCGGTGATAAAAACACACCGAAGGCGTAGCTGCACCAGCCTTTGGACTATTTCTTCGTGGTTGTGGTGTTGAACTGCGAGAGCGATTGCGTTGGAGGGGATAGCTTGCTCTAGCCGTTGAGATAACTTCTCCACCTGTGCCGAGAGTTCCTCCATCCGCCTGGATATGTCGTCGCTTTGAGGGGGCGTGTGCGACACAGACATCATGTGACGGCCTACTGAATCGCGCTGAATTTCGATAATTTTATCTGCGAGTTGTACCAGTTTTGAATTATCGAGGCCATCAGCGGCTGTCAGTGCTATCTGGACATATTCACCTCTATTCCGGCAGTCGTTTTGTGACATGTCACTTTATGAGTGTGAGAAATCGGTATTCCCATAGTCATTTAAGAATTCATAAAATGACACTAGTCATTTTGCTCCTGTCAGCTCCTGTGGAACGCATTTACCACTCGACATATCTCATTTGTTGGTATTCCCGGAGTCACTAAACGACAGGAAAAGTGACAAAAACAGTCGATTTGAAATAAGTACACGACATAAAACTAAAAATGTCTAAAGAGTCAGTTTCTCTTGATTTTTTTTTCTTATTTCTGTGTTTCTTGATATATATTTGCTTATTATTTATGGTTTCCAATGGTTCAAGGTATCAACACCTTCGCAAATCATTCGTTTGGTGGGACTCATGAAAGAAAACGTGACTCTTGCCAAAAATTTCAAAAGAGGCGTTACTCAAAGTGAGGACATAAGAATTGGCTTAAAGGAGGTTGCGGCAATATTAAACAGTTTAGGACCACCCGTGCGTAATGAGAAAGAATGACACAAGGTATGTGCAATTGACTATATGTATATGTACATATGAACATTTAAATTATTTGTTTTGAAATACTTCATAGGTTTGGTTCGATTTAAAGTCAAACGTTAAAAAAATTGACGCACAACAAAAGGAAATCTGAGGCAACCGGAGGAGCACCCTTTAAACAAACATTTTAACGGAGCTGGACGAAACGGTGGCCAAATGTCTATCAATGCATGAGACAGTGAACCCACCTGGAAGAGTTTTCGGCTTTAAAGAAACTCATCAACGTGGAGTCAACAATGCATTATTAGACAATCCGTCTACCTCTTCATCTACAAACAGAGCTATGCTGTCCATGTTTCCAAATAAAACAATTAAATATGATTTAAAAGTTATTTTATTGAAGAATTCAAAATATAAACAAAGTGTAATTATATGACATTTTGCATTTGACAGGCGGCTTTTGTTGTGGAACATAGTCCACAAGTCATTTTAGTTTCGGAATACCGATGAAAAAATGAGATGACTTTCTAAATGACAATAGTCACTAAAATGAGATGACTCCCGGAATAGGGGTGATTATGGGAGACGATCCAGCCACATCGTGCGAAGTTCAAAATTCGTTTAGAAGTTCAAAAATGAGATTCCGCACAATTCGTTTCGTTGCCATTTTGACGTTTATGAACAGTCAGTGATTGATGATTGTACTAAAGTAGGCCTGCAGACAACCTGCAATGTTTGTGTGTTCATAAACGCATGAGGAAAGATATGCGGTTGCACTAGCACAGATTTCTGACGTTTACAAAAACACCCATACCCACCACATAATTTTAGGGGATTCAAATGCACATAATACCTTATGGGGTTCTGATACTTATAACCCATGCGGTTTACTTTTTGAGTCTCTTACCAATGATCGTAGTTTGGTTATACTTAATAATGGTGCACATACATTCTTTAGCACCAGGAACACCTTCACGGCCATAGATTAATACTTGGCTTCTGAAGATATTGATATTACTTCACTGGGATGTTATACCTTCTGGTTCTGAAACCAGAGATCACATACTAATATTAACAGAAACTCCTGGACAGAGAATTACAAAAAAAATTGAAGCTAGATTTAAAGAAAATAATGCCAACTGGAATTGTTACAAATCATCAACACATACCCTTACATCTTCAGGAAGATCTTCTCTTAACACCAACCAAGAAGCCGCTAACATCAAACGAATCATTAGGTCGGCAGCAGCTAATTCTATTCCAGTAACCAAACCACAAAACAACAAATCCCAACTAGTCTGGTTTACGAAGGAGATTGCAAATTTAGTAAATGATAAGAATAAGGCATGGAAAAAAGCTCGAAGGTATCCCAATTCAGTGAACTGTATCTCATATAGAAGAACATGTGCGGTACTTCTACTTCTTCTACTTCTAAGAGAGATCATAAAAGCGAAAGCACTTTCATGGGAAAACTTCATTAACACCATGAACCCTTCACTAGATTCTAGGATTTTGTGGAATAGAATAAATGCATTAAGGAGCTCCATTCCAATTCAGAATTTTCCGTATATGATAACAGATCAAGGTCTTGTATATGAACACGAAAAAATGCCAATATTTTCGACAAAAAATGGAAAGATTATAGTTCAGATGAAATTTTTCAACAGGGCATCCTACATAAAAAGGCAAGTTTTAAAATAGATGTTTTTCCGAACAAAAGTAATACATTGGAAAACCTCACCTAATTACAGAACTTTATAACTTGACTTCTCTCTACAGACGACTAGAGGAGCCACACCCGCAGAGGACAAAATAACCTTTAATATGATAAAAATGCTGCAGACAATCTTAAGTTAAGAATTTGTGAACTTTGTAATAATATTATTCTTACGGGACATTTTCCTCATGAATGAAAACGACCCCTTCTTAAACCAATACACAAGAAACCACGCAACTGTCATTCATTCAAAGAATATCATCCAATATCTCTTATCCCAGTTCTCTCCAAAATTTTTGAGAAAATTCTTGCGAGACGAATCAGTTGGGCAATAGACAATAAAATTCACCCAGGAGACAACATGCGTCTAGATCTTATAGAAAAGTGCAAACCCTTTTACATCAATTAGAACACAATATTTTTAACAACCTAGGTCAGTCTAAACACAGTGTAGTATGGCTTGGGATTTGGAAAAAGCATTTGACCGAATGATGATTTTTGCACTTATAAGTCAACTCAATTAATGGGGTGTCCCCAAACAAATCCTAAAGATAGTCGCATCCTTCTTATCTGGAAGAACATTTAAGGTCAACATAGATGGACATACCACCTCATCGGTTAAATTAGAAAACGGAACCCCTCAACGTTCTCCACTCGCTGCTGTAATATACAACGCATACGTAGATTATTTAATTGTAAAACTACACCAAAATACAAAATTAACTTCATTGGTATTTATGCCGATAATATGTATGGTTTAGCTTTGGGTGATCCAAAATATATTAATGAAATTAAAAAAAAAAACAGACGCAGCAATTTTTGACTGAACACAAGAAAGAGGATGTGTAGTAACTTCAACTAAGACAGAGGCGATTCATATTTGTAAATAGAGAAAGTCCATAACTAATCCCCTTATAATTCATGAGCACACGATTAATCTGAAGCGGGAACTTAATATTCTAGGAGTATTTTTCAGTGGAAACATAAAATGGAATCTTCACACGAAAAAAGTTGTCGATCAACTGAAGCGACATAATAATGCACTATATATGCGCACATAGAAAGGGTCTTCATCTGGAAACAGCCCTTCAAATAACAAAATCTCTTGTATACGAAACTCTTCAACACGGTATCATAACGTATCCATTAACTATTGTTTTCGAACCGCTTCAGGAGCATTAAACGCTAAGCCTATTACTGCCATTCAAATAGAAGCGGGTTACACGCCTTTTTTTGAGAAAAGATCAGTAAATATAGCAAGCAAAGCCCTTTTTGATTTTAAACATCTATTGCATGAGATCTTCAAGAACGAAATTTCCAAAAAAAATGAAACGAAACGGATCTATCTCAGCCATTAATAATATTCTGTCACTCGTCTTATTTTACAATGTGGATGTTGTCATTAACTAACCAAAAACAAAAATAAAACCTCCACCACCCTGCAAAAGAAATTTATCTAATATTATTACTAAGGGAAACGTTTATAAAAAAGACAAAACACCTGACATACAATTTCAACAACTGCGTAAAGAAATGATTATGTCCTCACAAGCCAATCGTTTTCTCTACACAGATGGATCTTATATGGACAAAAACTCTTCTTATTCAGTAATCGAGGTAAATAAAAGAGGGAAAACCAATGTAATCCACCAAGGACTTCTCCTTGGTTTTGCCGGTAGTTACATTGCTGAGCTAACTGCAGTAGAAAAAGCGATTTCTTTTGCTCAATTCTGGTCGGAAGAAACTATTATATTTACCGACAATGTAAATATCCTCAATGGACTCCGGAATAGTCGAAAAAACTGTCCTGCATTTGAGTATATCCATAGTCGCCTTTACTCAAACACCAATATAACACTAGTTTGGGTACCCGCTCGTGTCGGAATCAAGGGTAACGAATTTGCAGATAAAGTTGCTAAAGAAGCAATCAATTTTCCATTAACAATTACAATGCCCAACAATTATCAACTTATGCGAAAATTCGTTCATAAAATTCAAATCGAGGACATGAACACTAAATGGAACACCTCACCAATATTCCTTTGAAAACACCACCCTTAACATAATCGTTTTACCTACAACAAAAACTTCAATAGGCATGGCTGCATAAGATTGTTGCGAATCGGAGTGGGAAAAACAGTTTTCTTAACTTAACATCTTTACAGCAAGAGAAGAGTACGGAAGTATGTCAGCATTGTGGTACAGATCTGACAATATGACATATCCTGGTCACCTGTCCAATCTCCAAAAGAATGAATGAACTGGAACATGCTGATAAAGAACAACTCGCGGTGATTCTCAATCCAGCAAACATTGAATCTCTTCAACATATAAAGCTGTCACCTCATCAGATATAATATATATTGATTATCTGAATGAGTTGAATCTGGATATAATATATATATATTCTTTTTCTTTATATATTTTTTATTTATATATATAATTATATATATATTTTATTATTATTTATATGTATATTTTACTTATATATATATTACTATATTATTATATATATTATACATTATATCGTATATATTACTTCCAGTTATTAGTTTATTATTTACTTACTTTGGGGGCTTGAAATTTTGAAAATTGGGCGTTCGATGTGGCATATTTCTTGAAATAAGCTGCCTTGGAACATGATGCTATTTTTATTTAAGGTTGTGAATGTGTTATAATAATAAAGTTTATTATTTTCATTACTATTTTATTGCAATATCGTAAAATTTACGTCCGGTTTATCTAGTGGAATAGTAAGGAAAAGTAGGGAAATAAAGGGTGTCCCAACAAGAACGCAAGGTTTAAATTTTAAATAAAACGCAGATATTTAAAAAAATCGTGAATTCTTTATTATATCGTAAGGTAGACAGGATGATTATGATTACAGTTGACTCTCCTAGAGCATTACTGTAACCCCAAATTACGAACTGTAGCCGCAAAACTTTCATCATTTTGTTAAAACAATTTCACAATGAGAATGCGTTGTTCATTCGTGTAGCGCTTCATTTTTATTAACCTTATACCTTCCACTAGCAAACAATAATAATTGTTCAAAAGTCAAACAATGACAATTGGAATGGCGCCAAACTTAAATCTTGCATTCTTGTTGGAACACCCTTTATATAGAGATAACTGAAATTGTAGTTAAAATTCAGTTAATTCTTCAAGAAGTGCATACATAATCACAATGTAAATAGGTTTATGAAGACAATATATTGCACTTTATTCCAATCGTAAGAAAACGTTAGTCTTACGCTTTTGACCAAGTGGATTTGTGATGGATCTTCTGGGAAAAGTGAATTTAAGTAAACATTTTCAAATGAAGATTCGAATCCATCCGATTCGTGTTTATTCATGACAATATCGGCCGCAATGTTTATTTTGAAAATGTAAATACATAAAAATTACAACGACATGTATGCTTATTGAAAATAAATATATTTAATGATTTATTAACAACTGCTTGTTTCTCAATTCGTTCTGTGTGTTTTATATGCTTTATATAGAGTTCATCAATTTAAATATTAGTATATAAAGTGCTTTCATTAAATGTTGTCAATAAATTTGGCATTATTATTGTATCAAATACTTTTCTTTCGAAATATGAAAATGTTTCATTTTAGATATTTATTTTGCAATTGTTATATTTTATTATATAATTGCTTTGTATAGTTACATTCATGTCATTACATTTATGTTGTATTTGGATCTTATTTAAATTTTTGATAATAATAGTTCCTGGTATGACTTCATTGACTTCTAGAGATGTTTGTAAAGTTTTAGTACATATTTCTTCTGGTCGCCATAATGGTGGCCGCCGTGGCGTAGTGGTAAGTGCGTCGACCGCCGCGCAGAAAGTCTAGGTTCGATTCCAGAACGGGACACCTCACATTTTTCACGGCACCACCTCTTTCGAGTTGCTGACAACACTCAAAGAGTATCAATTGTCTATGAAAAGTTTCTCAAATCTCGCAGTTCGGAGTCGGCAAAAATCTGTAGGTCCCTTCTCCTCGTGAGAGAACAGAAGCACGCACAATACGAGTAGTTGTTGTAGAAGCTCGGCCCTGGTCCCTTGTGGGCTGTAGTGACACTCAATTATTATTATTACAAAAGCCACAATATTTTCGATGCAAATATGTCTTATCGCTACTAACTTTCTTTTCAGATTCTCAGTAGGAATTTGTATAAATTATTATTTTCATCTTTTAAACTTAACCTGCCACTAACATGAAGTGCTTTATTTTCTCGATCTGCTAAGGGTTCTATTAATATTTGGGTATAAATAATATTTGATAGTCTAGGGATTAAAAGTATTAGTACAATTTAGTCTTGATAGTATGAGATTGCTAGTTTGATTTCTTTAAAGGCATCTACATATGTCTGGGATCATATCTATTTCTTCGGAACTCAGTATATTTTTCGTAAAGATTCCTAATTTGCTTGTGAAGAGAATTTGCTCAATCCTTTCAATGTGTGTACTCAGTAAGGAAATATCATTTTTAATTTGGTACAAATGTTGCATTAGCTTTACTTCGTCCTCTAGTGTCATTAATTTGTTACCTAAATCTTTGTTGAAAGTTTTAAAGTACGTCTTTATGATACCTTGTTGTCTGTTTATGTGAGTCGTAATATTTTTTATTTGTGTAAGTATACCTTCATTAACACGTACCTGGTTGTTATTCTGCGTTATAAGCTTTTTATCGTCGTCTGAAAGATCGTCTAGCTTTGCCTTTATTTCTCTTTCGTCTTGCTGGTTCATAGTTCCGCAATTATTTTTAGTCCTGTACCTAATGCATGTTTATAAGGCCTCTTTTCGACTTAATATGGGGTTTAATATTCTTTACCTTTGCTTCTATACATAGGGCCTACAAAATGAGATCTATTTTGGAATACTAAGATATTGTTTTTGATGTGTTCTTTAGCTATCTCAAGTTTGTTGAGTTTATTATGTGTAATATCTTTATGTAATCCTTTATGATTCTCTGTTTTCCCAAGTTTAATATCAAGTATCCGTTATTTGGTAAGATTGTCACTGGTGGGTTGCCCTTGATATTTCATAATTTTCTTTTTATGGTTTCTGTAATAAACCTTATCATTTCTAATGTCTTTCAAGTGATCTTTGTAAATTTTTTCTGTTTGGATTTTCCTATATTTAGAATAGTTTTTACCTCCTCTTATTTCTCTCACAAAGTTTTGTCCACTTGTAAGAGGAAAATTTTGGTTTATTTCGATTAATCCTGTTAATAACTTTCTGTTTCCTCTCCTGTATTCGATTTTGGATTAGTCCATATTCATCTTCATGTATCTTGCCATTAACAAAATCTACAGGTCGTTTGTTTGTTATTGACTGAATGGTTTTATTGTAGAATGTAATAATTCTTTATATTTTTTCTTCTACAGAGCCTACGTTATTAATTTCATCATGTTTAAGAAGTCTGATTTGCTCATTTATTGTGTTGTGTAACCTTTCTACATCAGCGTTTGATGTGTGGTTACTATTAGAAGTGAAGTGAAGTTTTATATTAAGATGAGCCAAAAATTCTCGTAAGGTAAGGCTTTAAAGCCTAATTCATTGTTCTACCATGCTTAAATAATTTATCATTTTATCAAATGTAATAAAAAGGGATTGTTGTTTGCCACTTGCATTGGCCTTCTTAGGCACGATCCAGATCGCCGCTGAATAAGGTGAGTTACTGTGGCGTATTATTTTATTGTCCAGCATCTTCTTAATCTGTTTATGTACTTCACCCTTGTAAATGTGCGGATAACGATAACTCTTCGTTTGAATCGGGATATTGTTGGTAATTCGTATCTTATGCTTAATAACATTTATAAAACTCAAGTTCGCATTCTCTTTATAGAATACGTCTTTATATTTCGCAAGGATGCTTAACAGTCCTTCTCTTTTTTCACTATTTAAATGATCGAGCCTCAGACGATAGTGGTTCTGCTTGAACTACTGGGAAAGTCGTTGGGTTTTGGTAAAGCGGTTCTAAATCGTTTTCTGATTGTTCATAATATATTTTAGCATTTTTATTACCTAATGTTAAAGTTTGTTCGCCCAAATCTAATTTGGCTCTTAATGGAATTAATAAGTTGTTGCCCATCGTATTGGTTGTGAAATGGGAATATGTACATTTCAAAGACATCTTCCGGATTTCCGAATTCATTGAAGACAGGTACAATTGCTTTATTGGTTATATCTACTTTAGCACTTAGTGTTTTAATTTTATCGGGGTGGGTGTGGGGTGTATCTTATTTGGTGAACACAATAAGGGATTGATTACGGAGTGTGTCGCTCCCGTGTGTACATGTTTATCCATCACAGAGTTACACAAAACACTACGTTCTCTAAGTGTAAGCTCTCAGTATCACTTTACACAGCAGATGGTTGCTGAGTGACTAAGGATCATCTACCGACTTTTATCGTCTTAAGAAACAATGCAAAAAGCTTGTTTTTAAACTCTAACCGTGACAGGCTATAATCAATTTCGTTGCATAGATCATTGAACGTGTTTATACACCTTGTAATAGGTTCAATTCAACCATAGTTGGTTCTATGCCTTTTTCAAAAAGTAAGCTTCTGACCCGAAGAGGTCTTTGGGGAGCGTATATATTCATGAGAAAAATTAGTTCTGGTGCATTAATATGATAATTAATAATGTCGCGGATAAACATGGCTGAGGTTGCCTTACGCCTGAAACTTAAAGTTTGCAAGCCAATTGTTCTACATCTTTCGTCATAATTAGGTAATTCTTCGTAGGAATACAACTCGTTCGAATCTAAGTTCTTGATTGTCGTAGGGTGAGTTCCAGATAATGGAAGAATATTCCAAATAGGGTCCAACTAACGAAACAAAGATTGATTTCAAACTAAATATGTCGCGAAAATCCTTACTGTTTCTTTTCAAAAATCCTAACATTGCGTTAGACTTCGCTATAGTGTAATCATAATGTGATGCAAAATCCAACTTCGAGTCGAATATTAACAACTCGGGTCGAAACTTAACTTCCTCCAGGCGATCAATTGGAGATGTTATGCTATGTGCCGTGAATATTTTACATTTTGAGATATTTAGATCTAGAGCATTATAAATATTAATGCAGTCGAATACACTATTTATCGATAAAAATAATTTAAAGTCATCCGCAAATGTTAAAATTTCGCAGAAAGTAAATATCTTATGAACATGGTTAATAAATAAAAGAAATAGTAACGGGCCCAAATGGCTACCCTGTGGCACGCCTGATGTTACTTTTATTACGCGAGATTTATAACTGTTGATCTTTACCATTTGCTTTCTCCCCGTTAAATAGTTGGAAAACCATTCTAGCATCGCTGAATGTATGCCGAGGGATTTCATCTTGGTTATAAGCAAAGTGTGATGCACTTTATCAAAGGCTTTCGAAAAGTCAGTTTAAAGTACATCAACTTGTAATCGATTTTCAAATTTTTTGAATATATAATTAGTAAATAAAGTTAAGTTGGTAGAACATGACCTGCCCCGCATAAAGCCATGTTGCCTATTCGAAATAATTTCTTTTACTAGAAAAAATAACTTTTCTTTTACAAGGCTTTCAAACAATTTTGGAATGGAAGAAATCCTTGAAACAGGCCGATAGCTCTCTACTTTTTGTTTTAAACCACATTTATAAATTGGCGTTAGAAAGGAATACTTCCACTCTTCTAGGAATTCACCCTTAAAAACGAACTGATGAAAAATAAATCAAAGAGGTCGATAAACCGCAATCCAACATTTGTTTAAGACTATTGCCGGGACGCCGTCGGGTCCTGTACTGTAGTTAAGTTTAAGATTTTTAAAATCATCATGAGTTAGTTGCAATATACCTATGTCCAGAATTCCAGTTATACTTGAGTAATGGTTCATCGTTGACAGGACTTCAAATCCATTATAAACTGATTAAAAAAAGTCAGCAAATAGATCACAAGTATCATTCAAGTTAGTTGAAATTACATTTCCAAATTCCATTGCCTTAGGCAGGCCAAGGAATTTCTCTTAGAATTAACGTAATTCCAAAATGATGAATTATCGTTCATCACCGATGATTCTACTGACAAGATATATTGTCTATAAAGATATTTATTCAAGAACTCATACTCTCTCCGTATTCTCAAAAACCTTTCATGATTAAATATCGTTTTATTAGAAACAACGTTAGAATATGCTTTCCTTTTAACGTTTCTCAAATTAACCAATTGTCTATTTGCCCATGGAATTTTAAACCGATATATATGACTCGTTTTAGGAACAAATAGTTCAATACAAGAATTAATTTTTTCCATAAAAATATCATAATTACCTTTCAAGTTTGGGGAATCCAAAATAACATCCCAATCGCATTGATTTAAATAATCCGTCAGTGCAACGAAATTGGTTTTAAAGAAATTTAAATATAAACCGGCATTATAAATATTATTATTGTCACCGTAGCAAAAGAATTCAAAATCTAATAATAAGGCTTTGTGATGAACTTTGTTCGAATCGATTACATCCAAAGCTGCACCGCCCTCGCAGCTGATCATTATTTATGTTTTGATCGCTGTGGCGGGCAATGCAACTCCGTTTTTTGTTAAAAATTTTTGTATAAGAATGCCCGATGGCCAATTTGACGGGTCTAGCGCGCGCGAGTAAGTCTTTTCGGGCAATGTAATTTTAATATTCATAAATCGTAATTTGATTAAGTCGGCGGTTGGCTTAACTAATTTTAAGCAATTTATTTCCTCGGACGGTATGTTTAATTTAGGGGATATGTAACTTTTCACTGCACTTTCCGCGGTATTATTCCGAAAGCCGGCGGCGTGGATTTCCCTCGTGGAAGTCGCGACAAGGTCAATTGCAGACGCGTCGATGCCCACGATCGTTTTTATTGTTTTTCCACGTTTAGAACTCTTACGAGTCTTCTTCCGTGAAAGCTTTTCCTATTTTTCGGCGGGCGTTTGATTATTTGCGGGTGCGGGCGTGGGTGCAAGCGCGGTCTTGGGCGCGGGCTTAAGCGCAGGCTTGAGCTTGGGCGCGGGCTTGGGCGAGGGCGTAGGCGCTGGCGCGGGCGATTGGTCGGGCGCGGTTGCTTTATTATTTACGGTCGCGATGTGTTCTTCCACTCGGTTATCCGTTATCGACGTTTCTTTCGCATTTAGTGAAAAGTTACACTTTAATTAGCGAATTTCTGATTTTATTATATTCAATTCATTCGCCAATGAGCTGAGTTTGTTAATCAATCCCAAAAATTGAACATTCCTGCAGATTTTGCACCTGAAGCATAAACTGTCAGTGGATTTTATCAACTGAAGGGATGCTGCCGGTATGTCCACGCACTTTGAATGGAACTTCCTGCAGCAAAATCCTACGCAGTTAATAAACTCCGCTGATAGAATGCCAGTGTTACATTCTCCACAGTTCTCCGTTTGACTTTTGTCACTTGACTTGTGTATGAATTTTAATTGTCTAATTTTATTCTGAACTATTACATATGGCAACTGGAACCCGAGGCCCCTGAACGAAAATTTTGTTCGGAGTCTTCATTGGCCTCGATCCTACGTGTACTCTTTTCGTCTCCTTGTGTATTTTGGTTTTGGTTCTCATCTTGAAATCGGGGATTCTGTTTATTTCGTTCACACCCTGGAATCTGTCTCTGTAGCATCCCTATGTCCATTGGTTGTATTGGAGTATTCCCTTTATATGGTATTGGAGTATTCCCTTTATATGGGTTTCCTTTAGGATTGAAATAAGCGTAATTGCTTTCATAAAGAATATTGGTTACATGCTCGAGACTTGGTGGATTTCTGCATTAAGCAAGGATCTCATCGCCTCTGGAATTTTGGTTTTAAATATTACTAAAGCTGACGTTTTACTATGTTGAATGGCAGCTTCCATAAGTTGGGGGTTGTCTTCCATCGTCTGCTTGACCCTGATATTAAATCTTCTAAGAATACCTTTAATATCTTTGTAAAAATGTACAGCATTTGTTTTGAAAATGACTCCCCTTAGATCATCGGAGAGTTTGGCGATTGCCAAAGTTATTGTAAAGGATCTCTTAAATCTCTGTCCACGTTGTAACGTGGTTGTTGATATCAATTATCTCGCGAGAACGTCCCTTGAGTTTGTATGTAATAGTATAGAAGAAGATACTTTATGCAAGACTGTCATATTTTATAAGGGTTGGGTGGTTCTTTTCAACTAAGTCCACGAAACGAAATCTCCATTAAAATCTGGTATTTTGGATAGATATTTTAAGGGATTTATTTGTAAAGTTAACATATTTGCTTCATGCATATTCATTTGTGATTGCTCGTTTGAGAAAAAGTCTCTCACGATTTCCGAAAATTGCCGCGTTAATATTGTCTTCTAAGGAAGTCATACGAAATACTATTTAACACTGGTTTTAAAATTTCTGAGTAACATTAACTTTATATTATAATAAAAATAAAAATAAATAAAGAAAAGAGAGATAAAAGAAAAAAAATTCTTCCTTAAGAAGTTAAATAATTGCTCGCGTTTTGCTTCTACCTTTAGAGACAGGCACTGACTTCTCTCTTAAGAAGTTTAAGAAATATACGCATTATGTTTCTACCTTAAGAAACACGCACTAATACCCGATAAAGTTTTTTAATAAACACTATAAGGATACATCCGGGTATCCTACCGATGGCGCCAGTTTTGATGTTCGATCGAAATCAAAAAAAAAATAAATATTTTCTCGGACGTTTTCGTCCGTTCTTTATTCGAGTCGAAAATCAACTGTCTGACAAAACAAAAATATCTTCCTTGCTAATTTATTCTCTTTACTCAGGTATTACACCGGACATTCAAAATCTGCCTAGCATGCACATGTCGTCTTGCTGATTCCTGGAATTATTGGCCAGTGGCCGGACGTCAGGCAGACGCTGTGTCATCACAATTGGACGATCGCGTGTGCATTACATTCTTTTAGTTATATTATTTGTTTTACCGTGTATCATAACAATTAAACTGTGCAACGCGTCAATTATTAAATTAAAATTTAGAAATACATAACTATTTTAAAATATGAAATAGTGGTGCATTTCCCAACAAAGGAGACCGTAGACCAGTGGTTCTTAACCTTTTCGAGCTCACGGAGCACTTCTAATTACATGAAACCTTCACGGAGCACCTTACCAAATAACATGGATTCTAGTAATTTGTATTTTATTTTTTTATTTATTCACCTCAAATAACTACAATATACAAAAAATAAAATATATTCAATATATTTAACAAAACTAAATTGTTACAAATTCAAAATGACTTAAAATATAATACAAGTTCAATGGGATATTTGAGCCTGGTGAGTTTTACATATTTCGCCAATGTTGGGTCTAATAAAAGATATTGCTACCCTCATTTCCTCTTCTAAATCGAGAAGTCTTTCTCGTTTTTTAGTTTTTATATTTGTTAATGTTGAGAATCCAAGTTCGCAGAGATATGCTGTAGCAAATTGTAATAATATTGCGATTGCCTTCTTAGATAAAGATGGGTATTCATCTTGGACGGAAATCCAAAATTGTTCATTAGACAATTTTGTGAACTCCATCTTCAGAGATCGATCTGTAGACAAGGAAATAATTTCTTCTTCTTCTTGTAAAGACAGTTCCAAATTAGAAAATTCAAATGTCCCAAACGGATTTCGTATCCAGTCATAGGATTCTAATTTAAGGGATGGGAAGTAACATTCGATTTTTTCTTCCAATATTGTTAGATGTTCTATTACGGCAGGAATAATATCTGCGACATTTTTAGTTTGAATTGAAGGAAACATATCAAGCGTATTGTTTTTTATTATTCGATTTTTCCAATGCAATATTTTTTTATTGAATCCCAGTATTTTATCCGTGGCTGTTAAAATATTCTCATTTTTACCTTGCATACTTGTATTTACTGAATTTAAGTATTTAAAAATATCAGCTAAATATGCCAATTTAGCACACCAAATATCATTTTCAAAATTTTTTGCAAATTTATCCACAGCGGCATTTCGGAAATAACACAACAATTCATCTTTGAGCTCTAATAAACGACATAGGACTTTACCGCGAGACAACCATCTTATTTCAGTGTGCAATAGCAAACTTTCATACTTAGCATCCATAGATATACAAAGCTGTTTAAAAATGCGTTCCTGCAGAGGCCTTGATTTAATATAATTTACTATTTGTACCACTTCATCCAAAACATATTTTAAAGTGTTTGGCAATGTTTTTGAAACTAAAACTTCCCGATGTAATAAACAGTGTGTAGATATGATATTTGGATTATTTTCCTTCACAAGTGTAACACATCCTTTAATAGATCCTGCCATTGATGGACATCCATCTGTACAAATTCCAACGCAGAAATCCCAGGATATTTGGTATTTTTCTAAATATGTAGTAATACAATTAAAGATATCTTTTCCTTTTGTATGTCCTGTAAGCTCTCTGCAGCAAAGAAATTGATTAACTATTTCATTTTCATCAATGAACCGAACGAATGCAAGTAATTGAGCTTTACTGCTAATATCAACAGATTCGTCTATTTGCAAAGCAAAAAATTTCTTTGAAAGCTTATTATTAACCGTTTCCTCGATATCAAGTGACATGTCTTTTATTCTTTTTTTTATTGTATCATTAGATAGGGGAATTTTCATAATCTCATTTATTGCATCCTCTCCAAACATGATTTTGACTATTTCACAACATGACGGTAAAATTAGACTTTCTGCTATAGTATGTGGTTTTAGTTTCAATGCAATTAACTCGGCTACCTTGTATGATGCAATTTGCGCCTTATCAGATATTGTCATAGCACATTTAAATTGTTTTGCTTGCTTATCTTGCATGCCCAATAACCTTTTAAAGTAATCCTTATTTTTTGAAACAAGATTAGCATGGGTAGTAGTAAGGTGTCGGTTTAATTTAGCCGGAAACATAGCACTATAGGACAGTTCTACACCGCATACAACACATTTAGGAATTGGACACTCCTTTTCACCGGTCCATGTAAATCCCAAACTGATGTATTCGTCAGAATACTGTCTATAAGTCTTCCTTATTTTATTACATGTTGACACATCTTCTGTATTACCACTATTAATACTACTCCGACTTGTACTTGGTCCATCATTAATATTTTTCTCAGAATTACATTTTCGTTTCAAGAACTTGTCCATGGCTAAATAAATTGGGAATAAGAATAAGTACATACATATATATATACGCGTAAATAGAGGTATTTTTCGAAAGTGTTTAATGCAGAATAAGAAAATTAAGTTTATGAAAACATAGGAGATTGATATTAAGTTTATTTAAATAAATAAATACAATAAATATGTATGTACACATATTTATTTAATTTTTTATTTTAAATTTATGTTAATTTACAATTATAACGTAATATACTTACTGAAATAAATTTTTTCACTTTTTTGGCACAAATTTAATCAAATAATTATTGAAAACACATTGGTTTACGTCCAACACAACACTAAAATATTTCATATTATTTGATCAGAATTTTTTTGTGCAGCCTACTTGATTTAAATTTTTGTTTATAACTAAGTACTACTGCATGTACTTTGTATATTTGAAATGCGGCCTACTTGATTTAAATTTTTGTTTGAACTAAGTACATACCGCATATATGTACATATATTTGAAATACAGCCTGCTCGATTTAAATTTTTGTTTGAACTAAGTACATCCCGCATATATGTACATATATTTGAAATGCAGCCTGCTTGATTTAAATTTTTGTTCATAACTAAGTACATACCGCATATACATATATTTGAAAGTTTGTTCTAATAAATTTATATGTATATTTTATTATACTATATGAGTTTAGCTTTCGTTTCGCGGAGCACCTGCGACAATCTTGCGGAGCACCGGTTAAGAATCACTGCCGTAGACGCTCAACCAAGCAACAGGAAAACAGCAATCACCATCAGTAAATTCGACAAGTACCTCATCAATTATTCATTATAAGCAACAACTCAAAATTTAAATACATATCTCTTCAATACCCCGCTGATATTTCCATCATTACCCCAATACGTGCGGACACTATGAATTCAACCAAATTTGAAGTTATTGCAGCAAACGGCTGTAAAATTCGAACTTACAGAGAACGGACCCTCACACTAAGCTCCAACTTGCATCATCCCATTCCTGGTATTTTCTGCATTGCTGACGTATCCATCAGTCACATTGCATTGCTGATGTTCCAACAAAGTTATATATATATACCTCCGCTTAATCTTTCAACTTCTTCTTCTTCTTGTGGCGCTACAGTCCGGGGTGGACCTGGGCCAACATGCCTCTCCAGCCAGCACGATGATGTTAAAAAAGTCACATGACAGTGCGTCGCCTTGTCTAAAACCTTTTTTGACATTGAAGGTCTCGGTGAGTTCGCTCCCGACCTTGACGGAGCAGCGAGAGTTCTCCATCGTCATCCTACACAATCTGACGATTTTGGTAGGGATGCCAAAACTAGACATGGCACTGTATAGCTCGTCTCTATGCACACTGTCATATGCGGCCTTGAAATCGACGAATAGGTGGTGAGTGTCGATTTGCATTTCTTGGGTCTTTTCCAGGATCTGCCGTAGTGTGAAGATTTGGTCGATGGTGGACTTCCCTGGCCTGAAACCACACTGATAAGGACCAATCAGGTTGTTCACAAACGGTTTCAGGCGTTCACACAGTACGGCAGAAAGGATCTTGTATGCGATGTTAAGGAGACTTATCCCTCGATAGTTGGCGCAGTCGAAGGGGTCTCCTTTCTTGTGGACCGGACAGACGACGCTGAGATTCCACACATCGGGCATGCTTTCCTCCAACCATATCTTACAGATGAGCTAGCGCATGCGCCCAACCAGGTCATCCCCAGCTGCTTTAAACAGTTCTGCGGACAGTCCATCCGCTCCAGCAGCTTTATTTGACTTCAGTCTCGATATTGCTATCTTGACCTCGTCTAAGTCGGGGGGACGGAATTCTTGTCTATCATCGTCCAAATTAAGTGGAACATTCTGCCTAACAGCGGGATTTGGGCCGTCATCGCCGTTTAAGAGTCTGCAGAAATGATTTTTCCAGATTCCCAGCACCGACTGCGACTCTACTCCAAGGTTTCCATTTTGGTCCCGACAGGCTTCGGTTCTAACCCTGTACCGGATAGCTGTTTCACCTTTCGGTAAAACTTTCGGACTTCATTCCTGCCATAACATCTCTCCATCTCTTCGACCACGCGCTTCTCATGCTCTCTCTTTTTCCTTCTGAGAAGCCGGCTCTCTTCCCTTCTTTTCTGTTCGTAGAGCTCACGAACAGCTCTCGTTGTCCTATGCAGAGTTACCTGGTAGGCCTCCAGTTTGGCTGCATGTGCCTACCTGCACTCGTCGTCAAACCATGGGTTCCTTCTAGGTGGTGGCGTGAAACCCAGCACATCAGTGGCAGCTTCTTTGATGGCTTTTTGACAACGCTTCCATTCTTCTTCTATTGTTAGTGCAGGCAGCGTCGAACTTTGGGAGAGTTTCAGGGAGACTCGGTCGGCAAAGATCCCAGCGATCTGTTGCGATTGTAGCTTTTCGACGTCAAACCGTTTCGGCCTATCTCGACTCCGTTGTTCTCTCGATATCCGGGTTCTTACCTTGGCTACAACAAGGTAATGATCCGAGTCGATGTTTGCTCCTCGGAATGTTCGGACATCGAGAATGTTGGAGGAGTGTCTGACGTCGATCGCAACGTGATCAATCTGGTTGACGGTTGATTGATCAGGGGATCGCCAGGTTCCTTTATGGATGTTGAGATGCGGAAACCGCGTACTGCTCACAGAGAGGTTCCGCCCCGCGGCGAAGTCCAGCAGCCTGAGTCCGTTTCCGGAAGTCGTGTCGTGC
Organism: Eristalinus sepulchralis; assembly: GCA_944738645.1. NCBI lineage: Eukaryota > Metazoa > Arthropoda > Insecta > Diptera > Syrphidae > Eristalinus > Eristalinus sepulchralis. Next base: position 19,391,713 of record OX122886.1, read on the forward strand.
AGGCTGTGTTTCCCGATGACGCCAGCAAAGATGTCCTCTTTCCGATCTTGGTGTCATAGCTGGGGCATTGATCGTATGTTCTTTCTAGGAGATCATAGAACTCGTCCTTGCTGTTGTCATCCTTCTCTTCTGTCGGGGCGTGAGCGCATATCAGGCTAATGTTCCCGAATTTAGCCTTAATGCGGATTGTCATGAGGCGTTCGCTTACGGGATCGTAGCTTATGACTTTTTGCCTAAGTCTGCCTCGAACAACAAATCCGCATCCGAATAGGCGCTGCCTTCTCTCCCTGTAGCAGTCGCTGAAGTAAATGTGGCAGTTCTTCATCTTCTTTCTGCCCGGCCCATCCCACCGCACTTCCTGGATGGCGGTGATATCTGCTTTGTAGCAGTCAAGGGCCTCCGCAAGTTGTTCGGCTGCACGTGGTCTGTTAAGGGACCTCACATTCCACGTGCAGAACCGAAAATCGTTGTCCTTTGTTCGTTTGCCGGGGTCGTCAACATTGGATCCGTCCATATCCGAGGCAAGTTGTTGTTGCTGAACTCGGTTATTTTTGTGTGGTGAGGGAGTTAGCCTCACGCACAACCTACAGACTGGTAGGCCAGTCGCTGCATACATTGGTTCACCACACAACGGATGCTGTGATGGCTATCCAGGGGGCGCCACTGGGAGGCTGTATGTCAACTTGACCTATGCACGGACGAGGATAGTCTTGGCAGCTCGCCATGTTGAGCGCGATCAAGGACATTGCCTCGTGTGCATAGGCCCATGCCCCCCTCTTTCAACGCCTCAGTGAATTTGGGATCTGCATTAATGCTGACAAATGCTGTCTAGGAGCAACAACTTTGGAATTCCTAGAATATCGCATATCGGCTAAGGGTTCATCACCACTTCGGGACAGAGTAATATCAGTCCTAGATTTTCCCAAACTTTAGACCATTTTAAAATTAAGAAGATTTATAGGATCTGTCACTTTTTACAGACGTCACATCCGAAATGCTGCGTCAATTCAATCTCCACTTAACGAGTTTTTTAAAAAAGAATGATAAAAGACCTGTTCCATGGACACCATACACAGAAGAAGCTTTTAATAAGATTTAAAGGCAGATTACTCAGTCAACTCTCTTGGCACATCCGATTCCACATTCAGAACATCGTCTTACAACAGAGGCATCCAATACCGCAATAGGAGCCGTACTCGAATTAAAAGTCGGTAATAACTGGGAACCTCTAGCTTTTTATTCAACAAACCTTCACAACTAAACTACAACACATATGACAAAGAATTAACCGATATTTACAATGCAATCAAATATTTCCAACCTTGGGTCAAAGGCAGAGATGTCGTCATCAGGACTGACCACAAATCATTAATTTTTGCATTCCAACAACATTCCGATAAATCTTCACCCCGTCAAATAAGACAACTTAATTTGATTAGCCAATTCACCACGTAGCTGTTTCAGACAATAGTGTAGTAGATACATTATCCCGCATTGACGACATTATTTATTCATCAGCAATAGATTTTGAAGAACTAGCAACAAAACAAACAACAGATAATGAATTACAGCAACTTTTAATCAACAATAATACTCCTTGGGGGGCAGGGTTTGTGGTCACAGGGCAAAGTAGCTAATCGCTCTCAACATGGTGGGATGCCAACAACGATCCCTGTGGATGCGCAAACCAAGTTGACATGCAGCCTCCTAGCGGCGCCCCCTGGATAGCTATTACAAGACCCGTTGTGAAGTGAACCAATGCATGCAGCGACTCCCTAGAGGTTATGCGGAGGGCTAACATCCCGCCCACAGAAAAACTAACTGTTACGAGAGAGCAAGCAGCCTCGGATCTACGGACGGACTTACAACGACGACACGGCGCGAAAAAGGACAACGATTAGCGAGTGTGCTCCTGGAATGTAAGAACACTCTACACTCCTGGAGCCGCACAAAAACTGGAAAATACCCTCATGCAGTATAAGGCGGATATCACTGCGATCCAGGAAATACGCTGGATAGGACATGGGATAGTGAAGAAGAAGGAGTGCGACATATATTACAGCTGTCACAAAAGGTTGCACACATTTGGATGCGGATTCGTCGTAGGAAAACGGCTAAGGTCGAAGGTTATCGACTTTAAGCCAATAAGTGATCGCCTGGCTGTGATCCGCATCCAGGGCAGATTCTACAACATCAGCCTTATATGTGCACACGCCCCTACCGACGAGGCAGAAGAATCTGTCAAAGAGGACTATTACGACCTCTTGGACGGTGCCTACGGAGCCTGTCCGGAGTACCGGAAAAATCGTACTTGGAGACTTCAATGCCAAAATCGGTAAGGAAAACATCTGTGGCGAAGTGGTCGGAAAGCACAGCCTCCACGATACGACAACAGACAACGGCTTCCGACTCACTGACTTTGCGACAGGCCGTAATATGGTCGTTAGTAGCACAAGATTCCCTCACAAAAACATCCACACAGCAACCTGGCAATCTCCGGACGGTCGAACCGCCAACCAAATCGACCATGTACTCATTGACGGAAGACATGCGTCAAATATCCTGGATGTAAGAACATTCAGGAGAGGCAAACGTCGACCCTGACCATTTTCTCGTGGCAGCAAGATTCAGAGCTCGACTGTAGAGTGTCAGAAAGCTGCACCAGCCAACAACGAGAAGATATGACATTGGACGGCTGAATGCAGGGGAGATTGCCAGAGCCTACAAAGAGCGACTAAGTGAGATACTCTCCGGTATGCCTACGTCAGACACAAACGCCAACGATATGTGGTTGCATTGCCGCTCGGTCATCAAAGAGGTAGCGGAAGCTACCTTAGGCTACCTACCACCCCCGACAAGAAATCCGTGGTATGATGGCGAGTGTGAGCAGAAGAAACGTACAACAGACCAGGCATACAAAAAAGCGCTGCAACGGAAAACAAGAGCAGTACAAGAGGAGTACCGGGCTAGAAGACGGGAGGAGAAAAAGCTTCTACGCCTGAAGAAAAGAGCTCTCGCTATATCCCAGCTCAAGGATATCGAAGAGTCTAGGGACACACATAAAATACGAGCCTTTTATAAAAAAGCTAAAAGCCTGGCTTCAGGCTTTAGGAAAGGCACCCAGGCTCTTCGAAATTGCGAGGGTAATCTAGTTACCGACCCGCAGGGAATAGTGGATGTGTTCAAGCAGCAATTTCAACTGCTGCTTAACGGACCTGCCCAGGAGAGAGTGGTAGAGAATCAGGAAATCCCAATTCCAGTCAATGAAATAGTCCTCCCACCTAGCTTTGAGGAAGTCGGCACAGCTATTAAAAGGCTGAAGAATAACAAAGCCGCAGGCTCAGATGGCTTACCATTGGACCTCTTCAAGGCTGGTGGCAATGTTCTGGTAGGGAGCATCAGATTCAGCACCAGATCATCTGCCGAATATGGGAAGACGAAAGCATGCCCGACGACTGGAATATCAGCTCCATATGCCCCATCCACAAAAAAGGCGATCCTACCTCGTGCAACAACTACAGAGGTATATCCCTGCTCAACGTCGCCTACAAGATCCTATCCAGCGTACTGTGTGAACGTCTAAGGCCGTTTTGCACCGCACTTGTCGGCACGTATCAGTGCGGCTTCCGGCCCGGCAAATCGACTATATCTTCACACTGAGGCAAATCCTGGAGAAGACCAGCGAGTTTCAAATTGATACGCACCATCTTTTTTTGGATTTCAAAGCCGCATACGACAGCATTCATCGCAACGAACTTTTCGAGGCGATGGCCGAATTCGGGATCCTGGAAAAATTGGGCCGGTGTGTCGCACCACGCTAACAAATACGCAATGCACCATGCAGTTCGGCTCGAGGACATCTGAGCCGTTTGAAACATGCACCGGATTTCGGCAAGGAGATGCGTTGTCGTGTGACTTCTTCAATTTGGTACTGGAGAAGATAGTGCGGCGGTCCAAGATAAACACGGAAGGCACTATCTTCTACAAAACAGTCCAGCTGTTGGCATATGCGGACGACTTCGATATTGTAGCGCGTTCCCAACGTGCCGTAACGGAGACTTTTGCGGCAATTGAAGAAGAGGCGAAGCGAGCTGGTCTTAAAATCAACGAAAGGAAAACAAAGTATATGCTGTCGACTAAGAAACGTTCCGTCACACAACACCTAGGACAAAATGTAAGAATCGGCAACTATATTTTTGAGGTAGTAAAGGAGTTTGTCTACTTCGGGGCAAACGCTAACTCTACAAATGGCATCACCGTGGAGATCCGACGTAGAACCACCCTTGGCAACCGATGCTACTTCGGTTTGTCGAAACATCTGGGGTCAAAACTCCTGACTCGAAGGACCAAAGTCATGCTCTACAAGACTTTTATACTGCCAGTCCTGCTTTATGGAGCTGAAAGCTGGACGATAAGCAAGTCTGCAGAGCTGATTCTTGGTGCCTTGGAAAGAAAAATTGTACGTCGGATATATGGTCCCGCCTGCGAGGAAGGTGAATGGAGGAGAAGACATAACCGCGTACTCTACGAGCTGTACCAGGATGTGGATGTAGTCCGGAAGGCAAAAATCTGTCGACTACACTGGCTCGGCCACATCGAACGTATGGACAGCAACGCTCCAGCGAAGGGGGTCTTCGAATCTGAGCCTCCTGGTTCGAGAAGAAGAGGACGACCGAACTTCCGGTATAGAGACCAAGTCATCGCGGACGTAAGACAGCTTGGTCTTGATGACTGGAAGCAGCGTGCCCAGGACCGTCAGCGATGGAAGGCAGCAATTGCTCAGGCTCTGACCCTTCATGGGTCGCCGGCCTGATAAGTAAGTAAGTAATACTCCAACATCTACCTTAAACTACAAAAAATGTTTTATGGACCGGACAAAAAATTATGACTGCTATGTGTCCTTGAATGACATTCGACCATTTGTGCCACAAGTTCTTCATCGCAAGGTTTATGAAACGTTAAACAACATGGCCCTTCCCAGCGGGCGAGCAACGTATAAAGTAATTTCTGACCGCTACGTTTGATCGTCAATGAGCAAGGATATCATCATCACACACCAGCGGCGTTCGAAGATCCCGATAAACGAGTTGATCACGTTCATATAGATTTCGTGGGTACCTTGCCCGACTTAAACTTTAAAATTAATTTTTTTTCCAATTCATGCTTACAACTAGACAAAAATGATTTAATCTATCTTAATATCTAAACAATTAATGTTCCTTAAAATCTTTCCTACTAGCCCTTCGCATGTACTCTAAAATAATCTAAACTTACTTATCTATTTGCCTTTCGGCGTCTACTGCTAATAATATTTGTTTTTTTCCAGTCCACTTGGACAATTTTTATTGTTTGTTTTTACTGGCCAAGAAAACATAGAAAGAACTTGGCGCTCTAAGCATTTTTTTTACTTATTTTTCTTAGAACTAGCTAAACCTAAGCCATAAAACACTAAACCCTAACCCTAATAAAACTTAGTTACCTTACACTATGCCCGTTACATTGCGAACGTGTGTACAAGGGTGTGTACGTTAGTACCCGGCCAGAGTCTCGTGGATATAAGTATTGTATGACGATGGTCAATAGGTTTACGCGATGGCCCGAAGCAGTTCCAGTGGAGGATATCACAGTGAAGACGATAGCGAACACGTTCTATAGCGCTGGCAGCACGAATTGGAAGTCCAAAGATCAAAACAACAGATCAAGGATCCCAGTTTGAGAGCGCACTTTTTACATCACTTTCGTGATTATTGGGAGGTAAACGCGTGCGATCAACACTGTATTACCCACAAGCAAATGATTTGCTAGTGTTATGTTTATTAGTGGTGTTTTTGACATCAAAATTCTTTCTGGACACAAGTACTATCAACAGTGTTGCTAGGATTAAGATTATTATAGGTATTTTAGGACAGAACACTCAGGATTTCCGACGAATTCTTCACGATGAACCTCCTGAAGATTCAGACTTTTTCCTTAGTGACTTCCGTATCCATATGGGGAACGTCAATCCAGCACCAGTTTTTCACAAGTGTCGACAGAAAACATTTTGTTACAAGGATCTCCACTCTTGCACACCTATCTGTGCTAAAAAGAAAGAGTTTTTAACATCGACGTCAATGGAAAACCAGTCACCGTATCCATCGAACGACTTAAGCCAGCGCATTTGATGAGAAAAGATATACTCCAGCTAACAGATACTGAGCCAACTTCATCAACCAACCAACTCCAACCTGCAATAGATAAGAAGAAAAACAAAGGAACAACAAATAAAAAATAAATCAGAGACCAATTACTTCCATATTGGTTTGTGAAAAAAATATTCCATCAAAGGGGGATTGGTGCGGGAACACGCTTGCCCTCTGTTGCCACTACCCAAAACAATAAAACAAAAAGAGTTCAGTTACAGAATTTTCTTATTAGAAACCGCGGCCAATCATATACACAGATGTCGCACCCTAAACAAAGTACTGGTTCACGTTCTGAAAAATTAAGCGACAAACACCAGCCGAAAAATCTAAAAGAGAATCAGCCAGCCGAATAGGAGAAAAATTGCGGAAAGAAAAATAGAAAGATAATACCTATCAATATAATTGTTGGTATTGTAGAGGACCAGCTTATTACTGCGAGTCAAACAGATTTTTTTATTAAAATTTTTCTTTCGAAGTTCGAACATCATCATGGCTGCCGCCTCTACCGCCATCGTTACTTGAATTTACAAAATTTCGTTACAAATCTATTACAATAAAAGTACAAGAATAACAAGCTATTACATTCGGCCAATCTGACAAAATGATCGACCACGATCATCGAACATTGAATTGAATTGAATTTAAATGCATTTTTTATTATTCATTCTTATTACTTAAATGCTAGACAAAAATACTTAAATCTAGCTTAATAATATAATCCATTGATCTTAATTCTAACCTACTGACTCTTCGCGAGTACTCTAAGCTAATCTTGTATATTTTTCTTTTTGCCTTTCGGCCTCTTGTATTTTTAATTCTTTGCTTAAAAACTAATTACACATTTTTTTTAAATCCTTCAAGAAAATTTTTTTAAAAACTTGAAATTCACAATTATCTTTACTTCTTAACCTACTTAAAGCACTACATCCTAAAACTATACTACCTAAAACTAAACTAAAACTTATAACTATATACAATTTAAACTAACCTAAAACTTAAGTCTACTTATATTAAACTTAACTATGTCCGTAAAAACTATACGGACACGTGCACCAGGGCGTATGTGTTATTTATATGCTTTACATATATATCTAATACGCCGTGATGCACCTTTTTTTTCATTTTTATTTTTGTTGTTTTTTTGTATGTATGTTTTTATATTTTTTTATTTTTTTTTTTTTGCTTTTTAATTTTTTTGTTTTTTTTTTATTTTTATTTTAATTTTTTTTTTTGTTTTTTTTTTATTTTTTTTTTTTTTTTATTTTTTATAATAAAATGCTTAAAAACTACCTTAACCTATGTAAGTTGGCCCTATGACTCAACTACCCCGTCTATTTGTTTGAGAAGTTAGTGGCATCGAACGCTGGTTCTGGTGTAACCACCAGTAAAAAAGTCGTTCTTTGGCAGAAACTGCTCTGTCGCGGGCAGAAATCGCCCTGCTGAACCGTAGGAGCTCCTCATGGCTGCGAGCGACGTCCGGCTCGTATTGAAGTTGCCTCTCGACTGTTCGGCGTGCGACGTGGAAGATGATAGGGCAGCCTTCCCTATCTTGTATCAGGCCTTTAGCGTCCAAATAGAGGAAAGCTTCAGGCGGAATGAAGCCGTTAAGACGTACCCGTTCATGGTACATTTCATTTGGGTAGTAAGCCCCAAAGATCAGACTGTTGGTTGAAGCCATGCCTCGAGCAGTGTGACTTCGTATCAACTTGATAATAAAATTATCTATCCTTATAAGGTTTGCCTCGTTCTACAGAACCTCGTTGGGGTAGAATTTCTTGTACTGGGATTCTGGTGTTCGATACAAACGGAGGCAGGCCCGAAGACACTGCCTCTCGAACACCCTCATCTTTTCCATCTGGGAAGGACTCACGTTGAACCACACAGGACAACCATACACCATAATTGGCCGGATGAGGGCCATGTAGCAGATGACCTTCACTCTGGTGTCAAGCTGACTGCTGTAAAACAGCCCTCTTGCCATAGCGAAGGCCTTCTTAGCCCTGGTCAGAGCTGTATCTATGTGGATACCACCATACAGATACTGGTCCAACCAGATGCCTAGATATCTGACTACACTTTTTACAGCTAATGGCTGTCCTTGTGGGTCGACTATGCCGAACTTGCGCCAGTTCATTTTCGTGTCCCTTGAGGCCCTGGACAACGGGGTTCTAAAAAGGATAGTTTCACACTTCTGGTAGTTGATTTTCAACTTCCAGTCGTCGCAAAATCGTTAAATTGTATCGAAGTCGCGTTGCAACAAGACATTTATTACCTCTACCTTCGGACCTGATCTGTACGCGATTAGATCATCGGCAAACGCTATGATGTTAGGCATAGAACATATGAGATCGCTAGTGAATATACTGAACAAGATCGGCGAACCAACAGCTCCTTGTTGCAGCCCATTTTTTATATGGAACACTGTAGTTGAAATTTCGTTGCCATTTTTCACAACAAACTTCCTACCTGTGACCATGTCATAGATCATATATAGCAATGTTTTATTGATGCCGAGCCTGACCAACTTAAGGAAGAGACCTTCTAACCATACGGTGTCGAACGCCTTCTCCATGTCGATCAGGCAGGCGCCTGTACACTGGGTCTTGTTTCTATTCCACTGTATGTCGGAAACCAATTTAGACGCGGCATGAATGGTGTCATGCCCCGCCCTGAAGCCAAATTGATTTTCCGGTATTATTTGTTTTACCTCAACCCATTCTTTGAGAGCTCTAATGACTATCTTCTCGAATACCTTGCTTATGCACGGAAGAAGACTTATAGACCGAAGATTTGTCGGGATGGAAGTATCTTTGTCCCGTTTTGGAATTGGCTGTACCACAGCTGTTTTCCAATGCTTCGGGTAATATGCATTACTCAACGCGTTGTTAAACAGGGTTGTGTATACATCCACCGCCTCAGAGGGTAGATGGCGCAGAACAATGTTTGGTATCCCATCGATTCCCACTGACTTCTTATTCTTCAGTGAGTTGAAGATACCCTGGAGTTCATCTTTCGAAATAAGGATGGAGTTGTTTCCATCGTCGGCGACGGCATTATTTGCCAGAAGATCGTCACTGAATCTGGTAAAACCAGGATTCTCGGATCGCCATTGACTTATTTCGTTCCGAAGGTAGAAGTGGTTCAGCAAGGCCCTGTTCTCCAGGTCGTGGTTCGGACTACGAGTCTCGTTGACCGTGTACACTTTCTGGAAAACAGCACCAATTGCATTAACCTTCTCCTGGGGATCTTCCACTACGAAGAAGTCGTTGTCAAGCACTGCCCCATCTGGATCGATGCCAACTGACGTAAGTAAGTTCGCGTTGTCTGTTGTTCTGTCAAGTCGAACGCACTGAATGTCATTATGATCTCTCCTCCGGAAGACTTATTTACTTGCGGGAACATGCTCGGGTTGTTAGATCTTACAGCCCGAATCTTATTGCCCCAATGCAAGCTTACAGCTAGACTGTAATTTTGTCGTATTAACTGTTGGAGTACTTTGATCTGTGACTTCAGAGACCGAATCTCTGTACTCTGTGGATCTGTAAACCGCCTGTACAAGAGTTTTAGCCTTGACAGGAGTCTACTTTTTTGCACGTGAAGTGCGTCGATTTCAGAGTTCCGATAGATGTCGCCATAGTCGGTTTGTGACACCTTCGGAATCGTCCTGTCCATTGTACGTTTAATGACCTCGTCCATTTGTGTGAGGTACCTGTCAACCTCTTCGTTCGTAAGGTTTCTGTTTGTAGGAGGATTGATCACACTCGAACTTATTTCTCTGGATAAGGCTCTAGAAAAACGTGGCCAGCGCACCTTATTATAATTATAAGGATGCGTTTGGACATATTCCTCTAGTTCCTCCAGCGCGTTCGGGAGCTGTATTACCGCGGCGAGACCACAGTGATCACTGTCATACTCGACCGTAGTTAAACAGTTCCTCGTGCGTCGCTTCACGTTAAGTATCGTCAGTCGTCTGTCGATTAGCATCACATCCAGATAGGACCCGCTTCGAGGAAAGGATGGTCTATCGGTTGCAAGCAAATCTAACCTGAACTCGATATTGTTCTGTTCCATCCACTCTAAGAGGGCATTTCCTCTCTCGTTTGGAACATTATTACCCCATTCACAGTGTTTGGCGTTCAAATCTCCGGCTAGAATATAAAAATGTTCTTCCGAGTTCAAGCAGAGGCTAGTGAAGAGAGCCTCGAGCTCCGAAAGAAAGTGTGGGTTTTGAGGTTCTGATGCATAAGCAGCGATCACAAACAACTTCTTTCCACCTTGGAGAGAGATGCGTGCGATGGATGCTTCTAGCACACTAAATCTACGTACCACATTGCTATATACGATCTTATGACAAATGTTCTTTTTAATCAAGAGGGCGACCCCGCCACCTCTAGTGGATTGGGGTCGATCTCTTCTGATTATATGGTAATTTTTGTACCTGAGTATGCGCGTCTGGTTAAGCTTAGTTTCGCTAGCCATCAGCACATCAGGATTGTGGGTTTGCAACAAGTTAGAGAGCGTTAATTTTCGTTCGATCCTTATCAGAGAATTTACATTCACTGCTAGGATCTTAAGGGTTCTTACCTCGCGTGAGCCCATTATATCTGCGAGCGTTGGTTCACAGGCAGCTGAGAGAAGAGGAAATCTACTCTAGCCGTCTGTGTTAAGAAACTGGTCTGTAATTCGACCATCTGTTTCTGCAAGGCAATCATCTGCGCTTGCATCGACTGGATGGAGGACATTACGTCCCTTATGGAGGGCTCTGCCTCGGGTTGCCTGGCCATTGGAGCCGGGGCAACCTTCGGCACTGTACGTTGTGCCGGTTCTCTGCCAGACACCATTTGGGCGTAGGAGATTGTCGGCGTAACAGCGGTAGCTATAGCTCGTGCCACTGGCCTGGCAGCTACCTTTTTATCGTTCCTTACTTCCTTTACTCTCTGCCGGAGTTCTTTGATTCGTGGACACCCCAAATAGGTTGCAGGGTGTCCATTTCCTCCGCAGAGTACACATTTGAGGAGCGCCTTATCCTCGACTTCATCCGTGCCTAAAGGGTATTCCCCTTTATTGTGGCTGAAAGTGCATCGTGCGCAGCGGAACTCCATATTGCAGTTCTCCGCGACGTGCCCCAGCCTTCTGCACCTCGCACATTGAAGTACGTGGTCAGTTTTGTTCAATTTCTCCCATTTAACACTAAGACCGCCTACGAAACGGATTTTTCGTAGGTTGTCAATTTTCGTGCCCTGGGTTACCTGAACTAAGAAGAAGGGAAGTGCCTTCTTCTTCGCTTTCGCTGCCGCAGTGCTGAAAGGCTTAACCCCTACGAACTGGACCTCGTCGCTCTCAACTTGACGCAGCTTGTTGAGGAGGACCTTCGGGTCAGCAGAGGGGTTTATGCCTTTGAGGAGTAGTGTCTGTGGTCTTTCTCCTCTGGGGGTGTAGGTGTAGAAATCAGCGTTCGATGCCGCTAACTTCTCTTTTAAAAATCTGAACCCGTCCATTGTTAAGCAATGGACAGTGTGAATTTGGGGAGTCTTATATTTAATATAAAAATGCTTATTCCCTAGGGCCAACTTACATAGGGTCTCCAGCTCGTCGGTCCCCATGTCGAAGACATTGATAGGCGGGCAGCGTACTTTCTTTTTCTGCTGCTCTTGCTGTGGCTGTTGTTTCTTCTGTTGTTGTTGCTCCTGGTGATTCTGCCTCGGATGTTGCTTTTGCTGCTGTTGCTTCTCGTGCTGTTGTTTCTGGTGCTGTTGTCTCTGCTGCTGTTGTGGCTGCGGCTTTGTTTGCTGTTGCTTCTGTTGAGCTGCCCTCAATACGGTAGCTCGCGTTTGTTTTGGCTGCTGGTGCAGCTTTTGTTGTAGCTGTAGCTGTTGGGCTGCCTTTGATGTTGATGGCAGCTCCTCCTGCTCTTGTACTTTTAACAGCTCTTGCTGCTTCTTCTTGCGCAGCTGTTGTTTCTGCTGCAATTCCAAGAGCTCCTGTTGCTGCTGCTTCTGCCTGGCCGCTTTTTCCGCCGCTTTCCTGGCCGTGGATTGCTCGTTGAGGAATTTTATGTGGGCGTTGAGCTTCGCCCTTTCCTCGTCGAGCTTCTCCAGTTTCCTCATTTCCTCTTTTAATTCCTCAGCCTCGTCATCGGCGTCAGAGGTGGCCAACACTTGGAAGGAATTATCACTCCCTTTGTAAGAATATCGGCATTCATTGCCCTCCGATTCGCATTGGAGGGTTTCGATGTCGATGCCAGCTGTTGAAGAAGCAGCCTTTGTTGTTTTCTTTGGCGGTGTTTTTTTGGTCGCAACCGATCCGCCTTTGTTCGGTGCGACCGCTTCTTCATCTGACGTCATCGTCGTCGTCCTCCGTTTGTTGAGATTGGGCTGCGGCTGCAGCCTCTTTCTCCTCTTCGTCGCTTCCGTTGTACGGCTCGTGGGACTAGCCACGTGTATGCTGCCGTCACTGGTTAGGTGGCCTGACGTCCCGGCCACCGGTGTCTTAAAATCACCCGATTTACTGAGCTCGGGACGCTCGTCACTCTCCATTGCACTTTGCTCACTCACACTTGGTGTCTTTGAATTTTGTTTTAATTAAAAAAAATATATATTTTTTTTTTACTTTCCGGGATTTGAACCCGGGACTCACTGCTCACTGCACTACTGCTCTACCGCCTGAGCTACTAATCTGCTTGGAAAACACTAGCTTATTATATTATACAAGTTACTGTACCGATTTGCTCGTGTAGCCGAAACACGTGTGTACTCCGCGGAGGTCTGTGAACGACTGTCATCGAACATTGAGGACTTATACTTATTCACATGTATTGTTTTCCTCTGTAGCAGTACCGATACAATCCTGAACAACTTTGGGTTCTAACCCTTTACGTATATGACATGCTTCAATAATTCCATTGTAAGGCAGCTGAGTTATTTGACAATTTTCGATATCCCTGATGATATACCGGTCATTGGGGAGTTTCTTAAATATCACATAGGGGCCCTTAAATTTTGGGATCAAGTTTTTATTTCCCGCGGAAACGTCAACATTTTTTATTACAACGTAGTCACCGGGCTCGAATACTCTCGCTGGTTTATGACGGCCCTCGAAATATTTCTGATTGTACCGCTGAGCTAGTTCTATAGATTCTAATGTAACCAGCCTTGTAGGGGGAGATCACGTAGGGGGTCTACCTGTTCGTCTAGGTATTCGGTTAACCAGTCGACGGTTGGGCCCTTTTGGCAGACGCCAAACAATAACATAGACGGGTTTTGGTTCGTTGTGCTGTAAATCGAGTTATTAATGGCGTATTCAATTTCTGGCAATTTACTTGACCAATCTGAATGCTCGTCCGATTCGCTCAACTTGCTCAACATGGGGGTCAGCACGCGGTTAACCCTCTCTACTTGACCGTTGCCTTAGGGGACCCCACTGCGATCTTGACATGGGTGACGTTACTCTTCACTAGGAAATCAGCGAACTCTAATGATGTGAAGCATGACTCCCTATCTGAGACAATCCTCCTTGGACCACTGAAGTATTCGAAATATTTTTAAGGGAGAATATCACTTCTTTCACACTAGTAGAATTCACAGGATATAATTTAACGAACTGTGGTCGCCGTGGCTCAGTGGTAAGTGCATCGACTGCGGCGCAGAAAGTCTGGGTTCGATTCCTGGACGGGACACCTAGCATTTTTTCACGGCACCACCTCTTTCGAGTTGCTGACAACACTCAAAGAGTATTAATTGTCTATGGAAAGCTTCTCAAATCTCGCAGTTCGGAGTCGGAAAAAATCTGTAGGTCCCTTCTCCTCGTGAGAGAACAGTAGCACGCACAATACGAGTAGTTGTTGTAGAAGCTCGGCCCTGGTCCCTTGTGGGCTGTAGTGCCACTCAATTATTATTATTATTAACTTAACGAACTTAGTAAAAGCATTAACAACTACGAGTGAATGCTTACGTTTAGACTTGATGGACGGTAAGGGTCCCAGATGATCAATATGAAGCGTGTCAAACGGTAGGGGTCTCTTGGGAATACTGCATTAATTCTTTTCATTAACTTTGCAGGTGCAGAATACATGATACACTTTAGGCAATTTCTGATAAACCCCTCGTCTTTTGCTCTCATGCCTGGAAACCAATATCGTCTCCTAATGTGACTATAGCATTTATTCACACCTAAGTGACCAACCCTCTCATGTGCATGCCGGATGACATTCTCAAACATAGGCTATTGGGCTCGTCCCTTTTGTAAACTAGACCGTCTTTCAAATCAAATCCCCTGCAACTTCCCTTTGATGACAGGATCCCTGGTTTGAGTTGCCTCTAGTTGGAATTCTACATAATCATCATTAACAGCGAGAACTATTTCTGCTCTACTAAGAGCGTCGACGTGGCCCATTTTAATTTATTTTCGATTTTGTACTTTATAGTCATAATTTGGTAGTTTCAGCGCCCACCGCGCTATCCTTGGGTTTAGGGTCCTTTTGTTCAAGGTAAGAGTAAGCGAATTGCAGTCTGTGACGATAGTAAAAGGTATACCTTCTAACTACACCCGGAAACGCCGTAATACATAGATAATTGCAAGTGTCTCAAGTTCAAAAGAATGATACCTTGACTCTGCAGGTGTCGATCTTTTGGAAAAGAAGAAAATAGGGTGAAACTTGCCATCCGACTGGTTCTGTACCAGAGTCGCACCAAAACTGGTAGCGCTGGCGTCACAGTGGAGTTCTGTTTCTTTTAGAGGGTCGTATATTGCTAATACAGGTGGGTTGATTAAGCAATATTTTAATTCTTCATACGCTTTAACGCAGTTCTCATCGAAAAAGAAGTAACTATTCTTCTTAAGTAGGTCGTACAATGGTTTTGCAATTCGAGAAAATTGTGGAACGAATTTCCTAAAATACGCACATAGTCCTACGAAAGCATTTAATTGCTTCACCGTTTTTGGCATAGGATATTTAAAAGTAGATTCTTTGTGGGACTCATTTGGACAAATCCCGTTGCAGCTAACGCTATAGCCAAGGTAATATATTTCTGTACAACAAATTTTGCACTTATTCAGTTTGAGTTCAAGGCCGTTCTTAGCCTGGCAATCTAATACATTCCCTAACACTTGGATATGTTTTTCTATGGTAGCGGTAGCGATCAAAATATCATCCATATAAACAACTATGCCCTGCACTCAATAAATTCTTTCAGGACGAAGGAAATGAATCTTTGGAACACTGATGGACTGTTTTTTAGCCCAAAAGGCATTCTAACGTATTCAAACTGACCGTCCGGTGTTACAAAAGAAGTGTATCGGATTGAGTCTTCAGATACTTTGACCTGATGGAAACCACTTTTCAAGTCCAATAAACTAAAGTATTTTTCTCTCCGAGGTACTCTAGACAGACCTCTATAAGTGCTAAAGGGTAGTTATCCCTAATAGTTATTCGATTTAATTCGCGATAATCAATGCACATCCTAGTTTCACCACTTTTCTTTTTCACTAAAACAATTGGGGAAGCGTAAGGGGAGTCACTATGTCTGATTATGTCCTTCTTCAATAAATCGTTTGTAATAGCAAAAGCTTCACGCCTATCTCTGCATGACAACCTTCGCGGATGACTAAAAACTGGGACCTCTGTAGTAAGTCTGATGCGAATCAAAACAAACTGATTGTTTTCAGTGTGATGTTGGTATCTAATTAGGTGGTCAAGGATAATTTCCCTAATTTTATTTCGACTTTCTTCTTTTAGTGAGCTACCTATATAAGGATCCTCAATGTTATTGTTACTTTTCTCAAATTCATCATTCCAAATTTCAGGTATGGTGTTGATTGGTAATTTAGAGTTATCAATATTCTCATCTACACTAACACTAACGGAAGGTTCAGCAAGTACTTCAGAAGATCTCGATTCTCCCTGTGTCGCACTATTTCGGAAGTCACTATCATAGCCACTATCAGCTGTACAGTCAAAAATCTTTCGAGGGTGATCAATTCGGTTTCCAGAAGAATCGCGATTATCGAAGCAACTGACAATACATGTTTTCAAATTTGCACTGTATTCTTTGCCAAAGTTCAAAATTACATCGGTATTTCGTATCTTGAGTTTTATTAAACGATTGTAAATTAACATATAATTCTGGATAAGTTAAATTAATTCATATTCTGTGGTGTCTGTTGTAAAATATACTTCGAAGAGTCTCAAGAAATCGCGTCCAAAAAGCAGTTGTTTAGACAATACATTTGGTTTTACTATGAACTGTCAAACAATGAATCACATTTAAAACTCAAGGCACAATCACGGAAAACAATACTCACATTTTGGAAAGGGTTAAGACGGGGTTTTTCTTCATCGACATCTTCTTCGTTGATGATTTGCACTGTGCCAGTTGGTTTTTTGCAGTCCTTGAAAGGATGATCAATGCTACCGCATCGGAAACAAGAACCTTTAGCTCTCCTTCGTTGCGTGCAATGTGCGGAAATGTGTCCATACATTGAACAATTGTAGCCCCTGACGCTGGTGTTCGATTGGACGGGGATTGCGTTCGGGGTGAGTTTCTGCGTTTCTTGATCATCGGCCCGCTTCCTGTCGTATTTTATCAGTAGATCCTTGAGTTGCTCCAGTGTACTGGCGGTATAAATCATGGTGGTGTACGCTGTGCGGTCACGGAGACCATCGATGATGAATGGGATAATATCGTTGTCGCTTACATTGCCCTGAGCTGCGATTTCTTGCATAGCCAGTATGTATCCCGTGGCGCTTTCCCCTCGGCGCCTCCAGCATCCTTGGAGTTCGCGATAGACATCATGCACTGACACGTTCCTTTCAAATTGGTGCAGGAGTCCCTCCTTCAATTCGACGTAGCTGGATGTAGAGCTGGTGCTCAAGAATACTGCTGCAGTTCCCTTCAACTATCGCCGTAGGCATATATATTTGAAGTATTCTTCGTAGGGAGTTTTTGCGAAGATATTCTCAAAATCCTCTATCCATTTTCGGACTCGGTATGCATCGTCGTCGCTGAAGGCTGGTACGAGTCCTTCCACTTCGCTCAAGCTTAGTTTTTGGAGTTGGCTGGTGTTTTGCTCCTAAAGTAGCTGCAGCTCCCTACGTAGCAATATCTTTTTCCGTTTTTCAAGTTGTGCGATAACTGCATCCTCGGCGTCGTCTGATGTTATCCCTTTAGTTTGATTTAACGGGGTGCTAACTGCGTCTGTCTGTTCCTGACTGCCACCTGCTTGTGATTGGTCTGCCATAATTTCTGCAGAACTCAGCAGCTTTCGTAACTGCGACACGTTTGCACTTGTCGGGTATTCCACTCCAGCTTTTTTTAAGGCTTCGGTTAATTCACCGCGTGTGAGAACCATTTTATTTTCTGTGTTTGAGGGCGAGTGGTTTTGACGACCTGACACCTGATGTTGTAGAGGACCAGCTTATTACTGCCAGTCAAACAGATTTTTTTTATTAAAGTTTCTCTTTCGAAGTTGGAACATCATCATGGCCGCCGCCTCTACCGCCATCTATACTTGAATTTACAAAATTTTGTTACAAATCCATTACAATAAAATTACAAGAATAACAAGCTATTACAGTATTTTAAATTTGAATTTTCTCACTTATCATATTAAAGGTGATCATCAAAGAAGGACGCATAACGTCGACGTCTCAGACAGAGCGTCACACTGGGCAGCAGAAACTTCGATGTAGTAAAGAACTTCGCTTACTTCGGCTCCGCGGTAAACAGGGACAATAAAACCAATACCAAAATCAAACGCAGAATCACTTTTGACAATCACTGTTTCTTTGAGCTCAAGAGGCAATTGAGTAATAAAGCCTACTCTCTTGCTTTAAATAAGCGCCTAGTTTATGGCGCGGAAATCCGAACGCTACTAAAAGCAAAGGAGGAAGGTCCTAGTCTTTTCGAGAGAAAAATGTTGCGTGCGATTTTCGATCCTGTTTGCGTTGATGGCATTTGGAGAGGAAGATTTAACGACGAACTGAACGGGCTGTACAGCGATATGCGCATAGTCAACCGTTTTCGGATACAACGCTTCATATGGCTAGGCCATGTAGAGCGTATGGACACCACTGCTCCGGCCCGAAAAGTCTTCGAATCTGAGCCATTGGGACAACGCAACAGAATACGGACTAAGATAAGGTGGAGAAGGACCTCAACCAACTTGAAGTGCGCAACCGGCGGCAGCTGGCGAAAGATCGCACTGGCTGGAAAGGCATGTTGGTTGAGGCCCAGGTCGACGAATACGGAATTGGAAGCCCATGCAACTCTTTTTGAAACGGTAGATGGAAAATATACGAAGGTTAAGGCAGTACTTGTTGCAGACATTGATAAAGCTACGCAGGATCAGGTTTCGGATGCAGGTGCCTTTCGTTCTATTAATTATCAACGAGGCGACGTGAACAATATGCGCTTGGAGAAGATTTCAATCCCTAAATTCCATGGGGAATTCCACAATTGGATTGCCCTTCGATATATGTTTGAGGCAATGGTGCATACACAGGACCATTTCTCAACAGCAGCTAAGTGTATGAGGCTAATGAAGGCATTGAAAGGCACTGCTGATCAGGTGGTAGATGGTTTTCTTCCAACGGACCAAAACTACGAGTCAGCATGGTCAACACAAAAGGCAAGGTATGATAATGACTAATTGTGTCGGCCCATTTGAAAGTATTTTTTAATATGGAGCCAATAGAGAAAAAAACTAAATACAGGCTTACGTCGTGCAGTTGACGTAACCAATGAGATTACGAGGTCTTTGGCGGCGGCCAGTTGACACGTGGGATGAGATTTTAGTCCATATTTTAGTTTCAAAGCTGCCAGAAGGTACTATTATCCATTGGGAAATGCAGCAAAAGGGCACTGAGCTCCCTTAATTGAGGACGTTGCTTGAATTCATCGAAAGCAGAGCACGAGGACTTCATCACATGGGAAGAACATTGGCAGAACGAACGAACAACGCAAACTACCCTAAACAACGAATAACGTCCACGCCAAAGGTACATACGGTTACCAACATGGATCAGAGGCTTACACGATCGAACTTGCCAATAGCAGATCCCGGTCATTGTTATTATTGCAATGGTGCCCATTACATTGGACGATGCCCAGCTCTAACTGCATAAAATCAAAGACACTAATTTGTGCTATAATTGTTTAACTTCAGGTCACGCCACACGAGCATGCGTATCGAAGAAAAGATGTATGCATTGGTAAGGCACGCATCACACGATTCTTTGCCGAACGAGGACGCAAACCCAGGCCACAACTACTGCGAATTCTGCTCAAGTGCAACTAGCATTGCAGCGACAGGCATGAGTAAATAACTCTCCAGCTGTTTCACCATTCATCTACAATGGTCACACAACATTATTGGTAACGGCAAGCGTTAATATACTTGATCTTCAAGGCAATCCCATCTTGGCACGAGCATTATGCGATACAGGCTCTCAAATTACTTTAATTATCGAACGATGCATGCAACATTTACGAATAGAAAAGGCAAAAGGTTGAAGTTGTTATAGCTGGCGCGGGTGATGTACAAGGACCAAAGTCACGAGGCGTAGCTACGTTACAAATACAATCATGATACGATCCAGGCTTCAGCATACAAGTTGATGCTTTCGTCTTAACTAAGATAACAGCAGATTGCCTACTTATCGTATAGGCAACAACCAATGGCAGCATTTAAAAGGCTTACCTTTAGCAGACCCTAATGTTGTTTGGGGCTTAATTGTTAAGGATGGACTTGTTACTGGTAAGGCAAACCTACCGAATGCACAGAATACACATCTCGGCTGGGTGGTTTCAGGTCTAGTTGATTTGTTACACTGCAATTTGGTGCAAAGTATGCACACACGAAGCAACGTAGATTTAGAAGAGGCTCTTTTACGGCTTTGGCAGCTAGAAGAACCTAAAATCGGTAATGCAAAATACCAACAACATCTCAACCGTGAGCACAGCTTTGCCCGATGCCACTGTTTTCGTAAACAACCATCTCACGAAAAACAAGAAACACATAATGTGGATGGCAAAGGAGAAAGCGAGACAGGAGAGCTGGAGATTTGTGTGGGAGAGTGCGGGAAGAATATTGGCTAGACGCAACGAGGCGACGCAGCCAATTCAAATAAATACCGTTGCTGATGTGGGAAAAATTATTCGCACTCAATAACTGCAACGTGCGTAAACAAAACGAAACACAAAAAAATTATACCAAATGGATTCAAATGAAGTAATGGTCGAATCGAACTGTAGGGTGATAAATTGGAATAATTGGGGGATAATTGTGGCTGACTATGTCTTAATATAAGGTCATTAAAGAAAAATTGGAATGACTTCTGTATTAATGTAAAGGGCATTATCGACGCTCTGCAAATTATTGTTTTGGTCGAAACGAACATTGATGACGAAGAAAAAGGATATTACAGGATTGAAGGATTCCTAGCAAAGTTTCTCAATCGAAATAAACGAAGAGGTGGTGGAATTATAATGTTAATACGCAATGACTTGCAATACATACGATTAACATCTGAAACAGTGTCATACGAAAGTATCCAAATTCAAATTAAAGAAAATAGTAGACAAAGATATGCTATAGGAATATATATACCACCTGGACACAGCCGTAAAGCTTTCATTGAAGAGTTTGGAAACAATGTTGGACTATTGGGAAAAAATGACGAAGTAACGGTAATGGGTGATATGAATATCAATGTAAGTGATTGGGAGTAATATGGTGTTAAAGATTATCTGGAGATATTGGCATCGCTGGGATTGACCAATGTGATAACGGAGTTTACCAGAGTAGACCCGAACACATGTCACCACAGTCAAAAATTTCAAAGGTGGAATGTGTGGTGATGATCTAGTTGATGCATGTGCAAATAACTTTAGCACACAAATAAAAGATATTGTACATCACTGTGCTGCCAGGACATCAACACACATACATTATAGATTAACCCACTCAATTTATATACAGGAAACTAATTTCGGTGAAATTAGAAATATAATAAACCACCTGAGTCAAGACAAGTCGCCAGGTATAGATAGAATTCGAGTGATTGATCTAAAAATACATGCAAACATATTCGAACCAATACTCTGTAAGCTTATTAACTTAAGCATTACACAAGCGAAGATCCCTGATACCTTAAAAATCGTAGTAATTAGACCGATTTACAAGGGAGGTACGAGAAATGAACTGACAAACTATTGTCCAATATCGATATTGCCGGTAATAGAAAAATGTATGGAGGAGGTAATAACGAAAAGGCTACAAGATTTCATTGCGAAAAACTCCCTGATAAACCCAAGTCAGTACGGCTTCCAGAAACATAAAAGTACTGGTAAATTGTTAGGAGAATTCGCGAATTGTGTCAATGAAAGTCTGAATAAAAGCCACCATATCCTTGTGCTATTCGTCGATTTCAGCAAAGCTTTCGATACTCTGGAACACGGAAAATTAATTGAAGTTCTAGAAAACATTGGTATAAGAGGACTAATGGCAGACTGACTGCGTGAGTATCTACGGCACCGACATTTCTGCGTGAAAATTGACAACACCTACAGCCAGAATAAGGGCATACAGTATGGAGTTCCGCAAGGTTCAAAGTTGGGCCCGATCATATCCATACTGTATGAGTTGCTGCGAGTTTTTAAGAATGTCATTCAATTCGCATATGCATATAATACGGCAATAGTGGTGCGTCACAGATCTTTGCAGATGGCTCACGAAATTATGCAGGATGAGTTTGACAACGCAGTGAAGTGGTGTCATGATCACGGACTATCAATCAATGCATATAAAACGAAAATGATGCATATCCGAAGCCCTCAATTTAGAGCTACACAATCTCACATATACTTTAGAAATGAACTATGTCCTAAGTCCACGTGTAGTCCTATCGAAACGGTAGAAAAATATAGATATCTGGGAGTTACCATCGACAGTAACTTTCTGTGGGATGCACACATAGATGAACTTCGAGTAAACCTTAGACGATCTCTATACGCACTAAATCATCTACAGTACCATGCCACTAAGGATGTTCTAAAACAAATATACTTTGCCATTGTTGATTCAAGGCTGAGGTACGGTATACTTGCGTGGGGAAATGCATCGGCGACACATATCCAGAAGCTTCACAAACTACAAATGTCGGCACTGAAGAAGATCGTTCGTGCCCAAAACAATATGCAGGAGCAGCGGCGTTTTAAAGTACTTTCAGTAGAAGATATCTTCAAGATGACCCTTGTACTGGAGTATTATGATGACACCTGATTTGCAACTCCAATTCAACATGATGTCAACACTCGAAGACGGGCTCAAGGCATGCTTCAGGAGCCCCGATTCAACAACAATTATGGAAGACGACAGCTAAGATGCAATGTACCTGAAATCCTGATCACAATTCTGCAAGAACTTAAAAGTATCCAGAATCTTAATACTAGAAAAAAACTGATAAAAAACTTTTTTCTAAATTTCTTTTAACGCGCAATTCCTTAAATACTTTTACTTTAATCCTAATTCTTTCAATAAATGTCATTCAATGTCTATAATTTTAAATATTGTAAAGCTTAAATACCTTAATTTCAAACTAAGCTTGCTTACAAAAAATGTTCTAAACTATGAAAAACAATCTTCTGCAGAAAAGCCTCTAAGGCTTCGCGAAAAAATCAAATTGTAATATATTTGTAATAAGCATAAATAAATAAATAAAATAAATAATAGTGACTCACGTCGAATGGCAACACAGCAATTTTACCGAAACAAGAGGCGTCTTCAATCTCACCCCGATATATTGGCAAAATACATTGCATTCATGAAGGAGTATGAGGCATTAGGTCGTATGACGTTGTACGAGGCCAAAGTGAGTAATAGTACCCAGACCTATTACATTCCTCATCACGCAGTTAGTAGAAAATTCCGAGTTGTGTTCAATGCATCAGCAAAATCAGACAACGGTGTTTCACTTAACGATACACAGCACATTGGCCCGGTGATTCAAGTCAAATTGGCGAACATTATCCAACGCTTCAGGCTCTATCGAATAGCAATAGTGGCATACGTTGAGAAAATGTTTCGGTAGGTTCTGGTGAACCCCAATCATCAACGATGGCAACTTATCTTATGGCGAGATAATCCTAACGATCAACTTAAAACGTATCGACTTACAACGGTGACTTATGGCACACACTCTAGACCTTACTTAGCAGTTCGCACACAACATCAATGTGCTCGAGATAACGACCATATAATCAAATCAGAAATGGAGGCAACTGAGGCAAGACGGAGCATCGAGACGGATTTTTACGTG
Source organism: Eristalinus sepulchralis (assembly GCA_944738645.1). Taxonomy (NCBI): domain Eukaryota; kingdom Metazoa; phylum Arthropoda; class Insecta; order Diptera; family Syrphidae; genus Eristalinus; species Eristalinus sepulchralis. Next base: position 19,415,212 of record OX122886.1, read on the forward strand.
GATGACTACCTTTCTAGTGTCCCTACTCCAGCAATTGCCGCTTGCAGATCAAAAAACGTTGATCTTATCCTGCAGCAGGATCACATGCATTTGCGAAAGTGGCAGTCCAATAACAAAGATGTTATCCAGGCGATAACTGATCAAAGTGATTCAGGCAAGAACCCTTTACTAATAAATACTAAAGATATTTCTGTTTTAGGTTTACAATGGGACAGTGAATTTGATATGCTGTCTTTCGAAGTCAATCTGCCAATGAGATTCCGCTAGTCGAGGACTAACTGTCTCGCAGCTAGAGGCTCATAAACTGTGGTGGTCTGGACCTGACTTTTTACAGCGGAGCAATATATACAAAACGAAAGGCGAAACTTCATACACAGCAGGCGATCTCCAACAGTTGCAAGTGGAAGAGAGGTCAACAAGTTGACGGTGGCCCATACAAGAGTGAATTCACTCGATTTACAATTTATTAGACCGCACAAATTCTCTCAACAAGCTAAAACGAATAATGGCTCATATTATTTATGCTAGTTCTATTCTTAACGCTTACTTTACAGCCAGTACGAGGCAGGCAGAAAGCGAATCATGCAATCAGGCAAGGAATTTACCAGGCAACAGTCCACTTAGTTGGAGGGCATGGGCCTATGCACACGAGGCAATGTCCTTGATCGTGCTCAACATGGCGAGCTGCCAAGACTATCCTCGTCCGTGCATAGGTCAAGTTGACATACAGCCTCCCAGTGGCGCCCCCTGGATAGCCATCACAGCATCCGTTGTGTGGTGAACCAATGTATGCAGCGACTGGCCTACCAGTCTGTAGGTTGTGCGTGAGGCTAACTCCCTCACCACACAAAAATAACCGAGTTCAGCAACAACAACTTGCCTCGGATACGGACGGATCCAATGTTGACGACCCCGGCAAACGAACAAAGGACAACGATTTTCGGTTCTGCACGTGGAATGTGAGGTCCCTTAACAGACCGCGTGCAGCCGAACAACTTGCGGAGGCCCTTGACTGCTACAAAGCAGATATCACCGCCATCCAGGAAGTGCGGTGGGATGGGCCGGGCAGAAAGAAGATGAAGAACTGCGATATTTACTACAGCGACTGCTTCAGGGAGAGAAGGCAGCGCCTATTCGGATGCGGATTTGTTATTCGAGGCAGACTTAGGCAAAAAGTCATAAGCTACGATCCCGTAAGCGAACGCCTCATGACAATCCGCATTAAGGCTGAATTCGGGAACATCAGCCTGATATTCGCTCACGCCCCGACAGAAGAGAAGGATGACAACAGCAAGGATGAGTTCTATGATCTCCTAGAAAGAACATACGATCGATGCCCCAGCTATGACACCAAGATCGTTCTAGGAGATTTCAACGCTCAGCTGGGGAAAGAGGACTTTGCTGGCATCATCGGGAAACAAAGCCTGCACGACACGACTTCCGGAAACGGACTCAGGCTGCTGGACTTCGCCGCGGGGCGGAACCTCTCTGTGAGCAGTACGCGGTTCCCACATCGCAACATCCATAAAGGAACCTGGCGATCCCCTGATCAATCAGCCGTCAACCAGATTGATCATGTTGCGATCGACGTCAGACACTCCTCCAACATTCTCGATGTCCGAACATTCCGAGGCGCTAACATCGACTCGGATCATCACCTTGTTGTAGCCAAGGTAAGAACCCGGATATCGAGAGAACAACGGAGTCGAGATAGGCCGAAACGGTTTGACGTCGGAAAGCTACAATCACAACAGGTCGCTGGGATCTTTGCCGACCGAGTCTCCCTGAAACTCTCCCAAAGTTCGACGCTGCCTGCACTAACAATAGAAGAAGAATGGAAACGTTGTCAAAAAGCCATCAAAGAAGCAGCCACTGATGTGCTGGATTTCACGCCACCACCTAGATGGGACCCATGGTTTGACGACGAGTGCAGGCAGGTACATGCAGCCAAACAGGAGGCCTACCAGGCAACGCTGCATCGGACAACGAGAGCTGTTCGTGAGCTCTACGAACAGAAAAGAAGGGAAGAGAACTGGCTTCTCAGAAGAAAAACGAAAGAGCATGAGAAGCGCGCGGTCGAAGAAATGGAGAGATGTTATGGCAGGAATGAAGTCCGAAAGTTTTACCGAAAGGTGAAACAGCTATCCGGCGGATACAGGGTTCGGACCGAAGCCTGCCGGGACCAAAACGGAAACCTAGTAGTAGAGTCGCAATCGATTCTGAGAATCTGGAAAGATCATTTCTGCAGACTCTTAAACGGCGATGACGGCCCAAGTCCCGCTGTTAGGCAGAATGTTCCACTTAATTTGGACGATGATAGACAAGAATTCCGTCCCCCCGACTTAGACGAGGTCAAGAAAGCAATATCGAGACTGAAGTCAAATAAGGCTGCTGGAGCGGATGGATTGTCCGCAGAACTGTTTAAAGCAGCTGGGGATGACCTGGTTGGGCGCATGCACCAGCTCATCTGTAAGATATGGTCGGAGGAAAGCATGCCCGATGGGTGGAATCTCAGCGTCGTCTGTCCGGTCCACAAGAAAGGAGACCCCTTTGACTGCGCCAACTATCGAGGGATAAGTCTCCTTAACTTCGCATACAAGATCCTTTCTGCCGTACTGTGTGAACGCCTGAAACCGTTTGTCAACAACCTGATTGGTCCTTATCAGTGTGGTTTCAGGCCAGGGAAGTCCACCATCGACCAAATCTTCACACTATGGCAGATCCTGGATCCACCTATTCGTCGATTTCAAGGCCGCATATGACAGTGTGAATAGAGACGAGCTATACAGTGCCATATCTAGTTTTGAAATTTCTACCAAACTGGCAGATTGTGTAGGATGACGATGGAGAACTCTCGCTGCTCCGTCAAGGTCGGGAACGAACTCACCGAGACCTTCAATGTCAAAAAAGGATTTAGACAAGGCGACGCACTGTCATGTGACTTTTTTAACATCATCCTTGAGAAGATCGTGCGTAACTCACAGATCAACACCAGAGGTACGATCTTCCAAAAGTCAGCTCAATTGCTAGCTTACGCCGACGACATTGACGTGATTGGTCGAACACAGCAAGCCGTCAATGATGCGTTTGCTGGCATTGAAGTAGAAGCGGCTAAAATGGGTCTGGTGGTAAATGAGGGCAAAACGAAGTACATGCTGTCATCAAGGAAGGACACACAACATCGTCGTCTCGGACAGAGCGTCACACTAGGCAGCAGAAACTTCGAGGTAGTCAAGGACTTCGTCTACCTCGGCTCCGCAGTAAACAGGGACAATAACACCAGTACCGAAATCAAACGCAGAATCACTCTTGCCAATCGCTGTTTCTTTGGGCTCAAGAGGCAATTGAGTAATAAAGCCCTCTCTCGAAAGACTAAGCTTGCTTTATACAACACCTTAATCATCCCAGTCCTCCTTTATGGCGCGGAAACTTGGACACTACTAAAAGCGGATGAGGATGCCCTTGGTCTCTTCGAGAGAAAAGTTCTGCGTGCGATTTTTGGTCCTGTTTGCGTTGATGGCATCTGGAGGAGAAGATTCAACCACGAACTGTATGGGCTGTACAGCGGCATGAGCCTAGTCAAGCGTCTACGGATACAACGCTTAAGATGGCTAGGCCATGTAGAGCGTATGGACACCACTGCTGCGGCCCGAAAAGTCTTCGAATCTGAGCCATTGGGACAACGCACCAGAGGACGGCCCAGGATAAGGTGGCGCACACAAGTGGAGAAGGACCTCAACCAACTTGGAGTGCGCAACTGGCGGCAGCTGGCGAAAGATCGTGCTGGCTGGAGAGGCATGTTGGTTGAGGCCCAGGTCCACCCCGGACTGTAGCGCCACAAGAAGAAGAAGAAGAAGAAGTCCACTTAGTTCGCTGAACCCATTTTTTGACGGAAAGCTCATTTTCCGAGTTGGTGGTCGGATAAAACGAGCGACATTGGATGAAGATCAAATCCATCCTATCATTTTATAAAGAGAAGGCAGGCTCGCTTTTCTGATTATTTCGGAAGCACATCAGAGAACTTTACACGGTGGCGTACAACTAATACTTCAGATTATACGACAGACACATTGGATCATAGGAGGCTGGGCACTTGTGGAATCATATATTCATAATTTTGTCACTTGTCTTTTACAACGAGGTGCTGTTTCAAAGCAACGAATGGGCGACTTACCAAGGATCGGGTTACTCCACATCGTCCATTTCTGATGGCAGGCGTAGATCACTGCGGTCCTTTTCTGCTTCGTTTAGGCACGAAACGATCTAAAACAACAACTAAAACGTATGTGGCAATATTAATATGTTTGGCAACGAAGGCGGTTCACATCGAGCTTGCAGCATATCTCTCCACAGAAGCATTTCTAAATGCATTTTCAATATTCACAAGCAGACGTGGCCCATGTGAACATCTTTATTCCGGCAACGGCAGTAATTTTCAAGGCGCGAATCGTAAACTTCGACAAGACTTAGAGGCATGGCAGAACGAACATGCAAAGCAACAATTGGCACATCGTGGCACAACTTGGCATCTTATCCCACCAGCTGCACCACACCAAGGCGGATTATGGGACTATGAGCTATGAACAGTTCAATACTTTGTTAATCCGTATTGAGGCTTGCTTGAACTCCAGACCATTGGTCGCGTTATACGATGATCCAGACGACAAGATAGCATTGACTCCAGCCGGCTTTCTTACTGGAGGTATCATTGCACTTCCTGAACATACTTATATGAACCTACCTTTGAATCGTGTGAAAGAATGGAACTTAGTCCGGAGGTGGACTGAGAATATATATGGCAACGTTGGCAATAGGAATATCTCCCAACCGTATCAGAGGAATAAGTGGCGCAAGGCAGGAGAGAACGTGAGAATTGGTGATATCGTGGCCATCAAGAACGACAACCTTCCACCAGCACAATGGTGCATTGGCAGAGTGACAGCAGTGCATATAGGCGAAGATCAACTAGTTCGTGTAGTTTCCACGCAGCACTATGACAGAATCACAGGCAAAACGTTTACACGGCAGCGACCGACTCAGAGGGTTATTATTCTTCTTAAAGATGGAGATTCAGAAACTAATGTTTCAGAGGAGGCCGGGATGTTTGAGAATGAATGACTCTCCCTCTGTGTGTCAGTTTAAAAATGTATGAGTTTTGTGGACAACTTTTGCCACTTCCAACCGTGCCCTTGGTGACGCTGTTTTGACGTTAAAGAAAACAGTATTTTTTGTTTTTTTTAGAATTTAGAAAGAAGCAATGTTCAACGAATGTGTGTAGTTTAGTCTTAATTTTTGTGGCAAATATTACAACGTAATAAAGTACAGTACGGTTTCTTTAAAACAACGATTTTCATTTGCTTAAACAGTCATTACTGCTGCGCTGTAATTGGACTGTGCGAGCGGCCAAGGAACAGTCTTTAGAGAAATTCAGCGAGAAGTTGGACTCAGATGAAAGAAGTTAAATATTGTTGATGGAGTCAAATCCAATAAAGGTGTGTTTCTCTCCAACGAGATGGATATCTTGTGCAAATGGAGTGAGAGTTGCTCAATCCCGAACAAGGCACTGAAGGTGACAGTCCTGTTGTTTTAAGTGGGCGGAGAACAGTCCTTCGGTGGAGCAAATCCCTGTGGCGATTGAATCGCCAAAAATTTGCAAGTTCACCGGTGTGGAAGAAATCCGGTCAGAAATGCTTACGGTAATGGGTTAAGATGGAGTCTTTCGGCTCTCTTAGCCTGGGAATGTGCCGAGATACTGACTGGAGTAATCGTTCCTCTTTTAGAAAAGGAAGATAAGAGGATAACAGGGGATATCTCTTTTAATTCTCCCCGCTAAGGTGTTGGAAGTTCGTTCTAGATCCATGCTGAGTCCAGAGTCCAGGGTGAACAGGTTTTCGCTCCGGCAGAAGTACAACCGACCAAGTTTTTACTTTAAAAATTATACTTGAAAAGATTGGGAGTATGCTAAGCCGATCTACTGTTATTTTGTAGACTTGGAAAGGCATACGAACGAGTCCGTCGAGGTATTCAACAGGATGGGATTGATGATCCCCTGTTGAGTTCCACTCAAACTTTTCACACCAACTGTAGCAGGTTTGTTTGGGTAAATGTTAGTAAATCAATAAGTTTCCCCGTAGGCGTTGGCCATTGTGACTTCTCCTTTTCACTTTATATATGATCTGGATTTTGCAACACAGCCAAAGCAAAGTGAGCAATGTTTCACATTGGGAGCGTAAGGGTAAGTCATCTTCTTTTCGCTGATGGCTTAGTTGTTTCCGCAACCACGACGTAACTCCAGCGTGCGCTTGATGGATACGTGATCTTATGGGCTAATGTTGGAATGAAGGTGAACGCGGACAAGTCCGAAGTAATGGTCATTTTCAAAACGCCTTTCTTATGCACTCAACATGTAAGTGAAGTCTTTGAAGTTATAACAGGTGGAGAAGTTTAAGTACGTAGTCTCCTTGTAACTCCACACAACTTCTCCCAGCGATGCTCCCATCTCCGCAACCCTTCCAAAAAGTACTTGGCATCTTTGAGTTGAGGAAACAAAAAAAATTTGCTTGGTTCTAGATCCGGTGAATAAGGTGATAAGGTGGATGGTCAAGCAGTTCGAACCGCAATTCGTGGATTTTCGCCATGGCGACTGTTGAGGTCTGAGATGGTGCGTTGTCTTGGTGGAACAAGACTTTCTTTTTTTGCAAATGTGGCCGATTTTTCGAAATTTCTTCGAACAATCCAATAATGATGCGTAGTATGCTCCTGTTATAGTTTTTCCTTTTTCAAGATAGTCTATAAAAATAATTCCATGGCTGTCCCAAAAAACACTCGCCATCACTTTCCCAGCTGAATACACAGCTTTAGGTTTTTTTGGGGCCGGTTACCCCTTTTCAATACACTGTTTAGATTGGATTTTTGTTTCGGGCGTATAATGATGAATCCAAGTTTCGTCTACAGTTATCAATCGGCGCCAAAACTCGGTCTTATTGCCTCTAAACTGAGCCAACAGAGCGCTGGAAATGTTCACGCGCACGTTTGTGGTCTAGCGTAAGCAAACGCGGCACCCAACGCGCGGACAGCTTTCTCATGCCCAAATTTTGGTTTAATATATGGCAAACACGTTCTTTTGACATCTTCATAATCTCAGCTATTTCTCTAACTTTAATCCGGCGGTCGTCTAGTACCAATTGATGAACTTTAGCAATGTTATCGTTAGTGGTTACAGTTTTTGGACGCCCAGGACGTTCATCATCTTCCAAGCTCCTGCGACCACGTTTAAATTCAGCTGCCCAAAATTTTACGGTGGTAAACGATGGTGCAGAGTCACCATACACAGAGTCTAACTCATCTTTGATTTGTGAAGGCGTATTGCCTTTCAAAAATAAAAATTTAATTACAGCTCGATATTCAATTTTTTCCATTTTGGGGGAATCACCGAAATACACTCACAAAAACGACTGTCAACAGATAATGGTGCAAGAAGGCGAGTAGCTATTATAATATGCACAATTTGAAGTAGAAACTTTTTTTTCACTTGTGCCTCTAGCTTCACGTTGAGGTCGGTTATTTATCAGACAGCCCTCGTATGTAGAAAAATAAATAAAAAAATTTTGAAAAAGTCGCGTGCATCATGGTTAGGTCGGTTATTTATCAGACAGCCCTCGTATAACATGCGGGCTTACAAAAATGATGATGATGATGCAATTTCACATACATATGTTACTAATCGCCACAAAAATGTTAATGATCGGTTAAAGGTTAAATAACCTGTAGTAGTATGTCATTTAAGCAGCAGTTTATTTTACTTTATATATGGTTTCTTCGGCTTTAAAGTTCAACCTTAAGCACATAATCGTATTTGTTATAACATCAGGTAAAAGTTCTACTTGTAATTCTGGGTTAAAGGGAAATATAAACATTTTCTAATTAACAACTTTACCAGTCATATAAGACGTTGGAAACTGGGACGAGTTTCGATTTATTTTTATGACTTGATTGGTCTCCAAATGGTGAATACAGACTGAATAATATTATGTTAACCGAATAGGAACAATTTAGACGACAATTGATATATTTTTTAATTACTATCTGACTATAATATAAGAATCCCTAGAGATGGTTTTTCCACTTCGCTTTGCCCTTTTTTGGAAGGGCAACCGTACAAGTTTGATATTATTTTTTATATCTTTCATATCTTTCAATTTAATTTTCAGGAAACCAAAATATGAGTCTATCTGAAATAAATGTGTCTCTCGAAACAAAAAACAAAAAGTTCAAGTAGCCATTTCTCCTCCCTTTTTACAAATTCGGAAGTGAAATACTGTATTGCATTCTGATTGTGAAATATTTTTGCGTTGCGAAGCTATTTCAGTATTGACAGTCCATCCCACACAATTTAGATCACTGACGATTTTCGAAATTTACGTCATATTAAGTAAGAATAATAAAATATCAAGTTATTTAGCCTGGAGTCAACACCATTTAGAAGCAACTCCAGCTTATATTTTGCTCCATCTTTGGAAGAACGGAGAAGACATAGCCCCCATAATAGAACCGTGGCTTCACATTACTGGTTGATGACGAGGGGAGAGATTTAAAATCAAACGAATGCTTACGGTATATACCGTATATACATTTCCGCTAAACTCAAATTGGATGTATTTTGCTTTCCGCAATTCAGGCATTTCGCACCCCTTCGGATAGCTTTTAGCAAATAACCGAGATAAGACATGCATGCCTTAAAAAGATACAGAAAGCAATCGTTTGTTAATATAATACAAGCACAACTTACAAAAATGTCGATGGAACTTATACGGATTCTAGGGAGAGTCAGATATTACCTTTTAAAGAAAAGTTCAAGAGTAACTGCAAGAAACAGTATTTTAAACGGGAGTATGACACCGCAGTCAAAGAGCTCCCACAACATTTAAAATTGAAACCAATCTTTATCAGTTATAACATTAATGCGAAAGTTCATACAGCTCAGTGGGTTGGTCTGGAGAATTGCTAAAAAATCATATAGTATCATATGGTCAGTTACGATCAAGCTGTAGTTTTATCTCTGGAACAATTTAAATAGTCCATCAATTAAAAACAAATCCGATTGATTACTATCTGCAGTAGCTAACGAACAACTATGATGACTTGTTGTTGTTGTTGGTTGAGGCCCAGGTCCACCCCGGACTGTAGCACCATCCGAAGAAGAAGAAGAATTGAACTTGTTCCCGACATATATTTAGTTGAGAGCGTGAATTTACATATGAGACACATTTCGCACTCGTTCAGTTACTTGTAAACTGAACAGTATTATCAAATGGGACAGAAACAAAAGATGTAAATTTCCCATTCTCGCTATGTGTATAAAATCAGTACTTAGTTGGAAAGCTCACATACTACAGTTCGCCAAATAAGTTGCGAAGTGTCTAGGTTTCTTAAAACGTATAAGAAAAGAAAGAAAGACATCTCTACACCTACTGAATAGAATTCAAGAGCGAAAAATAAAACTCATTAAAGACAATGATATTGCTAATTCAATCGGTTCTTTATAACACCATCTTTATCCCTCTTTTCTCGCTGTTTTAAAGAAGATGCTCAAATGAATTATCCAGCTTCATTCCTCCACTTCAAGAATTTACCCGCAATACACGCTCCACTCGAGTATGAGAGTAGCGTAGTACAGATTTACCTACTCCTTCTTTCCATGGCGCTACGGTCCGGGGTGGACCTGGGGCTCAACTAACATGCACGATCTCTCGCCAGCTTACTTCAATTGGTTGAGGTCCTTATGCACTTGTGTGCGCCATCGCGACCTATACCGACCTCTGTTTCGTTGTCCCAATGGCTCGGATTCGAAGACTTTTCTAGCCCGAACGGTGGTGTCCATACACTCTACATGACCTAGCCATCTTAAGCGTTGTATCCGAAGACGCTTGACCAAAGTTCGTCTTGGAATCTTCTTCTTGAGACGCTATTAACGCAAACAGGACCACAAATCGCATGCAAAACTTTTCACTCGAAAAGACTAAAGGGCTTCGTCATCCGCTCTTAGTAACGTCCAAATTTCGGAGGACTGGGATGATCAAACTGTTATACCAAACCAGTATAGTCCTTCGAGAGAGGGATCTATTACTCAATCCGCTTTTAATAACGTCCGAATTTCGGAGGTTTGGGATGATCAAACTGTTATACAAAAACAGTTTAGTCCTTCGAGAGAGGGCTCTATTACTCAATGGCCTCTTGTGCCAAAAGAGGGTTAGCAAGACTTATATTGCGTTTGATTTCGGTACTGATGTTGTTGTCCCTATTTACCGCGGAGCCGCGGTAGAAGAAGTCCTCGAAGTTTCTGCTGGCTCGTAGTACGCTCTGTCCGAGACGTCGATGTTGTGTCTCCTTCCTTGATGAAAACAGACACTTCTTGCTCTCATTTATCTTCAAACCCATTTTATCTGCTTTTAGGCACAATCTTCTCAAGTATAACGTTGAAAGAGTCACATGACAGCACGCCGCCTTGTATGAAACCTCTTTTGTCATTAAATATCTCGGTAAGTTCGTTACTGACCTTGACGGAGCAGCGAGTTTTCCATCGTCATCTTCCAAAAATCTGTAGAGGTTGGTAGGAATGCCAAGACTAGACATGGCACTGTATACCTCGTCTCTATGCCCGCTGTCATATGCGGCCTTAAAATCGACGGAAAGGTGATGCGTCGATCTGTATTTCTTGGGTCTTTTCCAGGATTTGCCGTAAAGTGAAGATCTGGTCTATTGCGGACTTCCCTGGCCTGAAACCATACTGATAAGGACCTAACATGTTGTTCACAAACGATTTCAGGCGTTCACACAGTATGGCAAAATATCTTATAAACTAATAGGTGCATCAGGGCATATACAATATACACATATGTATGTTAAGCATATAAATGCCATATACGTCATAATGCACACGTCAGTATGTTACGCACATAGTTAAGGAAGGTATTATTTTACAATTTTACATAGTTTAGTTTTAAGGATAGGTTAGGCTTAGGCAAAAATAAGACATACTCCCAAGTTTTTGTATTGTAATTTTCTTGGAATAGTAAAGCGTTTTCTTATTCAACATATTACAACATATGATGCCAAAAGGCACTGTGAAAGTAAGGTAGATATAGATTAGCTTAGAGCACCTGTTAAGGGTCAGTAGGTCAAATTTAAGAATTAGTGTTAAGATTAAGAAACCTAGTTTTAAGTTTTTTCCTAGAATTAAGACACCAATGTCAAAATGAATCTAATGAAAATACGAAAAAAGGGTCTTATAAGCAATGTTGTGGAGACTGATCCCTCGGTAGTTTGCACAGGCGGAGGGGTCTCCTTCTTTGTGGACCGGATAAACTACGCTGAGATTCTACTCGACGGGCCTGCTTTCCTCCAACCATATCTTAGAGTTGAGCTGGTGCATGCACTTAACCAGGTCATCTCCAGCTGCTTTAAACAGTTCTGCGACTTCAGCCTCGATATTTATATTTTCGTCTAAATCGGGGGACGGAAATCTTGTCTGTCATCGTTCAAGTTGAATGGCACATGTTGCATAAAGATGGAATTTAAGCCACTTAAGAGGCTGCAGAAATCTTTCCAGGTTTACAAGTATCAATTGCGACTCTACTACCATTTGTCCATTTTAGTCCCGGCAGGTTTTGGCCCGAGCCCTATAGCTCCCGGATAGCTATTTCACTTTTCGAACTCCATTCTTCTCCATGTCTTCGACGACGCGCTTCTCATACTCTCTATTTTACCTACTGAGAGGCCGGTTCTTTTCTCTTCGTAGAGCTCAAGAACAGCTCTCGTTGTATGATGCCGCGTTGCCTTGTACACCTCCTGTTTAACTGCATGTAACAGATTTCCACGATTTTATATGCCTGTTAAAAATAAATATTCCGATATGTGTAACATCAGGATACGCTGAGTAATACTCTACATACGATGTGCCCACATCGTACGAAAATTGCACTGTTCAAAATAATTCTCCAACGACAGTCAAAGAATAAATAAAATATATTGATTTTACTTTAAATAACATACTGTGTATGAATATACCAACATAAAGATGTAATAATAAAACAAGAAGCAAAAGTACCTGCTAAAAGACTTTCGGGATTCTGGAAAATCGAGGATTTTTCTTATAGCGGTAACCGCAGACAATAATCATTTTATAATTGGCAACTGTTATTTATTTTCCATTTTTATCCGACTTAATAACTTCCTCGAATGAAACATAAAATAAACTTCTGTTACGAAGTTATTTTGCTTTAGTTAAGTTTTTTTGGAAAGTCTTCGCAAAAATCAACATATATTAATACTTTCCTCTAAAATGAGTTGATTTTTTTGTTTCTAAGGTATTTAATGAAAGTTACAAATCATTTTTTTAATTTTTATATAGTTAAATAAGATAGTTGCCCCTTATTTAATTACAACTTTTGAAAACATTTGTTAACCCTTTAGTGCTGCTTTTCCTTGGTTTCGCATTCTGGCTTCGATTTCTGGTCGGAAATGTCTAATAAGACCTGTAAATCCAATTTTTTTTATTATTATAAATAAAAAATAAAAAAGTTGCATTCGTTTACCTTGTACTGGCCAAGCGGCTCCATCTCCTAAAGCACAGATAGTATGGCCCTCAATTTGTTTTGAAATTTCCCATAACATATCTATTTCACTTGGTTGGGCATTACCTGACACAAACCTGTGAATAAATTCATAAAGTTTGATATTTTTTTTTGTTTTAAGATAAGACAAACCTAGCCATAATTTTGTTCATCCATCCAATACCTTCTCGACAAGGAGTGCATTGCCCACAACTTTCATGTTTATAAAACGATATCAGACGAGCTATCGCCTTAATTATGTCAGTTGATTTATTCATCACAATAATTGCTGCCGTACCGAGAGATGTTTGGCATGCAATCAACCCATCGAAATCCATAATTGCAGTATCACAAACCTGTTTTGGAATAACAGGTGTAGAAGACCCGCCTGGAATAATACCAAGTAAATTATCCCAGCCACCAATAACACCACCAGCGTGTCTTTCAATTAACTCCTTGAGTGGAATAGACATCTCTTCCTCAACGGTACATGGTGTATTTACATGTCCGGAAATATTAAACAACTTCGTCCCCGAATTACGGCTTCGTCCAAAACTTGCAAACCAATTTCCTCCTCGTCTGCATATTGTAGGCGATACTGCAACTGTTTCAACATTGGTTACAGTCGTGGGGCATCCGAATACACCCACATCTGCTGGAAACGGTGGCTTTAGTCTCGGCTTGCCTTGCTTTCCTTCAAGTGACTCAATAAGAGCGGTTTCTTCGCCACAAATATAGGCACCAGCTCCTCTATGCATAAAGATATCAAAGTCATACCCAGACCCGCACGCGTTTTTTCCAATTAATCCAGCCTGGTATGCTTCCGCGATGGCCAATTGCATGTTTGAAGCCTCGTTATAAAATTCGCCACGAATATATATGTAAGCGCTTTGAGCACCCATTGCACGTCCAGCAATTAAACATCCCTCCACCAATTTATGCGGATCATGCCTCATGATCTCTCTGTCTTTGCAAGTTCCAGGTTCACCTTCATCAGCATTTACGACTAAATACTTTGGCCTTCCATCAGATGGTTTATTCATGAAGGACCATTTCATCCCACTCGGAAAACCTGCACCTCCACGTCCTCTAAGACCAGAAGTTTTGATTTCATTGATGATCCAGTCCGGGCCTTTCAAAATAATTTCTTTAGTTTTATACCAATCACCTCGTTTTAAAGCTCCTTTTAGGCGCCAATCATGTCGACCATAAAGATTTGTAAATATGCGATCTTTGTCTGACAAAGGTCCAAATGTGGTTTTAGTTTGTGGTGGGGGTGTACCAGGTGGTGGAGGCTTAGTACTTTGGGTTCTAAAGCAAGTAATAGTTCCTGAAAATAATTAATATATAAATGTGTAAAAAGACAACGATAAATAAAAATTCGCAGATCCACCACATACAATTTGTCAGTTTTCAATATTTTATATTTTTCTTATTTTTTAATATCGCTGCTTAATATTGTTAACAAAACTCAATATTAGTAAATTGTGAGAAAATTTCGTTCAATTTTTAAAGATCCTGAATCCAGATGACGGTTTAGTTAGATGATTAGTTCGAAGCCCCGGTGGCTTTAATGCATGTTTATAAATTCAAATAAAATAGTTATTTCACAGGACAGGGTAAAAGTGAACATCTAACTTATACTTATCCGAGCACACGTAAGGCTAAATACACGTATATCCAGTATACGGTACAAACCCAGAAGAATTTCTTATGCACCTGTGTGCATAAGGGGAAAAATAGTTGAATAAGGCACCGTTAATGTCTATATAATTCGTCAATGTTACAGCACATTTATTTAACCGAAGTAAATTTAATATATAATACATTAGTTCTTCGGGTAATATTTATTTTGATACTTAAAGTATATTATTGCTCACAAATTGCTTTCCGAAGCTGGGTTTATCGATTTTCTACGTTCATGTTGATGTCAGTTGTTAATATTTGAGTTTTTAATATATCTCCAAAATAGTAGAACGTTACAATCAAAAGCATTTTTTTGTGATTTATTTTCAGATTCGTATGTGTATTGTTTGGAAACTAGAGGAGACAAAAGGAGGAAGTAAAAGATATGGCCTCAGTGAAAAGCTGCATTAGTGTAGTCTTTTAACGGTCAAGCACGATAGTTGTAATGATGACGATTTGTAGATGTATATCCACAGGTAGTTTAATAAAATCACAATGCACCAACAGGTACATAAATATTAAAATGCGAAATATTCTATTGTTTCAAGATAGGACAATGTAAGGGTGTCTTTTAGCAAGATAGTTTCAACAAAAATAGGGCTCATACTGTCAAGACGTGGTTACTCTACAAGGTATCCAAATTGAAAGCTTCACCAAAATTATTTGTCAAAAATTTGGAGCTACAAACTCAAGAATAATTATTGTTGCTTATCTTGGTATAGTAAATTCTTTGGATTATTACAAAATGGATAACATTTTGATTAGTTTTGTAACAATTGATACATGAAATAAAAATAAACAATGTTTTGATTTCACAATTTTGTATAATTAAGGCTTTATACAACTTACTTCGTGAGAATGTGTACGTACATAATTGCTCGATGTGTCTTACATTTCATTCTGTCTCCCGTTGCATCCGAAACAACCCAATTTAACTTGAATAAATATATTTTTGTCACTTACAATATACATAAAAGTAATCTATCAGAATGATACTCAAACTACAAAGTAAATTAATTCGTTTTTTCCTTACATAAATTGGATGAATAGAATTATTTTTCTTGATATGGTGTATATGCGAACATAAACTATTAAGTTATTACATAACAAAACAATGCATAGTAAAGCTAGCACGCATTCAATAATTTAGTTATACATTTAATCAATTTCGAAACATGGATCTCCTAAGAAATTTCTGGTGCACTATATTTACCTAAATATGACTTCGGAGCAAAGTTAAACCGAGAAATTACACCAGCCATCTTTCGTTGAATACCACAAATCTCAAACAACTTTCATCTGGGTATTACTACGGCTACAACTAAGTCCCTGTCATAGATATTCAACTACCTAATATCCATTCCAAAAGTCATTTTTTTATGTTTTGAACAGAAAGAAGAACTGAAAGAGATAGTCATCGCTTACCACTTCTGACAACCTAGCTTGACGAAGTTATTTGACAGAAGTTCTTATAACCTTTCCAGGCACGGGAACTGTCGACATTGGAACTGTTGGCACGGGTAGATTCCTGAAACCAATAAGGAAGGAGATGGTTGACTGACCAGCTGATTAAACAGCTGATTTCTCGTGCGTTTATCAACCGTTTGAGTGTTATTTACGAATTGTGGTGAATACAGCCTAATTTCTGAAAGTTATATACGTGACATCGAACATTTTCTCATTTTACTCACACCTGTTGACGTTTCCCCACCATTTTCATTCCGAATTCCGAGTTAAGTGTATTAAGATCAAAATAAGAATTAATTTACTTCTGGTGTTACCTATTCGGCAATATAACGCATAGAAATGAAATTTATATTCCAATAATTTCGAGTACTCATTACGAAAAGTGTAATACAGAAAAACATAAGAAACCTAACCTTATATGTACATCTATGATAGGCAACCGCTTAAAGAACAAACGTTAAATGTAGGTGATGCAAAAAAAAAAACAATTTCGTGTGCTTTTGAAAGTTGAATTTTTTATCAATCAAAATACCAATATACTTACTCAGTGCTCAGACTAGTCTATATATACAGATTTAATATTTAGGTGTACATTATTAAATACAAAATAGTCTCTTCGTCTGGTGGCTGTGTGATGTGGGAACAGGGTAGGCACTGATTGGTAATGCCCATCTGTTGGCAATGCCCATCTGTTGTAACTGTCTAAACTCTTAACTGTCAACTTGCTAAACCTGTAAGTGCGACCTCCGCCCAATGGGTATAAAACAGGGCCTGTTCCTCCAGGTTGGGCGTGTGCTTCGGGGTTACTGCCCGGCTACATTAAAAAATACCAGTTACGAAGCGACCGAATTCCTCGGACACGGATGAATACACTGTTGACGACCCTCGCAAACGTACAAAGGATAATGATTTACGGATCTGCACGTGGAATGTGAGGTCCCTAAACATACCACGTGCAGCCGAACAAATTGCGGAGGCCCTTGACTACTACAAAGCAGATATCACCGCAATCCAGGAAGTGCGGTGGGATGGGCCGGGCAGAAAGAAGATGAAGAACTGCGAAATACATATACTACAGCGACTGCTACAGGGAGAGAGGGCAGCGCCTATTCGGATGCGGATTTGTTGTTAAGGCAGACTTAGGCAAAAAGTCTTAAGCTTCCAATACATAAGCGAACGCCTCATAACAAATATAAGGAAATATAAGCCTCATATGCGCCCACACCCCGACAGATGAAAAAGATGACAGCAGTAAAGAAGACTTCTATACGATAGATGCGACGACACCAAGATCGTTCTGGGAAATTTCAACGCTCAGCTGGGAAGAGAAGAAATCTTTGATAAAGTAATTGAAAGATACAGCCTGCACGCCAACACCTCCGGAAACGGACTCAGGCTAGTTGACTTTGCCTTGAGGCGAAATCTCTCTTTGGCCAGCACGCGGTTTCCACACCTCAACATTCATAAAGGGACCTGGGCGATCACCTAATCAATCAACCGTCAACCAGATTGATCATGTTGCGATCGACGTCAGACACTCCTCCAGTATTCTCGATGTCCGAACCTTCCGAGGCGCCAACATCGACTCGGATCATCACCTTGTTGTAGCCAAGGTTAGAACACGGATATCGAGATAGCAACGCAGTCGATATAGGCCAAAACGGTTTGACGTCGGAAAGCCACAATCGCTACAGATCGCTAGGATCTTTGCCGACCGAGTCTACCTAAAACTCTCGCAAAGTTCGACGCTGCTTGCACTAACAATAGAAGAAGAGTGGAAACGTTGTCAAAAAGCCATCAAAGAAGCTGCCACTGATGTGCTGGGTTTCACGCCACCACCCAGAAGGAACCCATGGTTTGACTACGAGTACAGGCAGGCACATGCAGCTAAACAGGAGGCCTACCAGGCAACGCTGCATCGGACAACGAGAGCTGTTCGTGAGCTCTACGAACAGAAAAGAAGGGAAGAGGAAAAAGAGGTAGCATGAGAGGCGCGCGGTCGAAGAGATGGAGAGGTGTTATGACGGGAATGAGGTTCGAAAGTCTTACCGAAGGATGAAACATCTATCTGGTGGATATAGGGTTAGGACCGAATCGTAATCGATGCTGAGAATCTGAAAAGATTATTTCTGCAGACTTTTAAATGGCGATGACGGCCCAAATCCCTGTTAGGCAGAATGTTCCACTCAATTTGGACTATGATAGGCAAGATTTCCGTCGGACCCAGAATATTGACGTCTCGGACAGAGCGTCACTATGGGAAGCAGACATTTCGAGGTAGTCAAGGACTTCGTCTATCTCGGCTATGCGGTGAATAGGGACAACAACATCAGTACCGAAATCAAGCGCGGAATCACTCTTGCCAATCGCTGTTTCTTTGGGCTTAAGAGGGAATTGAGTAATAAAGCCCTCTCCCGAACGACCAAAGTGACTTCCTACAACTCCTTGATCATCCCAGTCCTGCTTTACGGCGCAGAAACCTGGACGCTACTAAAAGCGGATGAGGAAGCCCTTGGTCTCTTCGAGAGAAAAGTTCTGCGTGCGATTTTTGGTCCTGTTTGCGTTGATGGCATCTGGAGGAGAAGATTCAATCACGAACTGTATGGGCTGTACGGCGGCATGATCCTAGTCAAGCGTCTACGGATACAACGCTTAAGGTGGCTAGGCCATGTAGAACGGATGGACAACGCCGGTCCAGACCGAAGAGTCTTCGAATCCGAACCACAGGGACAACGCAACGGAGGACGTCCTACACTGATATGGCGCACACAAGTGGTAAAGGACCTCAACCAACTTAGAGTGCGCAATTGGAGGCAGCTGGCAAAAGATCGTGCTAGCTGGAGAGGCATGCTGGTTGAGGCCCAGGTCCACCCCGGACTGTAGCGGCATCTGAAGAAGAAGAAGAAGAAGTATATCATTTCCCCTCTTTGAACAGCTGATTCGAGGCAGTTTCGCCGATGAGCTGCGTAATCAGCTGATTAGTTTCCCTCCCTTACTCAAAGATTTCTGCTAAAAATTCCACCACGAAATAATGGCAGACATTGGAGGCGTTCATAAATTGTATCATTAAGACAGTATTATATATATTATAATAAATTCTGAAACAATAATATGACACGAATATATATTGAACACAATAACATATAGTATTTTGGAATTCCCAAATAATTACTAAACTACTATCACAATCTTCGAATTCTAAAAACTGATATCTTATTATCATATTATAGTTGGTAACAAATATTATGTTTGCTAAAGTAATCCTCATATATTGATACTTTTTTTTCTAAAGGATACTAAGAAAGCAACTCAAATATGTAAATATGCCCTTTTTCCGAAACAGTTCAGTCTTTTTATTGAGTTGTTATATTTATATTACAAAATTATATATTACTATTGTCACTCATAGCCATTTTTAGATAGGTTAACCAACAAGAAGTTTAAGTGAAATAGGAGGGACTAATTCATTAATTAGGCTATTTTTTTATATTGAGATTTCATATTCATAATGGAATCATATGTTTTTCAAGGCGGAGGTTTGCATTTAGCTATATAAAAATGTTTTTCAACTTACCTTCATTTAATTTTTATTCTTAAAAGCGGTTGCCTGGACAACTATCACCGATGTATTAGGTTAGGTTTCCTTATGTTTTTCCGTATTACACTTTTCATAATGAGTGATCGAAATTATAACTACAAATTTCATTTTCTATTATTTATATACTGCCGAATGAGTTACACCAAAATTACAATAATCTTTATTTTGATTTAAATACACTTAACTCGGAATACCAGATGAAAAGAAATCCGTCTGTATCAGAAATAAAAGTTCCATCATAATAACTAATTTTTTAGATAACATAGTATTTAAAGTGTCGATGACACTGAAATCATAAACAATTTCCTATAGTTATTTACGAACGCAATCTGTTGAATATATAACAATATGGCTGACGAATTCACGAATTGTGGGCAATTTACGAATGTTTGACACTATTGAGGGCAAACATTCACGAATTAGCGGCCATGTTGTTTTTTTGGAGGGGAGACGTAAAGAAGTGTGAGTAAAATGAGAAAATGTTCGATGCTCCGTAAATGAGTTCCGGAAAATTCGTAAATAAAACTCAAACGGTAGATGGACGAAGGGAAAATCAGCTGTTTAATCAGCTGTTCAGTCGACCATCTCCTTCCTTATTGTATCTGTTTGACACTATTGAGGGCAAACATTCACGAATTAGCGGCCATGTTGCTTTTTTGGAGGGGAAACGTAAGCAAGTGTGAGTAATATGAGAATATGTTCGATGCTCCGTAAATGAGTTCCGGAAAATTAGGCCTATATCCACCACAATTCGTAAATAACACTCAAACGGTACATGGACGAAGGGGAAATCAGCTGTTGTATCAGCTGTTAAGTCAACCATCTCCTTTCTTATTGGTTTCTGACGCCAACAATAAGGCAAATGGTATAAATCAGCCAATATTCGTAATGCGTGTGCATTTTGAGATTAAAACTCTAAATAAAATTGCTTCAGTACTACTAATTAAAACGAAGATAAAATGAGCTGTATGTAGCTAATTGCAAATGTATGAACACGACTTAATTGAATTGTAAGCCGAAAATGCTTGTCGCTTTTCTGCGTGTGAAGTGGACATTACATCAAAATACCTACTTTAATTACAATTTACAACTTCGTAAGGTAAAAATAACTGATATTTGGATGTGATATGGCCTTGAAGGAGCGTTGCGATCACAATTAATATTATAGATTAATAATTTTTTCAGATGTTATCATCATTCGTAGGTTAAATGCAGTAAATCGTAATATTCAGTGCAATGTTTCGACCATGAAGCATAGATATATGGAATGGTACTCTCGTGTTAAATATCTCATACACGGATTTTCGACCGTTACCACTATCAAATCATCGACTTGCCTTCATTTTTAAGAAAATACATGGATTTGCGACCATTGGTGTTGTAAATCTACTGATCGGCAATCCTCTGTCAAAATGTTGTCGAAAATTCAGGAATTTTGTTAAGGTATGGCTGAGTCTGAAGGGATTTCTTAAAAACTACAAAATGCCTGGATTGAATACTTAATCGCGATGGGTTTAAAACTCCCTTTCATCTTTGTGAGCAACCATCTATGTCAAAATGTGGTTGAAAATACAAAGATTTTGTAAATGTGCGATGTTGCCCAAGGGATTACTCATACAATCACAAAATCCCTTGCTTGCAAATGGTATTTTTGAAATGAGGGGAAAAACTGGAAGAGATGAGTATTTCTTTTGCGGCTTGGTTTGTCTGTGGAGCCCAATAGGTTCCATGATAACAGTTATCCAAAATCTGAATAAAAAGTGCGTTTGAGTATGCGTAAAAATAGCTCTGAAACCACGTAGTTCATTTAATAGGGCAAGTGAACTTTTCAGTCGATGACGCCTGTTGGTCTGTGGCTCAATAACTCAGTGACTTCTGCTGTCTATTTTTGTTTACAATCACATTAACGTACCTTTGAAACTTAGGGAATTACCCCAGGGATAACAAAGTTAAAAATGTTGTCAGCTGCAAAAAAAAGGTTAATAATTCTTAGTGGGATAGGTGTTGTTGTATGGCTGCTCTTTCGATATACTATAGGAAAAGGGATTATAACTGTAAACGGTTTTTTCTTGTCTAGTGTTTTTGTTTATTTATTAATCGAGGATTGAAATTAGTTTCAGATGGAGAACATTACCCGGGCTCCAGGCACACCTGTGTTGGTAACAGTCTTTTATGAAGCGCTCTGTCCCGATTCAAAACATTTTATAACGAAACAATTATTGCCTGCATACAAATCGGCTTCCACATTATTTGAAGTAGTTCTGGTTCCATATGGAAAAGCCTCTGTAAGTAATATCTTTTAAAACAGGAGTAGACGGAGGCAGTAATGCCGGGTATCCAATTGTTCATTAGAATGTACTAAAGACTTGCTTTTAAGCTACGTTGATAGCACAAAATGGTTAATATTCGGTAACAGTCAATCGGATCTGTTTAATTGATATTTGATGAACAAACTCAAAAGAAAACTTAACTTTCTCTTACAAAATACCGATGAATGTGCATGACAGATATCGCAGTGCGCTTAAATTTGTGTACAATGTTTTTCGTACCATCGTGTGGTGCTAAAGAAAATTGAATAGTGAGTGTTTTGTACATTGCAAAGAGCAAGTGGTCAGAAAAAAAACTTATACATTTTTTTCATGTTATTTGGAATATGTAATGAGTCACAGAAAGACATGTGTACGTTTTCATTGAGGTATAAGCGTTTACAGTTGACTTAATATGTGGACCGCCCCTCGTCTCTGATTTTTGTTCCCGTGGTTTAATATTATGGGACATTAATATGACCGATAAATTCAGTGAGCATGTGTCGGGCTTAAATTTACATTTCCTATGAAAGTCAGGAAGTCGGTTTATAAACCATATCCCTATGTTGGTTGCTCCGGAAATTATTCGGAAAAAGCAATTGGTATCATAAAATGTGACATACCATGAATATAATTTTTCTCATAACCTTATATTATATATGTATAATGCGTTTCAGCATACTAATAGTTATCATTGTCGGAAAAAGTATAATTCATAAGTATTATGACAGATATTGTTATCAGAAAATGATAATAAAGCACGCGGCAGTTAATTTTATAATATAATTTAACGTATTGTGGTGGTTGTCGACAAGTCATTGTATTCACGCTTGTTTTTTGGAGCACGGAAATGTAGATAATATTGTTTGGTCTCTGAAGCAATTCAATTGGAAGGCGCTTCATTCCACAGGGGTCCAGGGCTTAGCTTCTTCCGAATGGTAACAATTTGCAAAGATTCTTCATTGACGTCATATTTAAGTGTTGTCTGCAATTAGAAATAGGTGACGCCGAAATTAACGAGGGTCCAGGAAGGGAACATAAACCTCCAGCGTATGAGTCCATATATTTAGATCTCAGTAACGCTATGAGAGTTGAATACTCTTCGGGTTGGAACAGTGTTGTCGATGCGCTCTAAATCGTATGCCTTGAATCGGTAGAAATCTTCCTTTTCGTATGTCGCTGTACAGTCCGTACAGTTGGTTAAATCTCCTTTAAAAAACCATCAACGCAACCAAGATTGGACGTAGAACTTTTCTCTCGAAAAGACTTTTTCATCTGTTCTCAAGATTTCCCTGACTTCTGCGTCATAAAAATTTATAATTTTAATTCCTTTAGAAGAGAACTCTACTACTCAATTGCGCCTGCCAAGAGACTTTCTGCTTCAATTCTTGATACTAATCTTATTCGGAGGTTCTAGATATAGGTATATTGGAATTAACTGACAATGATATAATTAATGCTTTGCAAAACATTAATCTTAATGACTGCCCAGACCCCGATGGAATCCCGGCAGTTATTTGAAAAAAGTGTTGGAGTCTTTTTATAAACCTCTAAAAATTATTTTTAATCAATCTCTGTTATATGGTGAATTCCTGGATGAATGGAAGTATTCGTTTTTAACACCCATTTATAAAAGCGGTTTGAAGCAAAAAGTAGAAAATTATCGGGGAAGATCATGCTCTTCTAACTTGTCTTTATTTTCAGATTATATCTTCGCAAATTTAGAAAATCGATTACAAGTTGATGTACTTTACACGGATTTTTCGAAAGCCTTTGAATAAGTACATCACACTTTACTTTTAAACAAGCTTAAGTCTCTGTGAATTCATTCAGTAATGCTGAAATGGTTCTCCAATTACTTAACAGGGAGAAAGCAATTGGTAAAAATCGATAATCTTAAATCACGCTTAATAAATGTAACATCGGGCGTGCCACAAGGTAGCCATTTGGGCCCGTTACTATTTCTTTTGTTCATAAACGATGTTCATGATATATTTAATTACTGCAAAATTCTAACATTCGCCGACGACTTTAAATTATTTTTATCAATTAATAAATAAACGATTGCATTAAGTTTCAGTCGGATAAACATATTTTAGCGAAGTGGTGTAAACATAATGCTTTAGATCTTAATATTACTAAATGTAAAATTTTCGCGGCATGTAGAACAAAATTAAACGTAAATTATATTCCTATGAAGAACTTCCTAGCTATGGCGAAAGATGCAAAACAACTGGCTTGCAAACCTTAAGTTTCAGGCGTAAGGCAACGTCAGCCATGTTTATTCGCAATATTATTAATTATTATATAAATTCACCAGAATTACTTTTTCTCATGAATTTGTATGCTCCCCAAAGATCTCTTCGGGTGAGAAACTTACTGTTTAATAAAAGACATAGAACTAATAATGGTTGCAATGAACCCATTCCCAGGTGTATTAAAACGTTTAATGAGCTTTGCAACGAAATATTAGTTTGTCACGATCAGAGTTTAAGATGATTCATTGTCTGTTGACTAATATTGTTTATTTGAGGTAATCTGTGAGTTGAAAAGTCGGTAGATGATCCTAAGTCGCGCAGCAAACATCTGCTGTGTAAAGCTGAGAGTTAACACTGAGAGAACGTAGTGTTTTTGTGTTACTCTGTTATGGAAATCTTAAAACTATTCGTACTATGTATTTGAAAGCCCATTTAGGCGAAGTCTTTTACTACCTTTGTGTAGATGCCTACGGTGACATTCCGGCCGAGTCGTCGATGTTGTGTATCCTTTCTCGATGGCAACTTATACTTCGACAGATGTTTTAGAAAAGCCTTATTCTCTACTCAATATGGTACTTGAGTAACTAAGGCGTCTAATCTTGACTTATTTATACCTCTTGGGAAAATTATCAAGCCAGGTGATGAGGGTTGGTCTCTCTGAGAGCTTCCAGACTTCTCGAATCCTAAAGGGTTGATTGCCATTCAAGCTTTTCGACGTAAAACTCTTGTGGTCTTGCTTTAGATCATTGTCTTATCGAAATCTGTGTTCCTAACTGGGCTATTCAGCCCTATTCTGACATTGTATCTTTTCATTCGAATACATTTTTCGCATTCTGACTTTCAAATGAAATGTATTAATTATCGAATGCACACTTCAATGAATTCGACATTTACCATATTAGCTGTTTGAAATTTTATACACAATTGGAATAAAATTGTAACCATAGTAAAATACAATGGAAGTTGTTTTATTTATTACTAATGAAAACGCTGGTTGGTCCAATTTGAATGCGATTGCGACCTACATACGTTCATAAAGTCACGATACAATTTATAAAATGTAAAGATGCCACAAAATATCTGTACTTACATGTTAAGCGAAGGTAAACGAAGGAAAAATAACTGCCGAAAGAAAAATGACGTTTCATTCGTATCATTCGAATGTCAGAATAGCCTGAAAAATTAACTTTCGAATGATAGAGTGAACTTTCGAATCGTTCGAATCTCAGAATACAATCTGTTTAAATTCGATTAACTTTTGAAGGATTATTCGAATCGTTTGAATATCAGAATAAGGCTGATTGCAAGGAAATTATCCGAGTCAACATTAGCTTCTTGAAGGTAGCGATTATATGCTAGGAAGAGGTTTTGCAAAGGATGCTACTTTTCGTATTACATATTTGTGACTACTGTCGAAACGAATAAAACATCTGATATGCGTTTTCCGAATGAATACGTTACCCATTGAGTACGAAACTAATGATAAAGTACCCACCAAAAATGGATATTCGAAAATAGAATACGCTGCATAGAATATTCAAATTGAGTAAAATCTCGTTTTAATATAAATACGCTGATAACATGTTCTGAAGAAAGAGTGAGAGTGATTCTTTAGGTGGGAAGAAGTAAATCTAATACTGTAATGCTGTGTATTTTAATCATGAATACTCGTTTC
Source organism: Eristalinus sepulchralis (assembly GCA_944738645.1). Taxonomy (NCBI): domain Eukaryota; kingdom Metazoa; phylum Arthropoda; class Insecta; order Diptera; family Syrphidae; genus Eristalinus; species Eristalinus sepulchralis. The sequence continues at coordinate 19,440,813 of OX122886.1, forward strand.
TTTCTTAATTGTATTATGGAATTCAACCTGGGATCTTCGGTGTGTGCGAACCAGTTCGCAGGAGATATGAATATTGTAACAGATTTTGAATCAAAAAACAGACACAAGAAAGGTTTTATGGGATATTCATGCCAAAATATACCTCTTCGCGAGTTATTTAATAAAAATTATCGGTTAACGACTTTCAGTGCGAGAATAATTTTATATTTGTACTGTAGTTCCATAAGCACATAAAATCAAAGAGACTAACAGTTATAAAAAAAAATAATACTCCAATATAACAAGAAAATACAAAATGTTCCCATTTTCTTTTTTCTATGCATTTGTTTATTTTCGTATTTCCAATTTTTACAGTTAAAATATTTTGTAATAAGTATTGTCTAGACTTCTCTTAGTTCAGATGGAACTCTTCAATTCGACTGTCAACATGGTCCTCTAGAGTGCCAAGCTAACATTTACCATGCATGCGTAATAGATACTGTTACAGATAAAAGAAAAAGACTTGAAACTATTGCTTGCATGATAAAGGACAACCGCCTTCCGAAAGAAGCTTTCTATAGGGTAAATACTAATAGTAGATTTTTACATTAATTAATTTTTGCATATATCCTTCTATAACTTTGAAATTGCTACCAAATTTTATCAACTGAAGTGTGCTCACGATAGTAAATTGGACGAGATGGATTCTATTCAAAAATGCCATGACACAAGGCGTGGGAGCGAGCTACTTAAACTAAACGGCGAAGCTACTCACGCATTAAGGCCTCCTGTGTCGTTTATTCCAACAATCACGATAGATGGATCACAGGGCAAACAGGCAGCAATTTTGAAAAATCTAATAGGAGAAATATGTAAAGCAGCTCAAGAGGAAAAATCAGCTTACGAAATCTGTAAAAATAATTAAAGGTTATTCTATGCTAAATCAGTTTGTTTCATTTAATTTGTTACTGGTTATTATTGCTGACTAATGCAAAATAGTGACTGTTAATTTCGGCGTTGAAGAGCAGAACAGCGGTAAGTTAGCGGTTTAGTGGTTATTCCGTTCTTTTTCGTCGACCCTATTACAGTATCGCGAAGAAAACAAATAGCGGTAAAGGTGATTACATTTCAACAATATAATCGCCCCAATTACGAAAGTCGTTAAATGACAGGTCGTTAAACGACTCATGGAATTTCGTATTACGAATGACGTGAAAGCAGTCGTTTTTCGTCAAAAAAGGACATCCGACGGTTTACCCTTTGTTGAGTGACGTTTGTCGTGTACCGGTATTCTGATTTTTGTTTGTTTATTGTATTAAAACGACAAGTAAATCGACGGAATAAGTCTTTTGGGTTTTCGTGAACGCCTTAATGGGAAATATGGAAAGTAAAGCAAAAAATTGAGTTTTATTTTTTCTTTTTAATTTAATTGGTTTGAAAAAAATATTTTGAAAGGCTTACAGTTTCTAATCCAAAACAAATAAAGCGGCTGGTTGAACTGATGGAGGAAAATACCAATTTAGCAACAAATTTTAAGAGAGGTATTCCTCAACCCTATGCAAGCAAAAGTGGTTAAACAGGAGGTTTCAACGGTCTTAAATAGTTTAGGCCCACCTGTGAGAGATGAAAAAGAATGGCAAAAGGTATAATTAAAAATGCACATTGATTATCAGTAAATTATAACTTTCACTTATAGGTTTGGTGTGATCTGAAGAAGAACTCTTGCACAACAAGCAGGAATGTGAAGCTACAGGAGGGGGGCACTATAGGCAAAAACATTTGAATGACATTGATGAGTTATGGAGTGGAGAACACCTTCTAATAAAAAAAAACACAATTAATTTCTTTAATATAAAAAACTTTATTTAAAAAAACAGAATAGTTTATATACAACTAGATGAGATGAGATGTCTCGATGAACTCGCTCCTCCAATCGTCTGTCATTCAATTTTATACTGTCTGATGCTGATCATGACTGGACATGTCACTGATCAGTTCCTGTGATTCCCTCGAATGATCCGCCATTGTTTGTTTATATTGCCTCTGATGAGAATTCCTGGAATGCCCTTTATCCATTTTGTATATATTAACTCTAAGTGATTGGTCTTCTTCTGGGCTCTTGGTTCCTGGAAGTTATTTGGTCCATTTTGTTTATATTCACTCTAAGTGAATAAAAATTGGTCTTCTTCTGGGCTCTTGGTTCGTGGAATTTATTTGGTCCATTTTGTTTATATTCACCCCTATTCCGGGAGTCATCTTATTTTAGTGACTATTGTCATTTTTAAAGTCATCTCATTTTTTCATCGGTATTCCGAAACTAAAATGACTTGTGGAATATGTTCCACAACAAAAGCCGCCTGTCAAATGCAAAATGTCATATGCTTACACTTTGTTTATATTTTGAATTCTTCAATAAAATAACTTTTAAATAAACTTTAAGTGTTTTATTTGAAAACATGGACAGCATAGCTCTGTTTGTAGATGTAGATGTAGACGGATTGCCTAATAATGCATTGTTGACTCCACTGAGATGAGTTTCTTTAAAGCCGAAAACTCTTCCAGGTGAGTCCACTGTCTCATGCATTGATAGAAGTTTGGCCACCGTTTCGTCCAGCTCCGTTAAAATGTTTGTTTAAAGGGTGCTCCTCCGGTTGCCTCAGATTCCCTTTTGTTGCGCGTCAATTTTTTTTAACTTTTGACTTTAAATCGAACCAAACCTATGAAGTATTTCAAAACAAATAATTTAAATGGTCGTATGTACATATGTATACGTATAGTCAATTGAACATACCTTCTGCCATTCCTTCTCATTACGCACAGGTGGTCCTAAACTGTTTAAAATTGCCGCAACCTCCTTCCAGCCAATTCTTATGTCCTCACTTTGAGTAACGCCTCTTTTAAAATTTTTGGCAAGAGTCACGTTCTCTTCCATGAGTTCAATCAATCTAGTGATTTGCGAAGGTGTTGATACCTTTAACCTTTGGAAACCACAAATAATAAGCGAATATATATCAAGAAACACAAAAATAAGAAAAAAACAAAAGAAACTTACTCTTTAGACATTTTTAGTTTTATGTCACCTACTAATTTGAAATCAACTGTTTTTTGTCACTTTTCCTGTCGTTTAGTGACTCCGGGAATACCAAAAAATGAGACATGTCGAGTGGTAAATGCGTTCCACAGGAGCTGACAGGAGCAAAATGACTAGTGTCATTTTATGAATTCTTAAATGACTATGGGAATACCGATTTCTCACACTCATAAAGTGACATGTCACTAAACGACTCCCGGAATAGGGGTGATTGTAGGCGAAATGATGGTGAAGATTTTAAATGGTGGAGAAGGGAAGTGCGGCTTCTGCTTTCTCTTCTGTAGTCTCTGACGTAACTGATGAATCGGTGTCAAGGATTCTTTCTTTGAAAGAAAGTGTTAATCCCTCAGGGAGCGTTTTTGGATGCCATCCAACAAAATTTGATATGGTAGCTCTATCGGACTTTTCATCGGATGACATTTCATCAACTACTAATGCAAATGTTGCAAACGCAAAAGAAGTTGAACACCTTCATGCTGTAGCATTTTCACCATCTGCAGGGACAAGTAACTACCTTGATATTCCCAGTGAAAGGAAAACCTTGTATCCATTAAAGCTTAAAAAGAATTTATTCACACCAATTTCAGAAAAATAAGTTATTTTGAAATTCGAATTTCACGAAAACAGTACCATTTGACAATTCAAACAATGACAGCCCGATGCAGTTATGGAACATATGTGGAACAACAGCCGAGTCGGTTAAACTTCGTAATACCGATGACTAAAGCGACTCGACTATCAAAACGACATGTGCCGGTTTAAAAAAACGACATTCGTAATCGGGATGAGTGGTTAAGATTTTGACTTATATATGATATATATGATAATTGAGTGGCACTACTGCAAACAAGGCAAAGGGACTAGCTTCTACAACTACTATTCGTGTTGTGCGTGCTACTATTTTCTTACGAGTAGAAGGGACGTATAGTTTTTTGCCGATTCCGAACGGCGAAATTTGTAAGAGATGGTGCCGTGAAAAAATGTGAGTAGTCTCATTCTAGCTCTCGTAGAGTAAACATATTCACTATTTGACAGTCAATCTTTTTTTTCAGTGAGCTCATATCGCGTAGTATTTCTTTCTCCCTCACTCCCGTTTGTTTTCTTTTGTAAACCGCGTGTTCATACTTCCCACGCGTACGGCGATTTCGTTCAACCACAAAATGGCCCCGGGGCCTAATAATACAAAACCCGGGAACAGATTTAGCGATTTGGCAGATGTGGAAGATGTGATACGACTGTGGAAATTCTTGCGTATCATTAATATAATTTAAACTCTTCTTAGGGAATTGTATACGCTTCTTGCCTATTTAACATCGAAGATAGTGAAATAATGAAATCACAAGGCGTGGGTTTTTAGTTTCAGTTTAAAAGGCATTTTTTTTTATTATTTATCTAATGGTATTTTAAAACTAGGTATAAAACGCTTAACTTAGGTAAGACAGAAATGAAATCTTATAACTACTTACTGGCTCTATGCGGGCGCTCTAAGCTAAACTATTGATATATTTGTTTTGCTTTTGCCTTTCGGCGTCATTGCTAGTTATTTTTTTTTAATTTACAAAAACTATTATTTATTTTTTAAAACTAAGAAAACGTTTTTTTTAAAAACTTAGCTATCTATGGAATTTTCTAAAAAATAATATCTTAATCTACCTTAATGCATATATCCTAATCTAACTTAAAAATACTTACGACAAACTTTTTTTTTTTTTTATAATAATGTATCGTTTTTATATGTAATCTTAATTACTAACCTAACCTAACTTATACTAAATGTGAGTTGGCCGTGGGGGACAACCCTAACCTACCAGGCTGTCGACAGCTGGGGTTCCTGGTGCTCTTACCACCAGTAGAACCCCCGGTCCTTATCCGTGTCCATCCTATCACGGATGGAGATGGATGTGCTGAACCGGAGAGCATCCCGACTAACGACGTTGGCGTCGTACAACAGTCGCCTGTCCACTGTCCTTCTCACCACGTGGTAGATAAGTGGACATGCCTCCGCATCCTGGATCAGTCCAATGCGGTCAAGATACAAGAACGCTTCCGGTGGAAGAAAACCCTTTCGGCGAGCGTTCTCGTGGTACTCGTCATTTGGGTAGTAGGCCCCAAATATGAGATTATTCTCAGAAGTCATGGCTCGTGCAACATGCCTCATCATCAGCTTAATGATACAATTATCAACCCTGTTCACGTTTGCTTCGTTATACAAGACTTCATTAGGATAGAACTTCTTGTAGTCAGATTCCGGGGTTCTGTACTTCTTGAGACATGCGCGAAGACATTGTCTCTCGAATACCCTCATCTTTTCCATTTGGGAAGGACTCACATTGAACCACACTGGGCAGCCATACACCATGATTGGCCGTATGAGGGCCGTGTAGCAGATTCGCTTCACTTTGGCGTTAAGTTGGCTGCTGTAAAACAACCCCCTTGCCATAGCGAAGCCTTTCTTAGCTTTCGTCAAAGCTGTATCTATATGGATACCTCCATACAGATACTGGTCCAACATAATGCCAAGATATCGCACTACACTCTTCAGGGCTAGTGGCTGACCCCGTGGGTCCAATATGCCGAACTTGCGCCAATTCTTTTTCGTATCTCTTGAGGCCCTGTATAACGGAGTCCGGAAGAGGATTGTTTCACACTTCTGGAGGTTGATTTTCAACTTCCAGTCGTCGCAAAATTGCTGGACTTTTTCGAAGTCACGTTGCAGGAGCGTGTTAATGACTTCTATCTTTGGTGCCGTCCGGTATGCGACCCAATCGTCGGCGAACGCAATCAAGTTGTGCATGGAGCCAATCAGTTCGCTGGTGAAAATAGTGAAAAGGATTGGTGAGTTTACTGCACCCTGTTGGAGCCCATTTTTTATTTGGAAAACGTTGGTGGAAACTTTGTTGCCACTTTTGACAACAAAACTCCTACCCGTTACCATGTTATAGATCGTGTAAAGCAGCGGTTTGCTTATACCCAGGACCCTGTTAACAATCTTTTCGAAAACCTTGCTTATGCAGGGGAGGAGGCTTATCGACCGAAGATTTTTCGGAAGCGAGGAATCTTTGTCCTTTTTGGGGAGAGGTTTCACTACCGCCTCAGTGCATTGTGAAACAGGATTGTGTATATCTCTACCGCCTCGTCAGGGAGATGACGTAATACTATATTTGGTATCCCGTCGATGCCAGTCGACTTTTTGTTCTTAGCCCGTTGAAGATGTCTTTGAGTTCCTCCTTCGAAATGAGGATGGCATTGGTGCCATCTTGGGCGACAGCATTGGTTGCCTGATTTTCGTCATTGAAACTGGTAAAACCAGGATTCTCAGAACGCCACTGCTGTATTTAATTTCTAAGGTGGAAGCGGTTCAGCAGGGCTCTGTTCTCCAGGTCGTGGTTCGGCCCACGAGAGTCGTTGACCGTGTACACTTTCTGAAAAACAGCTCCTATTGCCTCTACCTTCTCTTGGGCATCCTTAACAATGAAGAACTCATTGTCAAGCACAGCCTCATCCGGATCTATGCCAACCGAAGTTAGTAGGTTTTCATTGTCGGTTGTCCTGTCAAGTCGAACAGCCTCTAAGTCGTTATGACCCCTCCTTCGGAAGATTGGGTTGATTTGGGGAAACATACCCGGACCGTTAGAACGTACGGCCCGAATCCTATCCCCCCAATACAAATTGACAGCAATTCTATAGTTCATCCGAATCAACTTCTGGATGTTTTTCAACTGCGACTTGAGCGATCGTATTTCCGGGTCGTCTGGGTCTGTAAAGGGTCTGTATCGAGTGTTCAGTCTTGACAGAAGTCTGTTTTTTTTGCACGTGCAGTGCGTCGATGGTATCATTACGATAAATGTCGCCATCTGTCGTAGGTGATACCTTAGGAAGCGTCCTGTCCATGGTTCGTTGAATTGTGTTGTCGACTTGTATGAGGTACCTGTCAACCTCTTCGTTCGTCAGGTTTCTGTCCGAAGGTGGTGTTATCTCGCTCGAACGTAGTTCCCTGGATAGGACCCTAGAGAAACGCGGCCAACGAGCCCTTCGATAATCGAAAGGGTGCGTCTCGACGAATTCTTCAAGCTCCACCAGCTCGTTCGGGAATTGAATAACCGCGGCAAGACCACAGTGGTCACTGTCGTACTCCACCGTTGTCATACAATTCCTAGTGCGAGAGTCTACGTCTCGTAATGTCAGTCGTCTATCTATTAGCAGGAGATCCAAATAAGACCCGCTTCTGGGAAACGACGGTCTATCGGTTGCAAGCAAATTCAGCTTGAACTCAATAGAGTGCCGCGTCATCCACTCAAAGAGTGAATTTCTCCTCGGATTTGGAACAGAATTGCCCCATTCCACGTGCCTCGCATTCAAATCTCCGGCGATGGCAAAATAATTCTCCTCCGAGCAAAGCCGAAGCTTTCGGAAGAGAGTCTCGAGCTCTGAGATGAAATTTGCAGACTGAGGTGCATCTGATGCATAGACCGCGACTACGTACAGTTTCCTTCCACCTTGGAGAGAAATGCACGCAATCGAAGCCTCCAGTACACCGAAGGTTCGCACCTCACCGCAATACACGACTTTATGGCGTAAGCCTTTTTAAATTAAGAGAGCGACCCCGCCCGCTTGTGTGGAACGGGGCGGTCTCTTCTAATGACTGTGTAGTCTTTGTACCTGAGTACGTGCTTCCGGTTTAGCTTGGTTTCGCTAACCATCAACACATCAGGCTTATGAGACTCCAAAAGGTAAAGCAAAGTCAACCTTCTCTCGATCCTGACGAGTGAATTTACATTCACCGCCAGGATCGAGAGGTCTCCAGCAGCTGGCGTATCCATTTTTATGGATACGTACTCGACCCACCGGATCTTGACGAAAGGACTCGCTCCATTCGCACCAAACGATCTTCAAATCGCTCAATCTTGGCCATCATTGTCGACACAAGATTGAACAATTCGGGAACTCCCATATTTGGGGCCCCTACTGGTGCCGACGTTACTACCGGCAATGTCTGTTGTGCCGGTCGCCTACCTGACACCATATTGGCGTAGGAAACCACCGGCGTAACAGTTGTGGCTGGAATTCTCGGCACCGGCCTTGAATCCGCTACTTTTGTTGTTTTTTTTATGTCTTTCTTAAACAACTCGCTATGGAGTTGCTTGACCTTTGGACAGCCCCTGTAGTTTGAGGGATGTCCACCTGCACCACAGTGCACGCACGTTAAGCACGCCCTGTCCTCAACTCTCCCCTCTCCAAGGGGACACTGCGCAGACAGATGCCTCTCTGCGCATTAGCCGCAACGAGGCTGCTTGTTGCAGTTCGCCGCGGCGTGGCCAAAGGTCTGGCATCTTGCGCAGAGAAGCATCTGTTTCGTCCTCCTGAGCCTCTCCCAGGAGACCTCCTGTTTGTTGAGGAGCTTAATGCTCCTCAGACATTCAATTTTGCTCCCCGGAGAGATCTGGACCAGGAAGAGGGGAAGCATGCGCACAGGCGGCGTTCTGGATCGGACAGTGGAGAAGCGACGAACCGCCACAAACTCCACGCCCTCTACCTTCAATTTTTGAAGAGCCTTCATGACACTCTCCGGTTCAGTTGCAGCAGCTAAGCCCTTGAGAAGGACCGTATGGACCTTCTCGCTTTTTAGGGTGAAAGTGGCAAACTCCACCCCAGCTGTCGTCAACGAAGTTTTAACTTTTTTAAAGCTGCCCTCTGTTAAGCAGTGGACAGCTTGCTTCTCATTACCTTTATTTTTTATAAAAAAATCGTCCCCCACAGACAACTCACATACCTGAATGGTGTCTGCGGTTTCCATGCCGCTGATGTTTATCGGCGGCACCCTTTGTTTCCTATTAGTTTTCTGTTGCTGCTGTTGTTTTTGCTGCTGCTGCTTCTCCGGTTGCTGCTGCTTTTGCTGCTGCTGGTGTTTCTGGTGCTGCTGTTGTTGTTGTTGTTGCTGATTCTGCTGTTGTTGCTGCTGCTTTTGTTCTTGCTGTTTTTTTCTCCTTTTTTTTTCTTATCATCTGCGGCGCATTGCTACTCGCGCAATAAAATTAAGAATAAAGAAGGAAATCGTGAGTTTTATTCTAACAGGTTATGGACCCAGGAGTTTAAAACATTTAAAAGTTTACCCTAGTATTAATATATATTTAATTTTGTTTAAAGTAATTCAGCTTGTGCAAAAAAAAATTAAACAGTCGCCTAGTAAACCGCGTACAGCAATTTAATGGAGACAATTATGCTTTCTGAAAGCCGCAGATGGAAGCTATACTCCACAAAGCGCGTCTAACAGGATATGTGCATGGAACAATACCAAGATCAGCGGATACTGGTGATGCACAAACAGCGTGGGACGAGAAAGACATGGACGCTAGAGTAGAGCTGATCCTTTCAATGGAACCAAATATTGTCTCATTGGTAAATGATACAAAACTATAGGAATTTTCTAGGAAATACATTCGAAAGAAAAGGACCCAGGCAGAAAGCAGAAGAACTTACGCGATTAATAAATTTCAAAATGGACACCGATACAAATGTGAGGGAATTTATAAGCGAATTTAAAGTACCTGTCAGCAATTTGCGTGAACTGGAAGCATCATTGGACCTATTAGTTGTGATCAGACGACTTTAAAGATGTACAAGCAACATTCGACACAAAAAGTACCTACCCCGAACTCGATGTAGTCTGCATGTTACCACGATCTGCTGAATCGATGAACGAAGTTTATCGCCATCATCGACGCGGTCATCGCTAATCGCCAATATCTGTTGACACAGCTGCTTCGGTCATCGAAGAATTTTGCACAGTGCCTGACACCGACGGCGAGCGGAAGGAATGCGATATCTTGCTTACATGGCAAATTAAATTGCATGCTCGGGGAAGGGTTTATTTTAGGTTAGTTCGTAAGGCACTCTCAAATAAAGCAGTTGTACTTTAATTGCTTGTGTTTTACTTTAAACGACGCCCAAAATGAGACATTAAAAAAGTTAAATTAAAAAATAAGAGAAAACAGTTCAACGAAAAAAAGGAAGCACATCGCACCAAACAATTACTCATCAGAATTATTAAAATTAAAAAATGTGAGTGAAATGCTCATTGTGTTTTTTCCCCTTTTAAAAGTGTTATTGAACGTTTGAAGTTTTGCAATATCGGAATTTAAATTTAAAAGTTCTTTCCTAATGAGAAAAAGTAGTCAATTAGTGTGATAGTTTCTGTAAATGAGTAATTCTGATCAGGATCTTGATACACTTTTAGAGAAATTTAATTACTTGTGTGTAGGAGAATGAAATCGAATAACAAACGCCGCGCATCTAAAGTGTATAGTGGAATCCGCAGTGCGGGGAGCACTTGAAGCGCAGAGAACAAATTTTGATAGGTAATTAAGTGAATTAGTAGAGAATTTAACAGTGACGCCAAATAAATCATTAAATCTTTTAAGGAAATTCAGATAATAGAAGGTCCTAAGTGCGAAGAATGACTTGATATAGTGAAATCATTGCCAGAATTTGACGGCAAGCAAGACGCGTATGTCTCTTGGCGACAAACCAGTATTCGAGCCATAGGATGGTAGCTCAAAACATTACCAGGCAGTAGCAATAATAAGAAGTAAGATAAGAGGCTCGGCCGATGCCGTTCTGGCCTCATTCAATACAATTCTTAATTTCAAGGCCATTATTGCTACGTTGGATTTTACTTATGCCGACGTACGTCCAATTTATTTGATCGAGCAAGAGCTTAGTACATTACGGCAAGGAAATCTAACCGTTTTGGAATATTATGAAGAAGTTGAAAAAAAAATTTACATTACTAACGAACAAAACCAATATGTCAAATGAGCCTAAGTTAGCTAGCTCCTTTAACGAAAAGTACAGAATGGATGCTCTTAGAGTCTTCATATCTGGATTAAAAAAATCCTTATGTGATGTTCTATTTTCGGCTCGTCCATCTGATATGCCTCCTGCTTTAGCATTAGCGCAAGAAATAGAATCCAATCACGAAAGGTATTTGTTCGCTGCAAATTATGCAAAAAAATTGGATGAAAAGTTTCAAAGATTTGATGGCAAGCAAGATAAAAATAATGTTACTCATAATGACAACAATTTGTATAGAGATCAAATAAAATGGGATAAAAATCCGTATTATTTCAAAAAACAATTTATTGACAATCGCATTCAGACGCAGCATAGTAGTTCTAGAGCTGCTAGCGGCTTCGAAAAAATGGATGTGGATCCGTCGTCATCACGCTTACGACAATTTAATAATTCCCAACGTAGCAATGAGACGTATGATCAAAGACAGGAATATTTTCATAAAAGGCCTAGCAGTTCCAAAGATTGTCTCGACAACGTCGTCAAAGACTAATCCATCTTTTACAAGAAGTTCCTCTACAAATATTATCGCCACTATTCGTACTGTGGACAATGATCCCATCTATTCAAAGCTGTATCCATATCCGATGGGAGTAGCCGATTTCGTCAATAATGAAATTAAAGATCTCCTAAAAAATGGTATCATCAGACCGTCGAGATCTTCTTATAATAACCCCATCTGGGTGGTTGATAAAAAAGGCACTGATGAATTAGGCAACAAAAAAAAAGCGATTAGTTATAGACTTTCGCAAGCTGAACAAAAAAACGTTTCCGACATATATCAAATTCAAATTCCAAATGTTGCAGTAATTTTATCAAACTTGCATAAGGCAAAATACTTTACAACCCTTGACTTAAAGTCGGGATTCCACCAAATTGAACTAGCTGAACGAAACAGGAAAAAGACAGCTTTCTCCATTAATGGCGGAAAGTACGAATTCTGTCGATTGCCCTTTGGCTTAAAAATGCACCTAGTATTTTTCAGAAAGCAATAGATGATGCTCTTCGCGAACAAATAGGAAAAATATGCTACGTTTACGTTGACGACGTTATCATATTCTCTAAAACCGAAGAGGATCACGTCGAACACATTGACTTGGTTTTAAAGACTAACATGAGAGTCTCACGAGAAAAATCAAACTTTTTTAAGATAAGCGTAGAATATCTTGGATTTATTGTATCGAGGGAAGGTATAAAAACAATTAAAAACTATATCGACCCATCCACTTTGTTCGCGGTTAGATCGTTTCGTTTTAGATGTTTTATAAAAGATTTTGCATCAACATTGACCGATTTACTAAAAGGTTAAAATGGAAAAATTAGTGCTAATCAGTCAAAGAAGATTGATATTAAATTGAGTGATAAAGAACGTGAAGCTTTCAATAAGCTAAAAGACATATTAGTGTCGGAGGATGTTACGTTGTTATACCCGGGCTTTACTAAGCCCTTCGATTTAATAACAGATGCCTCATCTAATGGTCTCGGAGCAGTTCTGTCCCAAAATGGGAAACCAATAAGAATGATTTTTAGAACACTTAAAGGCACGGAGCGTGACCTTGCAACCAACGAAAGAGAACTCCTGGCTATAGTGTGGTCGTTAAAAAACCTTCGCAATTACCTCTGCGGTGTAAAAACGCTTAACATTTTTACAGAAAACCAGCCCGCCGTTTCAAACCGAAACCCGAATGCTAAAATAAAACGCTGAAAGGATTTTATCGACGAGCACAATGCTAATATTTTTTTTAAACCAGGCAACGAAAATCATGTTGCTGATGCACTGTTACTACAAAATATTTACGCCTTAGAAGAAACAATCATTTTCTGATGCTGCTACAATTCATAGTGAACAATCTTTAAGTCATACTATTGAGAAAACGGACAAACCATTAAATTGCTTTAGAAACCAAATAATTATAGAAGAAGCAACAGTTGCTTCAACTCGAACTTTCATAATTTTTGGAAAAAAACAAGCCATTTTATATATTTTTCGGATATGAGCACACTGATAGACATGCTTAAAGATGCAATTGAAATAGATGTAGTCAACGCAATTTATTGTGAATTGCCGGTTTTAGCCTTCATTCAACACAAATTGGTGGAAATATTTCCAGCAACTAAAATTCGGTATACTAATAAACTTATGTTAGATGTATCGGACCCAAATGAACAAAAAGAAATTATAGTTGCAGAGCACAACCGGGCTCATCGAGCAGCTCAGGAAAATGTGAAACAAATTTTATGTGATTACTTCTTTCCGAAAATGACAAAGCTGGCAAACGAGGTTGTGACAAATTGTAAAATATGTTAAAAATCTAAATATGATCGATACCCAAAAAAACAATTGATTGGCAAATCACCAATTCCGGCAATGCCGGAGAGTTGCTTGATATTGACATATTCTCCACAGACAAAAAATATTTCTTAACTTGCATAGACAAGTTTTCTAAATTTACAATAGTAACCCCAATACAATCCCGTAGAATAACCGACATAAAATTCCCAATCCTAGAGATACTGAATATCTTTCCTAAAACAAAACAAATATTTTGTGACAATGAAGCATCTTTTAAGTCTGAAACAATAAAATCAATGCTGCTAAATCATCATCAGTAAACGCTCCACCATTGCATAGTACATCTAATGGACAGGTGGAGAGATTTCACAGCACGTTACTAGGAATTGCAAGATACCTCAAACTGGAAAGAAAAATTTACGACACAATTGAGTTAATATTACTAGCAACGGTAGAATATAACAAGACAGTCCATTCCGTTACCAATCAAAAACCAATTGATATAATTCATTCGTCTTCGTCAGATCTTGGAGAAGAAATACAAAATAAAATTCAAAGGGCACAGGAATTGCAATTGGAAAGGGAAAATGAAACTAGACAAAGTATAATTTTCAATGTTGGAGATAAGGTTTTAGTAAAGATCAACAGAAGACTGGGTAATAAACTAACACCATTGTATGTTGAGGAAGAAATAGAGGCAGACCTAGGAACAACAGTTTTAATTAAAGGGAAGGTGGTCCATAAGGACAACCTAAGATAGATCTATATTTCTAATATTTTATCCTCGATTATTACATTGAAAAATAATTTTTTCAGGTTACGTGTATTCTTAATGATGACAGCAGTAACGGCTAAATTAATGGACTACTCAAATTCCAACTATATACCAATAGCAGATGGGGATGCTATTCTTTGGACTTGCCATGGACTGCCATGGATTCTTAAGTCACATAAGGAATTTAACGGTTTACAAGGAAATTGTTTACGAATCAAGGAAAATGACTAGTCAATTTCCGCTGTCTCATATGGGAAGTATTTTAGAAATAGACAAAAAACACTTAGGAACTCTCCTTAGTAGTATAATTATTCACAATAGAAATGCCAGGAGTCTAAACTTTTTGGGAACGGGTTTAAAAATTATAGCCGGTACCCCTGATTTTGACGACTTTGAGCGCGTTAAATTTAATCAGGCACAGCTCATTGATTCAAATAATTGGCAGGCAATAATAAATACAAAGTCCCAAGAACAAATAAACAAATTAACAGATACCGTAAATAGCATTTTGGCAAATTCAATAAAGGAACATATTGACACAAATCATCTCTACGAAGTGTTATTAGCTAGAAATAGAATTCTCTATCCGAAATTCAAAATATAATGCTTTCGATAACACTTGCAAAACTTCAAATTATAAACCCAGTAATTCTAGATGATGAAGGTCTAAAAGTAATAATCAATGAGCAATTTACTAACGTTAGCGTAATTGAATTAATGGAAATATCTAGTGTTAAGGTTTTAGAAAATAAAAATGTACTACATTTCATTATTAAGTATCATAGGCCTAAGTTAGTCTGTAAGAGTGTTATCATCTACCCCGTTGCACATAATGAAAATATTCCATATCTTAACGACAATGATGTGGCTGTGGAAGACAAGTGCAGGCGGTTGAAGACTGTATTCCAACAACTATGTTAACATTCTGTGAGGAAGTACTAAGCAGAACGTGCGCTAAAGAATTATACTCTGGAGGCATAGCACACTGCAACATGCAAGCAGATCATCGGGATGGTGTGTTTGAAATCGATGACGGCGTAATTATAGTAAATAACAGGCACGTCAAGGTGAAGGAGACTAATGGCTTCGAGACAAATGTAAATAGGACGTATTTGTTAACTAACGTTATCTGGGTCAGCGGATGTAAATTTGTCAATTGTAATAAAATCCAGAGAAAACGGCTAGGAAGCACAGCATCTGTACTACTCAATGTGACTGGTCATAAGGAAATATTGAGTTAACCGTTTTTACACAAAATAAATATCCAACATTTGCGCTATATTGGTGATATGGAGACCAAGCTTGTGACTCATCCAATAATATTGCTGTCTGTTATACCATCATCTAACTTAAACAACGCCGAAAAGAACGATTTCGAAAGCTTGACCTTCAGAATGTAATCAACGCATTGAAGAAGCCAGAGGACGTCCTTCATTTAGGTGAGGGAGGACTTACCACGATCTGCTGAATCGATGAACAAAGTTAATCGCCGTCATCGCCGCGGTCATCGCTCGTCGCCAATTTCTGTTGACATAGCTGCTTCTGTCATCGAAGTATTTTGCACAGTGCCTGACACCGACGGCGAGTGGAAGGAATGCGATATCCTGCTTACATGGCATGCATGTTCGGGGATAGGTTAATTTTAAGTTAGTTCTTAATGAACTCTCAAATTAAGCAGTTGTACTTTAATTGGTTGTGTTGTACTTTAATTTGCACTCGACTCCTAGAAGTAGGCGACAAAAGAAAGGACATTAACGGGCAATCAAACACAGCACTTTTTTCCAAAGCAAACCCAAGAAAACCCAAGAAATTTTCAAAGGACAACAATTTCTCATTTGATTGCCATAAATGTGGGAAAAAGGGGCATAAAGCAAAGGATTGTTTCAAAGGGAAAGTCAATAATATAAAAACTAGTCAGGAATACGGTTTTACTATAATGGTACGTTCATTATAGTAAAGCATTACAGATGCAAGCAGGAAAAAAGTTTGGTATCTCGACTCGGGTGCTACATCTCACATGTGTTCAACACAATCACTGTTTGAGACCTTGGATATATGTAAGGGAGACCACAATGCAACTTTGGCCAACGGACAACGTGTAAAAGTAGTTGGCAAAGTAACGGCAAAATTCCCATCACATCTCACACATACTAATGCAGGTATCAAACTATTTAATACATTGAATATACCCAGTTTAAAGGAAAACCTAATCTCTCTTGGAAAGGCAACTGATAATAGATTAAAAGTTACGTTTGAAAACCACGAAGCGAAATTGTTCAACCAAAATGGAAAATTATTGGTCACAGCTGGGAAACTATATTTTTTGTGTCAAACACATCGATCATTCGCCGCGGTTGAAACAAAGAATACTTTAAGTCTGTGGCATAGAAGAATGGGACATCTGAATTTTGCTTAATTGAGACAGCTACAATCAGCAGATATGGTTCTTGGTTGGCCGGGTAATTTAGATCTTCACAGCAGAGTTGTGTTCCTTGCATTGGTGCAAAGCAGTCCACAAAGTCATTTGGAGTCTGTGATACAAAAAGAACTAGCCAAGCGTTAGAACTGATCCATTCAGACGTATGTGGCCCAATGCGTTGTGAGTCATTAAGTATATCAGTATACTTCATCTCCTTTATTGATAACCATACGCGCCGTATATTTGTATATTTTATGAAAAGGAAAAACGAAGCCTTAGACAAATTTAAAGTTTTCAAGGCGTACGTAGAGAAACAAACGGGCAAATAAATCAAGTCAATAAGGACCGATAATGGCAGTGAGTACACAAATAAACAATTTGAAGAATTAACTGAAAAGAATGGAATTGATCACGAGTTTTCCGCAACGTACACTCCGCATCAGCAACAGTGGTATTGCAGAGCGAGTCAACAGGACATAACTCGAAATGGCTAGGCGTCTTAAACTGGAAGCTGATCTGCCTGAAATGTTGTGGGCGGAATTGATTTGTACAGCAGCTTTCCTCCGGAACCGGTCACCGGACTGCACAGAACAAGCTTGCAATGCAGAATTTGATCCATTCAATTTCAAGCAGTTGGACGGCATGAAAAACAGTGCATAAAGGTATCGAGCGATGCAGGATGAATACGATTCGCTCATACGGAACGGGACGTAGCAGTTGGTGGACAGACCTATCAATAGAAAGGTAATTACATCAAAATGGGTCTGTAAAACAAAATATAACGTAGGTGTGTCAGTGAACAAAAGAAAAGCAAGGCTAGTCCAAAGGGTTATGACCAGATACAGGGTCTTGATTATTTTAACACTTATTCTCCAGTAGCAAATATACACTCTATACGATTAACTTTGGCTATTGCGGCAGAACACAATTTAAGATTACACCACCTCGATGTGTCAACAGCATATCTTAACGGTAAGATTGATACACTTATTTATATGGAACAGGCAGAAGGTTTTCAAAAATCTCCCGCAATTAAAGTTTGTGAGTGACAAACGTCTTCGATTCTGAGCCATTGGGACAACGCAACAGAGGACGGCCCAGGATAAGGTGGCGCACACAAGTGGAGAAGGACCTCAACCAACTTGGAGTGCGCAACTGGCGGCAGCTGGCGAAAGATCGTGCTGGCTGGAGAGGCATGTTGGTTGAGGCCCAGGTCCACCCCGGACTGTAGCGCCACAAGAAGAAGAAGAGTGACAAACGGGGTACATTAATAGTCTACTTAAACTGTACAAACTGGAGAAAGCAAAACCATCGCGATTACCAGCTTATAGTGGTCAAAAATTTAATACGAAACCTGCAATAAAGGGAGAAAATTAGAGGGTAAACAACACATTCTACATACAATTAATTGAAATTTATATTTTTCAACTTTTAGTAGGACTGGCATTTCATTTATCGTAAAACTACTTTCCCAACATATAGAAAGCCCGAGACGTCAGCATTGGACAGCAGCATTAAATGTCTTACGATATTTAATTGGAAATAGGGATGCAGCAATCGTTTACAAAAGGACAACTTCAAGCTTACTCCGATTTGAGTTGGGCGGCAAATACTGATGACCGTAAGTCACAGTCCGGCTTTTTTATTCCTATACGCTGGGGGAGCAGTGCATTGGGAATCCAGGAAACAAAAAATTGTGGCAACATCCAGTACAGAAGCTGAATATATAACACTGTCTTCTGTAGCAAAGGAAGCTTCGTATCATGATTGAATTACACCTACATGATGGACCCATCAATCTCTATTGTGACAGTCAGAGCGCTAACCATATTGCAAGTGACCAAATGAACCAAGGACGCACACGCGCATACCGACGTACGCTACCATTATGTGCGAAACGCGGTAGCAGATAAAACTGTCCATATAAGATATCTCATGTCCGAAAAAATAATCGCCGATCAGCTAATGAAATTATTACCAACATTACCAACATCAACTCATTATCATTTACAAACATGGGCATGCAATTTAAATTTTGTTTATTTTTGTTTTAATTCAACTTCCTTATATTGCGTAACGAGTATTAAGTTTGAATTAACTTTGAATTGTTTAAATTGTTTATTTGAATTAAAATGTTTTGTTTATATATAACACATTGTTAAAAGCACTAATGGATTAAAAAAAAATTATTAACCTAACAATTAAGAAGTAGAGCAGGGGTGTTGGAGCTGACAACTTCCACTCGTTTTGTCATTATTCTTTTTATTCTGGTAAGGCCGTTTTTCGTTAAATATACTTCTACCTGTTGTCAAATTCTTTTCTTTCCTTTCCATTTTTTGTTGTCTACGGCGCATTGCTACTCGCGCAATAAAATCAAGAATAAAGAAGGGAATCATGACTTTTATTCTTACAGCTTCCCAACACAATCAATATTGGTTGGTACAAAGCCAAAGTGCAGGAATACATTCCAAGCCCAATGAGGTGCCGTAACTATCAACTACTCGGTGACACGACGAAAAGATGCTCTAAAACCAAGGTCTGTGCAATCTGTAGTCTGCCCCCGCATGAGCCGGTAGAATGTTCTCGTACGATGTGCGCTAATTGTGCGGAAGCACACCCATCTTAATCTACATCTTGCCCAAAATATCTTCAAAATAAAGAAATCTTGAAAATCAAGACAAGGAACAAATGTAGTATGGCCGAAGCCAAACGAACTTATAACCAAGCACACCCCTCTCTCTCCAACCAAACATACACTGAGAAACCGAAGCAAGCTAATAAAGTAGTAGTAGACATAAACCGTCCATCATCTTCGAGCGCGCCTTATCTTTTCGCCATCAATACCCCAATCCTTAAAAACAGTGCAACAGTCACAGGCTCCAATCCCCCAAAACCAACAGCAAGTCCATCAAACTCTCAACCCACTCTTCCATCAGTATCCAAATTCAACACCACAACACTGCAAAACTGACCACCTTCATCTCCACCAATTTTTAATACCAACAATCTTTCTTCTTTCGTCTCGCCTCTCACTTCTATCACAAAAAATTTAATAAACAGTAACTCCTACTTTATCAGCCCCTCCCCCCTAATACAAATGATAAACAATAACCCTACTCACAATACTCCACCTCTGGGGTCGCAGCCCATACCGGTCGGGATGCGGACGGATTCGCCTGTTATCAGGCGTCCCCGTCCCTACCCTGACCGATCTGGACTGCGACCTTGCTCTCGTCAAACATTAAATCAGCCATCACAAACCAACAACACTTTCAAGATCCTTTAATGGAACAAAAAAGGCCTCGTAAACAACTACGACGAACTGAACCTCTTAACAAAGGAACAAAGGCCATTTGTCGTGTCTCTTCAAGAGACTCACTGCCCTTATTCCTCTTCACCGCATATACCCCGTGACCTTACAGGGTACTTCCATAATTATGCACACAACACCTCATTAAAACAAGGTTAAAACTTTTATCAGTAACACCAATCTTATAATTTTAAACGATGGCTCTCTGACACATCTCTCTACGCATGGCTCACTTTCGAATGTAGAAATTACTTGTTGTTCTACACAGCAGTCTCTTGTGAAATATTGGATGATAGAGACAATAACGACTATTTTCCGATTATTTCCTCTATTGTTTTTGGCCCGGTTAAATGCAAAGTACCTTTTTACCCGAAAGTCAAAACTAACAAGGCTAACTGGGCTTGTTACAACAAGCTCATCTTAGATTTTCTGTCATTAATAATCCTATTTCGAAAAATATCAGAAAAGACCCCGCTACGCTCCTCAAAGCTATAAGAACAGCTGCAAACATTGCCATCCCACAAAGCTGTCCACACCATGGTCGAATTACTCTAAAGACGAATATTTCTTCTTGAACTTTGCTCAACACCCACACAACAGCAGACTCTGCTAGATGCACTGAACTAGATATAACCCATATTGAACTAGAATGTTGTCTAGCCAAACTCAAAGGTAAAACGCCTAGCAGGGGCTGTGTATCGTACCCCATGCTCAAGAATCTTCCACTTTAAGCAAAATCCAGGCTAATTGCAATGTATAACAACATTTTGGAAACAGGTACAATTCCCCAATTTTGGAAGACAGCCACAGTAGTTCTACTTTCTAAACAAAACAAGAATATAAACCTAATGGAAGGGTACCGTCCCATCTCACTCGTGCCTTGCATTTCTAAGGTTGAGTTATCGTCAGTTAGAGTTAATAATGTTAATATCACTGGTGTACATAATTTAAGTATTCTTGGACTAGTTTTTAACAATAAGTACAATTGGAAATCTCACTGTAGTAGTCTTAAGAAAAGCCTAGCTGCCAGAGCAAATATTGTAACACACATGTTAACATCTTATGTAAAATTTCGAAGTCATTAGTGCTCAGCAAGATCGACTATGGTTTGTGTATATACGGAAATTCACCTCAATCAACCATCAACACCATCAAGGCCCCTTACCATCAAGCCGCCCGCCGAAGCATCAACGCCTTTCAAACCAGCCCTATTAAGAATGTGCTTGTTGAAGCAGGTCTACCCACGGTTGAAGAACGAATCAAATTCGATCAAGCAAAACTGTATTTAAGGCTCCTCCTAAAACTTTGCTAAAGCGAAAAACATGAAGTATGCAAAAAGACTACAGTCATCAATAACAAAAGCTCTTACGGTCGCCAAAAATCTGGACCTTCCGAAGAATTTTTTCGTTCAACGCTCGAGAACGGTACCTCCATGGGCCTTTATGCCAGTCTCATTAACTCTGGACCTAAACCAACATGACAATCACAACACGCCAAGAGAGGTTTATCTTGGATCGTTTTTTCGCATTTCCTCATCTCTTAAAGCAAAAGGCTGGCAATTTATCTTCACCGACGGCTCCAAGAACAACAACAGTACCTCTTTTGCCGTAACCAAGGAAAATGACACTTTAATTATGGGAAGTCTACTACCTACATATGCTTCTGTAATCACAGCAGAAGCACTGGGCATCTACAAAGCCACAGCAATAACTGCCAAAAAGGGTGGAAAATATGTGATCGGCTCGGACAGTTTGTCCACGATCAATGCGATAAGAAAGGCCACACAAGATACTGCAAAATTGCATACTTTGAAGCTGGGCCGGCACACCGCGCTTCTATGCACCAATTTGATGCGACCACCAAATCAGATACCTTAAGGTTACTGAGGTAGTGCCGATTAAAATCCCGTCTTTTGTCCAACTGGCAAAACTACCACCTTCTTTAACCCTGATCGTAACAGTTCATCGTACCCTGCCACCACCTCAAGAAAATTAAGCACCACCTTCACGAGACTACGACTAGGTCACACAGCCCACACACAGCAACATTTAATTAAAGGCACCCCACCGCCTACATGCAACACCTGCCACGGATGGCATGACGTCAACCACATACTGGTGCTGCTAACTTCTCACACAAATAGACGGGGAAGTTGAGTCCACAGGGCCAACTCACATAGGTTAAGGTAGTTTCCAGCATTTTATTATAAAAAAAAATACAAAAACAAAAAAAAAATAAATAAATACAAAAGCAAAAAAATACAAAAAAAAAATAAAAAAATATAAAAACACAAAAAAACAAAAAAAAAATTAAAATGGAAAAAAAGGCGCATCACGTACAGCTTTACGGACATAGTTAAGTTTAATGTATATAATTAAGTAGACTTAAGTTTTAGGCTAATTTAATTGTTTATACTGTTAAGTTTAAGTTTAGTTTTAGGTAGAATAGGGTTGTTATTTTGTTGTTTTCTTTTTTTATTTTTAGGTTAGGTTAAGAAAAAATATAACCAAGAATTCCAAGTTTTTTAAATTTTTCTTGGAGGAATTAAAAAAAAAAATAATTAGTTTTAAGCAATGAATTTAAAAAATGCAAGAGGACGAACGGCGTATATAAAAACACATAGATTAGCTTAGAGTACTCGTGAAGAGTCAGTAAGTTAGAATTAATATCACTAGACTATATTGGTAAGCTAGTTTTAAATATTTTTGTCTAGCAATTAGGAAATAAAATCTTATCTAAATCAAAGTACGCATGTGTTTCGACTTGGAAGAGAAAGTGTAGTAGTTTCAAGTAGTGAAAACGAGCATCGATTTTCAAGTGGTATCGGTTACATGGTGGAAGAGCGCCAGCGGTAGTAGCTCGAGGAATCGCGGGTTCGAATCCCGAAAGTGCAAGAAAAAAATTATTTTTATTTTTAAAATAAATAACATTAAAAAATACAAAGTGTGAGAACGAGAGCAGAATGGAGAGTGATGAGCGACCCGAGCTCAGCAAATCGGGTGATTTCAAAACTCCAACGAGTCGTAACCTCGAAACAAAAAAGAGGAGGAAGAGGCTGTAGCCGCAGCCCAATATCCCAAAACGTCGAACGACAACGATGACGTCGGACGAAGAAGCGGTCGCACCAAACAAAGGCGGAGCAGTTGCGACCAAAAAACACCGCCAAAGACAACAAAGCTGGCTTCTGCAACAGCCGCTATGGACATTGATTCCCTCCAATGTAAATAGGAGGGCAATGAATGCCGATATTCATATAATGGAAATGACAATTCTTTTCATGTGTTGGCCACCTCGGACGCCGATGATGAGGCAGAGGAAAGTAGGGAAGAGATGAAAAAACTGGAGAAACTCCACGAGGAAAGGGCAAAGCTCAACGCCCATATAAAATTCCTCAACGAGCAATCCACGGCCAGGAAAGCGTCGGCAAAAGCGGCCAAGCAGAAGCAGCAGCAGCAGCAGGAACTCTTGGAATTGCAGCAGAGACAACAGCAGCACAAGCAGAAGAAGAAACAGCAAGAGCTGTTGAAAGTACAAGAGCAGGAGGAGCTGCCATCAACATCAAAGGCAGCCCAACGGCTACAGCTACAACAAAAGCTGCACCAGCAGCCAAAACAAACGCGAGCTACCGTATTAAATGGCAGCTCAACAGAAGCAACAACAACCAAAGCCGCTGCCACAACAGCAGCAGAAGAAACATCAACAGAATCATCAGGAGCCACAGCAACAACAACAGAAGGAACAACAGCCACAGCAAGAGCAGTATAAATCTAAGGCCCCTATCAATGTCTTCGACATGGGGACCGACGAGCTGGAGACACTATGTGAGTTGGCCCTAGGGAATAAATTATTTTATATTAAATACAAGACTCCCCAAATTCACACCGTCGATTGCTTAACAATGGACGCGTCTAGATTTTTAAAAGAGAAGTTAGCGGCATCTAACGCTGACTTTTACACGTACACTCCCAGAGGAGAAAGGCTACAGTCCTTGCTCTTCAAAGGTATAAATCCCCCTACCGACCCGAAGGCCCTCGCCGACAAGCTGCGACAAGTTGAGAGCGACGTGATCCACTACGTACGGGTTTAGCCTTTCACCACTGCGAAAGCGAAGAAGACGCCCCTTCCCTTCTTCTTATTTCAGGTTTCCCAGGGCACGAAAATTGACAATCTACGAACATCCGTTTCGTTGGGACGGTAGTGACTCGAGCGAACCCGGATTCGACAGACACATAGTGTGAGAGAAGCGAGATGGAAAGTGACGAACGACCTGAAGCCACCGGTGGCTGGGACGTCAGGCCACTTAACTAGTGACGGTAGCATCCGCGTGGCTAGCCCCACGAGCCATACTGCAGACACAAACAAGAGGAGAAAGAGGTTGCAACCAAAGCCTAAACTCACAAAGCATCGGACGACAACTATGACGTCAAACGAGGAAGCCGTCGCACCGAACAGAGGCGGATCGGTGTCGGCGAAAAAAACCTCGCCAACAAAGGCGGCTTCAACGGCCGCAGCCATCGACATCGAAGCCCTCCAATGCGAATCGGAGGGCAACGAATGCAGTTATTCTTAAAGAGAATACTCCTTCCAGGTTCTCGCCAAATCAATTGCCGATGGTGAGGCGGAACAAATAAAGGAGGAGGAGAAGAAACTTCGACACATTGACAAAGAAAGGGCAAAGCTTGACGCTCATATTAATTTCCTTTACAAACAATCTACGGCGAGAAAAGCTGCGGAGAAAACAGCAAAACAAAAACAACACAAGGAGGAGCTTCTGAAGCTGTTAGAAAACTATCGCAGCAACAACACCATAAGCAACAATCGAAGCAGAACCATTAACAGTAGAAGCAACAACAACCCCAGCAGCAGAGACAGCAGGAGCAGCAACAACAGCAGCAGAAGCCTGAGGTACGCTGCCCACACAACTGACCACATACTTCAATGTGCGAATTGCAGAAGGCTCGGGCACGTTGTATAGTGGTGCCCTTGTATGGGGAACGCGGAAATAAATCTGTAACTTTTGAACTCGTTGACCGATCTTGATGAAATTTGGAGTATGGTATCAGTGATCAGATCCTCCTGCTGTCAAAAAACGGTTGAAATAGTGTGAAGGATAACGAACTAATCTTAAGTTATCACCTTCATCTCCACCAATTTTTAATACCAACAATCTTTCTTCTTTCGTCTCGCCTCTCACTTCTATCACAAAAAATTTAATAAACAGGAACTCCTACTTTATCAGCCCCTCCCCCCTAATACAAATGATAAACAATAACCCTACTCACAATACTCCACCTCTGGGGTCGCAGCCCATACCGGTCGGGATGCGGACGGATTCGCCTGTTATCAGGCGTCCCCGTCCCTACCCTGACCGATCTGGACTGCGACCTTGCTCTCGTCAAACATTAAATCAGCCATCACAAACCAACAACACTTTCAAGATCCTTTAATGGAACAAAAAA
Source organism: Eristalinus sepulchralis (assembly GCA_944738645.1). Taxonomy (NCBI): domain Eukaryota; kingdom Metazoa; phylum Arthropoda; class Insecta; order Diptera; family Syrphidae; genus Eristalinus; species Eristalinus sepulchralis. The sequence continues at coordinate 19,465,987 of OX122886.1, forward strand.
GGCCTCGTAAACAACTACGACGAACTGAACCTCTTAACAAAGGAACAAAGGCCATTTGTCGTGTCTCTTCAAGAGACTCACTGCCCTTATTCCTCTTCACCGCATATACCCCGTGACCTTACAGGGTACTTCCATAATTATGCACACAACACCTCATTAAAACAAGGTTAAAACTTTTATCAGTAACACCAATCTTATAATTTTAAACGATGGCTCTCTGACACATCTCTCTACGCATGGCTCACTTTCGAATGTAGAAATTACTTGTTGTTCTACACAGCAGTCTCTTGTGAAATATTGGATGATAAAGACAATAACGACTATTTTCCGATTATTTCCTCTATTGTTTTTGGCCCGGTTAAATGCAAAGTACCTTTTTACCCGAAAGTCAAAACTAACAAGGCTAACTGGGCTTGTTACAACAAGCTCATCTTAGATTTTCTGTCATTAATAATCCTATTTCGAAAAATATCAGAAAAGAGGCCGCTACGCTCCTCAAAGCTATAAGAACAGCTGCAAACATTGCCATCCCACAAAGCTGTCCACACCATGGTCGAATTACTCTAAAGACGAATATTTCTTCTTGAACTTTGCTCAACACCCACACAACAGCAGACTCTGCTAGATGCATTGAACTAGATATAACCTATATTGAACTAGAATGTTGTCTAGCCAAACTCAAAGGTAAAACGCCTAGCAGGGGCTGTGTATCGTACCCCATGCTCAAGAATCTTCCACTTTAAGCAAAATCCAGGCTAATTGCAATGTATAACAACATTTTGGAAACAGGTACAATTCCCCAATTTTGGAAGACAGCCACAGTAGTTCTACTTTCTAAACAAAACAAGAATATAAACCTAATGGAAGGGTACCGTCCCATCTCACTCGTGCCTTGCATTTCTAAGGTTGAGTTATCGTCAGTTAGAGTTAATAATGTTAATATCACTGGTGTAAATAATTTAAGTATTCTTGGACTAGTTTTTAACAATAAGTACAATTGGAAATCTCACTGTAGTAGTCTTAAGAAAAGCCTAGCTGCCAGAGCAAATATTGTAACACACATGTTAACATCTTATGTAAAATTTCGAAGTCATTAGTGCTCAGCAAGATCGACTATGGTTTGTGTATATACGGAAATTCACCTCAATCAACCATCAACACCATCAAGGCCCCTTACCATCAAGCCGCCCGCCGAAGCATCAACGCCTTTCAAACCAGCCCTATTAAGAATGTGCTTGTTGAAGCAGGTCTACCCACGGTTGAAGAACGAATCAAATTCGATCAAGCAAAACTGTATTTAAGGCTCCTCCTAAAACTTTGCTAAAGCGAAAAACATGAAGTATGCAAAAAGACTACAGTCATCAATAACAAAAGCTCTTACGGTCGCCAAAAATCTGGACCTTCCGAAGAATTTTTTCGTTCAACGCTCGAGAACGGTACCTCCATGGGCCTTTATGCCAGTCTCATTAACTCTGGACCTAAACCAACATGACAATCACAACACGCCAAGAGAGGTTTATCTTGGATCGTTTTTTCGCATTTCCTCATCTCTTAAAGCAAAAGGCTGGCAATTTATCTTCACCGATGGCTCCAAGAACAACAACAGTACCTCTTTTGCCGTAACCAAGGAAAATGACACTTTAATTATGGGAAGTCTACTACCTACATATGCTTCTGTAATCACAGCAGAAGCACTGGGCATCTACAAAGCCACAGCAATAACTGCCAAAAAGGGTGGAAAATATGTGATCGGCTCGGACAGTTTGTCCACGATCAATGCGATAAGAAAGGCCACACAAGATACTGCAAAATTGCATACTTTGAAGCTGGGCCGGCACACCGCGCTTCTATGCACCAATTTGATGCGACCACCAAATCAGATACCTTAAGGTTACTGAGGTAGTGCCGATTAAAATCCCGTCTTTTGTCCAACTGGCAAAACTACCACCTTCTTTAACCCTGATCGTAACAGTTCATCGTACCCTGCCACCACCTCAAGAAAATTAAGCACCACCTTCACGAGACTACGACTAGGTCACACAGCCCACACACAGCAACATTTAATTAAAGGCACCCCACCGCCTACATGCAACACCTGCCACGGATGGCATGACGTCAACCACATACTGGTGCTGCTAACTTCTCACACAAATAGACGGGGTAGTTGAGTCCACAGGGCCAACTCACATAGGTTAAGGTAGTTTCCAGCATTTTATTATAAAAAAAAATACAAAAACAAAAAAAAAATAAATAAATACAAAAGCAAAAAAATACAAAAAAAAAATAAAAAAATATAAAAACACAAAAAAACAAAAAAAAAATTAAAATGGAAAAAAAGGCGCATCACGTATAGCTTTACGGACATAGTTAAGTTTAATGTATATAATTAAGTAGACTTAAGTTTTAGGCTAATTTAATTGTTTATACTGTTAAGTTTAAGTTTAGTTTTAGGTAGAATAGGGTTGTTATTTTGTTGTTTTCTTTTTTTATTTTTAGGTTAGGTTAAGAAAAAATATAACCAAGAATTCCAAGTTTTTTAAATTTTTCTTGGAGGAATTAAAAAAAAAATTAATTAGTTTTAAGCAATGAATTTAAAAAATGCAAGAGGACGAACGGCGTATATAAAAACACATAGATTAGCTTAGAGTACTCGTGAAGAGTCAGTAAGTTAGAATTAATATCACTAGACTATATTGGTAAGCTAGTTTTAAATATTTTTGTCTAGCAATTAGGAAATAAAATCTAATCTAAATCAAAGTACGCATGTGTTTCGACTTGGAAGAGAAAGTGTAGTAGTTTCAAGTAGTGAAAACGAGCATCGATTTTCAAGTGGTATCGGTTACATGGTGGAAGAGCGCCAGCGGTAGTAGCTCGAGGAATCGCGGGTTCGAATCCCGAAAGTGCAAGAAAAAAATTATTTTTATTTTTAAAATAAATAACATTAAAAAATACAAAGTGTGAGAACGAGAGCAGAATGGAGAGTGATGAGCGACCCGAGCTCAGCAAATCGGGTGATTTCAAAACTCCAACGAGTCGTAACCTCGAAACAAAAAAGAGGAGGAAGAGGCTGTAGCCGCAGCCCAATATCCCAAAACGTCGAACGACAACGATGACGTCGGACGAAGAAGCGGTCGCACCAAACAAAGGCGGAGCAGTTGCGACCAAAAAACACCGCCAAAGACAACAAAGCTGGCTTCTGCAACAGCCGCTATGGACATTGATTCCCTCCAATGTAAATCGGAGGGCAATGAATGCCGATATTCATATAATGGAAATGACAATTCTTTTCATGTGTTGGCCACCTCGGACGCCGATGATGAGGCAGAGGAAAGTAGGGAAGAGATGAAAAAACTGGAGAAACTCCACGAGGAAAGGGCAAAGCTCAACGCCCATATAAAATTCCTCAACGAGCAATCCACGGCCAGGAAAGCGTCGGCAAAAGCGGCCAAGCAGAAGCAGCAGCAGCAGCAGGAACTCTTGGAATTGCAGCAGAGACAACAGCTGCACAAGAAGAAGAAGAAACAGCAAGAGCTGTTGAAAGTACAAGAGCAGGAGGAGCTGCCATCAACATCAAAGGCAGCCCAACGGCTACAGCTACAACAAAAGCTGCACCAGCAGCCAAAACAAACGCGAGCTACCGTATTAAATGGCAGCTCAACAGAAGCAACAACAACCAAAGCCGCTGCCACAACAGCAGCAGAAGAAACATCAACAGAATCATCAGGAGCCACAGCAACAACAACAGAAGGAACAACAGCCACAGCAAGAGCAGTATAAATCTAAGGCCCCTATCAATGTCTTCGACATGGGGACCGACGAGCTGGAGACACTATGTGAGTTGGCCCTAGGGAATAAATTATTTTATATTAAATACAAGACTCCCCAAATTCACACCGTCGATTGCTTAACAATGGACGCGTCTAGATTTTTAAAAGAGAAGTTAGCGGCATCTAACGCTGACTTTTACACGTACACTCCCAGAGGAGAAAGGCTACAGTCCTTGCTCTTCAAAGGTATAAATCCCCCTACCGACCCGAAGGCCCTCGCCGACAAGCTGCGACAAGTTGAGAGCGACGTGATCCACTACGTACGGGTTTAGCCTTTCACCACTGCGAAAGCGAAGAAGACGCCCCTTCCCTTCTTCTTATTTCAGGTTTCCCAGGGCACGAAAATTGACAATCTACGAACATCCGTTTCGTTGGGACGGTAGTGACTCGAGCGAACCCGGATTCGACAGACACATAGTGTGAGAGAAGCGAGATGGAAAGTGACGAACGACCTGAAGCCACCGGTGGCTGGGACGTCAGGCCACTTAACTAGTGACGGTAGCATCCGCGTGGCTAGCCCCACGAGCCATACTGCAGACACAAACAAGAGGAGAAAGAGGTTGCAACCAAAGCCTAAACTCACAAAGCATCGGACGACAACTATGACGTCAAACGAGGAAGCCGTCGCACCGAACAGAGGCGGATCGGTGTCGGCGAAAAAAACCTCGCCAACAAAGGCGGCTTCAACGGCCGCAGCCATCGACATCGAAGCCCTCCAATGCGAATCGGAGGGCAACGAATGCAGTTATTCTTAAAGAGAATACTCCTTCCAGGTTCTCGCCAAATCAATTGCCGATGGTGAGGCGGAACAAATAAAGGAGGAGGAGAAGAAACTTCGACACATTGACAAAGAAAGGGCAAAGCTTGACGCTCATATTAATTTCCTTTACAAACAATCTACGGCGAGAAAAGCTGCGGAGAAAACAGCAAAACAAAAACAACACAAGGAGGAGCTTCTGAAGCTGTTAGAAAACTATCGCAGCAACAACACCATAAGCAACAATCGAAGCAGAACCATTAACAGTAGAAGCAACAACAACCCCAGCAGCAGAGACAGCAGGAGCAGCAACAACAGCAGCAGAAGCCTGAGGTACGCTGCCCACACAACTGACCACATACTTCAATGTGCGAATTGCAGAAGGCTCGGGCACGTTGTATAGTGGTGCCCTTGTATGGGGAACGCGGAAATAAATCTGTAACTTTTGAACTCGTTGACCGATCTTGATGAAATTTGGAGTATGGTATCAGTGATCAGATCCTCCTGCTGTCAAAAAACGGTTGAAATAGTGTGAAGGATAACGAACTAATCTTAAGTTAAAAAATTTAAAAATGCACTTTTTTATTTAATTACATAAAGAAAATAATTAGTAACAGTTTACGACAATAAATTTAGCTTCAAAGCACAGCTGGAATTCATACCTATATAGAAAAATTAAATTCATTACTTTTACAAAGACACTTTTGTTGTAAAAAATTGTCAAGTCGGAACTTAGTGTAATAAGGCTTGCGCTTCACTACTTAGCATTTGAAGAATTACATCTTCATTCGCCGCCGAACGAGAAAATTGTTTACTTTTTTTAAATCGGTGGTGTCTATAATCCTTATTTCGACTTTTCTTGGCCTCCTGAGACAATGATCCGACGGACAACGCTGTTGATGATATTATATCTGCTCCTTGAATAGAATTTTATGAACCATTACTGACATATAATACCAGGCATATAAATTTATAGCCATAGCTGCGGTTTCCTGGGCATAAACTCCAAATTTCTCCCCGTCAATCCTGTAATTGTTCTTGTATTATCTCTAGAATGACACTGAATCTTTTTTATACGTTGCACATCTCTTTCTGCTGTTGATGAAGGGATCTCGGAAAATCTTGGAGAAATGTTTCCATTAATAGTTGTACCAGTTCTTTGCTTAACAATATCTACTTTTAATCCCATTTTTCCACCCTTGATGGACAGGTAGTGTCGTTTTTGTTTTCTTAATTTCACTTTGCCCAGAAGATCCATCACAAACCCACTTAGTCAAAAGCGTAAGACTAACGTTTTCTTGCGATTGGAATATAGTGCAATCTTAAGTCTTTATAAGCCTATTTAAATTGTGATAGTGTACTTGTTGAAGTAGAAATTTAGCTTCAATTTCAGTTATTTCTATTTTTATCTACTATTTTCCTACTATTTCTTACTATTCCACTATGTTAACCGGACATATATTGTATGACATTGCAATAAAACAGTTATAAAAGCAATAAACTTTATTGTTACAACACTTTCTTAACCTAAAGTATTTCATTTAGCAATAACAAAAAATAAGAAAGGAACCAGGCTGGCCACAGTATTTGCGCAATACAAGCATTAGAAGGGAAGTCGCAGAAAAATTTAAAAAAAATGCCGAAAAATGCCCGACATTGCTCCATTTAAACGACTCGTTCTCCCAAAGTGCAAAAAAATGCATTTCAAAAATTTAGTCTCCCGCTTTTAGGAGCATTTTTGTTATGCTCCAAACATGAAAGTACTTCACGTAAAAGGTGGCCCTAACAAAAAGCTTGGCTTAGAAAACTGGTCGTCAAAATAAAAAAACTGATGATTCATTTTGAAGGCTAAATGTACGTCCTTTGAAATATATATAACATCATTTTCCAAAGTGGCAAATTTTAAAATATATGCCATATCGAATTTTCTTGAAAAAACGTCAAATTTTTTAAATTTCAAAATCCCTACTTTGGGCTAGTCGTACACGGAAACGGTTCATGAGAAGTTAACAAAATTTTGTCTTTCTAGGTTCTCAAATATGTGGAATCGAAAAACCAGTACCACTTGGCCAAGAAAATTTCATTTTACGTATTTTTTCCACTTCGGCACAACTGTGCGTCACGGAGAAACATGGAGTTCCGCTGCGCACGATGCACATTTCCCCATAACAAAGGTGAATGCCCTTTGGGTACTGACGAAGTCGAGGATAAGGCGCTCCTGAAGTGTGTACTCTGCGGAGAAAACGGACACCCCGCAACCTATTTGGGGTGTCCACGAATCAAAGAACTCCGGCAGAGAGTAAGAGAAGTTAGGAACGACAAAAAGGTAGCAGCCAGGCCTATGGCCCATGCTGTAGCTACTACTGTTACGCCGGCTATCTCTTTCGCCCAAATGGTGTCAGGCAGAGAACCGGCACAACGGACAGTGCCGAAGGTTGCCCCGGCTCCAATGGCCAGGCAACCCGAGGCCGAGCCCTCCATAAGGGACGTAATGTCCTCAATTTAGTCGATGCAAATGCGATAAGGATCGAACGAAAATTAACATTCTCTTACTTGTTGCAAGCTCACAATCCTGACGTGCTGATGGCTAGCGAAACTAAGCTAAGCCAGACGCGCATACTCAGGTACAAAAATTACCATATAATCAGAACAGATCGACCCCAATCCACTCGAGGTGGCGGGATCGCCCTCTTGATTAAAAAGAACATTTGTCATAAGATCGTATATAGCAATGTGGTACGTAGATTTCGTGTGCTAGAAGCATCCATCGCACGCATCTCTCTCCACGGTGGAAAGAAGTTGTTTGTGATCGCTGCTTATGCGACAGAACCTCAAAACCCCTAATTTCTTTCTTTTTTTCATTTTTTTTATTCAATTTCTTAGTTACATCAAATTAATTAGTACTTACAACAGTTAGCATCGATCCAGATGGGGCTGTGCTTGACAACGACTTCATCGTAGTGGAAGATCCCCAGGAAAAGGTGAATGCAATTGGTGCTGTTTTCCAGATAGTTTACACTATCAACGAGATTCTTATTCCGAACCCAGATCTGGAGAACAGAGCTTGCTGAACCATTTCCACCTTCGGAACGAAATAAGTCAATGGCGATCCGAGAATCCTGGTTTTACTAGATTCAGTGACGATCTTCTGGTAAATAATGCCGTCGCCGACGATGGAAACAACTCCATCCTTATTTCGAAAGATGAACTCCAGGGTATCTTCAACTTACTGAAGAATAAGAAGTCAGTGGGAATCGACGGGATACCAAATATTGTTCTGCGCCATCTACCCTCTGAGGCGGTGGATGTATACACAACACTATTTAACAATGCGTTGAGTAATCCATATTACCCGAAGCACTGGAAAACAGCTGGGGTACAGCCAGTTCCAAAACGGGACAAAGATACTTCCATCCCGACAAATCTCCGGTCTATAAGGGTTGAGGAAAAACAAATAATACCGGAAAACCAATTTGGCTTCAGGGCGGGGCACGACACCATTCATGCCGCATCTAAATTGGTTTCCGACACAGTGGAATAGAAACAAGACCCAGTGTACAGGCGCCTGTCTGATCGACATGTAGAAGGCGTTCGACACCGTATGGTTAGAAGGTCTCTTCCTTAAGTTGGTCAGGCTCGGCATCAATAAAACATTGCTATATATGATCTATGATATGGTTACAGGAAGGAAGTTTGTTGTGAAAAATGGCAACGAAATTTCAACTACTGTGTTTCATATAAAAAATGGGCTGCAACAAAGAGCTGTTGGTTTGCCGATCTTGTTCAGTGTATTCACTAGCGATCTCATAGGTTCTATGCCTAACATCATAGCGTTTGCCGATGATCTAATCGCGTACAGATCAGGTCCGAAGGTAGAGGTAATAAATGTCTTGTTGCAACGCGACTTCGATACAATTCAACGATTTTGCGACGGCTGGAAATTGAAAATCAACTACTAGAAGTGTGAAACTATCCTTTTCAGAACCCCGCTGTCCAGGGCCTCAAGGGACACGAAAATGAACTGGCGCAAGTTCGGCATAGTTGGTCCACAAGGACGACCATTTACTGTAAAAAGTGTAGTCAGATATCTAGGCATCTGGTTCGATCAGTATCTGTATGCTGGTATTCACATAGATACAGCTCTGACCAGAGCTAAGAAGGCCTTCGCTATGGCAAGAGGGCTGTTTTACAGCAGTCAACTTGACAGCACAGTGAAGGTCATATGCTACATGGCCCTCGTCCGGCCAATTATGGTGTATGGTTTTCCTGTGTGGTTCAACGTAAGTCCTTCCCAGATGGAAAAGATGAGGGTGTTCGAGAGGCAGTGTCTTCGGACCTGTCTTCGTCTATATCGAACACCAGAATCCCAGTACAAGAAATTCTAATATTATTATCAAGTTGATACGAAGTCACACTGCTCGAGGCATAGTTAAGCTTAATGTAAATAGTTGAGTAGAGTTAAGTGTAAGAGTAATATAATTGTGTATAGTTATAAGATTTAGTTTAGTTTTAGGTGGTATGGTTTTATGATGTAGTTCTTTTAAGTAGGTTAAGAAGTAAAGATATTACTGAATTTCAAGTTTTTAAAAAAAAATTTCTTGAAGGTTATAAAAAAAATGTAATTAGTCTTAAGCTAATAAATAAAAAATGTAAGAGGCCGAAAGGCAAAACGGAAAATATCCTAGATTAGCTTAGAGTACTCGTGAAATATCCGTAGGTCAGGTCATTAAGATCAGTAGATTTTATTTGTAAGCAAGTTTTAAGTATTTTTGTCTAGCATGTAAGAAAAATTAATTTAATAAAAATGCAGTTAAAAATATCAAAATCTAAAATGCACTAACCCACCAGTCCATCTGCTGCTTAAATCCCCAACCCAAGAAAACATTACTACCATTTTCAATTATATAAAAAACTAAATATAGATATTTAAATTTTTCTCAAGAGCCGAAAGCCTTGGCAGCTAGTGCTCTTTTCTATGTTAGTATATAATTTAAATTATATCCTAATAAATAATAATAATAACAATAATTAATAATAATAATAATAATAATAATAGTAATAATAATAGCAATAATAATAATAATAATAATAATAATAATAATAATAATAGTAATAATAATAATAATAATAATAATAATAATAATAATAATAATAATAATAATATAATAATAATATAATAATAATAATAATATTGTGAGGTTTTCCGTTCGGGAATCTAACCTAGACCTACTGTGCTAGGGTCGACGCACTTACAACATAACGACGACGTTTGCATGCGTATTTTAGCAAATGGATGGACTTTTGGACGATCGTGCCTCCGGTGTTGACGAGTATGTTCTGCACGACATTCTCAAGGGCCGTTGTTAAAAAGGGAGTTGGTACACTTTAGGGGCCTACTTTTTTAGATGGAGCAAATAATATTGAGATTCCAAGCCCTCTGAGCATATCTTGCAGATCAGTAGGAGTCAGGAGTCTGCAGTCAGCATATCGGCATATTTGCACCAGCAGCTTCATTGAACTTTTGTTTCGATAAACGAGTTTCATGACTTCTTCGCGATCAGACAGACGGTATTATCCTTTATCAGCATGTATTGTGTGGAGTAGAACATTCCGCCTGGCATTGATATTGATAAAAATGTCGGACGTTATTACTGCCGTAACACCTTTCGATATCGATATCGATCGCACCATTCTTAGACTCTATCATTTTTCTTTCTGCCTGCCACTCATTGTCCAGGGGTTTCTTTTGGGTTGTCCAGGGTTGGGGTGTCTGAGGACTGCCGATTGCCATTGAAGTTTTCCGACGGCAAACTGTCCTGGTCTTACTCCGTTGTCCCATCCATATCTGTGTTCCTACTTTGGCTACAAGAAGGAAATTATCCCATTCAATGTTGGTTCCTCGGAATGTGTAGGCATCGAGAATAATGGACGATTGCCTCATGTTGATCGCAACGTGATTGATTGGTTGATGGTTGATTGATCTGGCCACGATTGCTACAGAAAGGTTCGCCCTGTTCTTTCCGGTGTCCTAAGCAAAGATGTCTTCCTTGCTCAGTCTTGTGTTGAAATCTCCTAGAACTATTTTAGTATTGATCGTTTGTCTTTTCTTAGGCATCATAAAAGTCATCGTTGCTATCGTGCTATCAAACAACGTATCCGCATTCAAACAATAGCTACCTTTTCAATTTGTAGTAATCGCCGTAGTGAATCTCACAGTTTCTCATCATCTGTTTGCCCGGCCTATTTCATCACACCCCCAGAATGTTTTTCTTGTAGTCTTCTATGGCCGGCGCTCATTGGCTGCATGTGGTCAAAAATCGTTGACCTTTATTCGTTCCTGGGTCGCCTGTAGATCCATTCACAGTAGATCCATCCACACTAGATCCATCCACAGTAGGTCCATCCACAGTAGATCTATCCATATCCAGGCATGTGGCATGGTTCATCACACAACGAGTGTTACGAGGGGGCGCCACGAGAATTTGTGCACCGGTAGGGATAGTGTTGAAAATAAACAATTGAAGATATGTCTGCTGACCATGACGTTTGTAATAAAAACGTTAAAGAACAAAAGTAAGTAGAACAAACGCACTAAGCATTATGATCACATGGTAATAACAAGGAAGACGTTATACGTGGACATCCCGAAGACATAAAGCGGATGTAGTCATTAGAAACCAAATAAGCTATAGTGTCCTTAACAAGTGATTTAGAAATATGGTTAAACCAGCAAAAACTTGTTCAGAAACAAATTGTAGTTTTTTTTATAAAGTTCATAAAAGTCGTCTTTTCTAATGAAATTATTTCCAAAAATTAAGCAAAAAGGCAAAATATTAAAGCAAATCCATAATGTCAATGGATCCAAAGGATGCTGACTGTTTAGCATGCAGCAGGTGAAACAGCGTGGACAACATGGTAAGATGCGATATATGAAATTTGTTGGCATACTTTAGTTGCGCAGGAGTCGATGCGTCCATTGCTAATCATCATTAGAGTTATAGTGTGAGTAGGCTCACACAAAAGGAGTAAGATGACAAGTTTCTGAAGGAAAAATACGATCTTTTGACATTGCCCACCGATGACAGTGACGAAAAAGGAACACTCGAAAAAGTCGTGTTTAGGAATAGCTAAAAGACTCCAACGAGATGAAAACGGAGTTGAAACTGAGTACAAAGGAGATTGCTTCAAGACAAGTTTGTCAACTCAATTAGCTGTGCTTTGGTTCGAGCAGAAAGTAAAGTAGCTCCCTTAAAGCCCATCACAATACTTAGATTGAAACTTTAAGTTGCGTTTATTGCGTATCGACTAGCAAGTGGAATTTTGAGAGTTCAGAAATTTAAAATTGATGTTGAATGTGTTGTGTTGGTTACAGTCAGACGCAAAGAAATTTAAGCAATTTGTGATGTTCCATATAGACGAAATTTTGGAACATGCGAAGAGATAGTATTTATGTTTTTTTATTTTAGAGTGGAAATGTGTATCTACAACGCTCAATGTTGCGGATCTGGCGAAGAAGTGGCCAAAAATACAAACTTTTTATATAGACAGCCGATGATTCAAATGTTCGAAATTTTTATATGAAGAGGGTTAAATTGACCGACGAATCAGGAAAGCAACAAAGTTCAACCACTTGAACTTAGACCACAGTTTTTGCTGACAGGCTCAAAACAATTTGCACTGGTAGATAATCAAAGTTTTTCGAAATGGCGGCACGAGTCTTTCTATTTATTCACATCCTCAAACAAAGAATAAGGGCTTCAAATTAAGATGGTGAAATGCTGTCAACAGAAATATTTCATTAAGCAAATATATGTTATAATATATATTATTAAATAAGCTCAAAGAGAAAAGTCCGCTGAGGAAGTGAGTACCTTAAAAAATAATACAGCTTTAACAAAACATAGCAAGCAGTATAGATGTTCAACATATCTTGACGATGAGGGCCAATTAAAAGGTAGAATTGATGCGGCCCTGTACGTTGAAGAAGATACGAAGCGGCCAATTACATATATTGCCTCAGGAACATTCTATAACAAGGCTCTTGGTAAATGAATATCACCATCGGTATCATCATGGCTTTTAAGATACAATTATAAACAAAGTGCGACAAAGATGTCAAATATCGATGCTAAGGGCGCAAGTAAAGTCTGCCTGTCTGTATCGTCCAAGCTGTCTCTAAATGGCACTGTTGCCAGAAGCTAGCCAAGAATAGACATTTTCAACAATATTGTTAGGAGCTAGAACGGTATAATAGAAATCATGATAGCTTTAATCTATACAGAAAAAGTAAAGGAAATATCTGGAATCAGGAAGAAAAAACAATTCAACAAAATATATCGAGGGTCAAGAGATCATGAAAGGGAAAGTCATAAAAGTACTGGTCTAAAACCACAAAAAAATCAACAGATACAGATAGAGTACGTAATGAACTTTAAAACTTATAGATGAGGAGAATGTAAACCGTTCAATGGTAGATAATCATAGTTGGTGTCCATGCGCTCGATTTGAATGACTTCTGAAGTTCGCGGTTGTGTTTTCTATTCAATTCACTTATCTTACAGACTGGAGCATATATCCGGAGTACAAATTTGATGATGTGTGATATTATTTGCTGCATTTCTTTTCTTTGCCACGAGGTAGGACAAACTTCTTCATTATCTAGTTGTAGCTGTGTTATTTTGTTGTATTTCGTTTTGTCCTTATTCACAAGCTGGCTTCGCTTCTTCGTCAATTTCTATAAATGATTCCCGTACGGCGCACACTTATAGCAGAACGTGTCGATTGGTGCGGTGAAAAAAATATTTTATACACTTACACAGTACGCTCGACATGATCTTGTAAGCCATGTTGGGCAGAGATATACACTTATAGTTGTTGTAAGAGGTAGGACCGCATCTTTGTGCATTTGGTGTATGGTGTTGATTATCGGGCGCACTTACGTTTTCCCAATAATCGGATTCATGCAATGGCTGTATCGACGATAAGGTTATGTGGAAAGACAACTTCATATCGACTGAAGTTGCGATTTTTTAGTTTTAGTACGAATTCTAGCCTTAACCCTACTCCCGCAAAGAATCCGCATGCGCAATCTTTTGTGACGGCTATAATATATGAGATCATGGTGCAACAAAAACGTTCTTTTTGATCTTAAAAATATTAAAATTAACTATTTTTTATTTAAGAAACAAAGAAAAGGTTTGGTTTTGGCAGTGTCCAGAAAAATCTAGATATACATATGTATATATTAATTAAATAAAGATCTACAAGCGAGGGCAACCAAATTTTGTTTGTTGGTGTTGTTGGAGGGGAGTTACTTGAGAAAAATATATTGGGTTTCCTTAAAATATAAATTACCATGTTGCACAACGGCATTAACAAGCCATAAGTAAAGTTATCTTTCCTTAATGAAGGTGGAAAATACTGTTTTTTGTTTTATATTATACGTATTTCAATATTTTTTTGGGAGAATTTCCCAAATAACATATATATATATATTTTTTTTTTTTTTTTTTATTTCCCAATTTTCATTACATCTGTCCTTAGACACTAAGTAATTGTTTATAGAGTATTTAAGGGATACATTTAGTTTTAAGACCACTATCTTATAAACTTTGATTTAATTACATACTTGTAAATACATTAATTTTGACAAATATATACAAACATGAAAGCAATACATTATATACAAGTTAATAGAATATGCTTTACGTTAAATAATTCACAGTCTATATGGCTTGGAGGTCAACTGGTCTGCGTCTATTTAGTCTTCTTCTTGTGTTAGCTTCTTGATGAGGCAGGTTTCGAATTTCGTTGTTTGGGTGGTTTGCTATTGATATTTGATGTTTTACGCTGAATCTTTTTATTTCGTCTCTGACACTGGGTATCATCGTAGACGTTTTTGTAGCATCTTTGCCTGGTTTGGAAATTGGAATTATTTTAGAAACTTTCCATACTTTTGGGAAATAACTTAGCCTAAGTATTGAATTGAAGACGTTTATAATATAATAAATAATATAGGTTATGGCTATGTGAGGTAATTGCTTTAATATTTGTCCAGTTATCAGGTCGTATCCACGAGATTTTTTGTTCTTTAGTTTATTTTTTAGAAAGTGTTTTATTTCATTTTTCTTTATCTTTTTTATTGCTTCAGTTGTTGATGTGGTGATATTTATATTTGGGGGTGAAACGTTTTGTTTATCGTATGTGTTAGTAAATGTTGATTTGAAATAGTCCGCAATTGTTTTTGCTTTATCATCATTTGTTCTGGACCATGTGCCATCCGAGGGAGGTTGGTGGGTTATTCCTTTTTTAAGACGTTTGTTCAGTTTCCAAAGCGAATAGTTTGTTGCTCGAGTTGCGGTTAGGTTAGCTAAGAACATGCTTGTGTCTTTGTCTTTATGTTCTTTTAGTAGGTATTTGAGTTCTTTTATTGATTTGTTGTAATTCGCCTTGTCCGTCGGTGCTCTGCTACGTTGCCATATTTTTCGTAGTCTTCGTTATAACATATATAGTACGAACAAGCATATTCTCAACTGAATTAATGTACAGGATGAACTGCTACAACATCAGACACAGGGGAAGTAAGTCCAAGGGAATCGTAAACCTCTAATAGTTACTTATGAGATAAGTACATTTGTATGTATACTGGAGCAACTATATAATTTATTACGTAGTTCTGAGGCTTTTAAAAAAGCTGAAAAACAATCCGAAGAAAGAAATGCAAATAAAAAATGTACCGATTCTTAGATCGGCTAATTGATCTCTAAATAATTGCAAGACAAGTAGTACACATTTATTGCACAGAATTTTTATTCGTTAAAATAAATTTACATAAACGACTTCTTTGTTTTGATTTAAAAAAACATGAGGCATGATAATATCATTTAAGATTTTATTATTTTATATAGTTATAAAAATAAGCATAATTATTTTAATGTTTAAAGTATAAGGACTATAAAATAGTGCGCATGTTTAGCTTTTCAGAACAATAAAATAAGATTATATTTCTAGGGTCAAGAATTGAGAAGAGAGTGTATGATTAATTTTTAATTAGGGGGAGAAATGAGGGATGAATTAAACAGATATTAATCGCACTCTTGTGGTGCCTCTTTCGAGTTGCTGACAACACTCAAAGAGTATCAATTGTTTATAAAAAGCTTCTCGAAAATCTCGACGTTCGGAGTCGGCAAAAAACTGTAAGTGCCTTCTACTCGTTACAAAACAGTAGCACGCACAACACGAGTAGTTGTTGTCGGGTTAAGAGGAGAATGAGAACTCCGAACTCCACTATGACGATTGCTACAGGGAACGAAGGCACCCATTCTTTGAATGTGGAGTTGTTGTTCGAGGTAGACGTAGCCAAAAAGTTCTAAGATTCAAGTATGTAAGCGAGTGCCTCATAACATTTCTCACCAAGGCTCAAGAACATCTACGTGATTTGCGTATTTCATATTTTTATTTGATTAATTTTTAAGTTATGTCTTAGTTCTTGGAAAATATTTTAAAATAGGTTCCTTAGTCTAAACAATAGTTTCATAACCTAACTTACTGATTCTTAACAGAGGCCCTCAGCTAATCCATATCTGCACTACTTTCAAAGCGCCTTTGGGCATCATAAATTTGTTATAATATATTGAATAAAAAAAGGGTAATATTATTCCAAGAAAATTATCAATACATAAATTTGGTCTTATGTCTTTATTTAAGCTTAACATATCTTAAATTAATTATATAATTTTAAGTACATAGTGTTGTAACCTTAAGTCTCCGAAATTAAATCACAGCACGGGCCGAAATTGCGATACAATAGTAATAGTGATAGCGATGAAAAGTGATAATGAATTCTATCCGGTAGGTGCAGGGAGGTCTTAGGAGCTCCAGATCAGATAGGAGCGTGATACCCATCTCTTGCATCTCTTTAAGAAACCTAGACATTTCGCTGCATTTTTGGGGATCTCAAATATGTGATCGTTCCATCAAGTGTTGAGTTGATACACATACCAAGGATGGAAAGTCGTTCGGTTTCACCAACGCTAGAGCCAATCATGGAAAATGGCTGGTTATTTTGGGAACGTTTAAGTGGCAGTAGACAGCATTGGTTCTTGGAAGCATTCTATTCTCCCTTCCCCAATCAATTATGCTGTCAAGATCGTTACTAACTGGGCTTTACATACACTGCCCTTTTGTTCAATAAAGTGCGAAAGAAAAACGAACCTTCCTGGAGAAAGAATACAGTGCGACTGACTTTATTCAAAAATAGAATAAAATAGAAAAACTTAAAACACATTTACAGTGAGAGCATGGCCAACTTAAAATTATTCAAATTACAGTACTTCATTATTTGCAACACTCCCACTTTTGAATATTTTTAATCGAAACTGAAATTATTTTAAAATGGTTTTTCGACAACTCCAATCAAAAATCTAAATTTGACATATTTTTGTTTGCTTAATGCTTTGGTGAAAATATCTGCAATTTGATGTTCGGAAGGAACATAATTAATACATAACTCTTTCCTTTCATATCTTTCACGTATGAAGTGATAGCGCACATCAATATGTTTTGTGCGTTTATGGAACTCAGGGTTCTTAATCAGCCGGATTGCACCTTGGTTATCCATATTCAGCTCAGCTGCACAGGAACACGTTGCCGGGACCAATTCTGCCACAAGTCGTTGAAGCCACACCATATCTTTTACTGCTTGAGATGCTGCCACATATTCAGACTCTGTGGTTGATAACGCGACACACTTCTGTCTCTGTGATGACCATGAAACAGGTCCACCTCCAAACAGAAAAATGAAACCAGAAGTAGATCTTCTTGTGACAATGTCACCAGCATAATCGGCATCACTGAAACATTTTAAAGATACATTATCAGGTTTTTTAAATAATATACCCATTTGCTTTGTTCTGCTGAGGTACTTCAGGATCCTTTTAACTGCATTTACATGTATTTGAGTGGGTGCATCTAAGTACCGCGACACTACTCCCACTGCATATGCAATGTCTGGCCGGGTGGCCACTGCCAAATACATCAGGCAACCCACCGCCTCTCTATATGGAAACTTTATCTCCAATTGTGATGATTTTTCTTCGCTTCCAAGGTTTTCCGCTGGTGTTGAGACTGGTTTGCTGTCACTCATGTTGAATCTTTTTAACACCCGTTCTACATAACTTGATTGGCTGACGTGAATCTCTCCGCTCGACGCCCGAGATAATTGCATGCCCAAGAACCATTCAGCATTTAAAAGGGTAATCTCAAACTGCTTTCTTAAAAAGTCCACAAGCTTCATACCATCCTTTTTCTTCTTTGCGGCTATCAGTCCATCATCAATATAAATGGCCAATATAAGACGACTATCAGCATCGTTTCCAACGAAGACACAAGGATCCATTTCAGAAACGATTAAATTAAATTCCTTCAAAACATGTGTAATTGTTTCATTCCAGCATCTGGAAGCTTGTTTTAGGCCATAAAGGCTTTTCCGAAGTTTGCACACTTTTCCAGTACCGTCATCGAAACCAAGAGGTTGACGCATGTAGATGTCTTCACTCAAATGACTATTCAAGAAGGCTGATTTAACATCAAATTGAATGAGAGACAATTCTTCGCACACAGCAATAGCTAAAATGGTTCGAATAGAAACAAATTTTGCCACTGGACTAAACGTTTCAATATAGTCGACACCATATTCCTGTGTAAAACCACGAATCACCAAACGTGCCTTGTACTTTTTTTTTCCCTTGTGCGTCCAAGTTCTTGATCTTGAATACCCATTTGTTATCGATGATTTTTCTATTTGTTGGTTGTTCAACCAAGTCCCAAGTGTGATTTTTAAGAAGACTTTTCACCTCGTCTGCCATAGCTTCTTTCCAGTGACGCGCATCCGTACAAGAAACTGCCTCTTTGTAGTTTACTGGTTCACCTTGCACAAGAAAAGCATGTTTTTCTGCAAAATTAAGCATGCCTGAATCCTTCCATTTGCTTGCGCTACGCAGTTTATTTCTATAAGAATCCTCAGCTCTGTCATCGAGAAAAGCGTCTTCATCTGGCGATTTGAAAACATCATCCTCGAAGCTCTCCTCTTGAGGATTAGATTCAAGCACAGTGGAATCTATTTCTCCGTCATCATTATCACCCTTATCAATCGAATCATTGACATCATCACCATGCACATCTACACACACACCATTATCCGGGTCTTCATTCAAACTTTTGTTATTAGTGCAAAATTGTACTGATGACGAAAACTCTTTAAATGTCACATCTCTAGCAATTTGAATTGATTTTGTGGACGGATTCCAAATGCGATATCCTTTTGAATCTTCCGCATAGCCCATGAATACACCTAATTCTGCCTTTTTGTCAAACTTCTGTCGTTTCTCCTTTGGTATATGTATGAAGACTTCCGTTCCAAATGTTTTTAAGCCAACAGTTTTACTTTCAATTCCCCACCAAAGTTCGTAAGGGTTTTTACCTTTTATGGGACTAATTCCAGTTCGATTAAGGGTAAATACTGCAGTGTTTATTGCTTCTGCCCAGAACTTTTTGGATAATCCACTTCCACAAAGCATTGTTCTTGCAGCTTCTACAATGGTGCGGTTCTCGCGTTCGACACTGCCATTCTGGTCCGGAGAGTAGGGAACCGTAGTTTGATGGCGAACAGAATGTTTGATCAACATGGATCTAACACTTTCATTAATGAACTCCGTCCCATTATCTGTTCGAAGTGTTTTAACTTTGTGACCAGATTCGTTCTTTGCTTTGCTTAAGAAACGATTTATACAAGCACAAACTTCAGATTTATTCTTTAAAAAATACACCACCTTATATCTGGTTAAATAAAAGGAAATACCTGGCACCGGCAACCGATCTTTCCTCCATGGGTCCACATACGTCGGCATGAACAAGCTCGCCTGGTTGAGCAGCCCGAAAATTGCTTTTAAGAAAATGCAATCGGTGTTGCTTTCCATACACGCAACTATCACATGTAAAGTTGTCTTTGTCCTTAAACTGAATTTCCTCCTTCTTTAATTGATTACGAACCTGCACTATGTTTTGATGTGCCATACGTTCGTGCCAAACCCTTATTGGCAATATCTGACTTGCCACATTCACTTTAATCGAACTTGGTGGCTGTACCTTGAAGCACATCTTAAATAGTTGCCCCTGTCTGTCTCCCACTGCCATAACTGAACCGTCTTTTTCACAAATTTACACTGAACACTATCAGAAATAATGCTTAGATTCTTATCCAAAGCACGGGTCTGTGAAAATAAATTCATTGAAATCTTAGGCACGTAGAGAACTTCAGACAAATGCCTTTTGGACCAGGTTTTCCCATTTGAAGCGAGAATATTTATTTCACCGACCCCTTCAGCAAGGATCTTTTCTCCACTTCCTATCTGAATCCTAACCGGATCAATAAATTGCCTATAAGATGCAAACCATTCCTTCCTGCACGTCATGTGGTCACTCGCTCCGGAATCCAAATACCAGTCCTGACTCACTGATGTGCCGCCCTTTGCCATTAGCGCATTGACACCAAAAAGAGTTTCCCCTCGAACCTCACTTCTAGTTCCAGTCCATCGCCTTAAGCTTTTCAAGGAATAACCTCGTCTCTGCACCTCATCTGTACTTCCAGTCATCACTTTATTTCCAACGTTACATATTAGTGCATCACCCCTTCGTACCACGCCATTAGTTCCAGTCCACCTTTTACGATAACCTACTGCATTTTTCTTTGGACACTCTCTTTTCCAGTGGCCGTTTTCATCACAGTGGAAACACTTTCCAGATTTGGAATTATTTGACTTTCCTTTCTTCGCCTTCTGCTTTGCGACTAAAGCAACAGTTGAACTCGTCGCATGCGATGACATGCGTGTCTCTTCCATGACCAATCGAGACGTGAGATTCTCTAATGTTTGTTGGTCTTTTGAAGTGGATTCCCACGCGCAAAAGAAGTGTTTGAAATTGCTTGGAAGAGTCATTAAAACTTTAGTAATAATCATACTTTCTGATATTACCTCGCCGATATCTCTCAACTGCCTGACGATGTTTTCCAGCCGGGATATATGTGTGGAGACGTCGTCGTCTGGATTTTTCTCAAAGCCGTAAAATTTCTGCAACAGCATGTGAACATTTGTTCCTGAAGACTGTTCGTAGACCGACTTTAGCTTATCCCACATTTGCATTGCAGTTTTGCAATTAACAATGTGGCGAAGAGGAATTGGACCGACGCTGGTAGCGATTAACTGCTGAGCCTTGCTGTCTGATCTCTTCCAAATCAAGACACGTTTATTAAAATCAGCTTGTTCCTCAGTCTGCATTTTGATCGGAACCTTTGATTCACCATCCACATAATCAAACAGCCCAGATGCGTTCAGCAAAATTGAAACTTGAAACTTCCAAACAGAGTATTGATCAGCAGTTTGAAGTTGCTCGATTTTGAAATTATTATTTTCCATTTTCACGAATTATATTTAAATTTTCTTTTCAATTTAACCTTAATTTTTCACCACGTGATCTGGGCCCATAACCTGTTCAATAAAGTGCGAAAGAAAAACGAACCTTCCTGGAGAAAGAATACAGTGCGACTGACTTTATTCAAAAATAGAATGAAATAGAAAAACTTAAAACACATTTACAGTGAGAGCATGGCCAACTTAAAATTATTCAAATTACAGTACTTCATTATTTGCAACACCTTTCCAAGTCTTTGGCCGAAGAGGAGAGTCGAGAACAAATATAAAAAGCTGAGGTTATTGTCATCAGCGAAGGAATTAGAAGTGACATTTAGATCATTTATAAGAATGAGGAAGAGTTTCGGAGACAAAATGAAGCCTTGGAGAACACCAGTATTAATATGGTGAATATCAGACTTGAATTACCTACTTGAAGAGATTCATCGAAACCATAAGCAGGCATTTTTGACAAAGGAGCCGGATGTCATTTGATGACTCTGTCAAATGTCTTTGAAATATCAAGCGCAACAATCATAAAATTTAAATTTTTCGTGTGCAAGTGAATTTGTGCCATGGAGAGATTTGCGCTCTAAGCAAAATTTTAACATACCGTCCTTCGGGTGTTGTCTAGTCTGAATGTTGAAGCCAAGAAGAACTGTGTACATTGAAGTCGCCCGCAATAACGACTTCAGTGCAAGGATAGGATCCTTTTGTTCCTTTCCACTTGCATTTCTATCCTATTTAAAGACAATATGATATCGCTGTACATATTTGCTTGTATTTGCATTTGCTTTTTCAATATATCTTAAGAAGTTTCTTGTCAGAAGGTTTCGAATTTTTATATCTTGAAAGCGTCTACAAATTCATTTTCTAAGTGTCACTTTCCGTTGTCTCTAGTGTCTCTAGTTCGGCGCTTGTTGTTAAAGTGATTGATAATATTTCTGCTATTGCCGTATATGTTGACGGAAGTATGGTCTGTGTTACTTGTATGAAGCCAAACACTTTTCCAATATGGTCGACTAATTCGCTGAGTTTTACTATGCCTTCATATTTTTCTTAAAAATACTTTTTCCTAAAATCATACATTTTTTTCCCATCAGCACGCACCATTTCATTTGCTTTTTCTTAGCTACTTTTGCCTTAAAAATATATATTATATTTATAAATAAAACCACAGTGTTTCTATTTATTCAACAATACATACATTTCAAAAAGTTTGTTTGTTTAATTACAACGACAGCCAGCCATAAGCTATCTAGGGTGATTGTTTTTTAACCAATTTTGGCTGACGTGCGCCTTGTGAGACGGTGCCGAGATATGCCTCTTGTTTGTTTGCCCAAGGCCTTTTCCTGCTGCGGTATTAGATGGCGTATTTTTTGAAATTTCAATGGTTTGTATGTTTTAAGATCGATCTCACAGTATGTTTTAAGGTTTGTATGTTTTAAGATCGATCTCACAGTAACTTATCGTGAAGATATAATGGATGTTTCATGTGCAAGGCTGACATTGTTATTTCGATGATAACATTTTTTTCCGTTACTCGAGCTCCTGGCCGTAAGGCCTTGTATAATTAAATAACTGATTTGTGTTGTTTCTCTTGGTATCATCATGCTTCTTGGAATTTTGTTGTGAACCCGAGAGAGTTCAGTTTTCAGCCATGTTTCGGAATATTTTGCAAAATTACCAATTCCATATAAAACGACGCGAGTTAAACAATATAAAATGCTTAATTCATGATACTCTATATATCATTCATAAGTAAACAACCGCGGGCAAAGATGTTGATCGTGGGTGATTGCTGTCAAAAGAGATCGAGAGCACGATTTACTTCGGCACCTTGCTTTGATCGTAAGATGAGAGTGCAACAATGCACGTGTGTGGTATCGAAATACGATATCGTTCCATCAGTCGAGTAAACATATCGATTATCGATAATAAGGTAGATTATACCTTATTAAAGGAATTCAAATCAAATACTTCATTAGTTTAGTTAAAGTTGATACAACTTTTTTTCTTTATTCTTTTTACATTTCTTTACACGCCACCTCCTCTAAGGGAAACTTTAGGATATCGGTAGTATCGCCATAGGGGTATTGGTCTTTTGAATAGTCCGTTCTTCGTACTAGAATAGTAGACACACTAATACGCCCTTCCTGGCTAGGGTGCCGCTCTGCAACTTCACCCAAAGCCCATCGAGATTGAGGCAAACTTGGCTCCTTCACCACAAACAGATCACCCAGTTATGAGTCGCTTTTCTTTGTTTCCATTTAGGTCGTTGCTTCAGCAAGGTCATGTAGTCGAACTGCCATTTCTTCCAGAAGCAACATGTCTTGCATCAACTTCCAACACTTCAACTGGAACCTCCAAATAACTAAGTTCTGTTAGGGCACTGCATGGACGACCTATAAGGAACCTTCCTAGAAGGTAAGGACATTTCTTCCGATTACGCACACGTGCTGTTTAATACACTTCACACCGGACTGAATTCCTTTTGTGCAATTGCAAATAACGCCGCATGAAGAAATTTCTTGTGTGCGTCAATGCACCTGGTCTCATGCGCATGAAGAAATTTCTTGTGTGCGTCAATGCACCTGGTCTCATGCAACCAAAGCTCTTGAAATAATATTTTAAATAAAATTGTCGAAGGTGCCAAGAACCTCGTAGGATCAAAAATTAAAGTCCTTTTCGTTACAAATGACGGTTTATCAATTTTGAAAGCGAATACCCCATAAGGATTCCAAATAATTCCAAGTACTTTTTCCACTCGGTGTCTGCATTTAACGAAACCGTCTGACATACCTCGGTGATTTTTAAGATCTCCCAACAATTAGATACCCACTTAATTAGTTGCAAAAAAGGAGATTTGTCAACTGTTTTTCAAGAGGGGGAGGGGAAATTGACGCTTGTATTCCTCAGCTAATTGCCTTGACACTCATATGGCCAAAAAAGGTACAGCTTCAGCACCATAAGTAACAGTTAGCAATTAGTTCAAGCGGAAATTTTCGCCACACAATACGTTGGAAATCTCGGTCTTTAGGACTGATTCAAATTTGCCGAAACATTTTAATAATGTCAGCGCAAAAAATTAGTCCAAACAAATGAAATTGCATTTAAGCGCTTAGTAAAATTGACTGCAACGATGATCCAATATGTTTCATTTAGACTCAGACCCTTCGAGTCTCGATGAGAACCATAAAAAAATACAAGCATTTTGTTTTTTAGTTCTTGTTTTAAGTCAACATAGACAACATAGACAAGGCACCGGAAAGGGTGTTTTCAAACGACAACAGCAGCATCAATATAAAGATAAGAAGGATAGGTGCCTTCCAATTAACATCTTTGGGCTGGGGACTAAGCGTGTTGATAAAACATGTAAGTTGGCCACAAGCGATTTTTTTCCCTACATAAATAAAAGCTACTGTAGCTCAGAGGCGGACTTTAAAAAAAGTGAAAAACGGGAGGACTGTGCTCCTCAAGGATATTGGTCCTTCAATCGTCCACTTCGTAGTAGTAAAGCCTTTCAACACTACGGTTACGAGGAAGAATAAGGACGTTCAGCTTCCGTTTTCTCTTGTTAAGCTCTCCCATGGCAGTAAAATTGAGAGCCTAAAGAAGGCTCTCTTGCTGTTACATACTTAACATAAAGGAAGTCCGACCACGTACATCAATGTATGTATTGACTACTATTGATTGCAGTTTTCAAATGTTTGCGACAACTATTTGATGTAGCATTCTCGCACACTG
Organism: Eristalinus sepulchralis; assembly: GCA_944738645.1. NCBI lineage: Eukaryota > Metazoa > Arthropoda > Insecta > Diptera > Syrphidae > Eristalinus > Eristalinus sepulchralis. Next base: position 19,490,781 of record OX122886.1, read on the forward strand.
AGACGGAAACTCACTGTAATTGCTTGTATATCTTTTAAATCTTATTTTTTTATTTCGCACATAAAATTGATTATTACAGTATTAATATTGTACATTTTATATATAGAAATTTATATATGGAGAAAGATTTAAAAAAATAGGTTCATAAAACTTTAAAGGCAAATGGACAAATCAAGGAAAAGTGCAAACGAAAACCCCATAAAAAATGAGAAAAAAAGATGTGTCCTTGAACACTTACACAATATCAATAAGTACATAAAATTAAATAAATGCAAGTGTGGAATGCGCAATAAATAAACAACTACGACATTTTTGCTTGCATTTTAATTTAAAAAATTGAGCACAACTAATTCAGGAATCCAGACTGGAATAACTCCTTCAACTGGATAATTGTTAGTATAACAAAATGGTGCAGCGATGGGTCAAAATCAGGCATCAAAATATGTTAAAAGCTAGAGCTAGTTATTTAAAACAATTGTAAAGACTCTAACTATTTTGTTGCCTGATTTTGACTCATTGGTGTACTATTTTGGGGTACTAACATTCATCCAGTTGAATAAGTTATTTCAGTTTTCTCTGTATGTATTTTCCTTATTTTCGGATTTCCTGAGTTAGTTATACTCTAAAAAGAAATACGTTAATGATCTTAATTTTTGAAAATTAAATGTAAAGCAATTAAATTAAGTTTTCGATCTCAGGTTACGAGAATGCTATAGCATACAGTTGAACTCTTAAGCCTGTTCGAATCGTAGTCACCAGGACCACTGGGATATTACAGACATTTGAAAACTGAGTGAGACTTCGTTTAAAACGTCACAATACAGGCACCCACATTTTCCGAAGGCGGCATGAAACAGGGAATCTTCTACGATACAATAAGAATATGTAATGCTTATCGAATTTCTAACTACTGCCAGTGTCTTTCAAACAGACATCTTTGGCACAAAGAAAATCCCGCAGATTGTGCAACAAATATTCCTTTCTAACGTGGTAATTATCTTTTCTGCAGGCTCTTACAAAGGAGTAAAATTACCTAAATTAGGAGTCAGATGAACTGCACTATCACAGAATAAACAAATAATGTCATCCATTCTCGCGCTATCGCAGACGAAAGATTTGTATCATTAGCAAGCTAACAGGGGCAGGTCCAGTTTCGCCAAGATACATATATAGAAGGTAATATACTCCAGGCAATTATTTTGGTTACGTTCTGCGCATCTTTCAAATTATTTCAATATGGCCGCCGTCTGTGACTTCGTTGAATGAGAAGAAATTACATAATTACATCGGTATTATTAATTTTCGATAAAAAAAGAGTTTATTTTTTATAATGCGCTGTGCAGTATTTGGGTGTTCTGTCAACAACAATAACGATAAAAATAAAACTGGGAATGAAGACATATCATACCATTCATTCCCAAAACAAAGTAAAATGTGTAAGCAGTGGTTTTTTTTGTGTCGTCGCAAAAATAAATTTAACGTAAAAACAGCGCGAATTTTTTCGAAACATTTTGAAAGAAGTGATTTTGTGCCAACAAACCCATTGTATGAACAGTATGGGATCACATTAAAAACAAGACGTCTCAAAAAAGATGCTATGCCTTCAATTTTACTACCGTTGAAAATGAAAATGAAACGACCACAAGAGGTTTGAGACTTCAAAATAGATGTTTGATCTCCAGGTTAGAGCAGATTGATTGTTGTATCTATTATCTATATTATCTTTATCTATTTTGTATTTTAGTGTTGAACTGATTACCGAAGAGAATATAGAGTTGAACGTTTCCACGGACAAGATATTTCAAGCAAATACAGTCAATTGTTCCACACAAACGGATTCGAATATCAGGAATATGGATTGCGGGGTACAAGTAAAACCATTGATGGTAGATTGTAGTACCCAAACTGAAGAGTTTAGACCGACATATTCCGAGTAAGTAAATCAGAATGTATAAAAATGCGGTTAAAAAACTTTAACTGATATATTTTGCATTTTGCATTTCCAAATTACTGGAACAAATAACAGATTTAAAAGCAAAGAACTGGAAGCAACAGCAAGTCATTAACTCCGTTAGCAATATCTTCGCAAAGGGACAAATGAAAAAATTTAAATGCCCTCACAAACGGACAAAGTGGTCATCCGAAGATATTGATATTGCATCCGAAGAATGCTGTAGACATACACGCAGCTGGTCCACGAGCATATCGGTTATTATTAAAAAAACATTTCCCTCTTCCGGCTTTTATCACTTTAAAAAATGGTGCTCAAAGCTTACAGTTTATCCGGGCATAATTCAATCCGTGTTATATATATTGAAAAACGTGGACATGGAGGAAATGGACAAAATATGTGTCCTTTATTCGATGAAATGAAAGTTAAAGAAAAAATAATGTATGATAGACGTAAAGACGAAACACTTAAAGCCGCAAAATACGTACAAGTGGCAATGATCAGAGGGTTTGTTTGGCAATTGGAAACAACCAATTTTCTACGACTTTGATCAGCGGATGACTAAAAAAATATTGTTCGACAGTATACAACAGTTAAAATTATGTGATTTTAACGTATGTGCAATCATGTGTGATCTTGGAGGGACTAATCAAGGTCTCCTACGCGAACTTGAAATTACGGTCACAAAACCTTTTTTTTCTGAACCCTATTGCACCAACAAAGAAGGTATACGTATTTGCTGACGTCCCTCATCTTATCAAGCTCATCAGAAATAACTTTGTCGATATCGATGGCTTCATTTTAGACGTTCAAAATATTTCAAAGGGAATCATTGAGGAACTCATTGCCAATACGAATGATAAACCTGAGTATAACGTATAAGATATCATTATCCAACTTACAGGTAAAAGGTGCAGAGCGACAAAAGATGAAATGAGCAACAAAACTTTTTTCACACACTGTGTCAGTTTTTTAAACACGTTTTTTTTAAATTAAATATTTCAAACAGATGTCCAATTTAAGGTGAACGATTGGTTCAATTGACTTACGAGTAATGTAAGAGTTCCTTACAAAGGCAGTCGCGAGAGAGTTCAAGGATTAGGATAAGCAGAATCACTCCAAATGGAAATTATTGATAAGATGACGGAAGTAATGGACAAAATTAGAGCAAAAGGAAAAAGAACTATGATGCCCTTCCAAAAAGGTACCATTTAATTAAGAAAATAGTTTGTCTTATAAGATCAAATCGCTTTTAGGTGTCATCATGACGAATAATTCCTTAAAACATTTGTATGCTAATCTCAAAAATGAATACAATATTTCGTACATACTAACATGCAGGTTAAACCAAGATGTGTTGGAAAATTTTTTTGGAACTATAAGATCCAAGGGTGGCCTATATGATCATGCAGACAGGTTGGAATTTATGTACCGGATATTTTTCAAAGGAAATACTTCAGTTGATGACACACCCGATTTAGATGATACGAGTTATTTGACTGGCAGCCTTCTTAAGGAACTGAATCCGGAATTTTCAGCAACTGAAGAACAGCCGGATGAATTGGAGTCATTACAGTAAGACGGACTGCAGCATTTGGCCGGCTACATTTGCCACAGATTAAGGAACCCTGACTCAGAAGTCGAAGATGGGCAGCAAGAATCTTCATTTACTTCGACAAATCAGCTAACGGAGGGATTTCTTCAAGAGCCTACCAGGGATATGATGGCAAACATGGAGAGGATGGAGGCAATATTCAAACAATTTAACAAAGACGAGATAGTTTACTGTAGAAATTATTTAAAGAAATGAATTCATTTATCTGAAGACATTCCGTCCGAAAAAAAGGTGAAACCAATTTTCTTTCGGTCAAGAATTTATTTTCGCATTAAACACCTTAATAATGTACGCGAGAACTCTTCAATAAGAAAGAAAAGAAAACTAGTAAAAACTATTTCATAAAACAACGCACAAAAGCACTTTCATTTACTTTAATGTATTCCAAACAACAAACAACTTTTTCAATAAATAAATTTCACATCATAATTTTTTAGGCAAAAGAAATCGTATTTTTATTTCATGTACATATAAGATGCATGTCAGATACACTGACACTAAATCACAATTAATTATTATTGAAAATTCTGAATTTAATAACTAAAAATAAGGAAAAAAATCCATAACGAATCCAAACTAATTGAAATGTATGTCACTTCGGTCATCTTGAATTTTTTTGTGCCTAATAATTACTATTATTATTATTAAATGGCAACCAAATTTCGACTACAGTGTTCCAAATAAAAAATAAGTTGCAACAAGGGACTGTTGGTTCGTTGTTGGTTCGCCAAACTACCAATAGTGTAAAACTATCCTTTTCAGAACCCCCCTGCCGCTTATTTTTAGTACAAATAGATGGGGTAGTTGAGTCATAGAGTCAACTCATATAGGTTAAGGTAGTATTTGTGAATTTTAGAATAAGAAAAGTAAAAAAAACAAAAAATAAATAAAATAAATCAAAAAAAAAAAAAAAAATACAACAACAACAAAAAAAATACGAAAACAATGCAAAAAAAGGTGCATCACGGCGCATTAGATATCTATGTAAGGCATATAAATAACACATACGCCCTGGTGTACACGTCCGTATAGTTTTATGAACATTGTTAAGTTTAATGCAATTAGGTAAGTAGAGTTAAGTTTTAGGTTAATTTAATTATATTAAGTTATAAGTTTTAGGTAGTACAGAGTTATTATTCAATTTTTAAATTACATTAATAAGGAAAAAACAGCTATTTCGAGTTTTTTTTTAAATTTTCTTGGAGGAACTAAAATAATTCGTTTTAGCCAATGAACTTAAAAAATAAAAGAGGCCGAAAGGCATAAATACAAAATCTTAGATTAGCTTAGCGTACTCGTGAAGAGTCAGTAAGTTAGAATTAAGATCACTAGATTATATTGGTAAGCCAGTTTTAAGTATTTTTGTCTAGTATTTAAGAAAATTTATTTTTAAATTATAAATGCATTCAAATCGTGGTGGAAGCAAAAATGTCCACAAAATACATTTTTTATGTCAATAAAAAACAGATTAAGAAAAGGAAGCTGCCAATTTATATAAAAAATATTTTTATGCGAATTACATGGCGATTAAAAAAAATCATCATTTTTGATTAATTTCATTGACTAACAGATGTTCCCGGCGAATGTTGGTATTTGAAATCACGAATTATACGTTTTGTTCCCCAAGAAATGTTTCGATTGGCTTGTGTAACCTGATACCAATGTCAGTAATAGATCAGGCAGTGGATGTAACTCTGCAATCACTTACCCTGCCAGGTGTGTTACGCTTATAATTTGATTGTTTTGTTCTGCACGCAGTCGGATGAAGATTGTGGTTGCTGTAAATATACGGAAATTTAGTGGCAAGCGATACATTGTTGCTTTATCACAATGCCGATATCATATTAAAAGCAATTACAACAACAAATCGAAATACGCAAGAATACTTTTTATAATTCCAAACACGGCCCTGAGTGCCGGATATACGCGTCTATATTGAACAAGTTATAAAATCTGAATTGAGTTATTCATAAGATAATGTTTAAAATACACTGAACAGAAGATTTTTAGTATTTCTACTCTATACTCACAAAAATTATGTGTAGCTTTCAATAATTTCTTCCTACATTACTTTCTCATAAAATTCAAAGCTTTTATTGTTCCTCCTTATTTTTGCATAAAAAGATTTTGGATTTTTACTCATCAATTATGTTGATCAATATAATTGTTCCTATTTATTAACATTTTCCATGAAATCGAGAAGAAGAACATAAAATTTGTACCAAAACCTTTGTCACAGAATGTTGAACAAGGTGCAAAGACCAGAGACTCTTATCTTACGATTTAAGAGTCAATAAAGGACACAAAAATAAACGTTATATTACACATAGGTTGATCTGATGATACTTTAAGATTTAGTTAGTCTAAGAAAATACAGGAGTGAATTTTAGCAGCAACAACATAGGGTTGTTTTCCGAAAAATTACTCTCACATTATATAGTGCATGACATTGTCGAGCAAATATGAGTAGATTACTTGCATGTTCGAAATGTTTTTTAATCGAGACTACGAAGAAGTACTTTATCGAATTGAAAATAATTTGAAATTAATCTAGACACTGGTTCCGAAAAGCTTACAACACTGACCTCACCCCTAAAATTCAACCCACTATTATAGTGCTATAAACATCACAGCAATTTACAGATCATTGAAGATAATTTCGATGTATACAAAACATACCACTAATCCTGAAAAGGGTGGTATGATTGAAATGGTTAATTAATTTATTATCATTAATACGTCTGTAAGAGTAACAGAGTTGCAGATTTGTAAAGTTAAGCAAAATATAGCGAATGGTAATGCATTTCCGATATCTTATTTAAATCTCCGCGAAATTAAAAAAAAGGATTCTTTAAAGTAAGTAAACTACATACTCATTCACCACTGTTCCGTTTTTGTATTATTGAATGCAAAAGGGATGGACAATCAAAATTGAAAGCGAGGATATGCTCAATGCCGTTGCAATTTGATGTGTAACATGATCAATAAGAGAAAATAATATACTGTTTTTATTTTAATATTTTTCTACTTCTTTTTTTGTTGTATTTTCTTCTTCTTTTTTCTACTTCTTTTTTGTTGTATATTTTTCAAATTTCTATTGTATTTTCAAATTTCGATTGCTTTTTGTAATTCAAATGTTAATGCAAAATGTATAAATTAGTTGCGTAGTTAAGTGAACAACAAAATGTTTGGATATAATTTATTGCGTACAAATTTAAATATATATTTAAATTTGTACGCAATAAATTATATATTAAACTTATACTGTCATCAACGGTAGGTGCCTCGTTTGATCATATGTTTTAAAAGATTATGTGTGTAGAAAATAAGTTCCTGTTAGCAACAGTTTATAGGCCATACGCTATTATATATTCACTAGATACTTTTTTGAGAAATTTAACAGCAAACTTGTAGAGAGTTACCGAATACAGGACCTTTCTTGATACTCATGCAGTGAATAGAATAAATTCAACACGCTACACAACATATTGAGTACTCTCTTAGATGCGTTTTGTTGTTAGTCGCACAGTAGCATATTCATGATCAACTGAACGTACCAGCTTTTACAAAATATTATTTCATTTTAAATATATACGACTTAAGAACATACATATACTATCCTTGGTAGAAAATATTCAAAATATGTATATGTATAATAATTATGTATTTATTCTATGCATTCCCCTGATGATAAATTTATATTTCTACATTAAAGCGTAAATTTCCCTTTTGCGTAGCATGTTCTTAAGAAGAAACATAAATTCAATACGCACAACTTCTTCTATTTAATTATTTCAGAATCTGCGAACACTCAATGCAAGAGTAATCACCTCAATTCAAATAACTTACTTACGGCAACTGAATATCAACCTGGCTTTCGACACAATCGCATTTGTTTGTTTATGAAAATAATTGATAATTATACTTAGAAGCCCCCTCCTTATTTGCGAAGAACTCGGACAGCCACTTTTCACAAGCCTCTTTTGAGTTCAACTTCACACCACCAAGGGCGTTCGCCATGGAGAGGGACAGGTGGTAATCGCTTGGCGCTATGTGGTGGATGTGATAAAACCTCCCACCCGAGCTCCCGTAGCTTCTGACGAGTCATCAACGAAGTGTGTGATCTGGCGTTGTCCTGGTGGAACACTACACCCTTTCTGTTGGCCAATTCTGGACGCTTCTGGTCGATCGCCTGCTTCAAGCAGTCCAGTTGTTCGCAGTAGATGGTAGAATTAAGCGTCTGGCCATATGGGCGCAGCTCATAGTGGTTGATTCCCTTCTAATCCCACCAAATACACAGCAAAACCTTCCTGGCCGTCAACCTCGGCTTGGCCGTTATATGGGACGATTCACCGGCCTTCAACCACGACCGTTTTTACTTTATATTGTCGTATGTGATCCATTTTTCGTCGCCAGTCACCATCCGCTTCAAAAATGGGTCGAGTTCGTTCCGTTTCTGCAGCATATCTCAGGCGTTGATTCGGTTCAGAAGGTTTTTTTTTTTGAGTCAAATCATACGGCACCCAAATATCAAGCTTTTTTTTGTATCCGGCCTTCTGCAGATGGTTTAAAATGGTTTGGTGACTAACTCCCATCTCCTGGGCTATGTCACGAGGTGCCACATGCCGGCCTAACTCGATGATTTCTATGATTCGATCGGTATTCGTTGTCACAGGTCTTCCGCCGGCTGGCTTATCCATGGTGTCGTTTTCACCGGCTCTGAATCGTTGAAACTGTTCCTCCGCGGTTTGAAGTGATAGAGTACCATTCCGCAAAACGCTATTAATCTCACGGAACGTTTTTCTAGCAGTTTTGCGTTTAACGAAGGAAAACTTTAAAATAACGCGAATTTCGTCGTCTGTGAACTCCATGTTTACACGTCTATAACTCTTGAACGCAATATCCAAACTAATCTAAACTAAGCGTCGTTTTGTAGGTTATGTCAATTATATATATTGCCTGTAGCGCTTTGTACGTAGCCGGAAAATTAAAAACACAAAAAGGCGGAGGGGAGATATTTGACAACCTTATATATTAGATCCAACTAAAAAGCGATGCAGTTACATTTTCAATACTCTTAACTTTTCAAAAGCTTTTGATATTATCAATCATTAAATACTCTGAAGTAAATTATTTAATAACCTAAATGTTACAGTGTCGGATGCAAATCGTATTTTATTCTATGTATGGGATCATAGAAATTCTTACCTATACCAAAACCTACCAACTGACTTGTTTCATCAGAATGTAAGTACATTTATTAATAAATCGCGGTACATTCCGTTCCAGGTATATTTTTGGGACCGAAAATCTTGAATTGATTGCACGGCACCACTACTTTCGAGTTGCTCAAAAAATATTGAGTGTCTATGGAAATCTTCTCAAATCAGGCTGATCGGAGTTAGCGACTTGAAAATATAGCACGCACACGAGTAGTTGCTGACCCAATTATTTCTAATTATTAATAATAATAAAATGTCAAGTATTGTGATGCATATTTACGCCAACTATTGAGAAAATATATCAACGGTTACTTAAAAATTACCTAAAGTTAAGCCTGCAAAAATTTAATATTATATGAAATCTTTTTAACCTTCACGCGGTTATGTTGAACAAATAACTTGTTGCTTGGTTAACACGTTAGAGAACTTAGGCGCAATATTTAACAGAACTACAACTGCTTTGAGTACAGCACCACAGACTTTTTAGCAAACAAACGACAAGAAATAGTTTAAAATTAAGTCTTTATACAAATAATTATAGGTAATAAAGGGTTTGTTTTTGTGGCAACCGTGGCGTAGTGGGTAAGTGCATCGACTCACACGCCAAGGTTCCAGGTTCTGTCCTGGACTGTAGTGCCCACAAGGGACCAGGGTTTCCGAATAGGGACTTGAACGCACTCTTTCAATGATTATCAAACTGTGACCGTTAGTTTATTCAGTAAATTCATCATTTTCATCGTGGAAAAGTACACAAAAGTAAACAAAAAAGAAAAATCTGATTTAAAAAAAAGTTGAAATTTTCTAATTGGAATGTCCTGTATGTACAATTAGTTTTGTTTCTATTACTCAGAACCGAATCGCTTTTCTAAATTGTTCATTTGTGAGTCAATTGTAATGCTCTAAGAGTATAACCGGGTAGATATTTGTTTGTTTTAGATCCTCTCTATTTGTTAAATGAGTTTGATTCTCGCCGGTTTCAGACTAAAACGTCATTCGTTATATCATATTAATAATTATAACAATTAATTTCATTTTAAACTTAAGCCTATTATAAATAAAAAAAAATATATAAATTATTTATACATACAATAAATATAATATTTGCGTAGTATACTGATCTACTGTATGTACTGCTGTATGTACTATAAACATACGCACATCTCAAGCGAATTGTTATAGTGATCTTGTAAACTGATCTTCGGTTAAAAAGCCATAGTCTACAATTCGTCGGTAAAAACGATTGTAATTTAAATGTATATTTCCTTGAAATAACATTTCCATTAAAAAAACACCACGTAATTATACATTAATGCGTAGAATGTACATATATCAGACCCTCATTTCCTGAAACAATTATCTACAAAATATCACGAGACGACGCTTTTAACAGAAAGTCTTGTCTTAGTATTTGCAGTAAGGTGTTAAATGAAATGTGTGTATTCACAGTTAATACATTTTCGTTTAAACTACGAATCTTATCACATGTCGCTAAATACAATCGTCTTACTTCAAACGAACATGTTGTCAAATCTGAACACAAGTCTATAAAGCGCAGACACGTTCAATCAATTTCCAGTATAATTCAGTATATGCACAACGTTCGTATCAGTTAAATTTCTTGGCAGATGTTTAAAATAGAAAAGTATATTTTTTAGTGATATGGCCTTTCAATAAATTATTGTTTATATTTATGCGAATGAAGTGTATCGGATTGTCATAAAATATTCAGATATCTACAAAAATAAACAAAACAACCATCGTGAGTGCATATACCGTATAGAATATAATTTTTACTTTCAAAACAATGAAAGAGTTTAATTACACTGCGTTAGAAGAAAAAATATAGCAATTTTTTATTTCATATAAAAATTCAAACATTTACCTTTGATTATATTCTTAAAAACTGGCCGAAACGTTCATTATTGCGTGTAAAGCGATTATAACATATTTAAACTGAACTCGTTATTTTTCAATGCCTTATGTAGTCTACATAGTATATGTGTTTTGAGAATCACATTTTGTTATATCGAATTGGCATATTAATCAACTTAACCACAAGAAGTTAAATTATACGTGTATAATAACCATTTTTATTGTCCAGATAACGTGCAAAACAACTGTATACATTGACGTTATCGGTGCACGTTGATAAGTGGAAAATCTTGGATGTTTGATTATCAATACAAAATCAATTGACTTACTTATTTCAATCTTCTTACTACGTGGAATTTATCGCCAGTCTGGGCCATAAACAGCGAATAATTAGATAACATGGTTTTTAATATATGGACATCTAGAACCCTAAATAGTATATATACTGGTAGGCAGAGCATAGATTATTTATTAAATGTACATATATTATATAATAATTACAATACGTATATTATATTACAAAAATTCCATTCGGGACTGCAATTTACGTGCAAGGTGCAAATATGAATTTCTTGTATTAAATTAACTTGTCATGTCAACATCGATATACATATATATAATAATGACATCGATGCTTTCACTTTTATTGAATAAAGGTATACGAACATTGATAAAACATACACGAATGCAAGCATAAAAACTATGGTTGACTATAGTAGACTTACAAAGCAAAACTCAAATTGAATGCTAATTGCTGACTTTAAGTGTCTGTTCACGTGACGTTGCTTCGTGTTTTTTATGTTTTGCTTAACCGTTCACAATACATGTACTCAAATGATAACAACCCGTGATATGTTCCTTGTTAATTAAATTACACACACTCACCTTGAGGCACTTGGCTTTTATAAGTGACAATCGTAACGTTTAGGTTAAATTTATTCCCAAAGTGTATATCTTTAAAGCAGTATAAAAACTTTAACATCACTACTCATGAGTGATGTGGGAAAAATTTAATGTTTTTGCAATTTGATTATTTATGCAATTCAATAAGTACATAAATAAAAATATATGAATGCAACATTTTCTTTTTGTAGAAAAATGAACGAAAGCGTGGGACAACAAACATCTCCTGTATCGAACAATCCACCAGTTTCGGTGACAGTGACAGAGGTTTCCTCTTTGCCAATGCCATCTTTTACAGGATCATCTTATAAAAACAATATTGTTTTAAGTGAACCAAAGAGAAGAGTCAGCATTGTATCGGATCCTATTGCAGAACCAAGACTTAGTTATGATAACCCAGCATTTGAAACAAATCCTAGAAGAAAAATATCGCAGGTAAGTCATGTGTACCGGCATATAATGACTGTTAGCTCAAATATGCATAATAGCTATATCAGATACTTGACTAACTCGTACATAAGTTATATATATATATAAAAAATGAGAGTATAAGATAGCGATTTAAGCTTTCATTAAATAGCATTATTGGACCAATTGATTTGATCAATACAGACAAGTTTTAGCAAGTGAACTCACAAGGGAAAATAGTGGATCTAATTAAATCTAAGAGTAAAAGCACAAGAATTTTAATTTTGAGGTAATAATGCAATAATGTAAACTTTATATGTGTGTACCAACCATTACCCTAATTCATCGATTTAAGACCAAATTATGTGATTATTCCAATAAATGCAGTCGTCTGACCATATGCAGTAAGCCTAGTAATATACAATGATACTGCAAGTGGTCAAATTTCCACATATTCTACGAAAGACCTGAAAGGTAAGACTGCCTAATATATTTTGCATTTCTTCGTTCAACAATCAACTTGGCATTAATGTATTATATTCAATTCTGTCATGTGATGAAGTGATGGGAGGTCAGATGACAGGAATCTACTTTTTTTATGAACTGCACATTTGGTGTTTGTTTTAATTCAAAGAACATTTTTTTCATAATTTGATCTAAGAAGTTAAATAAAGTAAAATTTTTAACGTTTAAAGTAAACTGGGGTTTTCAGTGTGGGATTTGAGGTTTGACTACCTCAAAACAGAACTAAGGCGAACCATATGCCTTCGTTTGAAAGCTTCTCAAATATCGCCCTTCGGAGACGGTAAAAAACTGTAGGTCCCTTCTACTCGTGAGAGAACAGTAGCACGCCCAACACGAGTAGTTGTTGTAGAAGCTAGGCCCTGGTCCCTTGTGGGCAGTAGTGCCACTCAATTATTATTATTTATCATTTTAATTTATCAATACTACAATTGATACGGTTTTTCTAAAGTACACATATAAATCCTATCATTGCGTGAATAGATCGTTTGTTAGTTCGTGTGGAGTCGTCATCGATTGCTCCATTGATCATGCCAACAGTGTGTACGTTGTAATTCTCATATAGAAGTGGAATGAACTGACACCTCCGAATTGACTTTTGTTGAACTTGTCTTGTGAACAAAAAAGAAGTTAATAGAAATCACACTTTTGACTGAACATTTTTAGCAAGCTTTGCTCAAAATTTGTACAGGTAAGTAAATATAATCTATTTCGATTCACTCTGCGAACAAGGTCTTATTCAATTTCGGAATTGCTAATTTAACTTCAATTTTGTCAAGGTGTCCATATGAGCCAAGCCTGTTAATAGCGTTAGTTATATACACATAGGTTTCAAATCATTCTTGCAATAAGTCTTTCCATTTAAAGTTGCACAGAAACCAATAACAAGTTTGAAGTTTTAGTTTCAATGTTTTGGTCAGCACAAAACTCGAAGTGACGTCAAGTCGAATGAATGATCAGAATAATACTCTTACAAACACACGTCAAGTCGAATGAATGATCAGAATAATACAAACACAAAAAAAATTAATCATGTCCGTGATTATATACAGTACATGAAGAAGTACGAAATGCAATCAAAAACGCAAGAAACTTGCAAACGAAATATGTATTTTTGCAGTAAATAAGCCGTTATTTTATCAACCCAGCATTTCTGATAACTAACAAAATTACGAGTACCATGGACCCTGGGAATTATTAAGAAAAGGCTATAATGTGGAAAGTGTATTGGTTCTCATTTCCAAGCTGACGCATTAGTTAATACTCTCTTCGACAGTACTCAAAAGCATTACCAATCACTAGGACGACTCAGAGGCAAGGGGGGTTTTCTTAAGACAAGAACAAGGTACCTGTTTTTACCGCTATAGGTTTTTCAAATGAAAACAGATATTAGAGTACGATATTAGAGTACACGAACAAACATCAGAGCAGTTGTAACGTCAGAACCGGCTGCATATTTGAAGTATCAAAATATGTATGCACAAACTGTTCCGGAAGACACAATAAGAAATACAAGTTTCTTTCTCGGCAGAAACAATTATGCACACATTGTCTCATAGCTAGTAAATATTATCTAAATTGCCGAAGCGAAAACAAATGCCGCGTTCCCCGAGCATGTCATGACACTCTTACTCCTATTATCAGCTACCGCAACTGCTGTTAACCGCTCCATATTACTCAAACACATACCAATCATACATAATGTTCTACTGGGTACAGCAATCGTCAAAATATTGGATCAAGGTAAGCATTTCTGATAACCAGATTATGCTGCGATAACGGTTCGCACTTATCTTTCGTCAACAAAAGCTGTGTTTCAGCATGAAGATCCACAAGGGAATAGACGGAACAGGTGCAGGGAAATTGTAAACTAAACCTTGACATAATATCCAAGGATAAGTTTTGCGAAAACTATCCTTGTGAAAATTTTCTTCAAAACAAAAAACAACAAACCATCTGTTTAACTTCTCTGGCTGCATGTTCAAATATTTAGCTTGACAAATCCACATATCCCAGCAAAATATTAACATCCTCGGATGAGGTGCGCAATTTCTTTGCCAGGAATTAATAAAGGACATGTTGGCATTGTACGCGCTCAAAGCTCTGCTGTTCTTTTCCGGAAGTTTGATATACCACAAAAAGGTTGTACATCGAAAACAGGTGCAGGTATACATATCTTCTTCTTCGAATTCTGGCAAATTATTGTATTTCACTACCCGACTTAAAAGTGAAAACTAGTAAGGAAAATCTCTGCGAAGAATATTTTTGGCAGGCGCACTTCTGATAGAAAGATTGCTGGTTTGTTGTGAAACTTGTTTTAAACCTTTGACGAAGCAGTTGTTTTCTCATCACTTGAATAGAGACAGCATTTATATTCTGATCTTCGAGTTCATTGCAGAGATTTTATTATCTCGATTTGACATATGGAGAAAATATTTCCAAGGCAGATCCAGGAAACAATATCATAAGCTTACTTACCCCTTCAATTTGGTGAATTGGTCTTTATTCGTTGCAATATATTTTCACAATTTATTAAGATCAAAAAATCAATTGACAAACTCGTCAAATTAATGCATCTATCAATCTGGGAGATTATTGGCAAATACTCTTCATTGGATAATTTTATGGCATACGTCCTGAGGTGGTGAAAGAAACCATTTAACAGGGAGTGTCATAAAGGAATCCATTTATCCATGAACCTAACGACGGTCTTAATCCATGGATAAAACTTCACCAATAGCAGCACTTCCGGACTTAGGGCTTCCGGGTCAAAGAAAATGTATATGGGTACGCCTGCACCATGTTCTGGATGAAATATTGATTTGGGATAAGAAATATTCTGGAAAATGTTACAATATTATACTCAACACACACACACATTTGTGAGGAGAATCACAACATTGCCTTTGTTACGAAGTCGGTTTTGGCTTATCGATTCTGATTGTGTTTTTTTTTCTATACATCAAATCAAGCGTGTGAAAGTTTTAAGGTCATTCTTTCGTACAGTAGTTAATTTGGCTGGACCAGTGAGATCCGGGTATCAAGGATGAAGTTTAAAATCTTTTTATAGCAGTGTTTATCTGTATGTCTACTTGTGCAAAATATCTAGAACCTTCCATCTGTCAACGTCATCGTTCACTAAGTTCAAGCGTTTCACCTCTCGACGTTGTCAATATGAGAAGCTGTACGGCGGCAATGAAACAAACTCTGTTAATACTGAAAACGAGCTTAGGATATGACTGTAGCAGCGGCCCGTGCTGTGACTTAAATCCGGTCACTTAAGGGTAGTCGTAACCCCTTTAGCGCGCGCCAATTATAAAAAAAAAAAAAAAAAAAAAATAGGCAGCAGGAAGGACATTGTCAAGTGCGTGAAGTTCCATTGCCATTACTAAGGAATGTTGACGTATATTTTATATTAAAATGTCAACACAAATTTCCATTTCCACTACATATGATGACATCTGCATGTCGACATCAGTCGCTGAAGATTGGAGACACTGGTATGAAGAATGGATACAAATTTCTAAGGTTGCCTGTTGTTGTCGCTGTTTCTGTTTAGTTTCCATCATCATTATCATCATTTTCGCTGACCCTCATTTTCCACCAAAAGCACAATATATGCTCGAGAGACCTGTGCCGAATGATCGCTTAAGCGCATTACAGCCACGCCTCGGCATTCCTGGTGAAAAGGATATCCGCGCCATGTGATCAAATCATTTCGTTCGAAAAAATAGCTGCCCAACATTGAATTCCCCTCACTCTTGTGTTTTTCAGGCTATACCGACGAGTAATTCCTGCAACAACAACGCAGAAGTCTCATCCCTGAGGCTTTTACCTCGCGATCTTATTCTTTCGGTCATTACCAAATTTCATTAGTTGAGTTGGAACAAACACTGATATAAATACCGATAACCTGGCTTTGACACTAAACTCGGCCTTCTTTATTACTGATCTACAAAGCTACTGCTAAATTGATCAAGCGTGGCTAATCCTTCAAAAAAGCTCAGTGTAGCTTTTTCATTACCCGTGAGAAATACCTTAAGATAAGAACTAAGTCATCTGCAAAAAGAAGATGACTTGCCTTCAAATACACCAATGTCTAACATTGCTTGCCTCGGTTGCGCTGCAACATCGAGTCCATATATAAAACGAAGGAAAGATGACAAGATCCAACTAGGTTGTAAGTGCTACTTTTTTAGTTAGGTTTGGTTAAAAGGTATTAATGACTTGATGTGTTCGAAAGATTTCAATTCTATTATACGTGCCTGAGTAATTGTTTTGTAATTGTTTTGTTTTGTATATTACTCTTTAGCGATGTGATGTGGCCCTTCTGCGAAAAATATATCAAAATGAAAAAATAAACTCATGTTGATATTATTTAATCAACGGTTGTTTATGTGTTATGTACAATACTTTCTAAAGAGAAATCTATAAATTTACTACATATATCTTAGTAGAAGACGGGTAGTAATAAGCGGTCCTAATGTTTCCTCTTTGAACACAAAAACAAGTTTGCTTGGAGAAAAGATTAGTGATTGCATATTATTTTTATTTTATAAAAATTCAGTGATCAACTTTTATAAAATGAAGATAATAAAATGAAAATAATATAATATATCACTAAACTTTTCTTACAGCGCATTATAACTATTTGCTAATCATTTCTTACGAATTATTTATACATACCTTATTTGGCACTGCATTCCTTAACCCTCAAAGGAATAGTGCATATTCGATATTTTCCAGTGGGTATTTTCGTCTATATCAGTCCAAAAGTGCTTACACATACAGATGTCCTCCCTGACGCATGTGTTTTTTTTATGTTTACGTATGAAGGTGCCGTGCTCGTCATCAGACGGGTGTTATTTGTTATTTCGAATGGGTGGTGAAAATGGAAATATTTACTGACGTGTGTAGTGGGAATTTTTATATGTGTAACTACGAGTATTTCTTGGGGATGGAAATTTCCAAGAATGCTTGTGTTGGATTTTTCTATTGTATATTGTGATTGTACGTCAATTTCTGCATGGCTGGCCTCATGATTGGCAGGTGATTTTATCGGATATGTTAAGATTGATTGCGGACGACGTTAATAATGCCGAACGAATTAGATCATTGGACGATCTCTTACTTCTGTGAATTGTTTGAGTCAGTAAAGTTACTTGGGCTTTTATTGAAAGTCTTAAAAGTGAATCTAGGACAATTTTGTTTTACCTGGCTTATATTTTAGTTCAAATTTACACTCTTCAAAAATGGCTTTAAAGTTTGTTTATTTATACAAACGCCTGGAAGTACGGTACGTAATTTCTAAGACAATTTAATGGCATATTTAAGGTTACTCAGTAGAACGTAACGCCCTTGAGGGAAATATAATTGTTTAGTCACCCTAATATTTATAAAAAACAGCATATTTCAAAATCTGAGGTATCTGATGTTAATTTAAAGCTTCTATTGAACTGTTATTAAGAAAGTATAAATTCGTTAGATATAAACCCATTTTAAAAATATATGAAAACATTAAACGCATTTTCTCCATTTTTTTATACATCATGTATCTTCGCTAGTCTTTAATGAAAAGGCGGTCATATCCTGAAATCTTAAAAAAACGAGCAATGTTACTCTGTTCTTCAGTCTCTCTGAACTTGATGTGTCGTAAATACGAGTATGTGCTATATATAAAAAAATATAAGTGTATATCATCCCTTGTAGACTTAATGTTCGGAATATCATCTAGAGAACTCTAAAACACCACTGGGATCGAAAGCCAAACTAACGAACACAAGTTGAACAATAAAAACACATTTAAAAAAACTAAAAACAAACACATTACTCATTAATTTGTTAGTACTTGCTTAACCAATTTATTATCTTAAACTCGATCTACAGATTACCGTGTAATTCATTGACTTCTTTTATGGGGTATCAGTCAGGATTGGTGACAGAAATATGTTCAAAATTATCTTAACATTATCTATCTAACGTTATTATCTAACAATTCGGAACCTTTTTCTTCTTTGATCGCATCAACTTATTTTTTTTTTAAATAATTTAACCGGAGAACTGTTGGGATAATTTAATGGTCTGCTAATCCGTTCGTTGAAAAGTTTTTCTACTTCAAACTTCAATGCCAATAGATACGATTTGTAAAGGACTTAAGAGAGAAATTCGGGCACTGGGTTATTACCTAAGACCTAGGACGAGTGCATCAAGATCTTTTCGGCATAATGTAGAGTAAGGCATAGATACGTAATGATCGAACTAAGCATATTGTCTTAAAAAGTCTGTAAAATGTTTACTTCGGCTATTTTGAATAATAGGCCTCGGAGGGTATCGTGAAACAAGTTTCGTTGTCGCTCTTTTTACACTTCGTGTGTTATGGCGCACTATGTATTATTTTCTTCTTAAGGTGTTTTTGTTTTTTACGATAATAAAATCAAATATGTGGCATATTGCTTTTTACAAAACATGTCGCTCACGAGCAATGTAATGTGATTTTAAACGAGGACGCTGTGACTTTATTGTGTGAGGTGCATGCAAAAAATGTAATCCGTTTTTGTTTTAACTTCGCGCAGTACATTTATTCGGGTTGTGAGGGACATAAAGACAGATAGTTTTTATATAAAGTGATGAACTGAAAACTGAGAGATGAGTGTTTTTCAACTACATTGACTTGGAGTTGCAACCGTTTGAGCAAATATGTCTCTAAGATGGCTATGGTTATTTGGCCTTTCGTTTTCCACAAACCACAATACCTTTCCTATCTTTTGAGCAGCGTTTAGAGCATTATTAAAGGTTCACTTTGATTATTTTTATACTAAATAGTTTCCAATAACTTCAGAGTTATCGAAGAGTTAACATGAAAAAAACAGACTGCCACGTATATCCTAGTTGTCGCTTTTAATACACCTTAAGGTGTTTATTTTGAAGGTAAACAACAATATCTTCTTTTAGATCAAACGAATGTAATTTTCTAAGTACGACTTGAGTAGATTCCGATTGTTATTGTATGGGTTTGTGCTGTGTTGATTGTGTTTCTGTGAGGGTGCTTTATAGCTATTAGGGTATTGTTGTAAGATATTCTTTTGTATTCGGATCGTTGTGTTGCCATAAGATAATCTTAAACTCATTAAATTCCTTAATTCCCAGTAAGTTAACTGGAGGTGGTGGTCGTTCCTTCGTGCTTTATCTGTGCAAATTTCTGTGTGTTTAACAAATGATTTCTTCTCCATTCTTCATGCAATCCATTTTTTCTTTCATAATTTCATACATTCAATGTCATTAAAGCGTGTTCGTCATAGAATCGCTGTTTTGTCAAAGATTTCGTTACTAGTATTTTGATGTGTCTGAAATATACATTTTTATGGGTGTCTACAAAGTGGGGCTCCTTGATAGAAACGACCACCTCATTAAGCTCATATTTCTGCCCGGTAAGAGATTTTTTCAAGTTTGGAAAAAAACACACATCAAATTTTAAGAATACGCTGGTTGGGGCAGCAGTTTATAGTTTAGACCAAGTCCAGTTCGGTTAAAATTTTAACAATAGAACAAGAATGTACTACAAAATCAAAATTGAGTCTCGCAGGTTATGCACGGGCTTGATTTAGTCACTTCATCTTTTTTAAAAAAACTTATATTAATTTCTTCACAGAAACTATTATACAATGTCAATTGAAGCTGATTGATTTAACTTCCAGATAATCTAATACCTTCTATAGGAATTTGACTCGAATTAACTTGGATATAGCTGAAAAAGTAGGACACTGTGCACTTGAGTAATCTCGTCTCTTGACCTAGAAGTACTGGGTGTGATACCAAATGTATATGTATAGGTATAATTACAAATTTATGTAGTCGTAGTCACAATCGCAAGATATGGACATGTACGCAATATCCCCTTGCGTTTCATCAAAATGCTATCTCTAATTTTATGTAATTTTATTTCTACAATTAACTTCGATTTTCGTTTCGCTTTCAATTGCGCCCTCCAAGTTAGCTGAGGTCCTTCTCCACTTGTGTGCGCCATCTTAAACTAGACCGTCATCTGTTGCGTTTTCCAAATGGCAAAAATCGCATACAAAACTTTTTTCTCGAAAAGACTGACGGCTTCCTCATCCGCTTTTAGTAATGTCAAGGTTTACGCCATAAAGTAGGACTGGGATAATTAAGGTGTTATATAAAGCAAGCTTAGTCCTTCGAGAGAAGGCTTTATTACTCAATTGCCTCTTGAGCCCAAAGAAACAGCGATTAGCAAGAGTGATTCTGCGTTTGATTTCGGTACTGGTGTTATTGTCCCTATTTACCGCGGAGCCGAGGTAGACGTAGTTCTTGACTACATCGAAGTTTCTACTGCCTAGTGTGACGCTCTATCCTAGACGCCGATATTGTGTGTCCTTCCTTAATGACAGCATGAACTTCGTTTTGCCCTCATTAACCACCAGACCCATTTTAGCCGCTTCAGTTTCAATACCAGCAAACGCATCATTTACGGCTCGCTGCGTTCGTCCAATCACGTCAATATCTCGGCGTAAGCTAGCAATTGAACTGAATTTTGGAAAATCGTGCCTCTGGTGTTAACTTGTGAGTTACGCACGATCTTCTCAAGGATGATGTTAAAGAAGTCACAGTCGTCGCGTGAAGATTTGGTCAATGGTGGACTTCCCTGGCCTGAAACCACACTGATAAGGACCTATCAGGTTGTTGACAAACGGTTTCAGGCGCTCACAAAATACCGCAGAGAAAATCTTGTACACAATGTTAAGTAGACTTATCCCTCGATATTTGGCGCAGTCAAAGGGGTCTCCTTTCTTGTGGACCGGACAGACGACGCTAAGATTCCAGTCATCGGGCATGCTTTCCTCCGACCATATCTTAGAGCTGAGCTGGTGCATGTGCCCAACCAGGTCATCTCCAGCTGCTTTAAACAGTTCTTCGGACAGTCCATCCGCTGCAGCAGCTTTGTTCGACTAGAGTCTCTATATTGCTATCTTAAACTCGTCTAAGTGGGGGGGACGGAAATCCTGCCTATCATAGTCCGAATTGGGTGGAACATTCTGGGGACTTGGGCCGTCATCGCCGTTTAAAAGTCTGCAGAAATAAGCTTTTAAGATTCTCAGCATCGATTACGACTCTACTACTAGGTTTCCGTTTTGGTCCGGCAGGCTTCGGTCCTAACCCTATATCCACCAGATAGCTGTTTCGTGCTTCGGTAAGACTTTCGAACCTCATTCCTGTCATAACACCTCTCCATCTCTTCGACCGCGCGCTTCTCATTCTTCCTCTTTTTCCTTCTGAGAATCCGGTTCTCTTCCCTTCTTTTCTGTTCGTAGAGCTCACGAACAGCTCTCTTTGTCCGATGCAGCGTTGCCTGGTAGGCCTCCTGTTTAGCTGCATGTGCCTGCCTGAAATCGTCTTCAAACCATGGGTTTTTTCTGGGTGGTGGCGTGAAACCCAGCACATCAGTGGCAGGTTCTTTGATGGCTTTTTGACAACGTTTCCATTCTTCTTCTATTGTTAGTGCAAGCAACGTCGAACTTTTGGAGAGTGTTAGGTAGACTCGGTCGGCAAAGATCCCAGCGATCTGTTGCGATTCTGGCTTTCCGACGTCAAACCGTTTTGGCTTATCTCGACTCGGTTGCTCTCTCGATATCCGTGTTCTAACCTTGGCTACAACAAGGTGATGATCCGAGTCGATGTTGGCGCCTTGGAATGTTCGGACATTGACAATATTGGCGGAGTGTCTGACGTCGATCGCAACGTGATCAATCTGGTTGACGGTTGATTGATCAGGGGATCGCCAGGTTCCTTTATGGATGTGGGAACCGCGTACTACTCACAGAGAGGTTCGACCCCGCGGCGAACTCCAATAGCCTGAGTCCGTTTCCGGAGGTGGTGTCGTGCAGGCTGTGTTTCCCTGTGTTCCCAGCTGTGCATTAATATCTCCTAGAATGATCTTGGTGTCATAGCTGGGGCATCGATCGTATGTTCCTGCTAGGAGATCATAAAACTCATCATTGCTTTTGTCATCCTTCTCTTCTTTCGGGGCGTGAGCGGTAATGAGGCTGATGTTTCCGAACTGTTCCGTTACTGTTTCCCACACATCAACTGTGCTTATAGTACCTCCACGTTGGTAGCCACCGGGTACTGGTTGTTGTTCATCCGAACTCAACTTGCTAAATCTATAAGTGCGACCTCCGCCCAAGAGGTATAAAAAAGGGCCTGGTCCTCCAGGTTGGGGGTGTGCGTCGGGGTAACTGCCCGGCCACATTTAAAATATAAGTTCCGAAACAACCGAATGCCTCGGATATGGATGGATACACTGTTGACGACCCTCGCAAACGTACAAAGGACAATGACTTACGGATCTGCACGTGGAATGTGAGGTCCCTAAACAGACCACGTGCAGCCAATGAACTTGCGGAGGCCCTGGACTGCTATAAAGCAGACATTACCGCAATCCAGGAAATGCGGTGGGATGGGCCGGGCAAGAGAAGATTGAGAAACTGCGACATATACCACGGCGACTGCTGCAGGGAGAGAGGGAAACGCTTATTTGGATGCGGTTTTGTTGTTCGAGGCAGACTTAGGCAAAAAGTCTTAAGCTTCCAATACATAAGCGAACGCCTCATAACAATCCGCATCAAGGCTAAGTTCGGAAATATAAGCCTCATATACGCCCACGCCCCGACAGAGGAAAAAGATGACAGCAGTAAAGAATACTTCTATCACCTCCTAGAAAGGACATACGATCGATTCCCCAGCTACGACACCAAGATCGTTCTAGGAGATTTCAACGCTCAGCTGGGAAGAGAAGAAGTCTTTGCTAAAGTCATCGGAAGACACAGCCTGCACGCCAACACCTCCGGAAACGGACTCAGGCTAGTTGACTTCGCCTCGGGGCGAAATCTCTCTGTGGCCAGCACGCGGTTCCCACACCTCAACATTCATAAAGGGACCTGGCGATCACCTGATCAATCAACCGTCAACCAGATTGATCATGTTGCGATCGACGTCAGACACTCCTCCAGTATTCTCGATGTCCGAACATTCCGAGGTGCAAACATCGACTCGGATCATTTCCTTGTTGTAGCCAAGGTAAGAACCCGGATATCGAGAGAGCAACGGAGTCGAGACAGGCCAAAACGGTTTGACGTCGGAAAGCTACAATCGCAGCCGATCGCTAGAGCCTTTACCGATCGATTCTCCCTGAAACTGTCTCAAAGTTCGACGCTGCCTGCACAAACAATAGAAGACAAATGGAAACGTTGTCGAGAAGCCATCAAAGAGGCCGCCACTGATGTGCTGGGTTTCAAGCCACCACCTAAGAGGAACCCATGGTTTGACGACGAGTGCAGGCAGGCGCATGCAGCCAAACAGGAAGCTTACAAGGCAACGCTGCATCGAACGACGAGAGCTGTTTATGAGCTCTACAAACAGAGAAGAAGGGAAGAGAACCGGCTTCTCAGAAGAAAAAAGAAAGAGCACGAGAAGCGCGCGGTCGAGGAAATGGAGAGGTGCTATAGCAGGAATGACGTCCGAAATTTTTACCGCAAGATAAAACAGCTATCTGGCGGTTACAAGCCTCGCACTGAAGCCTGCCGGGACCAAAATGGACAACTGGTGGTAGAGTCGCAGTCGGTGCTGAAAATCTGGAAGGATCATTTCTGCAGACTCCTAAACGGCGATGACGACACAGATTCCGCTGGTGGGCAGAATGTTCCACTCAATTTGGACGACGATGGACAAGAATTCCGTCCCCCCGACCTCGACGAGGTCAAGATAGCAATATCGAGACTGAAGTCGAACAAAGCTGCTGGCGCGGACGGACTATCCGCAGAGCTGTTCAAAGCGGCTGGGGATGAGCTGGTTGGGTGCATGCACCAGCTCATCTGTGAGATATGGTCGGAGGAAAGCATGCCCGACGAGTGGAATCTCAGCATCGTATGTCCGGTCCACAAGAAAGGAGACCCCTTCGACTGCGCCAACTATCGAGGGATCAGTCTCCTTAATATCGCATATAAGATTCTCTCTGCCGTATTGTGTGAGCGCCTGAAACCGTTCGTCAACAACCTAATAGGTCCTTATTAGTGTGGTTTCAGGCCAGGGAAGTCCACAATCGACCAGATCTTCACACTGCGGCAAATCCTGGAGAAGTCCCCAGAAGTACAAATCGACACCCACCATCTATTTGTCGATTTCAAGGCCGCATATGACAGTGTGCATAGAGACGAGTTATACAGTGCCATATCTAGTTTGGCATTCCTACCAAACTCCTCAGATTGTGTAGGATGACGATGGAGAACTCTCGCTGCTCCGTCAAGGTCGGGAACGAACTCACCGAGACCTTCGATGTCAAAAAAGGATTTAGACAAGGCGACGCGCTGTCATGCGACTTCTGTAACATCATTCTTGAGGGGATCGTGCGTAACTCACACGTCAACACCAGAGGCACGATCTTCCACAAGTCCGTCCAACTGCTAGCTTATGCGGATGACATTGACGTGATCGGCCGAACTCAGCGAGCCGTCAATGAGGCGTTTGCTAGCATCGAAGCGGAAGCGGCTAAAGTGGGACTGGTGGTAAACGAGGGCAAAACAAAGTATATGCTGTCATCAAAGAAGGACGCAGAACATCGACGTCCCGGGCAGAGCGTCACTATGGGCAGCAGACGTTTCGAGGTAGTCAAGGACTTCGTCTACCTCGGCTCCGCGGTGAATAGGGACAACAACATCAGTACCGAAATCAAGCGCAGAATCACTCTTGCCAATCGCTGTTTCTTTGGGCTTAAGAGGCAATTGAGTAATAAAGCCCTCTCCCGAACGACCAAAGTGACTTTGTACAACGCCTTGATCATCCCAGTCCTGCTTTACGGCGCAGAAACCTGGACGTTACTAAAAGCGGATGAGGAAGCCCTTGGTCTGTTCGAGAGAAAAGTTCTGCGTGCGATTTTTTGGTCCTGTTTGCGTTGATGGCATCTGGAGAAGAAGATTCAACCACGAACTGTATGGGCTGTACGGCGGCATGAACCTAGTCAAGCGTCTACGGATACAACGCTTAAGGTGGCTAGGCCATGTAGAGCGGATGGACAACACTGCTCCGGCCCGAAGAGTCTTCGAATCCGAGCCACAGGGACAACGCAACAGAGGACGTCCTAGACTGAGATGGCGCACACAAGTGGAAAAGGACCTCAACCAACTTGGAGTGCGCAACTGGAGGCAGCTGGCAAGAAATCGTACTAGCTGGAGAGGCATGTTGGTTGAGGCCCAGGTCCACCCCGGACTGTAGCGCCATCCGAAGAAGAAGAAGAAGTTTCCGAATTTAGCCTTAATGCGGATTGTCATGAGGCGTTCGCTTAAGGATCGTTGCTTAAGACTTTTTGCCTAAGTCTGCCTCGAACAACAAATCCGCAACCGAATAAGCGCTGCCTTCTCTCCCTGTAGCAGTCGCTGTAGTAGATGTCTCAGATCTTCTTTCTGTCCGGCCCATCCCACCGCACTTCCTGGATGGCGGTGATATCTACTTTGTAGCAGTCAAGAGCCTCCGCAAGTTATTCGGCTGTACGTGGTCTGTTAAGGGGCCTCACATTCCAGGTGCAGAACCGAAAATCGTTGTCCTTTATTCGTCTGCTTGGGTCGTCAATATTGGATCCGTCCATATCCGAGGCATATTGTTTTCTCTGAACTCGGTTATTTTTTTGCGGTGAGGGAGTAAGCCTCACGCACAACCTACAGACTGGTAGGCCAGGCTCATTATTTAATGCTCGGGCAGGGGGTTCGCTGCATACATTCGTTCACCACACAACGGATGTTGTGACGGCTATCCAGGGGGCGCCACAAGGAGGCTGTAGTGTAGCTGTAGTGTTGGCAGCTCGCCATGTTAAGTGCGATGAATGACGTTGTCTCGTTAGCATAGGCCCCATGCCGCCCATAAACATTTCATACTCAGATCAATAATTGCTCATATTAAGGAAAACAACCGGTTTCCATGTGCTAGATATTAAATTCGCTCGTCCAGCGTCCTCAAAATAGATGCTGGGTTGGTTGTTGAATTGTGTTGTTTCGAATGGAGCTGCTGAAATTAAGCGTATGAGAGCTAGCGGTAGCTTTTCAATGAGTAAAAGGCACAGTTTGTTTATCAGCCTCTTAAGATACCCGTATTTATGGGTGCTTAATATAGTGGCCAACCTCCCTCACACAACTCTCTTCTTGATTTAAACCTCTTCACAGCTGCTAATTACTAAATGGATTGGTCCAGCATAATCAACTCCGGTACTAGTGAGCGGTCTAGATGGTGTAACTCGTGGTGATGGTAACATTCCATTAATTGAGTTCTACCTTTCGCATTGAACCGATAACATCTCACGCAATTATGGATGACTTGGCGTATTATGCGTTTTCCTTGAATATTTCAGTACGATTGCCTTAATGTTGATAACACCAGATGAAGACCTCCTTGTAGGGTGCGTTGGTGTTCGACTAGTTCGTAAACCTTAGACTAATAATTTCGTAAACCTCTCGTTATGAGGTAAAATATGGGGGTGTTTTTCTGCATCTGATAGTTTGGCGTGCTCCAAACGTCGAGCTCCACAACGAAAATAATATCCTTATTCAAATAAGGATTTATTGATAGCAGTTTACTTTTGCTGCTAAGAGGCTTTCCATTGTTTAACAACTCTTCAACAAACGCTCTTTCTTGAACTGAGCGTATTATGGACTCTCGGGTATCTTCCAGTTCCTCTACTGTCAACTCTTCAACTTGTTTTGATTCTTTAGTTCGGCAATTCTTGGCAAATCTTCTGCAGTATACAATTACTCGCAGAAGTTTGGGATAGCTCGAAAACCTTTCAGTTATGTCGATATTGGTGTGAATAGTAACATTTAACACGTGCCTTTCTTCAGAGATTTTTACCTCTTGTACTTCTTGGTATGGCCAGTTGATGGAATCAAGTCGAAGCCATTCGGGACCGTTCCACCACAGTTGATTATGTCTTGTCTGTCCTGGTAAACATCCTCTGGAAGCTGCATCTGCATGGTTATCAGAAGAACTTACGCGTTTCCAAGAAGTTTGTCTAGTCGCTTCTTGTATATCCGATACCCTGTTTGCTACAAACGTTTTCCAAGTTAATGGACATCGTTGAATCCATGCTAAGACAATTGTGGAATCACTCCAAGCAAAGGTTACGAAATATTCTTATGACCTCTGCCAGTGTTTTAGCTAGTAGGTGTACTCCACAAAGCTCTAATTTGGGAAGTGTAAGCCTTTTCCGAATCGGTGCTACACTTATTGTTTCTGTCAACATCGTAGCAAAGTAGGTAACATTTTCGAGGGTTACTCTGGAATACACAAGTGCAGCATACGCTGTTTCTGATGAATCACAGAAACCGTGAAGTTCAAAGATTTTTTGTGACCTTCTTCCATCTTGGAATTCGTTACTCTTCCAATGCGACAAGACCATCCCTTAGCCTCTTCCATTGGTTTCTCAACTCTGCTGGTTGTGGTTCATCCTATTGGGAATCTGATTTCCAATTGTCCTGCATAAGCATTTTTGCACTCACTGTAACTGGGGCTAGTCATCCCAAGGGATCATAAAGTTTGGCTATTTCAGATAAAGTTTTCCGTTTTGTTAAGATTTCCTCTTTCATTGCAGGTTTATCCATGTTAACCTTGAACTGAACCGCCATCGAATTAAAATTGTTCTCAGCTCGACCAAGGTCAAAAAATCCTTCTTGAACCTTATATATCTTTGTTGTAAATAAAGTCTAGTTACTGCTCGAGTTTTAGAATCTCCCAGTTAGTTGTTTGCCATCAGTTCTTTATTGAACGGTATATCTTATACGCACTCCCGGTTCATGCTGTGTTAAGTAACTACAGTCTTCGTATTAATCGATTTCCCAAAATTTTTGGAGCTGAATCTCAATGGTGGTTTGCACCACCATTCCAGTAAAATTTAGTGCGTATGATTTGCGGGGCGATGTACGGCCTGTTATTATCCAACCCAGTTGAGTGTTTCGGGCTATGGAGGATCTCTTTTTGCACTTTTCCTACTCCATTTAATATTATATCACCATAGATGTCTGGACCAAGATCGGCCAGGGTGAGGTTTTTGAACTGTTTCATGTTAACCGTAGTCATTCTTTTGGTTGGCAACAATTTTTTTAATTTTGGAAGCATTAAGCTTCTACCTCCGTTTTGAAATCAGTCATAGTTTTCGATGTTATGATGAATGTGACCTTACTTCGTGCTGTCAATGCATCCACGGCTCCTAATCCGCTAACGCTTACGAAGATTTTTTCTTTGGGCAGTCTCAGTGATTGAACTACATCTTCAGTCACCAAGGTAGCTTGGGAACCTGGGTCGATGAGAGCTCTTAGGTTTCTGGTTCCTCCATTCGCAGTCCTTGAGATCACAATTGCTGTAGCTAGTAGAGTGTTTCGATTAGGGTTGACGTGGTGAACCTGCGGTTTCGTGCCAGTTGCCGTTTCCCCTTGTTTTATTTTGTCGTTAGAATTTGATTTGTTTTTAAATTTTTCGATTTGGACAAGTGTGTTATGTTTCTTAGAACAGTACTTACACAATCCTTTGCTAAAACATACACTTTGCTTCTCATGTCGCAAGCAGTTTACACATAATTTTGCCAATTTTACCTTTTCGTATCGCTCCTTAGGACTGAGAGCCAAGAACTTTGAACACAAATATAGTGCATGTTCGTTGTGGCAGATGACACACTGCATCGATTTTTATGTTACAAGAAAGTTGCGTACTGGGTGCCTGGAATCTTACAACCATTTGTTTTCTCTTTTCCTCGACGGTGTCAACATTTCTAAGGCTTGGTACCGCCTTTCTAAAAACTTTAGCAATGTTCTCAAACTTGGCATCTTGTTTGGTTCTGCCGGGCCTTGTTCAAAAAAATTCCGACTTTCTTGATCAAGGGATCTAGTCGTCAAGTGCGCAATTATTGGGCCCCATGAAGAAGTGTCGAACCCGAGTTTTTTAGTGATTCTAGGTGGGTCTTAAAAATGTAATTATTTCTGTTGTTGAAATTGACTCTTTTTCATGTATTATTGTGGAAAAAACATCGCGGAAGGAATTCCACTCTAGATAATTACCACTGAACGTTGGCCAGCTTCAGAGGCGGCAACTTTACACTTGACTCCACCCGGGTATTTTATTTGTTTTCCCTCGCCAAGGTGAAGGCCATCCGATGGAGGCATTGGTTAATGTCTTTCTTGATATTTGCATACTTTTCTTCCTTGTGGTATGCTGTTTGTAAATCTTCTTCGGAAGCATTAGCCATGAACATCTCATGCAAATCGGTTAAGTTGCGCAGCTGCTCTAACAGAATTCTTTCCTGATATTCATGCACTACCTTTGAGTATTCTGCAAATGTTACTTCGAATTCCTCCAAATTCTCAATTATAGCTTACGCACTATCCTTTCTGAAGTTGATTGCTGTTCTGTCCAATTCTGCTACTACTGCCTTTTGTCTGGCAACAATGATGAAAACTTCTGCTTAGTCAGCCATTATTATTTTACCTTGTTTTGAAAATTAATTTATTATTCACTTTTCACTACAAATGTTTAAGCCCTGGAAATGCTTTATATTGCTTTGTCTTTTGTATTCAAAATTGTAATTTTTACCAATGTTTGTAGCCTTGGTAAGGCTATCTAGTATTTACGATGGTCGGTGGTTGTTTTTTCGCTCGAAGGACCAATGTTGAAGTCGAATATTTCCTAACCACTGGTGGGGGAAAATAAGCTACTCTTGTTGAAGTTTTCTGAGCAACTCGCTTTTTTTCTTATGCCTAACTTATATACCTTAAAATTGCTATCTAACAAAAAATATTTTAATCTAACTGGCACACGGCAAGTGTCCAATGATTTGCTTCAACACGTTCGCCCCTGTGTAATGTAACACCTTTGTTGTTTCCAGTCGCGTCGCGAGACTGCGTAACGCAACACGTTGTGCATACAACAATTACATTGTAGTAATAGTTTCCTGCCTTTTACAAATATTTTTTTTAAACCTGGTCTTCTGTTCTCTTCGTTTAGTTGATATCGTCCGTTTTTGTTGTGAGGAATGAACACGAATCAAAACTCCCCTTTTAACCACTGAAGCCTTAAATAATAAATGATATTAGACAGCTCAGTATTTTTATAACATAACTAGTTGTAACAAAACTGCGACAAATATAAAAAAAATAAAATAAAAAGCAGGTAGAAAGGGTTACTAACATCTTTAAATACACCAAATCATAAACTCATATGAATAATGATCGTGTTTCGACAAAATTAATGAATAAAGTTATTTGTTTATAGCAAGGTAGTTTTTCTATATGATAATATGGATCACCAATAAAGCTTTGTAAAATGTGAATCTCCAAGACTCAACACCATCATCTCTTAAATTTGAATTTCCGAAATTGTTCAACTACATATAAAACACAATATTAGGGAAGGGACTAACAAACAGTTATTTGTCGACGCATTGCGAAGTATCCAAGTAGCTACTGATGCTCTGTCTACTGAAATCAAGTAATATTATGCACAAAATGCTTTAACGATGTATAATATCTAACAAATTATGTAATGACCAGTTGACACCTACTAGCGAATTTTTTCATGATAATTTATTCTATTCTGTAAATTTTAATAGTATGCAAAAAATGTACTATAGAGTTTCAGTTTTAGACTAGGTAATGAGTCAAACTACTCGGAATTGTAAAGAACACTGCATAATCTACGTTGTGATATTTACTTTACACCTGATATCAATAAAAAGTAGCCATCTTTGACAGTTATGTGTTCTTTTTTTTCGATTTACATATATGTACCGATAAGTACAGTCCAAATTAAGTCAAAGCCTTATTCTTAGCCTACAGGAGAGAGAACTTTTTTATAGAACATATAAAAGAAATTCTACGCAGGTCAATAAATGACAGTACTGCTGTAGCTTGTAACGTAATTCGTTTATATGGATCTCCAGATGGAAAAGTCTAAAAAACCTAGGTGTTAACGTAAATTATGTCTACTGACTTCGAGTTCGAGTGCATAAACGAATAAAACATTATCCGGCCGATCTGAGGCCGGCTGAGGCATTTGAAGAAATAGTTGCAAAGTTGTAAATTTTTTAATTGACTTTAAGATAATTATAAATGTGCATCAGTGTTGAATCTGGATCTGTATTGTTACCTATTTTCTTCCCTCTTTATAACAATGATCTCACTCAGATAATAAAAAGTTCACTTGTACATATGTGTGCTGATGATGTCTTAATGTACGAATCTCGCCACAAAAGTTAAAATGAAGAATGTGTCACAAGGCTTAATGAGAATGTAAATAATATTGTCGAATGGTCATCTCCCAACAAACTTAAGAGTAATCTTTTAAAGTCTACCATTCCAGTATAATGAGGTGGTGTCTTTGATACTTGTGACCTTTCACCGATAATTTTAAATGGCAATCTAATCACTATTGAAAATAAGGTAAAATATCTTGGATTTCATATCAACTTTTCCTTGACTTGAAAGTTCTATGGTTTGCGGTGCTTACAACACTTAGCTTGCTTACACAGTAAATCACTCAAGATATTGTACAACTTTTTAAAAGCCTTGACATAACTATTCCTGTCTGCAGGTGTTCTGAAACCAATTCTTACCCGCTTTGCCCACTGCGTTTAAGAACACTCACAATTCGTCTGTGGAAACGTCTTCCTCACCAATTGCAGACCATAAATTCAAATATTGAATTACAATGATGCTTTGCGTATATTTCTTATAACAGTAATAAAACCTAAACTAACGTAGTGTTGAAGTATATTCGTTTTAACATTATCTCTTATCGTTCAAAAATTGACTATGCTTCTAAAAGTTCTGAGTTCTTATAGCATAATGATATTACCCCAATAAATTAACTGAAATGAATAAAGTACGCAGATGAGAATGAGTTGAACACAAAAACGATCTCCAGTTTACTAAAGTTAAGCCCAGTAGCAATAGAAAGATTGAACTATTCTTCAACCTAAAATAAAGTCGTTTTACAGTGCCGCACTTAATTATTGGCACACCATGCTTTTTGAAGTATATTCCTAGTGTAAGGCCTTGTAAAAACCTGGATTCATTAATTAATATTTTTTTCTATTAGCTGTATGTATTTAGTTTCAAATGCCAAAACGCTTGGAAGCCGTTATAAAACAAAAAGGGTTACCAACAAAATACTAAACTTCTTCTTATGACAATGTTTAAATACTTTTATTTGAAGCCATACTTAAAATGTGCCAATAATTTTGTGCGAAAAATTAAGGTGTTTTTTTACTTACTATTTTTTTTCTTTGATTTTACCAAAACGTTTTTTAAGAATTGAATTGCATTTGAAACTAAATACATACAGCTAATAGAAAAAAATATTAATTAATGAATCCAGGTTTTTACAAGGCCTTACACTAGGAATATACTTCAAAAAGCATGGTGTGCCAATAATTAAGTGCGGCTCTGTATATTTTTTATTGAGCTGCACAAAAATAATATGTTCTTATGTATTTTATTTTGTATAGACATCTGTACATTCTCATAGTGAGATTGGTCCTGTTCGGCGAAAAAGTATATTGGTAAACTCTTGTCACGATAACGAATCAGAATATGGATCTGTCCATAGTTACGGTAAGTATAATTTTTATTATTGCAATTCGTAACATATTTATTATACACGTAAGAATTTCTAGCCGGTCTGACTAGTTTATCCAATTGACTTTTGACATTAAAGAAAAATTACACAGAAAGATTGATTTAAAGTAATTTAGGGTCAGTGAAATTGTTATTTAAAATGTCTTTAATACACGCGTACAGAGATAAATAGAGAGAGGGAGAGAGTTGCAAGAAAATTAGACATTTCGCAACAACTTTGGCAGTCTTAAATATGTGATCGTTCCACATAACCAGTATAGATTCCACTTTCCTGTCCTTACCCTAATTGATTTTTGTGAATATGATGTAAGCCGAAGATGTAAGAGGTGTAAGAATGAATAAGTAACGAATATGAAAAATTAAGTGTCATCACCACGAGACTGGAGTGAAATGGAAATAGAAAAGGAGATAAGAGTCCATTTACCAAAGTGAAAATTAGTGTCATAAACAGACCAATGCCCCGAATAACACCAGCATTTACATATGAGGTAAATTTCAGATTTAACTTATTGTGTAGATTTTTGTGGCATTTTACTGTTTAGCAGATTCTGTTCCTATATTATTTACTTGGAATGTGTTTGTGAATTCTGTCTATATGACTTCTAAAAACGGTATCGGAGTGTCGGTAAGTTCTTCGGAAAGGGGATGATTTACAAATATATGCGCATAGTCTATAATATTGCTAATTTAGCTACAAATTCCTTGCAACTGATGTCCACAAGAGTATGGTGTTAACCCATTCCTAGCTCCGTGATCACCCACACCGTGTTCACACTCAGACCACATTCTTTGGTCCATTTCGATAGCACTTTCAGTGCACTTTCCGTTAGATCTTCCAGAATCTGAAGGTTTTTTCCACGAAAACTATGGTTATGACTTTACACAAACATGGGTTTAGTGGTAGGAATAATTCGCTGGAGTGTGTCTAGTCTGACTGTTCGTATTCTTTTATAATTACCGAATTTGGGTCGACGGGTGAGCATAATGTTTATGTAGGCTGCAAATCGTACCAAGTTTAATACATTGCAGCCACTCAATTCTTGATTGAGCCCACAATATTATGTAGAACTTGTTCTTTGGCTCAATTAAATAGAAATCAGCTTTGTTTTCTTTGCAGATTAAATTTTTTTAGTTGTTTAGATATATTGCCAGTACGATACCATATGAAATTTTAATTCTATAAAATGAATTTTATACATTGAAAAGTTTCGCAGTGGCGCTCCCAGTTAATCCTTCTGAGGTTCCTAAATTGATTCTTGCAATGTTATTCTAGATGAATGCATGTGCAGGGATGATCAGGAAGGAATTTTACCTATAATATAACCCTGTTTACGACAATCGTTTGGTCCATGTAAGCACCGCGGTTACCGGAGTTTACTGGGGAGGCAAAGATCTTAGCTGTGTGAAAACTTTTTTGTAGACAGTATGTACTATATTTTGTCTTATTATAATTTACCGTAAGATCCACCTTAGCGGCTTCATTCTCGATGATCATAACAGTTGTTCAGATAATGTGAATGTCAGCGAGCACCTGCATATACTTTGAATATTATATCTTGGGGTTGATATGGGAGATGAGAACTTCTTCTTCTTCTTCGGATGGCGCTATAGTCCGGGGTGGATCTGGGCCTCAACCAATATGTCTCTCCAGCTAGCACGATCTCTTGCCAGCTGCTTCCAATTGCGCACTCCAAGTTGGTTGAGGTCCTTTTCCGCTTGTGCGCGCCATCTCAATCTAGGACGTCCTCTGTTGCGTTGTCCCTGTTGCTCGGACTCGAAGACTCTTCGGGCCGGAGCAGTGTTGTCCATCCGCTCTACATAATATCCGTAGACGCTTGACTAGGCTCATGCCACCGTACAGCCCATACAGTTTGTGGTTGAATCTTCTCCTCCAAATGCCATCAACGCAAACAGGACCAAAAATTGCACGCAGAACTTTTCTCTCGAAGAGAGAGCTTTCTCATCCGCTTTTAGTAGCGTTTAGGTGTCTGCGCCGTAGAGCAGGACTGGGATGATCAAGGTGTTGTACAAAGTCACTTTGGTCGTTCGGGAGAGGGCTTTATTACTCAATTGCCTCTTAAGCCCAAAGAAACAGCGATTGGCAAGAGTGATTCTGCGCTTGCGGGAGATGAGAACTACCTTATCGTAATTTGCTACAAAAGTTACATGACAGTACATTGCCTTGTGTTAGGCAACTTGTTTACTTAAAAAGTCACAGTAAGATTTTGACAGTATTCTGCGGACGAATTTTGTTGGGATGCCAAAAATAGACAATGCTGCTGTGCTGTCGCTCTTCTGATTGGATATTTGCAGTATTCTCATTTGCCTGCAATACTCGATGTCACCGGCATAAGTTTTAAAAAAAAAAAAAAATCAAGACTGGATCCAAAAATACCCTGAGAACTTCGGCGATTTTAATTGTGCGACGTTGAATTTCCTCACAACAGTGTTTTTGTTCGGGAAATCATAATTTCGTACGTTTACGCATCAAATCATCTCGAATGCTCCTTTGCAACATGATAAAATTGTTTCACGTGTATTGGTATGGATATCGATATGTTCCTTTCTGGATATTGAAATGCGGAGAACGTGTCGTGTACGATATGTTTTGCTACTGCGCTACTAGGGATTGCTTTTTAAAGTCACCAAGGACGACCCTAGGTTAAACAATAAGATAAAACACACTCGTCTTTTCTGTCTTATATTGTTTTGTTTTCTGATCAGTGGCTTTAACTTGGCTCTTCTACCAATCAAATCCGCTTTTCGAAGAATATCCCTCATTATGAATCGCATGCTTTCCCAACTGCGAGTTTTGGCGCGCTCAAAAAGGATTTACTTTCCCGCTTGTTTTCTATCTGATTATTGGACCGAAACCGTTTAATTATATCCTGAACTTTTATCACCGACTTTCGCATTTCGCAAAATTTTCCATTTCATTATAATTAATTTTTTCACTTCCAGGGAAGTTTGACCATTTTGTCTTCCCGTTTTATGGTTTATTTAATTTTTTATGTGTCTCAAAACATTACTCCGATCTACTGGAGAACATTAAGTAAACTGTATTGCGATCAATAGCTACAGTTTATATGACAGTAAATTAAAATTTAAGACATTTTTCTAGCCCGTCTGAGTTTGGCTTATTTCTTGTTTTTTTTTTTTTTTTGTTTTTGTTGTTTCCTAAGATATAGAGTTATATTTATTAATATAATTGAATTTGTTTATAAAATTTGGTGAATTAATAAATGAATAAATGTATGTATTACTTAAAACTAAGTTTAAATTTCGTCTACTTCTTTTCCTTGGTTAATCATAAGTCCTCAATTGCGTTATTGAGTATTGGTGTCCGAGTTTGGCTTAGGGCCACTGCATCGCGTGAATAATGTCTCTGAAAAGAAAATATTCCTAAATTTATTTTGCGGCTAACAGGAGTTTTCTGTTTCCTTCATACTTACATCCTGTTTATTTTTGATTATCAACATGAGAGATAAAGCACTGGTTGGTGTGGTCGCCGTCGCGTAGTGGGTAAATACGTCGACCGCGGCGCAGAAAGTCTAGGTTCTATTCCCAGACGGGACACCTCACATTTTTTCACGGCACCACCTATTTCAAAGAGTATCAATTGTCTATGAAAAAGCCGTTCGGAGTCGGTAAAAAACTGTAGGTCCCTTCTTCTCGTGAGAGAACAGTAGCACGCACAACACGAATACTTGTTGTAGAAGCTAGGCCCTGGTCCCTTGTGGGCTGTAGTGCTACTCAATTATTATTATTGATTTGACAAACACATTCGCAGTTCGAAGTCAGCATTTTTGTTCGCCTCCGCTAGTTAGAGAACTTGTTTTAGTTGTTATTGTTAATAGTTTGAGAGTTAAGCACGGTTCATGGTCAGTGGCGCCAGACACAGAAACATATAAATATATATAAAGGGTGATTTTTTAAGAGCTATAGAAAAGTTTCTAAAAAAAACACATAAAAATCGGAAAAATGCATAAAATCTTTATTTGAATCTATAGTACGGTCCATATAATTAAATGTTTGAAGATTATTTCATGCAAATGTTGACCTTGACCGCGCCTCAAATGGTCTATTGGCTTGGGCATTGGCGCCTCAAATGGTCCATTGGCTTAGTCCAATTTTGGCATACTCTTTCCAACATTTCGGTCGGTATCTCACAAACAAATGCTTCAATGTTGTCTTCCAATGCGTCGATTGAAGCGGGCTTGTCTGTATAGACATGAGCTTTAACATAGCCCCACAAAAAATATCCTAAAGGCTTTAAATCGCACGATGTAGGCGGCCTATTGACCGTCCCGGAAATAAAATGTTCACCGAACTCGCCTCTCAATAAGTACATTGTGCTGTGTGGCATGTGGCACCGTCTTGTTGAAATCACATGTCATGCCAGTCAAGCTCTAGCATTTTGGGCAAAACAAAGTTGGATATCATCTCACGGTAGCGCTCACCATTCACAGTTACGTTACGATTCGCATCATCTTTGAAAAAGTACGCTCCAATGATGCCACCAGCCCATAAACCGCACCAAACTGTGACTTTTTCTGGATGCATTGGTAGCTCTTGCAATGCTTCTGTCTGATATATACTCCAAAATGTCTGATATATACTCCAAAAAACTTATTTACGTACCTATTGAGCCAAAAATGAGCCCAGTCGCAAAACACAAGAAAGCGCGGGATGAACTTTCTTAACAGAGCACGCATTTTGATAATAAAATTCAAAAATTTGCAAGCGTTGTGTTCGTTTGTAGGACGATTCATGGTTAAATTATAGACCAAACTGAAGACGTTTGACAGTGAAACAAAACAGTAAACGTGCGTCAGCTGTTTCAACCAGTCTTACCAAAAAGAAAGAAAAAAAGAAAAAATCACCCGTTATCACACAATATTCATTCTACCGTGTTGAAATTTTTGTAACGAGGATTATTTTTTAGATATAAGACCAAACGGGGGAAAATTATCGGCTCTTGACTCCCTAAACACAAGGATCAATCAACAATCAACATCATCGAATAATTTAGAAGAATCTTGGATATACACGTTTTGTTTAAAATGCAGAGGAGAAGAAAATCGTCCCACATGGGAACCAACTTATTGGCAGAAACTGTGCCCATACCCACTTTGTCCTTCTTTTAGACAATTTTCTAGAATGGTTTCGTTAATTACTATTGGTAAGATTACGAGTATTCACAAAGTGATCTTAAAAGCTAATCCTCATAATTAAATTATTATTTAGGTCTTTTAATTTGGGTGACGGCTTACGTAATAATAGGCGATTCAGCGGCCCCAGGAGGACAAGTATTTGGACTTGTAGTTCTAACAGTGGCAGCAAACTTTGGAGGTTGGATAATATCATTGACTACCCTTCCTCGATTAATTGGAATGCTTTTAGTTGGAATATTATTCCAGGTAATTTGTATTATATTTTTAATTTATTTTATCTCAGTTTAAATGTTCTCACAAGGCTCTTTGAGCATGTCGTAGGTTAGGCCCATTTTATTTAGAAACTAATAGTTAGTGTAGTTTGAAATTTTATCTTACCTGAATTGTTTTCGAAATTCACGTTGAGTATATTGAATAATAGTTGGTCCTGTGGACTTTCTGAAGACATTACATGCAACCTCCAGGCATTAGATTAGAAAAAAAATAAACATTATCCACTATCATTTCATTCCCCGTATAACAGTCCGGAACAAGGATATAAACTGATGCATTTCGTCTACTCTGCGCATTCCTTTGTAATAATTGCTTGACCGGATCAACAGGGTTAACATTTTTTCTCATGGTGCAAACACTATTGCTTTTATAAGGAATGAAAAGTGCTTCGTAATGCCCAACGTTCCTCGTTGATTACACCTATGTAAATGAAAACGTAAATACGAGTAATTGACGACTTACCTCAAAAATGCTGTACCTCTCACTTTTAAGATTTGATATGGTTTAGGTTTTTACTAAAAACCGCAACAAAACTATAAATAAGCTTTCACAACACCGACTATTATTATTTATTATTCACAACTCTAGAACCAGAGTGCAGTAAGTCACAAACGATTGAACAAATTCGTTAGGTGTTAGGAATTTAAAGTTTGATTAGGATTATTATTTTTCCGAGTTACGGGGCCTTAATTGAGAGTCCTCAGTTGAGTACAACGGTCGTTAGTTTTAAAGAAACTTATTTAATTTCGTTTTGTAAAATTTGACAGTGTTTTTTTGTGCAAATTAATAAACTTTTATTTCTGTAACCGATATAATGTAGCAAATACAACTAGTTATTATATTAAATAAATTAGGTGCCAGTGTTTTTTCCAATCCTCGAAGCAGTTCTGATATGCACCCTTGAGCTCTTTCAGCGATTCAGTATGTATCTCCTCAGTCGTCGCAAAACGCCGTCCTGTCACGGGTCTTTTTAACCTTGGGAACAGGAAAAGGTGGCAGGAAGAAAAGTCTGGTGAATATGGTGGATGAGGCAGAATTACGGTGTTGTTTTTAGTCAAACAATTACAAACAAGCATTGACGAGTAAAGAGTTGCATTATCGTGATGCAAAAGCCGAATGCTTCATGGCCAAAATTTGAGCCAACCGATATGCAGACATCTTCAGTAACTTCCCTTATAGTGATTCGACAATTCTCTTCACTTTCTCAATATTTTCATCGGTAGTTGATGTGCTGGGGCGTTCAGGGCGAGCATCGTCATTCACATATTCTAAACCTTCTTTGAAAAGCTTGTACTACTTGTAGACATTTTTTGACACTCACCGTATGCGACTGTCATTATTTCAAGTGTTTTTGAGTAATTTATTTACACGAAATTGGATGCAAACTCTTCAAACTATTTTTTTTTTCGACAACAGTAAACCGCCAAACACACAAAACACGTTTAACTTTTATGCCTTACACAAAAAAAAGAAATTAATATGCTATATAGCTGAAACTGTAAATATGTTTACGAGTTTACGAGTTTCTAGGTTCAATTCCTGTACACCTCGCATTTTTTCACGGCACCACCGCTTTCGAGTTGCTGACAACAGTCAAAGAGTATCAATTGTCTATGAAAAGCTTCTCAAATCCCGCCGTTCAAAGTCGGCAAAAAACTGTAGGTCCCTTCTACTCGGGAGAGAAGAGTAGCACGAACAACTTGAGCAGTTGTTGTAGAAGCTAAGCCCTGGTCCCTTATTAAAATACACTAAAGAGTTGAACAAATTTAAGTATTTTAACTCTATTATCTCCCGTTCTCTCATATGGTTCTGCATGTTTTGCTTCAAATAGTTTTTCCACTTCTTAAACTTATTAATAATTGTCCCCTAAGATTTTTAATATTTAATAACGCTCTCTTTATATTCAAACTTTTTATATTTTGTTTTTTTTTTTTTTTGTTTTTCTTGTAGAATGTCGGTTGGGTCGATTTGGATGGAGACTTTACGCACGTAACAGCTATATTACGGAAACTTGCGCTCACAATAATTTTAATAAGGGCCGGACTCGAAATGGAGCCAGATGCATTTAGAAAAGTGTGGAAGACAATTCTAAAGCTTGGTGTTATACCTTGGATGATTGAAGCTGGGTTATCGGCTGTAATGACACACTTTTTACTTAATTTGCCATGGATGTGGGCCTTGCTGCTTGGATCAATAATTGCTGCTGTTTCCCCAGCTGTAGTTGTGCCTTGCCTCTTTAGATTAAGAAGTAAAGGGTATGGTACTGCTAAAGGTATTCCAACACTTATAATTGCAGTCGCTGGAATTGATGATGCTTTATCTGTTGCGTTATTTGGCATTATTATAAGCATAATGTTCTCAGATAAAGGAATTGGATATCAAATATCCCAAGCCCCAATATGCATAATAGGAGGTTTAGGATTTGGTATTATCTGGGGATATTTAGCGAAATTCTTTCCTGAAAAGGGGGACTCTTATGTAGTTCCGTTGAGAACTATTCTATTATTTACCGGTGGAATGTTTTCAATATTTGGAAGCGAAGTCATAGGCTATGAAGGAGCTGGGCCATTAGCCGTTGTATTTTCTGCATTTGTATCAAATTTGTTTTGGTGCAAGCAAGGTTGGGAAGTAGAAGATAACCCAGTTTCAACTGCTTTCGAAATATTTTGGATGATATTTGAACCAATTCTTTTTGGAATAACTGGAGCTACAGTGAAGGTATTGTATTTTTTATTGCATTTCTTATATACGAATATGTTTTTAAGTGTTCTAATAGATTGCAGAACTTGATCCAGACATTGTGTCTGTTGGAATAGGTTGCTTAGCAACTGGTATCATTTTACGTATCTTATGTACTGCAGGAATCGCATTCGGCGATAAGCTCAATTTAAAAGAAAAATTTTTTGTTGCCCTTTCTTGGATGTCTAAGGCAACTGTTCAAGCTGCATTAGGACCTGTTGCTTTGAAGCATTT
Source organism: Eristalinus sepulchralis (assembly GCA_944738645.1). NCBI lineage: Eukaryota > Metazoa > Arthropoda > Insecta > Diptera > Syrphidae > Eristalinus > Eristalinus sepulchralis. The sequence continues at coordinate 19,532,369 of OX122886.1, forward strand.
GTCTAGCGAATCAAGTGAAGATGATAAGTACTATGCCGAAGTAGTTCAAACCATTGCCGTGCTCAGTATTATTTTGACGGCACCCTTGGGAGCTATACTTATTACCATTAGTGGTACAAAGCTGTTGACAAAAACTAAGCAACCCCAAGTGCTTGAGGGTAAGTATACCTTTAAAAATAATTTTTATATATATTTTTCACACTAAAAATATGTTTTGTGTTCAGGTTGGCGCCGAAGTCACAGACCGTCTCTTCGAGACATAAGTATAATTGACGAAGAAGAGGAAAGAGAAGACCCTGAATCTATTGAAGACAAAACAACAGCAGATAATACACAATCGAATATCTACATATCAAGTCCAAGTTATAATTATAACAAGTAACTTAAAAACACGAACTTGTGTTATATGCAAATGTAAAATAAAACAGCAAACTTGCACCAAATTTAAGTATTTTCATTCATCTCTTCGGGGGTTGTTGTATTAGTTTACATGGTCAGGATTTTTTCGTTTTACATATATAATTAATCATTTTTTAAATAACAATTTCGTTTTTCGTACTTTTGCAATGTAAGGTCCGTGTACTTTTCCAACTAAGGAACTCCGAAGTTACTGCAGATCTTTAGCTGCTTAAGGTTAAGGTTTAAGTCTAACAATCTCACCTAGACTTTCAGTGCCAAAAAGGGTCTAGCGGTAAATAATGATATGAATACGAACCAGCTGGCGGCAAAAAAAGACGCACAACTGTAACTACTAGGATAGGACATAGCAATTGGTAGCAAAATCAGTCAATCAACAACATACATAAGTCCCGAAAACAAAGTTAGAATCGAAATTTCTTAGGCATTCAATCTAAGCTATCTTCATATATACCTTCAGTAACCACTACTAAAAGCGGAAAAGTAAAGTTTTGGTATTTTCGAGAGGAATGTACTGTTTGGGTTGTGGCTAAGACACTGCTTTCAACCTGACCTTCGAATCCGAGCCAGTGGAGCATTACGCCACAAACAGTTCTCGGCAGGGATGGCAAACATAATCGGAGAAGGGTCCACATTTAATAGGTTGTTTCAAATAAAAGGCAGTTGACAGTTGCCTGAACATGTACATTGGTTGAGGTAGAGGGTCACACTTAACTGAAGTGCTTCTTTAAGAAGTTGAAGCAAACAAGAACCAATATTTCACCTCCAATAGCTTATGACGACAGAAAAACTAAGGAAAAGAGGAGGAAGCCAAGCTGTTCGAAAACAAAAAAGAACTGACTTCCAATCATTACGGTCAATAACTATCGGAAACGAATGTCGCCGGAAAAAATAAGAAAGAATTCCACAATTCAATTTTTCGAAATAATAACAGAAGGTGTAGATGATGATGACTACTTTATGACAGAGGGAAATTAAACCCTTTAAGGTTAACCTTCTAAAAATCAACGGGGATTTTAATAAAGTATGCCAATATAAATATAGTGGTTAACATAACGCTTGTTTTTTCTGCACATGTGACGCCTTTTGAACCTAGGCCGTTTTATTTTGCGTTGTCAGAATGGCTCGGATTCGAGCCGGAGCTGTGGTATCCATACGCTCTACATGGTCCATGCATCTTAAGCATTGTGTTCGAAACTTGACCAGTCCTTAAGCGCCAGCCAGTTTGCTCTCTAGCGGTAAATACGGCTAGACCCATTTTAACTACTTGCAATGTTACGCATGATCTTCTAAAGAATACTGTTGGAAAAGTCACCTGACAGTGGGGCGCCTTGTCTAAAACCTTTTTTAACATAGAAGGTCTCGATGAGTTCTACCAATCTAACGAGTTCGGTAGGAATGCCAGAATGACGAAAAAGCCGTAAAGTGAGAGTCGGTCTATCGTGAACTTCCCTGGCCTGAAACCACACAGATAAGGACCTATTAGATCGTTGACGGATAGTTACAGGCGTTCACAAAACACGGCAGAGAGGATCCTGTAGCCGATGTTTAGGAAGCTGATACCTAAATAGACGACCCAGTCCAAAGGGTTCGTTTACAGACAGAATTAAAATTCTACTCATCGGGCATGCTTTCATATCATATCTTACAAATGCACCAGCAAGCCCACAGCCAGGTCACCTCCAGCTGCAATGAGCAGTCTTACGGATAGTCTGTCCGCTCCAGCAGCTTTGTTCTTCAGTTTCTGGTCTGTTAAGGGACCTCACGTGCAGAACCGAAAATGGTTGGTCCTTTAATTGTTTGCTGGGGTCCGTCTGTACCCGAGTTATGTAGTTGTCTCTGAACTTTTTTTTTTAATTGGTGATGGAGTTAGCTTCTTGCAAAACCCACAGAGGCAGGTCCATATCTAGTTCACAAATTGGTACATTGATTCGTTGGTGTTGTTATGGCTATTGAGTCGCCACGAGGAGGCTGACCCGACCGACGTGTGCACGAGCGAGGATATTGTTAACAGGTCGCCATTTTGAGAGCAATCAAAGATATTGCCTCGTGTGCACAAGCGCATGCCCTAACGTTTCTGCTGTGATCGGTATTTAAACAGTGATATGGTCGCCATGGGGTAGGTTCAATTCCCGGACGGAACACCTTGACTTTTTTACGGCACCTTAACGTCATGGTCATGCTTCGAATTTTTCGATTTTTTTTTATTCTTAAACGCAAATATATTGCCCTTAATTACCGGACTTATAACAGTTCAGATCAAATACCGATCATTACTTTTCCGAACACCCACAAGATGCAAAAAATGATGCTGAAGCATTAGAAGAGGTCATAAACGAGGAATCCCCTTCTATAGGGCGTACTTACAACTACGCTCTTATTTGTTCTAAATATCGCTGATTATTAATCACCAGCAATTTCCAAGTCAATACACACTGCCTCTTGATTGACATTAAAACCACATACCACAGCATACATCGCCAAGTACTTTGGGATCATCCAAAAATTTATCGGATTGTGTCACACGACGCTAAAAAATTCGCGATGCGCCATGTAAATGGGTTGGAAACAATCAACTCAATTTGGAACCTGCAAACATTTTCGGAAAGGAGATGCACTGTCGTGTAACTTCCTCGATCTTGAACAGGCGGAGAGAGGAATCGTTAACTCTGCAAGCAACATTTTTGCATAGGATTATCCTTGTTATACGGAGCCGAAACTCGGACGATAAGCGAAAAGGCTAAGCAGGCACTAAGGGCATTTGAGAGGAAAATTCTACAGCAGACATACATACGGCCTTGTCTGGGAGAAGGCGAATGGAAAATGCCATAGACTACATTGGCTCACTCACATTGAGCGATAGGACAACAACGCTCCAACTAACAACATCTTGGAGTCCTAGCCTCCAAGTTCGAGGAGAAGAGAAAGACTAAACTTCTGTCATTAAAACTAATTGACTACGTCTGTGTTGAATTCTACGATGTAAGTGCCTTAAGGACCAGCGTCTTGTTGCGGACATCTATTGCGCCATTGAATTGCCTAAGGAATGTACTAGATGTCCGTCAGCCTACATGATGCATTTTTTGTTATCTATTAAGCTTGTTGTACATTTTTCAAATCTATTACATCAACATTTTTGAATAATGTTATTTCATTAATTTTCTTAAAACGACTTACATTACAAAAAAACGTTCCATCTTTTTGACTGTATTATCATATATGTATATGTAGTAGAAAGTTGTCATTTGTCGCAATTTTAGTACCCGTTAATTTAATATTAGTAATATTAATAATAATAATTTGGTGGCACTACAGCCCACAACCAGGGGGCCTGGCTTCTACAACAACTGCTCTTGTTGTGCGTGCTACTGTTCTCCCACGAGTAAAAGGGATCTACAGTTTTTTACCGACTCCGAACGGCGAGATTTGAGAAGCTTTTCATAGACAATTGATACTCTTTGAGTGTTGTCAGCAGCTCGAAAGAGGTGGTGCCGTGGAAAAAATGCAAGGTTTCCCGTCCGGGAATCGAACCTAGTTGACGCACGTACCACAACGCCACGGCGACCACAGTAGTAATATTAGTATGAGCTAAAACAAGCTCGTTTCTATAAAAATATATTTGAGTTTATTGTATCGCCTTTTGCCAGTTCAATTACAAAAAGACGCTAATTAATACCTTCTCTATTATTCATAAATACGAGTACATATTACTTATGTACTTACGAGTATTTTATGTAACATAACATACCCTTTTACGTACGTATATTATATAAATATATGTAAATTTAAATACTTATATAATATAACATACTTATGTAAAAGGGATTTAAGGCGATACCATAGAGCATCAATATATGTACAAAATGTTGGGACTAACCCATAAATACACATTTTCTAGATAAAATTATACTTTATTCATCAACATAGTTTTCTTCAACAGTGATGCAATCAATCCAACGCCACTCTAACATTTCGATACCTTTTAGTATAGAACGATTTATCTTTGGCCTCAAAATAGTTTCGGTGGTCTGTCTCCGGCATGCAGCTTTTTGAGGTCTGCAAAAATGTAAAAGCCGCTGGGGGCAAATCTGGAGAATACGGTGGATGCGGAAGCAATTCAAAGCCCAATTCGTGCAATTTGTCCATTGTAGCCAACGACTTGTGACACGGTGTATTACCTTGGTGGAAAAAAAATATTTTTTCATATGGGACCGTTTTTTGCAATTTCTTCCTTCAAATGCACCAATAGTACCATGCAGTATTTGCTATCTGTGGCCTTTCTCAAAATAGTCAATGAATAAAATTCCCTGCGCATCCCAAAATACGAATGCCCTAACCACATGGTTCACCGGCTGCTGTCCACTCCCCTGACTGCCGATTTGACTCTGGAGTGAATCCTATATTACATACCGATGCAAAAAGTCCTCTTTATTCTGGCGAAATAGTTCCGTAAGCTAACGCAGCACCAATTTAATTTAATTTTTATTAATTAATTTAATTTTAATTAAAAATACTTAAACTAGTTACAAATTCCTTAATTATTGTTAAAACTACTTTACTGGCCCTATGAGGGCGCTCTAAGTTAATCTAGACACTTATTGCTAGTACCTTTCGGCGCTATCTTTTGTGTTTTATGTTTGCATTATTCTATGTTATTAAAACAAAGAAAATTGTTACATAAAAAACTTAGCAATCTATGTCTTCGAATCAGCTTAATAATAAAATTATCCATCCTATTCACTTTGACTTCGTTATACAAAACCTCATTGCGATAAAATTTCTTGTACCCAGATTCGGGTGTTTTATATTTCTTGAGACAGCACGAAGGCATTGCCTCTCAAACATCCTTATCTTTTCTATCTGGGAAGAACTCACGATGAACCACACTGGACAGCCAAACACCATGACTGACCGGCCTAGGGCCGTGTAGCAGATCACTTTTAACTTTGGAGTAAATTTGGCTGCTGTAAAATAGCCTACTTGCCGTAGAAAAGGCTTTCTTGGCTGAATAGATATTACCATACAGAAACTGGTCCAACATAATGCCAAGGTATCGCACTACACTCTTCACAGTTAATGGCCGGCCCTGTGAGTCCAAGATTCCGAACTTACGCCAGTTTTTCTTCGTATCCCTAGAGGCTCTGCATAACGGAGTCCGAAAAAGGATGGTTTCACACTTCTAGTAGTTAATTTTTAACTTCCACTCGTCGCAAAATCCCTGGATCTTTTCGAAGTCACGCTGCATAAGTTGATTAATGACGTCAATTCCTCGCGCTGTTTTGTACACGACCAAGTCGCCAGCGAACGCGATCATATGCTGCATGGAGCCAATCAATTCACTGGTCAAAATAGTGAAAAGAATTGGTGAATTCACTGCACCCTACTGAAGCCCACTTTTAATGTAAAAGACATTAGTAGAAATCTTGTTGCCACTCTTAACAAGAAACCGTCTACCTGTGATCATATTGTAGATCGTGTAAAGCAGCTCCTTGCTTATACCCAACGTCGTCAACTTAAGGAAGACGCCTTCTAACCAGACGGTATCGAATGCCTTTTCCAAGTTAACAAGGCAGGCCCCAGTGCACTGGTTTTTATTTTTGTTCCATTGAATTTCCGAAACCAATCTTGCCCCGCCCTAAATCCAAATTGGTTATTCGGTATTATTTTTTGTACTCAGTTCACTGCATCAGGACTCTATTCCCGATCTTCTCAAAATCCTTGCTTATGCAAGGGAGGAGACTTATCGAACATAGAGTTTAGGGAAGTGATGAATCTTCGTCCCTTTTGGGGATGGGTTGCACTACCACCGTCTTCCAATGCTCTGAGTAATGTGGATTACTGAGAGCATTGTGCAATGGGATTGCGTATATATCTACCGCCTTTTCGGGGAGATGACGCAATACAATATTCGGTATTCCGTCTATTCCAGTGGACTTTTTGCTCCTCAGACTGTTGAAAATGTGTTTAAGATCCCCCTTCGAAATGAGTATGAGACTAGAGTCATCTTGGGCGACAGCATTATCTGCCTTATTTTCTTCCTTATTGAAGGAAGAAATGGTCAAGCAAGGCTCTGTTCTCCAAGTCGTGATTCGACCTACGAGACTGCTCTGATTGCTTCTACCTTCTCTTGGACATCCTCAACAATGAAGAACTCATTGTCCAGCACGGCCCCATCCGGATCTATGCCAACTGAAGTCAGTATATTTGCGTTGTCAGTAGTTCTGTCAAGTCGAACAGCCTCTAAGTCGTTATGATTTCCTCCTTCGAAAGATTCGGTGGATTTAGGGGAACATAGCCAGGCCGTTTCAGCGAGCCGTCAATGAGGCGTTTGCTAGCATCGAAGCGGAAGCGGCTAAAGTGGGACTGGTGGTAAACGAGGGCAAAACAAAGTATATGCTGTCATCAAAGAAGGACGCAGAACATCGACGTCTCGGACAGAGCGTCACTATGGGCAGCAGACGTTTCGAGGTAGTCAAGGACTTCGTCTACCTCGGCTCCGCGGTGAATAGGGACAACAACATCAGTACCGAAATCAAGCGCAGAATCACTCTTGCCAATCGCTGTTTCTTTGGGCTTAAGAGGCAATTGAGTAATAAAGCCCTCTCCCGAACGACCAAAGTGACTTTGTACAACACCTTGATCATCCCAGTCCTGCTTTACGGCGCAGAAACCTGGACGTTACTAAAAGCGGATGAGGAAGATGAGGAAGTCTGTTCGAGAGAAAAGTTCTGCGTGCGATTTTTGGTCCTGTTTGCGTTGATGGCATCTGGAGGAGATTCAACCACGAACTGTATGGGCTGTACGGCGGCATGAACCTAGTCAAGCGTCTACGGATACAACGCTTAAGGTGGCTAGGCCATGTAGAGCGGATGGACAACACTGCTCCGGCCCGAAGAGTCTTCGAATCCGAGCCACAGGGACAACGCAACAGAGGACGTCCTAGACTGAGATGGCGCACACAAGTGGAAAAGGACCTCAACCAACTTGGAGTGCGCAACTGGAGGCAGCTGGCAAGAGATCGTACTAGCTGGAGAGGCATGTTGGTTGAGGCCCAGGTCCACCCCGGACTGTAGCGCCATCCGAAGAAGAAGAAGAAGCCAGGCCGTTTTAACGCACAGCCCGAATCTTGTCTCCCCATATGAATTGACGTTTCTCCACTGTTCAGTCAAGGATGACGCCTGAACGTCTGTCTCCTCTCTTCCTCGTACAGGTAGAGCCAGGAAGCAAGCTCGAGAGTTTGTGGACTTCCTTGGAGAAATTGAGGAATCACAAACGGATGCTTCTCTTCACGCTACAGGAAACTGCACTACGCAGCCGGGATGCAGCAAATGCGCAAAGATGCATCTGTCAGCGCGCTGTCCCTTGGGAGAGGAGAAAGTGGAGGACTTAAAATGCGAGCACTGTGGAGAGAGTGGACATCCTTTTAAGCTACATGGAGTGTCCAAGTGTTAAAAATATCCAGAAGAAGGATGAAGAAAGCAAGAGTGGCGGATTCAACCAGCTCCCGAATATGGGCTTCGCGGAACTGTTCTCCATGATGGCCTCAATGAAGGCCCAAATGAAGCGGTTCCAGAATGACTTTCTGCTGATGGACCGTGTCCTTTCGTCAAGACCCGCTGGGTCAGGTGCGTATCCGTTTTAATGAATACGCCAGTAGTTGGAGACCTTTTGATCCTGGCAGTGAATACAAATTCACTTGTCAGGATCGAGAGAAGGTAGGTTTTACTTAACCTCTTGGAGTCCCATAAGCCTGATGTGTAAATGGTTAGCGAGACTAAGCTAAACCGGAAGCACACAATCAGGTACAAAGATTGCTCAGTTATTTGAAGGAACCGCCCCACAGTGGTGCCGCAGCGGGAAAACAATACGTAAAATGAAATCATTTTCTAGGCCAAACGGCATTGGTATTTCAATTTTACATAATTGAGAATCTAGAAAGCCAAAATTTTGTTAACTTCTAATGAGCAGTTTCGGCGTACGTCTAGGTCACAGTTGCGACTTTTAAGTTTTAAAAATTCGACGACGATCCACATGAACCAGGATGTTTGTATTATTGCTAAATACAATATTTTAGATTATGAAAGTGTTGTAATAATAAAGTGCATTATTTTTATTACTGTTTTATTGGAATGTCGTAAAATATAGGTTCGGTTTACATTATGGAATAGTAAGGAATAGGATAGGGTAGGAAATAGTAGAAAAATGTTGAAATAACTGAAATGGATGCTAAAATTCTACATCAACAAGTACTTCATCACTCTGTAAATAAGCTTATGAAGACTATAGATTTCACTATATTCAAATCGCGAAATAGCCTTACGCTTTTGACCAAGTGAGTTTGTGATGGATCTTCTGGGCAAAGTGAATTTAAGCAAACATTTTCAAATGAAGATTCGAATCCATCCGATTCGTCTTTATTCATGACATCGTTGGAAATGATGGAAGTGAATGTTAAAGGTTAAAATTGGAAAAATCTTCGAATCCTTCAACACGTAAGCCGTTAAAATTAGAACCAAAAAAATTATAGATATAATAATAATTGTAACTAGTACTAGTGTAATAAAGTCAAACATGATTTGCATTTCACCATGATTGATGGTAAACTACGGAGAGCAGTGAGAAGCTCGTCTTCTGCAAGTTCATGTTTTGTTCGTAGCGCGAGACCAGCAGAAATGAATGACTTAACACAACTATGAACAAGAACAAGCAATGAAGGAGCTCCGAAATCAGGCATTACCCATCTACGTGCCCGCATTAAGTTCATGGAATACTTACTATACATAACTTATAATTTGGAGATTAAAGCATGTGAGAGGCTTAAAAGTGATATTGTAAAGCAAGGTACTGGTAAAACTAATGATGATAACCTTTCTCGAAAATTTTTCAAGAACCCTTCACCAACAGCAGAAATTACATCACAACAGCAGAAATAGATGTGCAACTTCTAATAAAGATTCATTGTTATCCTAGAGATAATATCGAGCAATTACTAGATTGACGCGAAGAAATTTCGAGTTCATGCTTAGGAAACTGCAGCTATGGCTATAAATATATATCCCTAGTATTATTTGCCAGCAACGATTCATAGAATTCTCTTCCACGGAGCAGATGTACATAATATCATCAGCTCATTGCCGGAGGAGGCCCAGGATAGCCGAAATAAGGATTATTGGCACTATCAAATTAATAATAGCAGACAATTTTCTCGTTCGGTGACGAATGAAGATGTAATTCATCAAATGGTGGTATCATCTGATCCCCGAACAACATATTTGATGTCCGAATCGAAAACACAAAATTCACTCCCACTAAGTAGTGAAGCTCAAGCCTTATTACACTAAATACCGACCTTACAATTTTTTACAACGAAAATGTGTTAGTATATTGTATTGAATGTAATTATTCTTAATAGGCAGAAATTTCAGCTTTGGTTTGAGCCTAAATTTATTGTCGTAAATTGTTATTTTTTTTTTGCGTTTTTTTTTTTTTTTCATTTTTTAATTTAAGATTACTCCGTTATCCTTGATGCTATATCAACCATTTTTTGACAGCATGAGGATCGTACGGTATTAATACTATATTTTATATATATTTTTAATTTCACCAAGATCAGTCAACAGGTTTAAAAGTTACAGATTTATTTCCGCTTTCAACATTCAATGGCACCAATGTGTACCACCGAGGGAGTGAGGTCGCTCTTTTCGTTAAGAAAAGCATTCGCCATAAGATCGTGTATTGCGGTGAGGTGCGAAGTTTCGGTGTGCTGGAAGCGTGTATTGCGTGCATTTCTCTTCACGGTGGAAAGAAATTGTACGTAGTAGCTGTAAATAAGGATAACTTCTTTGTTGTCGCCGATTTGAACGCGAAGCATGAGGAATAGGGTAATTCTGTGGCAAATCCCAGAGGGAATTCACTCCTTGAGTGGTTGACGCAGCACTCTATTGAGTGCTGAATTTGCTTGCAACGGATAGGTCGTCGTTTCCCAGTCGTGGGTCTTATCTTGATCCGATGCTAATTGACAGACGGCTAACGATACGGAACGTAAGCAGACAAATTAGGAACTGCTTAACAATGGTTGAGTACGACAGTGGTCACTGTGGGCTTGCCGCTGTTATTCGGTTTCCGAACGAAATGGTGGAACTGGAGGAATTTGTGGAGGCGTAGCAGATTGCTGACGAGAATCAAGACACTTTACAGACGATTAACAGACAGAAACGACCAGGAACTGAGGTTGCTCAAATCGCAAATGAAAAACCTCCAGAGTTTGATTCAGATGAATTACAGAATTGCTATCAATTCCTATTGGGGAGACAAGATTTGGGCTGTTCCTTCGAACTGCCCGTGTATGTTCCCACAAATCAACAGAATCTTCCGAAGGAGGGATCATGACGACAACCGACAACGCAAACATACTGACTTCAGTTGGCATCGATCGGGATGGAGCCGTGCTAAACAATGAGTTCTTCATTGTTGAGGATGCCCGAGAGAAGGTAGAAGCAATCGGAGCAGAGCCTTGCTTGACTCTAGTCCCATACTCATTTCGAAGGAGGATCTTAAACACATTTTCAACAGTCTGAGGAGCAAACAGTCCACTGGAATAGACGGAATACCGAATATTGTATTGCGTCATCTCCCCGAAGAGGCGGTAGACATATACGCAATCCCATTGCACATTGCACTTCAACAATTCTTTTCACTATTTTCACCAGTGAATTCATTGGCTCCATGAGGCGTCTGATCGCGTACAGGACGGCACCGAAGATTGAGGTCATTAATATCCTCTTGCAGCGTGACTTCGAAAAATTCCAGCAATTTTGTGACGACTGGAAGTTGAAAATCAACTACCAGAATTGTGAAACCATCCTGTTCCGAACTTCGTTGTGCAGGGCTTCAGGAGATACGAAGAAAAACTGGCATAAGTTCGGCATTTTGGATCCGCAGGAGCAACCATTAGCTGTGAGGAGTGTAGTGCGATATTTGTGCATTATGTTGGACCAGTTCCTGTATGGTAATATCCATACAGCAACGGATCTGGCAAAACCCAGAAAAGCCTTCGCTATGGCAAGTAGTTTGTTTTATAGCAGCCAACTTGATTTCAGAGTGAAGATTATCTGCTACACGGCCATAATACGGTCAATGATGGTGCATGGTTGTCCGGTGTGGTTCAACTTGAGTCCTTCCCAGATGAAAAGAATGAGGGTGTTCGAAAGGCAATGTCTTCAAGGTTGTCTTAAGATGTACAGAATCCCAGAGTCTGACTACAAGAAGTTCTATGCTAATAAAATCTTGTACAATGCAGCAAACGTGAATTGACTGGATAGTTTTATTTTTAAGCTGACGGCACGTTGCTCTAGCAATGACTTCAGAAAACGAGAATATTCGCGACATTAAGGATCGGTAAAAGGATAGGCATTTTTATTGGTGGATAGAGCCGCATCTGCTGGCCCAGCTGCCGTCAGCTGAAGCAGAAATTAGTCCTCCTACCGAGAACTTACATTTAGTATAAGTTAGATTAAGTTAGTATAGTATATATAGTTCATAATAACAAAAAATTAGTAGTAGTTAGGTTAAGTTTACTTAGTTAGATTAACATAAATAAAAATTAAATAAAATTACTAAGTTTTTACAAAACTGAATGTTCTTAGTATTAAGTACCACATAGTTTAGTTGAATAACATTTACATTTATAACACAAACAGAAGCTGAAAGATTAAGCAGAGACAGCTGGAGCAGCAACAACAGCAGCAGAAGCCTGAGATACACTGCCCACACAACTGACCACGTACTTCAATGTTTTCAATTGATGAAATTTGGAGTATGGTATCAGTGATCAGATCCTCCTGCTATCAAAAAATGGTTGAAATAGTGTGAAGGATAACGAAGTAATCTTAAGTTAAAAAATTTAAGAACGCACTTTACTTATTTGTTTACATTAAGAAAATAGTTAGTAACAGTTTACGACAATAAATTTAGGTTCAAAACAAAGCTGGAATTCATACCTATATAGAAAAATTAAATTCATTACTTACACTATGACACTTTCGTTGTAAAAAATTGTCATGTCGGAATTAAGTGTCATAAGGCTTGCGCTTCACTACTTAGCATTTGATGAATTACATCTTCATTCGCCGCCGAACGAGAAAATTTTTTGCTTTTTTTAAATCGGTGGTGTCTATAATCCTTATTTCGACTATTCTGGGCCTCCTGTTGATGATATTATATCTGCTCCTTGAATAGAATATTATGAACCATTGCTGGCATATAATACCTGGGATATAAATTTATAGCAATAGCTGCTGTTGCCTGGGCACAAACTCAAAATTTCTCTCCGTCAATCCTGTAATTGTTCTTGTATTATCTCTACAATGACGGTGAATCTTTTTTACACGTTGCACATCTCTTTCTACTGTTGATGAAGGGTTCTCGGAAAATCTTGGAGAAATGTTTCCATTAAAAGTTGTACCAGTTCTTTGCTTTACAATATCTACTTTTGATCCCATTTTTCCACCCTTGATGGATATGTAGTGTCGTTTTGTTGTTCTCCATGCCTTAATCTCCAAATTATAAGCTATGTGTAGTAAGTATTCCACGTACTTGAGAGGGAAAATGCCTAATTTCAGAGCTTCTTCTTAGCTTGTTTTGTTCTTGTTTGTTACTGCTTGCGCAAGTTTACCATTAATCATGGTGAAATGCAATTCATGTTTAAATTTAATTACACTAGTTGCAATTATTGTTTCATGTAAATTCCGAATTCGAATCTTCATTTGAAAATGTTAATTTCACTTTGCCCAGAAAAACCGTAAGACTAACGTTGTCTTGCGATTGGAATATAGCGCAATAGTTTTTATAAGCCTACTTACAGAGTGATCGTGTACTTGTTGAAGTAGAAATTTAGCTTCAATTTCATTTATTTCTATTTTCTATTCCACTAAGTAAACCGGGCATATATTTTATGACATTGCAATAAAACAGTTATAAAAACAATAAACTTTATTATTACAACACTAAAATATTTAATTTAGCAGTAAAAAAAATATAAAGGAACCAGGTCATTAGAAGTCAACAAAATTTTGGCTTTCTAGGTTCTCAAATATGTAAAATCGAAAAACCAATACCACTTGTCCAAGAAAATTTCATTTTAAGTATTTTTTTTCCATTTCGGCACCAATGTGCGTCACGGAGAACTGCAACATGGAGTTTCGCTGCGCACTATGCACATTTACCCACAACAAAGGTGAATATCCTTTGGGTACGGATGAAGTCCAGGATAAGGCGCTCCTAAAGAGTGTACTCTGCGGAGATAACGGACAACCCGCAACCTATTTGGGGTATCCACGAATCAAAGAACTCCGACAGAGAGTAAAGGATGTAAGGAACAACAGAAAAGTAGAAGCCAAGCCAGTGGTCCATGCTATAGTTACTACTGCTACGCCGGCCATCTCCTACGCCCAAATGGTGTCAGGCAGAGAACCGCCACAACGGACCGTGCCGAATGTTGCCCCGTCTACAATAGGCAGGCAACCCGAGGCAGAGCCCTCCATAAGTGACGTAATGTCCTCCATACAGTCGATGCAAGCTCAGATGATTGCCTTGCAGAAACAGATGGTCGAACTACAGACCAGTTTCCTTGCGCAGACGGCAAGAGTAGATTTCCTCTTCTCTAACCTGCCTGTGAACCAACGCGAGTTACGTAAAACGTAGCCCACCAAATTGTTAAACTGCAAGATGGCACTTTTGCATTAAAAGAATGCCGGAAGGCAGAAACTGAAAATTGATAAGAAACCAAATGAGAAATGCTTGGCTCAGCGATTATGTAATATAAAACCAACCAAATGCCAAAAATCGGTTGGATTATTTGTTGGATACCCAAGTGTGCAGCCAAGCTATAGACAGCGGCACTTGTAGCATTTAAGTTGATTAATAAAAAGAATTTCTTAAGAGTGTGCAACCTAGCTGAAGACAGCGGCACTCAGAAAAAGAATTCTAGTTTTCTATTATTTCTTTCTTGAATTTCCAACAGATAATTTAAGTGGCGCAGTCGGTTTTGGATTTCTTTCGTCGATATTGAAGATCCACAGCGAACTTTTAAAAACGGTTCGGTACAACGTTACGACAGTAGTGTAACTCTAGCGAAATTGCGTAGAGCTAGAAGCAAGTAGTAAAAAAAAACACCATAATAAAATAAAACAGAAGTTATAGTGATGTGAAAAGTGCTGCCTTGTGTGTTTTGGAAAATGACACGGACTGAGCCCAAAATTGAAGACACAGTAGGATATATTGAGCTCACCCAATTCATCACCTGCGTGGACAAGCATCTAGCTGCGGTTTCAGATGATAGTCGGACGTCTTCAGATGCATTTTCAACGTCAAGATCGTGAGGAAGAGTCTGCTGTACATGATGCCACTTACATCGTGGGATGAAACCAGGGACCAGCTGATCCAGCATTTTCGGCCGGTGCACAACTTCAACAACACTCTGGAAAAGATTCGCGACTTAAAGGTTGATAGCATATTTGAGCTATGTATGTAACAAAATAGATGTTATTATTAAGGAGTTCACGAATATGCTTTATTCGAATCCGCGAATAAGCAAATTATAAATTCGGGAAAACAATTAATAATTGCGAAAATAAAAGAGCTGTCTGTTGGCCAATTGTCTAGAGAAATAAGAAGTATGTATAATTAAGATAGAATTATGTCAATATTAAGAACATATATTCCGGATAGTGACTGGAACTTAAGAAAAAGTCACAAGTCTACGCCATCAATTGAATTTAGACGTTCAAATCTTCAATGGGTAGTGTAGTGTCGGAAAATAACAGATCAGGCCAGTGGAAGTCAAGACAGTCTGATAGTTACAGGCAAGAAAGTAGGCAGGGTAATTCAGTTCAAACAAATAGGTATCATTCAAGAAGCAGGGTTGCGGATAGACCATTAGATACCCAAAATGTATTTAATCCGCCAGGACAGTTGAGAAACAGTAGTCAAAATCCAGTTCATATGTATGTCAATAGCATAGGAGCTGAAATCAATAATATAAAACCGTCGGATTATCTCAACTAGGCCTTGGAAATAAAATATTTTGTAATTTTACGGTTATTAATTGTAAATATAGAGCGCTAATTGATACGGGGTCAACAATTAGCATAGTGAATTCAACTAGAGTAAGTTGTGATAATTTGAAGATTTTGGAAAAAAAAACATATTTCTCTCAATACTATAAATAACATAACAAGAGAGCGCATCGAAGTTATTGTAACAGACGCTCCAAAGGAGTTTCGAATGGATCATATGTGTAAGATGAAGTGGTACAAGATGGCTCTGCAAAATAAAACTTATGATTTACTTGTGGAAATGGACTTTATTAGTAAGTCTGTTACAGAAATAAACATAAGTAGCCAGTACCTAAAATTAAATAACACCGTCAAAATAAAACTCTACACAGAAGATTATGAAGTGAATCACTGCTTTGAATTAAACGAAAAGGATGAAAAATACTCGTACATCAATTTGTCTCATTTGAACACGGAGGAGAAGAACAAACTTGAAGAGCTTCTCAAACAATATGCACAGCTGCTGTATACAGATGGCGATCAGCTAACTAATACGGAAACCGTAATGCATGAGATAAAAACTACAACGGACCAGCAGATCAACGCCAGACTATACAAATTACCGCCAAAGCATGAGGAGGAGGTGAAAAAGCAGATAGAGGACAGGGAAAGACAAGGAATCGTGAGAAAATCAAATAGTCGATATGCATCACGGGAGGAAGGAAGAAAAAAGACAATTCCGGTGAAGAAACCCTCAGAATTTGTGTAGACTATAGAAAATTAAATGAAATTACTGTCGATGATAAATACCCACTTCCGAATATAGAGTCCATATTAGACATGTTGGGACGAGCTCAATATAGATTACATAAATAGGATTTGTGTAGTCTACATTGATGACATTTTAATATTCTCTATAAGTCTAGAGGAGCATCTTAGTGCAATCAGAACAATTTTGAATGTTCTTAGAAAGCACAATCTGAAGATCCAACTTAACAAGTGTTCATTCCTCAACAGAGATACCGAATTCTTAGGCCACGTTCTGACTAAGGATGGAATGAAGCCTAATCCAAACAAAATAAAATGCATACTCGACTACAAAATTCCACAGACGGAAAAACAGTTGAAAGGGTTTTTAGGAGCGACGGGATATTACAGAAAATTTGTAAAAGATTATTCAAAAATACCTCAACAAAAAGTACAACGGGAAAGAGTTCTCTCAAAGAAACCAAAGATGGTTGCTAAAATTGGCCGACTTCAACTACGACTTAGAGTACCTTAAAGGGAAGGAAAATAAAGAAGCTGACTTTTTGAGTAGAATAGAAAACATAGACCAATTGGATGACGATATAACGTCCATTATGGCCACAATTCATTCTACACCAGAGCAGTTACTTGACCCCTTCCTAATGCAAGAGGAAATAGTCAACAAGTATAAAATACAGTTAATTTGGGTCAACTTTATTTTCGACGAAGTCGAGGTTCTACATGGAAGAACGATAATACAAGTCGATATGACTAAAAATCAGTCATATTGAAAGGACTTGTTTATCAGAAACGTAAAACCTGGCAAAATTGGTATCTTCACAGAGTTGCCATATTCGGAATATAATAAAATTCAACAAACTCTCATAAATCTTTTCAGTCGCGATAAAAAATTTTCATTTATTAAATGTATTGCGAGAGCAAAAGAAATAAGAACTCAGACAAATCGCGAAGTACCACACAATAGAGAGTATTCATAGTGGTATTGTGGAAACATACAATACACTGAAAAATAAAATTGACTTCCCTAATTTAATCAAAGAAATTCAAAAAATCATTAACAACTGCACAACTTGTTTAGAAACAAAGTTTGAAAGAAACCCTATAAAACCCAAATACTGTATAACAGAAACTCCTGAGTTCCCAAATTAAGTTCTACATATATGTAGATGTATTTACTTTTCATGGGCAATCTTTTATAACTTTGATTGATAAACTGACCAAAAAGGCATATGCATGCCACTTACCCAACAAAAATTTTATAAAAAGAAAGGAAATAGCAGAGGAACATTTTTCAAAATTTAATAAGCCGAAGAAAATTATAACGGATAACGAGTTCAAAGCTCATCAGTTGATAGAGTATTAAAATAGCCAAGGGATTGAGTTGCATTTCACAAAACCCAACAGTCACACTGGAAATGCAGACATTGAAAGACTGCATTCCACGCTCCAAGAAAAACTGGTAAGTTTAAAAGACACATCACTGACATTAATTACTAAATTACATAGGGTAATAAATAACTGAAATAATAAATGCCATAGCTGTGTTAAAATGACCCCAGAACAAGCTATAAAGGCAGATAACCAAAAATTAAGACAAAAAATTATTACAAATAAGCAAAAGTATATTAGTAAGGCTAATGAAGTTAAGGAAGATTATGCAGAAGATAGAATTGTAGCACCCCTGAAAAACTACAAACGTTTAAGGCATAAATACGAACCAAGATATAAAATCAAACAAATTTCAAATGAACACACAACAAATATTAAAAGAAAACGTAAATGTGCATATAACAACATTCTTAACCGTACTTTTGGTAATACTGATTCCGGCAGCCCAACCGAAACTAATAATAACGAAGATGGAAACGAAAAATGAATACATCAAACTGAATATCGGTTCAGTAGTGATGATAAACGAGACCACTACAATTCTACACTTGATAAATTTGCAAGAGTTAAAAGAAGCTGTTGCAAAAGTCGAAAATAATTTAAGACAAATTCCTATTGGTGTAGAAAAAGCTGTTCTGAACAATGGACGACAACTATCGTCAGGACATTATAGGACACATGAAGACAATAGAAATCAACAATCATTACTCTATCGAGAACTTAAATAAACAAATAAGGATTAACACCTATTTTAATGAATCAATATTTGACTTAAAGAAACTCACAGAAGGAGATAGGGAAAAGATTGCTCGAGCACTAAATAAATCTGACAAATGGATAAAATTTTAGACAACGTCGCCTCAACTAAAAATAATATTTTACATCCTGGAATACTAACTCCGGAAGAAATAAATAAATTTAACATAGATTATTAAAAAATTAGACATTCTATATTAGGTATAATGAGATATAAAGGTAATGTTCTTATAATGGCGATTAAAGTACCTATAGTTGTCATGGAAATCAAATTAAAATTACTAACTAGCTTACCAATTAAGAATAATCTTGAAATTATTCAAGAGGACCAAAAACTTGTATCGATTAATAACATAGAATATGAATTTAATGATGAAGTGTATCTGAATGATCTAAAAGTTGCAAGCAACTGTGTTGTACTAGGTAATAGTTTACTTAAAGAGAATTATAAAAAGGAGGTCAAAATCATTGATGAAGAAACAATAATATGTGTAAATATGGATAACGACGAAATTCGTAACTATTGTGGTGATAGAAAATTAAATTTAAGTGGACATATGTTAATCAACTTTAATAATTGAACAATTCAGGCATTTAACGAAACTTTTTCCAATCAAAATTTCGAAAGGAAAATGAAATATCATTATTTTGAGGATGTAAATTATAATTTCTCTAAACCATTATCATTTGAAAATATATTATTAAAACACTTTGAAAATATACAAGAAATAAAAGAATTAAAATACCACAAAACTACGAATTATGTTATTAGTTCAAGCATCAATATAGTTTTAATTGTCATAACAACTGTAATTTTGTTTGTAAAAAGAATTAAAAATAAAAAGCTAAAAATTGTTGTTAAGAATATCCAAGACAATGTAAAGCCGAGCATTTCGAGTGAAATTCAGGAAAATTGCAATTTAAGGCGGGGTGAAGTTACGTACAACGTAGCCCACCAAATTGTTAAACTGAAAATTGATAAGAAACCAAATGAGAAATGCTTGGCTCAGCGATTATGTAATATAAAACCAACCGAATGCCAAAAATCGGTTGGATTATTTGTTGGATACCCAAGTGTGCAGCCAAGCTACAGACAGCGGCACTTGTAGCATTTAAGTTGATTAATAAAAACAAGAAGAAAATTATTATATTCTAGCCGGAGATTAGAGTTGAACGCTAAACATAGAAAATGGGGCAATAGTGTTCCAAATGAGAGAGATAACGCCCTCTTAGAGTGGATGGAACAAAACAATATCGAGTTCAAACTAGACTTGCTTGCAACTCGTAGACCATACTTTCCCAGAAGTGGATCCTATCTGGATGTGATGCTAATCGATGGACAGCTAATGATACTTAACGTGGAGCGAAGCACGACGAACTGTTTGACAACGGTCGAGTACGACAGTGATCACTGTGGTTTCTCCGCGGTAATAAAACTCCCGAACGAGCTGGAGGAAGTAGAGGAGTATGTCCAAACGCATCCTTATAATTATAATAAGGTGCGCTGGCTACGTTTTTCTAGAGCCTTAGCCAGAGAAATAAGTTCGAGTGTGCCCAATCCTCCTACAAACAGAAACCTAACGAACGAAAGGGTTGACGGGTACCTCACACAAATGGACGAGGTAATTCAACGTACAATGGATTGGACGATTCCGAAGGTGTCACAAACCGATTATAGCGACATCTATCGGAACTCTGAAATCGATGCACTTCACGTGCAAAAAAGTAGGCTCCTGTCGAGACTAAAACTCGTGTATATACGGTTTACAGATCCACAGAATGCAGAGATTCGCTCTCTGAAGTCAAAGATCAAAGTACTCCAACATTAAATACGACAAAATTACAGTCTAACTGTAAGCGTGTATTGGGGCTGTAAGATCCAATAACCCCAGCATGTTCTCGCATGTAAATAAAATCTCTTCGGCTCAACAGAACAACAGACAACGCCAACCTACTTACGTCAGTTGGCATCGATCCAGATGGGGCTGTGCTTGACAACAATTTCTTCATAGTGGAAGATCCCCAGGAGAAAGTTAATGCAATTGGTGCTGTTTTCCAGAAAGTGTACACGGTCAACGAGACTCGTAGTCCAAACCACGACCTGGAGAACGGGGCCTTGCTGAACCACTTCTATCTTCGGAACGAAATAAGTCAATGCTGATCAGGGAATCCTGGATTTACGAAATAATACCGTCGCCGATGATAAAAACAACTCCATCCTTATTTCGAAAGATTAACTCCAATGTATCTTCAACTCACTGAAGAATAAGAATAAGTCAGTGAGAATCGATGGGATACCAAATATTGTTCTGTAATGCATATTACCCGAAGCATTGGAAAACTACTGTGGTACAGCCAATTTCGAAACGGGACGAAGACACTTCCATCCCGACAAATATCCGGTCTAAAAGTCTTCTTCCGTGCAAAAGCAAGGTATTCGAGAAGATAGTCAAAAGACTTCTGAAAGAATGGGTTGAGGAGTAGCAAATAATACCGGAATATCAGTTTGGCTTCAGGCCAGGGCACGACACCATTCATGCTGCGTCTAAATTGGTTTCGGACATACAGTGGAATATAAACAAGACACAGTACACAGGTGCCTGCTTGATTAACATGGAAAAGGCGTTCGACACTGTATGGTTAAAAGGTCTTTTCCTTAAGTTGGTCAGGCTCGGCATTAATAAAACATTGCTATATACGATCCATGACATGGTCCAAGATAGGAAGTTTGTTTTGAAAAATGGCAACGAAATTTCGACTACAGTGTTCCAAACAAAAAATGGGTTGCAACAAGGGGCTGTTAGTTCGCCGATTTTGTTCACTACATTCAATAGTGATCTCATAGGTTCTATGCCTAATATAATAGCGTTTGCCAATGATCTATTCGCGTGCAGATCCGGTTTTGTTGCAACGCGACTTCGATACAATTCAATGATCTTACGACGACTGGAAGTTGAAAATCAACTACCACTAGTGTGAAACTATCCTATTTAGAACCCCAACGAGGTTCTGTACAACGAGGTAAACTTTATAAGGATAGATAATTGTATTATTAAGTTGATTCGAAGTTACACTGCTCGAGGCTTCAACTAACAGTCTGATCTTTGGGGCTTACTACACAAATAAATTGTACCATGGACGGGTGCGTCTTAACGGCTTCATTCCGCCTGAAGCGTTCCTCTATTTGGAAGCTAAAGGCCTGATACAAGATAGGGAAGGCTGCCCTATCATCTTCCAAGTCGCACGCCGAACAGTAGAAAGGCAACTTCAATACGAGCCAGACGTCGCTCCCAGCCACGAGGATCTCCTATGATTCAGTAGAGCGATTTCTGCCAAAACCTGGTTACACCAAAACCAGCGTTCGATGCCGACTACTTCACACACAAACAGACGGGATACTTGAGTCTGCAGGGCTAACTCATATAAGTTAAGGTAGTTCTTAGGCATTTTATAAAAAGAAAAAAACAAAAAAAATATACGAAAGCATAAGAAATAAAAAAAATATAAACAATAAAAACTACAAAAAACAAAACTGAGAAAAAGGTGCACCAGGGCGTATTAGATATACATAAAAAGCATATAAAAAACACATACGCCCTGGTGCACGCGTCCGTATAGTTTTACGGACATTATTATTAAGTGGCACTACAGTCCACAAGGGACCAGGGCCTTCTTCTTCTTCAACAACTACTACTAATGTTCTCTAAAGAGTTGAAGGGACCTACAGTTTTTTGCCGACTCCGAACGGCGAAATTTAGGAAGCTTTTCATAGACAATTGATACTCTTTGAGTGTTGTCAGCAACTCGAAAGAGGTGGTGCGGTGAAAAATGCGAGGTGTTCCGTCCGAGAATCGAACCTAGACCTTCTACGCCACGGCGACCACTAGTTTTACGGACATATTCAAGTTTAGTGTAAATAGTTAGGTAGAGTTTAGGTTAACGTTAATTTAATAGCTATAAGTTTAAGTTTAGTTTTAGGTTGGTAGTGTGTAGATAGTTATCTAAGTTAGGTTAAGGAAAAAGAACAACGCAGTAACCACATTTTTTCAATTTCCATGGATAAATTGTAAAAAATGTACAAAGGTTTAATATTAAACTTAAAAAGAACAAGAAGCCGAAAGGCATACAATATAATCTGATTAGCTTAGAGTACTCGTGATGAGTCAGTATGTTAGAACTAAGATCATTAGATTATATTGGTTAGCCAGTAAAGAATGAATTAATAAAAATGCATTAAAATCTAAATAATAGAATCTTTGCAAACCCATCAGTCTCTTTTTAATCGTGATTAATTAAGTAATCCTGAGAGTCTTAGGATACTATCTTCATATCTTTAAGTGCTATGGGATATAGGTGTAATTTAGAATAAACGAATGAATCTGGGGCTGTTCGAATTTCACCTTTAGATGTAGACATAGATCATCGAAAAGTTTGGAGAATTAATACACCATTGCTATGCAGTCATGTGGTTGGAGGAGGTGTCTATGAAATTTACGAATTTTGAAACAACTTGTTTTATCCTTTAAAAATATCTTTAAAGGTGTCATTCGCGAGAATACTATGAAACAACTTTAAAAAAGAATATGTTATCTTGTTTTCGGAAATTTGAAAATTAATTTGCCGGAATGCCGATCTTAAACGTTGAGCGAAGCTGGGAGGTCGGCTTTAGCCAAGCTATATAGTCCAAGAATTACCTTTTGTCAAAATACATTATTTTTTTTACAAAATAACTAATAAACTAAACTAAATTAGTATAACCGGAACTAAAACATTGATTTTCGAGTTTTAGGCACAAATGTAAGGCTTGAGATAAATATACCGAGAATCATTAGCAAATCGCATTTTAATTCTCTTACAAAAATGTTCAAAGTTTTCTCTCTATATGTATGCATGAACAAATTCTTTGCCGACATGCTTTGGAGCACCTTAAATTGAATCACAAGTTCTGAAGATTCTTTCCACACTTTGACTAAGAATTCGCTCAATAATCGGACAACATCCCTAATTTGTTCAAGCTCAGCGAGATTTGCTTGTTTTTTCGTCTTGATTATTCGTCTGCTCCCTGTTAATGGTTAGAATTGAAGTTGATTATCGATTGAATAATCCTCTTACCTTTAGTTGCATTTTGGAGGTTTTTCGGAATGGGACACATCAAGGGGAGCGGAAATGATTATTTGAGCTGGACATTTTTGAACACATAGAGTTCTCTCAAAACTAGGAGAAAATATGGCTTTATAAGATGTATATTTTTAATGTATAGATGAATATTAAAAAATAATTATAAATATTGTACTTCTCAATAAAAGGTGGATGTATATTTAACAACATACTTTCTAGATCTAGTTATAGAAAAGAATCGATTGAAAATTTTCCTTTTTTAAAGTCCACCA
Source organism: Eristalinus sepulchralis (assembly GCA_944738645.1). Classification (NCBI taxonomy): domain Eukaryota; kingdom Metazoa; phylum Arthropoda; class Insecta; order Diptera; family Syrphidae; genus Eristalinus; species Eristalinus sepulchralis. The sequence goes on from OX122886.1 coordinate 19,556,142, forward strand.
GAGTCTATTAGTAATAAGTTTTTCTAGGACTTTCGCACAGCCATTGTTAGTAGAATTGTGACTGTAAAACTGAACACCACATTGCCAATCTTATTTTATATCTTTATGGCTGTGCTATTTTTGCTTAATTGAGAGCGTACGCAGCAACACATTTTCATTTAAAATGACTTTAAATGCCTTAAACCATCCTTGATGACTTCAAACTTATTTGTGTGTAAAGTATAACGCAAACTTTAATTCACCGTTTTGTTATTAAGAAGTTAGAAATCAATAATTTTACAAAAAAACCCACTTAAGAGAAAATTAATTTTCCTTCAAAGGGCAGAGATATTGAACATTCTGTAGTATAAAAAAACTATGATTTAGTTGTTATAAGCTACTGGCGGGGGGCATGGGCCTATGCACACGAGGCACTGTTCGCGCTCAACATGGCGAGCTGCCAAAACTATCCTCGTCCGTACATAGGTCAAGTTGACATACAGCCTCCCCGTGGCGCCCCCTTGATAGCCATCACAGCATCCGTTGTGTATGCAGCAACTGGCCTACCAGACTGTAGGTTGTTCGTGAGGCTAACTAAAAAAAGAATCGAGTTCAGAAACGAGAACATGCCTCGGATATGGACGGATCCAATATTGACGACCCCAGCAAATGTACAAAGGACAACGATTTTCGGTTCTGCACGTGGAATGTGAGGTCCCTTAACAGACCACGTGCAGCCGAACAACTTGCAGAGGCCCTTGACTGTTACAAAGCAGTTATCACCGCCATCCAGGAAGTGCGGTGGGATGGGCCGGGCAGAAAGAAGATGAAGAACTGCGACATATACTACAGCGACTGCTACAGGGAGAGAAGGCAGCGACTATTCGGATGCGGATTTGTTTTTCGAGGCAGACTTAGGCAAAAAGTCGTAAGCTACGATCCCGTAAGAGAACGCCTCATGACAATCCGCATTAAGGCTAAACTCGTGAACATCAGCCTGATATGCGCTCACGCCCCGACAGAAGAGAAGGAGAAAAACAGCAAAGATGAGTTCTATGATCTCCTAGAAAGAACATACGATCAATGCCAAAGCTATGACACCAAGATCGTTCTAAGAGACTTTAATGCTCAAGAAGATCTTTGCTGGGAAACACGGACTCAGGCTGTTGGACTTCACCGCGGGGCGGAACCTCTCCGTGAGCAGTACGCGGTTCCCTCATCTCAACATCCATAAAGGAACCTGGCGATACCCTGATAAATCAACCATAAACCAGATTGATCACGTTGTGATCGACGTCAGACACTCCTCCAACATTCTCGATGTCCGAACATTCGGAGGCGCTAACATTGACTCGAATCATCACCTTGTTGTAGCCAAGGTAAGAACCCGGATATCGAGAGAGCAACGGAGTCGAGATAGGCCAAAACGGTATGACGTCGGAAAGCTACAATCGCAACAGGTCGCTTGGATCTTTGCCGACCGAGTCTCCCTGAAACTTCCCGAAAGTTCGACGCTGACTGCACTGACAATAGAAGAAGAATGGAAACGTTGTCAAAAAGCCATCAAAGAAGCTGCCACTGATGTGCTGGGTTTCACGCCACCACCTAGAAGGAACCAATGGTTTGACGACGAGTGCAGGCAGGCACATGCAGCCAAACTGGAGGCCTACCAGGTAACTCTGCATAGGACAACGAGAGCTGTTCGTGAGCTCTACAAACAGAAAAGAAGGGAAAAGAAAGGGTTTCTCAGAAGGAAAAAAGAGAGCATGAGAAGCGCGCGGTCGAAGAGATGGAGAGATGTTATGGCAGGAATGAAGTCCGAAAGTTTTACCGAAAGGTGAAACAGCTATCCGGTGGATATAGGGTTCGGACCGAAGCCTGCCGCGACCAAAACGGAAACTTCGTAATAGAGTCGCAATCGATGCTAAGAATCTGGAAGGATCATTTCTGCAGACTTATAAACGGCGATGACGGCCCAAATCCCGCTGTAAGGCAGAATGTTCCACTCAATTTGGACGACGATGGACAAGAATTCCGTCACCTTGACTAAGACGAAGTCAAGATAGCATTATAGACACTGAAGTCGAACAAAGCTTCTGCAGCGGATGGACTGTCCGCAGAACGGTATAAGGCAGCTGGTGATGACCTGGTTGGGTGCATGCACCAGCTCACCTCTAAGATATGGTCGGAGGAAAGCATGCCCCATGAGTGGAATCTCAGTGTTGTCTGTCCGGTACACAAGAAAGGAGACCCCTCGACTGCGCCAACTATCGAAGGATTAGTCTCCTTAGCATTGCATACAAGATCTCTCTCTGCCGTATTGTGTGAACGCCTGAAACTGTTCGTCAACAACTTGATTGGTCCTTATCAGTGTGGTTTCAGGCCAGAGAAGTCCACCATCGATCAAATTTTCACACTAAGGCAGATCCTGGAAAAGACCCAAGAAGTGCAAATCGACACTCACCACCTATTCGTCGATTTTAGGGCCGCATATGACAGTGTGCATAGAGACGAGCTCTATATTGCCATGTCTAGTTTTGGCATTCCTACCAAACTCGTCAGATTGTGTAGGATGACGATGGAGAACTCTCGCTGCTCCGTCAAGGTCGGGAACGAACTCACCGAGACCTTCAATGTCAAAAAAGGTTTAAGACAAGGCAACGCACTGTCAGGTGACTTCTTTAACAGCATCCTTGAGAAGATTGTGCGTAACTCACACGTCAACACCAGAGGCACGATCTTCCAAAAGTCAGTTCAATTGCTAGCTTACGGCGACGACATTGACGTGATTGGACGAACATAGCGAGCCGTCAATGAGGCCTTTGCTGGCATTAAAGCGGAAGCGGCTAAAATGGGTCTGGTGGTAAATGAGGGCAAAACGAAGTACATGCTTTCATCAAGGAAGGCCACACAACATCGGCGTCTCGGACAGAGCCTCACACTAGGCAGCAGAAACTTCGAGGTAGTCAAGGACTTCGTCTACCTTGGCTCCGCGGTAAATAGGAACAACACCAGTACTGAAATCACTTGTTTAAAATGTCTTGAGAATATGAACAATGGTGAGGAATCTTCAACAATTTTTGTAGCGTCACTTATGTAACGGACCAAATAATATTACTTTATGATTATTAAGAACTTTATTGCACAAATAACTTTATTTGGCAAAAGGAAAAGAAAAAAGAAAAATTGCTCCCTATGGATAGCCACTCAGGCAGATCCTTATCAACGGGATTTCTGGTCAGGGAAGTCCACAATAGACCAGGTCTTCACTTGACAGTAGATTTTAGGTCAGGGAAATCCACAATAGACCAGGTTTTAACTTTACAGTAGATTCTGGAAAAGGTCCAAAAATTAAATACCAACGACGGCGTGCACAGAGATAAGCTATCAGTGCCATGTCTAGCTTTGGCATTCCTGTATGTATCCTTTGTATGATGAGAATGGAAAACTCTCGCTGCTTCGTCAAGGTCGGTAACTACCTCAGCGAGAACTTTAATTTCAAAAAAGATTTTAGACAAGGCAATGCGACTTTTTCAACAGCATCCTTGAGAAGACAGTGATAGATAGCCAAAAGTAATAGATGAGGGAATATCATTGGCTATATATTGGTGTGTAAGGGCTTATGTACACAAAGTTGCTCACTTCACCCAACCTGGTAGGATGCTACCGCTATGCCTGTTTGACCCATCATTTTTAAAATGCAATCAATATAAAAACCATTTTTATAAACTATTTCTTGAAAAAAATATTACTCCCAATTTAGGAGATATAGGTAGACATTTTATGTATGATAATGCATAGTGTCGCAAAGTGTATTTAATACTCTGCACAAAGTCTTCTGATCATTAGAAATAAATAATGTTAATTACGATACATTATCCAATACATTGTTTTAAAACAATTTCGGAATCAATTATGGCTTAAGCGTTTACTTTATCAGACAAAAAAAAATAATTATTTGATTTTATTTTAAGTGTGCTGCGCAATTTTCTGCATAATTTTAGGAAACTGTTTCAAGTAAACCAACAAGTTAATAGTCGCGCTATGAGTTTTACCCAAACGGCAACTGTACAGCAACTTAAGGACAAGTTGACTTTAAAAATTAGGCTGCAGGAAGCGCTAGAAAAATTAGGCCTTGGTCCGATTCAGGAATTTTTTCCAACTAATTTTCTCGACGCAGTCAGTTTAGAGGAAAACATTTAAAAATTGAGCTTGGAGAAGCTTTATTGGCCGAATTTTACCAACACACCACTACGATGGACGTGCACAATAGTTTGCTTTGTATAGAATATCGAGAATTAAATAAGTTAACAGTGAAGGATAATTTTTCTTATCGAAGAACATCTAGATAGACTCCGCTGTAAAAAAAAATTTTTTGCTATTTAACTTAAAAAGTGGCTTCCAACATGTAAAATGTCACCCAATTCTGTTAAATATACCAGTATTTGCACCATTTTTAATCAAGTTATTAAAACCGGAATACTATTGGTCTATATTGACGACTTACTGGTAGCGTTTTTTTTTTTCATTTCCAAATGTATTTTCTTATTGTTAATTTTTTTCTAATTCCTAAAATCTAGAAGTAAAAATATTTAAACTAGTTAATTAGTTCTTAATTATTGTTAAAACTATCTTACTGGCCCTATGCGGGCGCTCTAAGTTAATCTAAATATTTATTTCTAGTGCCTTTCGGCGTTGTCTTCTGTATTATATGTTTGCAGTATTCTATGCACTATTTGTAGATATTATTAAAACTAAGAAAATTGTTACAGAAAAAACTTAGCAATCTAATCTATTATTTAAAAAAATTATTTATACATATCTTAATCTACGACTATTCTAATTAACCTACCTAACTACCTAACACTAACTTAACACTAAATTTTTTTTTATTTTTTGTTTTATTTTATTGTTACGATCTAGCCTATTCTAAATTAACCTACATTTAAGTTGACCGTAGGGGACCAACGACATTAGCCGGAAAAGCTAACGACAACTGGAGTTTGATGAGGTTGTAGCCACCAATAAAAACCTCGATCCATACTACTTTCTGTTCTATCCCGAACAGGGATGGATGTACTGAACCGGAGGTCACCCGGACTTACTGTCCTTACACAGTTCTCGTAGAGCAACCGCTTGTCCACTGTTCTCCTTACCACGTGGTAAATAAGTGGACATCCCTCCTCATCTTGGATCAAACCCATCCGATCAAGATATACGAAAGCTTCGGCGTGCGTTCTTGTGATATGCGTCGTTTGGGGAGTAAGCCCCGAATATGAGCTCGTTTTCCGATGTCATTGCTCGTGCAACATGCCTTCAAATCAGCCTTATAATAAAATTATTCACCCTATTCACTTTAGCTTCGTTATACAAAATCTCATTGCGATAGAATTTCTTGTACCCAGATTCGGGTGTTCTGTATTTTTTGAGACAAGCACGAAGGCATTGCCTCTCGAACATCCTCATCTTTTCCATCTGGGAAGGACTCACGTTGAACCACACTGGGCAGCCATACACCATGACTGGCCGGACTAGGGCCGTATAGCAGATAACCTTAACTTTTGAGTCAAGTTGGCTGCTATAAAACAGCCTACTTGCCATAGCGAAGGCTTTCCTGGCTTTCGTCAGAGCTGTAACTGAATGGATATTACCATACAGAAACTTGTCCAACATGATGCCAAGATATCGCACTACACTCTTTACATTTAATGGCCGACCCTGTGGGTCCAAGATGCCGAACTTACGCCAGTTTTTCTTCGTATCCCTAGAGGCTCTGCATAACGGAGTCCGGAAAAGGATGGTTTCACACTTCTGGTAGTTAATTTCTAACTTCCAGTCATCGCAAAATTGCTGGTTCTTTTCGAAGTCACGTTGCAAAAGCATGTTAATGACGTCAATCTCTCGCGCTGTTTTGTACACGACCAAGTCGCCAGCGAACGCGATCATATGCTGCATGGAGCCAATCAATTCACTGGTGAAAATAGTGAAAAGAATTGGTGAATTCACTGCACCCTGCTGGAGCCCTTTTTTATGTAAAAGACATTAGTAGAAACCTTGTTGCCACTCTTAACAACAAACCTTCTACCTGTCACCATATTGTAGATCGTGTAGAGCAGTTCTTTGCTTATGTCCAATCTCGTCAACTTAAGAAAGAGGCCTTCTAACCAGACGGTGTCGAATGCCTTTTCCAAGTCAACAAGGCAGGCCCCGGTGCACTGGCTTTTATTTTTGTTCCATTGTTTTGCTGTTGTAACTGTTTCCCACACATCAACTGTGCTTATAGTACCTCCACGTTGGTAGCCACCGGGTACTGGTTGTTGTTCATCCGAACTCAACTTGCTAAACCTATAAGTGCGACCTCCGCCCAAGAGGTATAAAAAAGGGCCTGGTCCTCCAGGTTGGGTGTGTGCGTCGGGGTAACTGCCCGGCCACATTTCAAAAACTACCAGTTACGAAACAACCGAATGCCTCGGATACGGATGGATACACTGTTGACGACCCTCGCAAACGTACAAAGGACAATGATTTACGGATCTGCACGTGGCCTGCACGGAGACCACGTGCAGCCGATGAACTTGCGGAGGCTCTGGACTACTATAAAGCAGAAATTACCGCAATTCAGGAAAAGCGGTGGGATGGGCCGGGCAAGAGAAGAGTGAGAAACTGCGACATATACCACGGCGACTGATACAGGGAGAGAGGGAAACGCTTATTTGGATGCGGTTTTGTTGTTCGAGGCAGACTTAGGCAAAAAGCCTTAAGCTCCCAATGCATAAGCGAACGCCTCATAACTTTACTTCTATCACCTCCTAGAAGGGACATGCGATACCAAGATCGTTCTAGGAGATTTCAACGCTCAGCTGGGAAAAGAAGAAGTCTTTGCCAAAGTCATCGGAAGACACAGCCTGCACACCAACACCTCCGGAAACGGACTCAGGCTAGTTGACTTCGCCGCGTGGCGGAACCCCTCTGTGACCGAGACGCGGTTCCCGCATCTCAACATCCATAAAGGAACCTGGCGATCCCCTGATCAATCAACCGTCAATCAGATTGATTATGTTGCGATCGACGTCAGACACTCCTCCAGTTTTCTCGATGTCCGAACCTTCCGAGGTGCAAATATAGACTCGGATAGCCACTCACAACAACCATTGTATGGCGAACTAATGTATGCAGCGAACCCCTCTGCCCGAGGGCTAAATAATGGGCCTACCAGCTTGTGAGATGTGCGTGAGGCAAACTCTCTCACCTCGTAAAAAAATTAAGTTCAGAGGCAACTACATAACATACAGACGGATCTACTGTGGACGAACATGACAAGCGACTAAAGGACAACGATTTTTGGTTCCGCACGTGGAATATGCGAGGTCCTGAACTGTTACAAAGTAGTTATCACAACCATCCAAGAAGTGCGGTGCTATGGACTGGGCAAAAGGAGGATGAAGAATTGCGACATCTACTACCATTATAAGCGAACAATCAACATCAAGGCTAAATTCGTTTCCGAATCAGCGTGATTTGACAGGAAGAAGTATGAATACAGCAAAGATGACTTCTATGATCTCCTAGAAAGAAAATACGTTCGATGCCCCAGCTACGAAGTAAAGAGGGTCTCTTTGCTGGCGTCATATTTAAGCACAGCCTGAACGATAACACATTCAGAAACGGACTCAGACTGTGGCTAGCACGCGGTTTCCACAGCTCAACATCCAGTAACCTGGCGATCCACTGCTCAATAAATCGTCAATCAGATTCACGTCGCGATTGTCGTTAGTATTCTTGATGTGTGAATCTTCCGAGGAGCCAACATTGACTTGGATAATTTCCTTGTTGTAGAATATCGAGAGAGCAACTTATTTCAGACAGGCCAAAACAGTTAGACGCCGAAAAGCTACCAACGCAACAGAACGCTGGGATGTTTCAATATCTCTCAAAGTTCGACGATGCCTGCACTGACAAAAAAAGAAGAATGGAAAAGTTGCCATCAAAGAAGCTGCGGCTGATGTATTGGGCTTTGACGACGAGCGCAGGTAGTCATATTCGTCTAAACGCTGCATAGTAAGTTCTACAAACACTTAAGAAGGAAAGAAAACCGGCTACTCAGAAGGAAGAAGAAAGAATATGAGAAGCACTGTCGCAGAAATGGAGATGTGCTATGGCAGGAATGAGTTTCAAAAGTTTTATCGAAAGGTGAAACAATTATCCGGTGGATATAGGTTTCCGACCGAATTCTGCCGAGACCAAAATTAACAATTGGTAGTAGAGTCGCAATCGATGCTGCGAATCTGGAAAGATCATTTCTGCAGATCCTTAAAAGGCGATGACGGCACAAATCATCCTTTTAGGCAGAATGTTTACTCAATGGCAGGAATGACGTCCGAAATTTTTACCGCAAGATAAAGCAGTTATCTGGCGGTTACAAACCTCGCACTGAAGCCTGCCGGGACCAAAATGGACAACTGGTGGTAGAGTCGCAGTCGGTGCTGAGAATCTGGAAGGATCATTTCTGCAGACTCCTAAACGGCGATGACGACACAGATTCCGCTGGTGGGCAGAATGTTCCACTCAATTTGGACGACGATGGACAAGAATTCCGTCCCCCCGACCTCGACGAGGTCAAGATAGCAATATCGAGACTGAAGTCGTACAAAGCTGCTGGCGCGGACGGACTGTCCGCATAGCTGTTCAAAGCGGCTGGGGATGAGCTGGTTGGGTGCATGCACCAGCTCATCTGTGAGATATGGTCGGAGGAAAGCATGCCCGACGAGTGGAATCCCAGAATCGTATGCCCGGTCCACAAGAAAGGAGACCCCTTCGACTGCGCCAACTAACGAGGGATCAGTCTCCTTAACATCGCGTATAAGATTCTCTCTGCCGTATTGTGTGAGCACCTGAAACCGTTCGTCAACAACCTGATAGGTCCTTATCAGTGTGGTTTCAGGCCAGGGAAGTCCACAATCGACCAGATCTTCACACTGCGGCAAGTCCTGGAGAAGTCCCAAGAAGTACAAATCGACACCCACCATCTATTTGTCGATTTCAAGGCCGCGTATGACAGCGTGCATAGAGACGAGCTATACAGTGCCATGTCTAGTTTTGGCATCCCTACCAAACTCGTCAGATTATGTAGGATGACGATGGAGAACTCTCGCTGCTCCGTCAAGGTCGGTAGCGAACTCACCGAGACCTTCAATGTCAAAAAAGGATTTAGACAAGGCGACGCGCTGTCATGCCACTTCTTTAATATCATACTTGAGGGCATCGTGCGTAACTCACACGTCAACACCAGAGGCACGATCTTCCACAAGTCCGTTCAACTGCTAGCTTATGCGGATGAGATTGACGTGATTGGCCGAACTCAGCGAGCTGTCAATGAGGCGTTTGCTAGCATCGAAGCGGAAGCGGCTAAAGTGGGACTGGTGGTAAACGAGAGCAAAACTAAGTATATGCTGTCATCGAAGAAGGACGCAGAACATCGACGTCTCAGACAGAGCGTCACTATGGGCAGCAGACATTTCGAGGTAGTTAAGGACTTCGTCTATCTCGGCTCCGCGGTGAATAGGGACAATAACATCAGTACCGAAATTAAACGCAGAATCACTCTTGCCAATCGCTGTTTCTTTGGGCTTTAGAGGCAATTGAGTAATAAAGCCCTCTCCCGAACGACCAAAGTAACTTTGTACAACACCTTGATCATCCCTGTCCTGCTTTACGGCGCAGAAACCTGGACGTTACTAAAAGCGGATGAGGAAGCCCTTGGTCTGTTCGAGAGAAAAGTTCTGCGTGCGATTTTTGGTCCTGTTTGCGTTGATGGCATCTGGAGGAGAAGATTCAACCACGAACTGTATGGGCTGTACGGCGGCATGAACCTAGTCAAGCGTCTACGGATACAACGCTTAAGGTGGCTAGGCCATGTAGAGCGGATGGACAACACTGCTCCGGCCCGAAGAGTCTTCGAATCCGAGCCACAGGGACAACGCAACAGAGGACGTCCTAGACTGAGATGGCGCACACAAGTGGAAAAGGACCTCAACCAACTTGGAGTGCGCAACTGGAAGCAGCTGGCAAGAGATCGTGCTAGCTGGAGAGGCATGTTGGCTGAGACCCAGGTTCACCCCGGACTGTAGCGCCATCCGAAGAAGAAGAAGTTTACTCAATTTGGACGATGAGGGAGAGAATTCTGTCTTCCCATTTTCGACGCGTCAAAACACAAATTTCGATCAAAATACAATGGCGATCAATTGCGCCAACTATCGAGGGATAAGCGTCTAAAACATCGTCTACAAGGCTCACATTGTGTAAACGACAAAACCCGACAGTCAACAACCTGGCAGATCCTTATCAACGGGATTTCTGGTCAGGGAAGTCCACAATAGACCAGGTCTTCACTTGACAGTAGATTTTAGGTCAGGGAAATCCACAATAGACCAGGTTTTAACTTTACAGTAGATTCTGGAAAAGGTCCAAAAATTAAATACCAACGACGGCGTGCACAGAGATAAGCTATCAGTGCCATGTCTAGCTTTGGCATTCCCAACAAATTAATCAGATTTTGTATGATGAGAATGGAAAACTCTCGCTGCTTCGTCAAGGTCGGTAACTACCTCAGCGAGAACTTTAATTTCAAAAAAGATTTTAGACAAGGCAATGCGACTTTTTCAACAGCATCCTTGAGAAGACAGTGATAGATAGCCAAAAGTAATAGATGAGGGAATATCATTGGCTATATATTGGTGTGTAAGGGCTTATGTACACAAAGTTGCTCACTTCACCCAACCTGGTAGGATGCTACCGCTATGCCTGTTTGACCCATCATTTTTAAAATGCAATCAATATAAAAACCATTTTTATAAACTATTTCTTGAAAAAAATATTACTCCCAATTTAGGAGATATAGGTAGACATTTTATGTATGATAATGCATAGTGTCGCAAAGTGTATTTAATACTCTGCACAAAGTCTTCTGATCATTAGAAATAAATAATGTTAATTACGATACATTATCCAATACATTGTTTTAAAACAATTTCGGAATCAATTATGGCTTAAGCGTTTACTTTATCAGACAAAAAAAAATAATTATTTGATTTTATTTTAAGTGTGCTGCGCAATTTTCTGCATAATTTTAGGAAACTGTTTCAAGTAAACCAACAAGTTAATAGTCGCGCTATGAGTTTTACCCAAACGGCAACTGTACAGCAACTTAAGGACAAGTTGACTTTAAAAATTAGGCTGCAGGAAGCGCTAGAAAAATTAGGCCTTGGTCCGATTCAGGAATTTTTTCCAACTAATTTTCTCGACGCAGTCAGTTTAGAGGAAAACATTTAAAAATTGAGCTTGGAGAAGCTTTATTGGCCGAATTTTACCAACACACCACTACGATGGACGTGCACAATAGTTTGCTTTGTATAGAATATCGAGAATTAAATAAGTTAACAGTGAAGGATAATTTTTCTTATCGAAGAACATCTAGATAGACTCCGCTGTAAAAAAAAATTGTTTGCTATTTAACTTAAAAAGTGGCTTCCAACATGTAAAATGTCACCCAATTCTGTTAAATATACCAGTATTTGCACCATTTTTAATCAAGTTATTAAAACCGGAATACTATTGGTCTATATTGACGACTTACTGGTAGCGTTTTTTTTTTCATTTCCAAATGTATTTTCTTATTGTTAATTTTTTTCTAATTCCTAAAATCTAGAAGTAAAAATATTTAAACTAGTTAATTAGTTCTTAATTATTGTTAAAACTATCTTACTGGCCCTATGCGGGCGCTCTAAGTTAATCTAAATATTTATTTCTAGTGCCTTTCGGCGTTGTCTTCTGTATTATATGTTTGCAGTATTCTATGCACTATTTGTAGATATTATTAAAACTAAGAAAATTGTTACAGAAAAAACTTAGCAATCTAATCTATTATTTAAAAAAAATATTTATACATATCTTAATCTACGACTATTCTAATTAACCTACCTAACTACCTAACACTAACTTAACACTAAATTTTTTTTTATTTTTTGTTTTATTTTATTGTTACGATCTAGCCTATTCTAAATTAACCTACATTTAAGTTGACCGTAGGGGACCAACGACGTTAGCCGGAAAAGCTAACGACAACTGGAGTTTGATGAGGTTGTAGCCACCAATAAAAACCTCGATCCATACTACTTTCTGTTCTATCCCGAACAGGGATGGATGTACTGAACCGGAGGTCACCCGGACTTACTGTCCTTACACAGTTCTCGTAGAGCAACCGCTTGTCCACTGTTCTCCTTACCACGTGGTAAATAAGTGGACATCCCTCCTCATCTTGGATCAAACCCATCCGATCAAGATATACGAAAGCTTCGGCGTGCGTTCTTGTGATATGCGTCGTTTGGGGAGTAAGCCCCGAATATGAGCTCGTTTTCCGATGTCATTGCTCGTGCAACATGCCTTCAAATCAGCCTTATAATAAAATTATTCACCCTATTCACTTTAGCTTCGTTATACAAAATCTCATTGCGATAGAATTTCTTGTACCCAGATTCGGGTGTTCTGTATTTTTTGAGACAAGCACGAAGGCATTGCCTCTCGAACATCCTCATCTTTTCCATCTGGGAAGGACTCACGTTGAACCACACTGGGCAGCCATACACCATGACTGGCCGGACTAGGGCCGTATAGCAGATAACCTTAACTTTTGAGTCAAGTTGGCTGCTATAAAACAGCCTACTTGCCATAGCGAAGGCTTTCCTGGCTTTCGTCAGAGCTGTAACTGAATGGATATTACCATACAGAAACTTGTCCAACATGATGCCAAGATATCGCACTACACTCTTTACATTTAATGGCCGACCCTGTGGGTCCAAGATGCCGAACTTACGCCAGTTTTTCTTCGTATCCCTAGAGGCTCTGCATAACGGAGTCCGGAAAAGGATGGTTTCACACTTCTGGTAGTTAATTTCTAACTTCCAGTCATCGCAAAATTGCTGGTTCTTTTCGAAGTCACGTTGCAAAAGCATGTTAATGACGTCAATCTCTCGCGCTGTTTTGTACACGACCAAGTCGCCAGCGAACGCGATCATATGCTGCATGGAGCCAATCAATTCACTGGTGAAAATAGTGAAAAGAATTGGTGAATTCACTGCACCCTGCTGGAGCCCTTTTTTATGTAAAAGACATTAGTAGAAACCTTGTTGCCACTCTTAACAACAAACCTTCTACCTGTCACCATATTGTAGATCGTGTAGAGCAGTTCTTTGCTTATGTCCAATCTCGTCAACTTAAGAAAGAGGCCTTCTAACCAGACGGTGTCGAATGCCTTTTCCAAGTCAACAAGGCAGGCCCCGGTGCACTGGCTTTTATTTTTGTTCCATTGTTTTGCTGTTGTAACTGTTTCCCACACATCAACTGTGCTTATAGTACCTCCACGTTGGTAGCCACCGGGTACTGGTTGTTGTTCATCCGAACTCAACTTGCTAAACCTATAAGTGCGACCTCCGCCCAAGAGGTATAAAAAAGGGCCTGGTCCTCCAGGTTGGGTGTGTGCGTCGGGGTAACTGCCCGGCCACATTTCAAAAACTACCAGTTACGAAACAACCGAATGCCTCGGATACGGATGGATACACTGTTGACGACCCTCGCAAACGTACAAAGGACAATGATTTACGGATCTGCACGTGGCCTGCACGGAGACCACGTGCAGCCGATGAACTTGCGGAGGCTCTGGACTACTATAAAGCAGAAATTACCGCAATTCAGGAAAAGCGGTGGGATGGGCCGGGCAAGAGAAGAGTGAGAAACTGCGACATATACCACGGCGACTGATACAGGGAGAGAGGGAAACGCTTATTTGGATGCGGTTTTGTTGTTCGAGGCAGACTTAGGCAAAAAGCCTTAAGCTCCCAATGCATAAGCGAACGCCTCATAACTTTACTTCTATCACCTCCTAGAAGGGACATGCGATACCAAGATCGTTCTAGGAGATTTCAACGCTCAGCTGGGAAAAGAAGAAGTCTTTGCCAAAGTCATCGGAAGACACAGCCTGCACACCAACACCTCCGGAAACGGACTCAGGCTAGTTGACTTCGCCGCGTGGCGGAACCCCTCTGTGACCGAGACGCGGTTCCCGCATCTCAACATCCATAAAGGAACCTGGCGATCCCCTGATCAATCAACCGTCAATCAGATTGATTATGTTGCGATCGACGTCAGACACTCCTCCAGTTTTCTCGATGTCCGAACCTTCCGAGGTGCAAATATAGACTCGGATAGCCACTCACAACAACCATTGTATGGCGAACTAATGTATGCAGCGAACCCCTCTGCCCGAGGGCTAAATAATGGGCCTACCAGCTTGTGAGATGTGCGTGAGGCAAACTCTCTCACCACGTAAAAAAATTAAGTTCAGAGGCAACTACATAACATACAGACGGATCTACTGTGGACGAACATGACAAGCGACTAAAGGACAACGATTTTTGGTTCCGCACGTGGAATATGCGAGGTCCTGAACTGTTACAAAGTAGTTATCACAACCATCCAAGAAGTGCGGTGCTATGGACTGGGCAAAAGGAGGATGAAGAATTGCGACATCTACTACCATTATAAGCGAACAATCAACATCAAGGCTAAATTCGTTTCCGAATCAGCGTGATTTGACAGGAAGAAGTATGAATACAGCAAAGATGACTTCTATGATCTCCTAGAAAGAAAATACGTTCGATGCCCCAGCTACGAAGTAAAGAGGGTCTCTTTGCTGGCGTCATATTTAAGCACAGCCTGAACGATAACACATTCAGAAACGGACTCAGACTGTGGCTAGCACGCGGTTTCCACAGCTCAACATCCAGTAACCTGGCGATCCACTGCTCAATAAATCGTCAATCAGATTCACGTCGCGATTGTCGTTAGTATTCTTGATGTGTGAATCTTCCGAGGAGCCAACATTGACTTGGATAATTTCCTTGTTGTAGAATATCGAGAGAGCAACTTATTTCAGACAGGCCAAAACAGTTAGACGCCGAAAAGCTACCAACGCAACAGAACGCTGGGATGTTTCAATATCTCTCAAAGTTCGACGATGCCTGCACTGACAAAAAAAGAAGAATGGAAAAGTTGCCATCAAAGAAGCTGCGGCTGATGTATTGGGCTTTGACGACGAGCGCAGGTAGTCATATTCGTCTAAACGCTGCATAGTAAGTTCTACAAACACTTAAGAAGGAAAGAAAACCGGCTACTCAGAAGGAAGAAGAAAGAATATGAGAAGCACTGTCGCAGAAATGGAGATGTGCTATGGCAGGAATGAGTTTCAAAAGTTTTATCGAAAGGTGAAACAATTATCCGGTGGATATAGGTTTCCGACCGAATTCTGCCGAGACCAAAATTAACAATTGGTAGTAGAGTCGCAATCGATGCTGCGAATCTGGAAAGATCATTTCTGCAGATCCTTAAAAGGCGATGACGGCACAAATCATCCTTTTAGGCAGAATGTTTACTCAATGGCAGGAATGACGTCCGAAATTTTTACCGCAAGATAAAGCAGTTATCTGGCGGTTACAAACCTCGCACTGAAGCCTGCCGGGACCAAAATGGACAACTGGTGGTAGAGTCGCAGTCGGTGCTGAGAATCTGGAAGGATCATTTCTGCAGACTCCTAAACGGCGATGACGACACAGATTCCGCTGGTGGGCAGAATGTTCCACTCAATTTGGACGACGATGGACAAGAATTCCGTCCCCCCGACCTCGACGAGGTCAAGATAGCAATATCGAGACTGAAGTCGTACAAAGCTGCTGGCGCGGACGGACTGTCCGCATAGCTGTTCAAAGCGGCTGGGGATGAGCTGGTTGGGTGCATGCACCAGCTCATCTGTGAGATATGGTCGGAGGAAAGCATGCCCGACGAGTGGAATCCCAGAATCGTATGCCCGGTCCACAAGAAAGGAGACCCCTTCGACTGCGCCAACTAACGAGGGATCAGTCTCCTTAACATCGCGTATAAGATTCTCTCTGCCGTATTGTGTGAGCACCTGAAACCGTTCGTCAACAACCTGATAGGTCCTTATCAGTGTGGTTTCAGGCCAGGGAAGTCCACAATCGACCAGATCTTCACACTGCGGCAAGTCCTGGAGAAGTCCCAAGAAGTACAAATCGACACCCACCATCTATTTGTCGATTTCAAGGCCGCGTATGACAGCGTGCATAGAGACGAGCTATACAGTGCCATGTCTAGTTTTGGCATCCCTACCAAACTCGTCAGATTATGTAGGATGACGATGGAGAACTCTCGCTGCTCCGTCAAGGTCGGTAGCGAACTCACCGAGACCTTCAATGTCAAAAAAGGATTTAGACAAGGCGACGCGCTGTCATGCCACTTCTTTAATATCATACTTGAGGGCATCGTGCGTAACTCACACGTCAACACCAGAGGCACGATCTTCCACAAGTCCGTTCAACTGCTAGCTTATGCGGATGAGATTGACGTGATTGGCCGAACTCAGCGAGCTGTCAATGAGGCGTTTGCTAGCATCGAAGCGGAAGCGGCTAAAGTGGGACTGGTGGTAAACGAGAGCAAAACTAAGTATATGCTGTCATCGAAGAAGGACGCAGAACATCGACGTCTCAGACAGAGCGTCACTATGGGCAGCAGACATTTCGAGGTAGTTAAGGACTTCGTCTATCTCGGCTCCGCGGTGAATAGGGACAATAACATCAGTACCGAAATTAAACGCAGAATCACTCTTGCCAATCGCTGTTTCTTTGGGCTTTAGAGGCAATTGAGTAATAAAGCCCTCTCCCGAACGACCAAAGTAACTTTGTACAACACCTTGATCATCCCTGTCCTGCTTTACGGCGCAGAAACCTGGACGTTACTAAAAGCGGATGAGGAAGCCCTTGGTCTGTTCGAGAGAAAAGTTCTGCGTGCGATTTTTGGTCCTGTTTGCGTTGATGGCATCTGGAGGAGAAGATTCAACCACGAACTGTATGGGCTGTACGGCGGCATGAACCTAGTCAAGCGTCTACGGATACAACGCTTAAGGTGGCTAGGCCATGTAGAGCGGATGGACAACACTGCTCCGGCCCGAAGAGTCTTCGAATCCGAGCCACAGGGACAACGCAACAGAGGACGTCCTAGACTGAGATGGCGCACACAAGTGGAAAAGGACCTCAACCAACTTGGAGTGCGCAACTGGAAGCAGCTGGCAAGAGATCGTGCTAGCTGGAGAGGCATGTTGGCTGAGACCCAGGTTCACCCCGGACTGTAGCGCCATCCGAAGAAGAAGAAGTTTACTCAATTTGGACGATGAGGGAGAGAATTCTGTCTTCCCATTTTCGACGCGTCAAAACACAAATTTCGATCAAAATACAATGGCGATCAATTGCGCCAACTATCGAGGGATAAGCGTCTAAAACATCGTCTACAAGGCTCACATTGTGTAAACGACAAAACCCGACAGTCAACAACCTGGCAGATCCTTATCAACGGGATTTCTGGTCAGGGAAGTCCACAATAGACCAGGTCTTCACTTGACAGTAGATTTTAGGTCAGGGAAATCCACAATAGACCAGGTTTTAACTTTACAGTAGATTCTGGAAAAGGTCCAAAAATTAAATACCAACGACGGCGTGCACAGAGATAAGCTATCAGTGCCATGTCTAGCTTTGGCATTCCTGTATGTATCCTTTGTATGATGAGAATGGAAAACTCTCGCTGCTTCGTCAAGGTCGGTAACTACCTCAGCGAGAACTTTAATTTCAAAAAAGATTTTAGACAAGGCAATGCGACTTTTTCAACAGCATCCTTGAGAAGACAGTGATAGATAGCCAAAAGTAATAGATGAGGGAATATCATTGGCTATATATTGGTGTGTAAGGGCTTATGTACACAAAGTTGCTCACTTCACCCAACCTGGTAGGATGCTACCGCTATGCCTGTTTGACCCATCATTTTTAAAATGCAATCAATATAAAAACCATTTTTATAAACTATTTCTTGAAAAAAATATTACTCCCAATTTAGGAGATATAGGTAGACATTTTATGTATGATAATGCATAGTGTCGCAAAGTGTATTTAATACTCTGCACAAAGTCTTCTGATCATTAGAAATAAATAATGTTAATTACGATACATTATCCAATACATTGTTTTAAAACAATTTCGGAATCAATTATGGCTTAAGCGTTTACTTTATCAGACAAAAAAAAATAATTATTTGATTTTATTTTAAGTGTGCTGCGCAATTTTCTGCATAATTTTAGGAAACTGTTTCAAGTAAACCAACAAGTTAATAGTCGCGCTATGAGTTTTACCCAAACGGCAACTGTACAGCAACTTAAGGACAAGTTGACTTTAAAAATTAGGCTGCAGGAAGCGCTAGAAAAATTAGGCCTTGGTCCGATTCAGGAATTTTTTCCAACTAATTTTCTCGACGCAGTCAGTTTAGAGGAAAACATTTAAAAATTGAGCTTGGAGAAGCTTTATTGGCCGAATTTTACCAACACACCACTACGATGGACGTGCACAATAGTTTGCTTTGTATAGAATATCGAGAATTAAATAAGTTAACAGTGAAGGATAATTTTTCTTATCGAAGAACATCTAGATAGACTCCGCTGTAAAAAAAAATTTTTTGCTATTTAACTTAAAAAGTGGCTTCCAACATGTAAAATGTCACCCAATTCTGTTAAATATACCAGTATTTGCACCATTTTTAATCAAGTTATTAAAACCGGAATACTATTGGTCTATATTGACGACTTACTGGTAGCGTTTTTTTTTTTCATTTCCAAATGTATTTTCTTATTGTTAATTTTTTTCTAATTCCTAAAATCTAGAAGTAAAAATATTTAAACTAGTTAATTAGTTCTTAATTATTGTTAAAACTATCTTACTGGCCCTATGCGGGCGCTCTAAGTTAATCTAAATATTTATTTCTAGTGCCTTTCGGCGTTGTCTTCTGTATTATATGTTTGCAGTATTCTATGCACTATTTGTAGATATTATTAAAACTAAGAAAATTGTTACAGAAAAAACTTAGCAATCTAATCTATTATTTAAAAAAATTATTTATACATATCTTAATCTACGACTATTCTAATTAACCTACCTAACTACCTAACACTAACTTAACACTAAATTTTTTTTTATTTTTTGTTTTATTTTATTGTTACGATCTAGCCTATTCTAAATTAACCTACATTTAAGTTGACCGTAGGGGACCAACGACATTAGCCGGAAAAGCTAACGACAACTGGAGTTTGATGAGGTTGTAGCCACCAATAAAAACCTCGATCCATACTACTTTCTGTTCTATCCCGAACAGGGATGGATGTACTGAACCGGAGGTCACCCGGACTTACTGTCCTTACACAGTTCTCGTAGAGCAACCGCTTGTCCACTGTTCTCCTTACCACGTGGTAAATAAGTGGACATCCCTCCTCATCTTGGATCAAACCCATCCGATCAAGATATACGAAAGCTTCGGCGTGCGTTCTTGTGATATGCGTCGTTTGGGGAGTAAGCCCCGAATATGAGCTCGTTTTCCGATGTCATTGCTCGTGCAACATGCCTTCAAATCAGCCTTATAATAAAATTATTCACCCTATTCACTTTAGCTTCGTTATACAAAATCTCATTGCGATAGAATTTCTTGTACCCAGATTCGGGTGTTCTGTATTTTTTGAGACAAGCACGAAGGCATTGCCTCTCGAACATCCTCATCTTTTCCATCTGGGAAGGACTCACGTTGAACCACACTGGGCAGCCATACACCATGACTGGCCGGACTAGGGCCGTATAGCAGATAACCTTAACTTTTGAGTCAAGTTGGCTGCTATAAAACAGCCTACTTGCCATAGCGAAGGCTTTCCTGGCTTTCGTCAGAGCTGTAACTGAATGGATATTACCATACAGAAACTTGTCCAACATGATGCCAAGATATCGCACTACACTCTTTACATTTAATGGCCGACCCTGTGGGTCCAAGATGCCGAACTTACGCCAGTTTTTCTTCGTATCCCTAGAGGCTCTGCATAACGGAGTCCGGAAAAGGATGGTTTCACACTTCTGGTAGTTAATTTCTAACTTCCAGTCATCGCAAAATTGCTGGTTCTTTTCGAAGTCACGTTGCAAAAGCATGTTAATGACGTCAATCTCTCGCGCTGTTTTGTACACGACCAAGTCGCCAGCGAACGCGATCATATGCTGCATGGAGCCAATCAATTCACTGGTGAAAATAGTGAAAAGAATTGGTGAATTCACTGCACCCTGCTGGAGCCCTTTTTTATGTAAAAGACATTAGTAGAAACCTTGTTGCCACTCTTAACAACAAACCTTCTACCTGTCACCATATTGTAGATCGTGTAGAGCAGTTCTTTGCTTATGTCCAATCTCGTCAACTTAAGAAAGAGGCCTTCTAACCAGACGGTGTCGAATGCCTTTTCCAAGTCAACAAGGCAGGCCCCGGTGCACTGGCTTTTATTTTTGTTCCATTGTTTTGCTGTTGTAACTGTTTCCCACACATCAACTGTGCTTATAGTACCTCCACGTTGGTAGCCACCGGGTACTGGTTGTTGTTCATCCGAACTCAACTTGCTAAACCTATAAGTGCGACCTCCGCCCAAGAGGTATAAAAAAGGGCCTGGTCCTCCAGGTTGGGTGTGTGCGTCGGGGTAACTGCCCGGCCACATTTCAAAAACTACCAGTTACGAAACAACCGAATGCCTCGGATACGGATGGATACACTGTTGACGACCCTCGCAAACGTACAAAGGACAATGATTTACGGATCTGCACGTGGCCTGCACGGAGACCACGTGCAGCCGATGAACTTGCGGAGGCTCTGGACTACTATAAAGCAGAAATTACCGCAATTCAGGAAAAGCGGTGGGATGGGCCGGGCAAGAGAAGAGTGAGAAACTGCGACATATACCACGGCGACTGATACAGGGAGAGAGGGAAACGCTTATTTGGATGCGGTTTTGTTGTTCGAGGCAGACTTAGGCAAAAAGCCTTAAGCTCCCAATGCATAAGCGAACGCCTCATAACTTTACTTCTATCACCTCCTAGAAGGGACATGCGATACCAAGATCGTTCTAGGAGATTTCAACGCTCAGCTGGGAAAAGAAGAAGTCTTTGCCAAAGTCATCGGAAGACACAGCCTGCACACCAACACCTCCGGAAACGGACTCAGGCTAGTTGACTTCGCCGCGTGGCGGAACCCCTCTGTGACCGAGACGCGGTTCCCGCATCTCAACATCCATAAAGGAACCTGGCGATCCCCTGATCAATCAACCGTCAATCAGATTGATTATGTTGCGATCGACGTCAGACACTCCTCCAGTTTTCTCGATGTCCGAACCTTCCGAGGTGCAAATATAGACTCGGATAGCCACTCACAACAACCATTGTATGGCGAACTAATGTATGCAGCGAACCCCTCTGCCCGAGGGCTAAATAATGGGCCTACCAGCTTGTGAGATGTGCGTGAGGCAAACTCTCTCACCACGTAAAAAAATTAAGTTCAGAGGCAACTACATAACATACAGACGGATCTACTGTGGACGAACATGACAAGCGACTAAAGGACAACGATTTTTGGTTCCGCACGTGGAATATGCGAGGTCCTGAACTGTTACAAAGTAGTTATCACAACCATCCAAGAAGTGCGGTGCTATGGACTGGGCAAAAGGAGGATGAAGAATTGCGACATCTACTACCATTATAAGCGAACAATCAACATCAAGGCTAAATTCGTTTCCGAATCAGCGTGATTTGACAGGAAGAAGTATGAATACAGCAAAGATGACTTCTATGATCTCCTAGAAAGAAAATACGTTCGATGCCCCAGCTACGAAGTAAAGAGGGTCTCTTTGCTGGCGTCATATTTAAGCACAGCCTGAACGATAACACATTCAGAAACGGACTCAGACTGTGGCTAGCACGCGGTTTCCACAGCTCAACATCCAGTAACCTGGCGATCCACTGCTCAATAAATCGTCAATCAGATTCACGTCGCGATTGTCGTTAGTATTCTTGATGTGTGAATCTTCCGAGGAGCCAACATTGACTTGGATAATTTCCTTGTTGTAGAATATCGAGAGAGCAACTTATTTCAGACAGGCCAAAACAGTTAGACGCCGAAAAGCTACCAACGCAACAGAACGCTGGGATGTTTCAATATCTCTCAAAGTTCGACGATGCCTGCACTGACAAAAAAAGAAGAATGGAAAAGTTGCCATCAAAGAAGCTGCGGCTGATGTATTGGGCTTTGACGACGAGCGCAGGTAGTCATATTCGTCTAAACGCTGCATAGTAAGTTCTACAAACACTTAAGAAGGAAAGAAAACCGGCTACTCAGAAGGAAGAAGAAAGAATATGAGAAGCACTGTCGCAGAAATGGAGATGTGCTATGGCAGGAATGAGTTTCAAAAGTTTTATCGAAAGGTGAAACAATTATCCGGTGGATATAGGTTTCCGACCGAATTCTGCCGAGACCAAAATTAACAATTGGTAGTAGAGTCGCAATCGATGCTGCGAATCTGGAAAGATCATTTCTGCAGATCCTTAAAAGGCGATGACGGCACAAATCATCCTTTTAGGCAGAATGTTTACTCAATGGCAGGAATGACGTCCGAAATTTTTACCGCAAGATAAAGCAGTTATCTGGCGGTTACAAACCTCGCACTGAAGCCTGCCGGGACCAAAATGGACAACTGGTGGTAGAGTCGCAGTCGGTGCTGAGAATCTGGAAGGATCATTTCTGCAGACTCCTAAACGGCGATGACGACACAGATTCCGCTGGTGGGCAGAATGTTCCACTCAATTTGGACGACGATGGACAAGAATTCCGTCCCCCCGACCTCGACGAGGTCAAGATAGCAATATCGAGACTGAAGTCGTACAAAGCTGCTGGCGCGGACGGACTGTCCGCATAGCTGTTCAAAGCGGCTGGGGATGAGCTGGTTGGGTGCATGCACCAGCTCATCTGTGAGATATGGTCGGAGGAAAGCATGCCCGACGAGTGGAATCCCAGAATCGTATGCCCGGTCCACAAGAAAGGAGACCCCTTCGACTGCGCCAACTAACGAGGGATCAGTCTCCTTAACATCGCGTATAAGATTCTCTCTGCCGTATTGTGTGAGCACCTGAAACCGTTCGTCAACAACCTGATAGGTCCTTATCAGTGTGGTTTCAGGCCAGGGAAGTCCACAATCGACCAGATCTTCACACTGCGGCAAGTCCTGGAGAAGTCCCAAGAAGTACAAATCGACACCCACCATCTATTTGTCGATTTCAAGGCCGCGTATGACAGCGTGCATAGAGACGAGCTATACAGTGCCATGTCTAGTTTTGGCATCCCTACCAAACTCGTCAGATTATGTAGGATGACGATGGAGAACTCTCGCTGCTCCGTCAAGGTCGGTAGCGAACTCACCGAGACCTTCAATGTCAAAAAAGGATTTAGACAAGGCGACGCGCTGTCATGCCACTTCTTTAATATCATACTTGAGGGCATCGTGCGTAACTCACACGTCAACACCAGAGGCACGATCTTCCACAAGTCCGTTCAACTGCTAGCTTATGCGGATGAGATTGACGTGATTGGCCGAACTCAGCGAGCTGTCAATGAGGCGTTTGCTAGCATCGAAGCGGAAGCGGCTAAAGTGGGACTGGTGGTAAACGAGAGCAAAACTAAGTATATGCTGTCATCGAAGAAGGACGCAGAACATCGACGTCTCAGACAGAGCGTCACTATGGGCAGCAGACATTTCGAGGTAGTTAAGGACTTCGTCTATCTCGGCTCCGCGGTGAATAGGGACAATAACATCAGTACCGAAATTAAACGCAGAATCACTCTTGCCAATCGCTGTTTCTTTGGGCTTTAGAGGCAATTGAGTAATAAAGCCCTCTCCCGAACGACCAAAGTAACTTTGTACAACACCTTGATCATCCCTGTCCTGCTTTACGGCGCAGAAACCTGGACGTTACTAAAAGCGGATGAGGAAGCCCTTGGTCTGTTCGAGAGAAAAGTTCTGCGTGCGATTTTTGGTCCTGTTTGCGTTGATGGCATCTGGAGGAGAAGATTCAACCACGAACTGTATGGGCTGTACGGCGGCATGAACCTAGTCAAGCGTCTACGGATACAACGCTTAAGGTGGCTAGGCCATGTAGAGCGGATGGACAACACTGCTCCGGCCCGAAGAGTCTTCGAATCCGAGCCACAGGGACAACGCAACAGAGGACGTCCTAGACTGAGATGGCGCACACAAGTGGAAAAGGACCTCAACCAACTTGGAGTGCGCAACTGGAAGCAGCTGGCAAGAGATCGTGCTAGCTGGAGAGGCATGTTGGCTGAGACCCAGGTTCACCCCGGACTGTAGCGCCATCCGAAGAAGAAGAAGTTTACTCAATTTGGACGATGAGGGAGAGAATTCTGTCTTCCCATTTTCGACGCGTCAAAACACAAATTTCGATCAAAATACAATGGCGATCAATTGCGCCAACTATCGAGGGATAAGCGTCTAAAACATCGTCTACAAGGCTCACATTGTGTAAACGACAAAACCCGACAGTCAACAACCTGGCAGATCCTTATCAACGGGATTTCTGGTCAGGGAAGTCCACAATAGACCAGGTCTTCACTTGACAGTAGATTTTAGGTCAGGGAAATCCACAATAGACCAGGTTTTAACTTTACAGTAGATTCTGGAAAAGGTCCAAAAATTAAATACCAACGACGGCGTGCACAGAGATAAGCTATCAGTGCCATGTCTAGCTTTGGCATTCCTGTATGTATCCTTTGTATGATGAGAATGGAAAACTCTCGCTGCTTCGTCAAGGTCGGTAACTACCTCAGCGAGAACTTTAATTTCAAAAAAGATTTTAGACAAGGCAATGCGACTTTTTCAACAGCATCCTTGAGAAGACAGTGATAGATAGCCAAAAGTAATAGATGAGGGAATATCATTGGCTATATATTGGTGTGTAAGGGCTTATGTACACAAAGTTGCTCACTTCACCCAACCTGGTAGGATGCTACCGCTATGCCTGTTTGACCCATCATTTTTAAAATGCAATCAATATAAAAACCATTTTTATAAACTATTTCTTGAAAAAAATATTACTCCCAATTTAGGAGATATAGGTAGACATTTTATGTATGATAATGCATAGTGTCGCAAAGTGTATTTAATACTCTGCACAAAGTCTTCTGATCATTAGAAATAAATAATGTTAATTACGATACATTATCCAATACATTGTTTTAAAACAATTTCGGAATCAATTATGGCTTAAGCGTTTACTTTATCAGACAAAAAAAAATAATTATTTGATTTTATTTTAAGTGTGCTGCGCAATTTTCTGCATAATTTTAGGAAACTGTTTCAAGTAAACCAACAAGTTAATAGTCGCGCTATGAGTTTTACCCAAACGGCAACTGTACAGCAACTTAAGGACAAGTTGACTTTAAAAATTAGGCTGCAGGAAGCGCTAGAAAAATTAGGCCTTGGTCCGATTCAGGAATTTTTTCCAACTAATTTTCTCGACGCAGTCAGTTTAGAGGAAAACATTTAAAAATTGAGCTTGGAGAAGCTTTATTGGCCGAATTTTACCAACACACCACTACGATGGACGTGCACAATAGTTTGCTTTGTATAGAATATCGAGAATTAAATAAGTTAACAGTGAAGGATAATTTTTCTTATCGAAGAACATCTAGATAGACTCCGCTGTAAAAAAAAATTTTTTGCTATTTAACTTAAAAAGTGGCTTCCAACATGTAAAATGTCACCCAATTCTGTTAAATATACCAGTATTTGCACCATTTTTAATCAAGTTATTAAAACCGGAATACTATTGGTCTATATTGACGACTTACTGGTAGCGTTTTTTTTTTTCATTTCCAAATGTATTTTCTTATTGTTAATTTTTTTCTAATTCCTAAAATCTAGAAGTAAAAATATTTAAACTAGTTAATTAGTTCTTAATTATTGTTAAAACTATCTTACTGGCCCTATGCGGGCGCTCTAAGTTAATCTAAATATTTATTTCTAGTGCCTTTCGGCGTTGTCTTCTGTATTATATGTTTGCAGTATTCTATGCACTATTTGTAGATATTATTAAAACTAAGAAAATTGTTACAGAAAAAACTTAGCAATCTAATCTATTATTTAAAAAAATTATTTATACATATCTTAATCTACGACTATTCTAATTAACCTACCTAACTACCTAACACTAACTTAACACTAAATTTTTTTTTATTTTTTGTTTTATTTTATTGTTACGATCTAGCCTATTCTAAATTAACCTACATTTAAGTTGACCGTAGGGGACCAACGACATTAGCCGGAAAAGCTAACGACAACTGGAGTTTGATGAGGTTGTAGCCACCAATAAAAACCTCGATCCATACTACTTTCTGTTCTATCCCGAACAGGGATGGATGTACTGAACCGGAGGTCACCCGGACTTACTGTCCTTACACAGTTCTCGTAGAGCAACCGCTTGTCCACTGTTCTCCTTACCACGTGGTAAATAAGTGGACATCCCTCCTCATCTTGGATCAAACCCATCCGATCAAGATATACGAAAGCTTCGGCGTGCGTTCTTGTGATATGCGTCGTTTGGGGAGTAAGCCCCGAATATGAGCTCGTTTTCCGATGTCATTGCTCGTGCAACATGCCTTCAAATCAGCCTTATAATAAAATTATTCACCCTATTCACTTTAGCTTCGTTATACAAAATCTCATTGCGATAGAATTTCTTGTACCCAGATTCGGGTGTTCTGTATTTTTTGAGACAAGCACGAAGGCATTGCCTCTCGAACATCCTCATCTTTTCCATCTGGGAAGGACTCACGTTGAACCACACTGGGCAGCCATACACCATGACTGGCCGGACTAGGGCCGTATAGCAGATAACCTTAACTTTTGAGTCAAGTTGGCTGCTATAAAACAGCCTACTTGCCATAGCGAAGGCTTTCCTGGCTTTCGTCAGAGCTGTAACTGAATGGATATTACCATACAGAAACTTGTCCAACATGATGCCAAGATATCGCACTACACTCTTTACATTTAATGGCCGACCCTGTGGGTCCAAGATGCCGAACTTACGCCAGTTTTTCTTCGTATCCCTAGAGGCTCTGCATAACGGAGTCCGGAAAAGGATGGTTTCACACTTCTGGTAGTTAATTTCTAACTTCCAGTCATCGCAAAATTGCTGGTTCTTTTCGAAGTCACGTTGCAAAAGCATGTTAATGACGTCAATCTCTCGCGCTGTTTTGTACACGACCAAGTCGCCAGCGAACGCGATCATATGCTGCATGGAGCCAATCAATTCACTGGTGAAAATAGTGAAAAGAATTGGTGAATTCACTGCACCCTGCTGGAGCCCTTTTTTATGTAAAAGACATTAGTAGAAACCTTGTTGCCACTCTTAACAACAAACCTTCTACCTGTCACCATATTGTAGATCGTGTAGAGCAGTTCTTTGCTTATGTCCAATCTCGTCAACTTAAGAAAGAGGCCTTCTAACCAGACGGTGTCGAATGCCTTTTCCAAGTCAACAAGGCAGGCCCCGGTGCACTGGCTTTTATTTTTGTTCCATTGTTTTGCTGTTGTAACTGTTTCCCACACATCAACTGTGCTTATAGTACCTCCACGTTGGTAGCCACCGGGTACTGGTTGTTGTTCATCCGAACTCAACTTGCTAAACCTATAAGTGCGACCTCCGCCCAAGAGGTATAAAAAAGGGCCTGGTCCTCCAGGTTGGGTGTGTGCGTCGGGGTAACTGCCCGGCCACATTTCAAAAACTACCAGTTACGAAACAACCGAATGCCTCGGATACGGATGGATACACTGTTGACGACCCTCGCAAACGTACAAAGGACAATGATTTACGGATCTGCACGTGGCCTGCACGGAGACCACGTGCAGCCGATGAACTTGCGGAGGCTCTGGACTACTATAAAGCAGAAATTACCGCAATTCAGGAAAAGCGGTGGGATGGGCCGGGCAAGAGAAGAGTGAGAAACTGCGACATATACCACGGCGACTGATACAGGGAGAGAGGGAAACGCTTATTTGGATGCGGTTTTGTTGTTCGAGGCAGACTTAGGCAAAAAGCCTTAAGCTCCCAATGCATAAGCGAACGCCTCATAACTTTACTTCTATCACCTCCTAGAAGGGACATGCGATACCAAGATCGTTCTAGGAGATTTCAACGCTCAGCTGGGAAAAGAAGAAGTCTTTGCCAAAGTCATCGGAAGACACAGCCTGCACACCAACACCTCCGGAAACGGACTCAGGCTAGTTGACTTCGCCGCGTGGCGGAACCCCTCTGTGACCGAGACGCGGTTCCCGCATCTCAACATCCATAAAGGAACCTGGCGATCCCCTGATCAATCAACCGTCAATCAGATTGATTATGTTGCGATCGACGTCAGACACTCCTCCAGTTTTCTCGATGTCCGAACCTTCCGAGGTGCAAATATAGACTCGGATCGCTTACTTGTTATAGCCAAGTTAAGAACCCGGATATCGAGAGAGCAACGAAGTCAAGACAGGCCAAAACGGTTTGACGTCGGAAAGCTACAATCGCAGTCGATCGCTAGAGCCTTTACCGATCGATTCTCCCTGAAACTGTCTCAAAATTCGACGCTGCCTGCAAAACAATAGAAGACATCAAAGAGGCCGCCACTGATGTGCTGGGTTTCACGCCACCACCTAAGAGGAACCCATGGTTTAACGACGAGTGCAGGCAGGCGCATGCAGCCAAACAAGAAGCATACAAGGCAACGCTGCATCTAACGACGAGAGCTGTTTGTGAGCTCTAAAAACAGAGAAGAAGGGAAGAGAACCGGCTTCTCAGAAGAAAAAAGATAGAGCACGAGAAGCGCTCGGTTGAGGAAATGGAAAGGTGCTATGGCAGGAATGACGTTCGAAATTTTTACCGCGAGATAAAACAGTTATCCGACGGTTACAAACCTCGGACTGAAGCCTGCCGGGACCAAAATGGACAACTGGTGGTAGAGTCGCAGTCGGTGCTGAGAATCTGGAAGGATCATTTCTGCAGACTCCTAAACGGCGATGACGACACAAATCCCGCTGTTAGGCAGAATGTTCCACTCAATTTGCACGACGATGGACAAGAATTCCGTCCCCCCGACTTCGACGAGGTCAAGATAGCAATATCAAGACTGAAGTCGAACAAAGCTGCTGGCGCGGACGGACTATCCGCAGAGCTGTTCAAAGTGGTTTGGTGCATGCACCAGCTCATCTGTGAGATATGGTCGGAGGAAAGCATGCCCGACGAGTGGAATCTCAGCATCGTATGTCCGGTCCACAAGAAAGGAGACCCCTTCGACTGCGCAAACTACCGAGGGATCAGTCTCCTTAACATCGCATATAAGATTTTCTCTGCCGTATTGCATGAGCGCCTGAAACCGTTCGTCTACAACCTGATTGGTCCTTATCAGTGTGGTTTCAGGCCAGGGAAGTCCACAATCGACCAGATCTTCACACTGCGGCAAATCCTGGAGAAGTCCCAAGAAGTACAAATCGGCACCCACCATCTATTCGTCAATTTCAAGGCCGCGAATGACAGCGTGCATAGAGACGAGCTATACAGTGCAATGTCTAGTTTTGGCATCCCTACCAAACACGTCAGATTGTGTAGGATGACGATGGAGAACTCTCGCTGCTCCGTTTAGGTCGGTAGAAAACTCACCGAGAACTTCGATGTCAAAAAAGGATTTAGACAAGGCGACGCGCTGTCATGCGACTTTTTTAACATCATTCTTGAGGGGATCGTGCGTAACTCACACGTCAACATCAGAGGCACGATCTTCCACAAGTCCGTTATGCGGATGACATTGACGTCAATGAGGCGTTTGCTAGCATCGAAGCGGAAGCGGATAAAGTGGGACTGGTGGTAAAGGAGGGTAAAACTAAGTATATATAAGCGCAGGTGCACCCCGGACTGTAGCGCCATCCGAGGAAGAAGAAGAAAGACATACAAAGTTTCTTATTATAAGTGTATCTGTACACGGAAGTAACAAATTTATTATTCATATAAAATATAATATAAATATTGTAAGGTTCACATATTTACTTTTTATTTCTTTACATTATTAATACTTATCTCTACCTTAAAGCAATTGATTTAATTTTTTAGGAAATAAATTTAAACCGAGGCATAAGTAAGCAGTGAAATCGGGCATCAGAGTTATTTTAAAGATATTTTTGCAACGGTTCGCCAAGAATTGATTCTATTTCTCGTACAACTCGCCTAGAATTCTTAACGACCTGAGGATTTTCATCCTCAAATAATTCTGCAACAAATGGTATGATTTCTGGCAAAAGTGAAGTGAAATCATCACCCAATGTTCGTGCTAATTCAATGCAGCAATTAAAAGCTATTATACGCACTTGCGCTTTTTCTGAACGCGTCTTTAATAGAATCTGATAACTCAATGATTTCCAAAGATCGAAATTTGATACCGATGCAGCCATTTGTCCTATACAATTTGTTATAATATTTTGAAGTTCATAATTATTTAATACCAAACTATTTTCCAACTGATCCACAATTGGTGATACAAGACTTTCAAATTTATACTGATTGATGAAACCTTTGCTGCCATACATGAAAACGTTATTTAATGTACTGAGCATATTTTTTAAAAGTTCCACATTCAGATTATCACTCTCTAAGAAGAATAGATCTTTGCTTTTGTTAGAATTACAAGCACACAAAAAATGTTTAGTATCTAAGACCAGGTCTCCAGCAAATAAAACGAATATTGATTTAAGTGAATCTGAAATGCGATTATTAAGTATAAAATACGTTAGTACTCTACTCTTAGGCCCATTACTACGTATAGCCCAGTCATAGATTTGTTGGTATACTGGCCTGAAAGAGCTTTCAGAAAGTTTTAATATCCAAGCAACAAATGCATTAATAATCTCCATTTCAACTCTAGAGACATCATCTGAAGATATCGATGCATTAGCAATTTCATCAATCTCTGAACGAAACCCTAGAGATTTTAAGAAAAAATTTGAAAGCTCTGATTGTACAGAAAGTAATTCGGAATTTTTTAATCCTGAAAGACATTCCAAAAGAAGATTCATAACCAAGCCCACGGCAAAAAACGATTGCTCTCTCATTAAAATGTAATACGCCGATTCACAACTGGGTATTAAAATTCGACTAGGAATGCTAGTAGCAATTTTTGTCCAAATTGCACGCAAGTTGTTCATTTGCTGCTTTTTATGTTCTATTTCGGCTGAATTCATTTGCATTTTCGACCAAATTGTGCTTAGTATAGAAATAATATCAACCATATATGGACCTAAAAATAAAGGCATCGTTTCTACAAGCTTGTGTATTCCAGTTAAAAGAACTAAGCAAACATTGTCCGCGGTGTGTTTTTTTTCAAAAGTCACCTGTTCTCTTAAGGCATTTATTAAATGAGGGATACATTTTGGCAGGTACGATATTGCATTTGCTTTAAGATTTGACACTACTTCTACAAGCGTCAATACAACTGTTGCAAAAAGTATTTTCGATATTTGTGCGCGTTTTTTTGCAATATTAGTTAGAAGTAAAACTATATTCATAAATTCATCCTTATATTTTATGCCAAACAATTTTGAAAGTAATTTTGTTGCAATAAGACCAGCTTGTTGCACCATGATGGACTCTGTTGTGGTATTTTGTGCTAATGAAGAATTGGAACAGTCTGAATTTACTGTAATAGTATTAATGAGATTGTAAAGTGACTGGAGCAGATTTGCAATGTTTTCATCAGAACATTTTAAAAAGTAGTCATTTTTCTCCTGTAACTTATTTACCAAAAGTCTAGTGACCTCTTTACGAACAGTAATTAATGTGTGATCCATTAAACCACATACAACAACTATAAACATATCTGGTGATAAAAGTAAAATTATATTATCTAATGTATCATAACAATGATCAAGAAGAACTCCCCAAAATTTTAAATGTCGTGAATCCTTGCGTTTTTGGATTACCCTAGTTATATCTGGCAGGTAACTGAGAATTTCAATCATAAAGCTTTTATATAAGTCTTTCGTAGATTTCTCTTCACTTTTGTTTTCTAAACTAGCTGCTTTCATAAACTGATGCGATGACGTAAACGTCGACACAAATTGCAATATCAAATATTTGTAGTGTCGAAGCTGTTTCGCACTTTTTGTCCCAACATCGAATAATTCCGTATACTGCAGTTTATTTTGTTCCTCGACATTGTGGATTACATCTTCCTTGTTAAATGGCAAAGTTTTCAAGTAAATCATAAGTGAAAAACATGTCTGAAGAGATACATTTATATTAAATTCATGCAATAAATTTAATGCTATTTCAACTTTCATGTGCAGCTTTTCAGAAGATGAGGAGACTGAATTAGGTAATTGTAGATTACTCTTTTTTACGTTCAGACTTTTATCTTCACTAATAGTAAGTGATTCAAAAACCACACAAAGAAAGATCCAAAAATATGTTTCTGCTCCTAATGTATTTAAAAGTTTCAAGTACAGTGGTATTCTGCGATGTTCAGGAACGTCTAAAAGAATATCGGAAAATACTTTTAAGACAGGTACGACACTATCGAAAATTACCGCTTTATCTTGTGATTCTACCAAAATAGGAACAACTGATTCCAAGACATTCGATATAACTTGAAAACTAAAAGCATCATCGTGTCGTGCAATTGTTGACCCTATGAAAGTAAATATTTCTAAAGAATTGTAAAGAACTTGTTGAGGAAACAGTGATGCGGAATATGTCAGCAAAGAAAGTGCTTTAAATTGTGTTTCCGGGTTTTGTGTCATTCGGATACATTGAACAACCAAATCTATTCTAAATATATTTCCAGAAATGTTCTTTAACACTTTTTCTGAATTAAAACATTTACAGCTTTGCAAAATACTTGAGAGAATTAGTTGTTTTGTATACTCTAGTGGCGATTGATTTTCTATATCCAAACATGTTTTTAATATATCGAAAAGTATTGGAACAAGTAGTTCTGAGTTCTGCAGCTTTTTCTTATTTTCAATAATTTCTAACAAGACTACGCCCTCTTTCCACTGCTTACTTGTATTAAATGTAACACATGCCGAAGTGTTTTTATTAAACTTTCCTTTTGTCTTAATCTGGTTAGAACAAATGTTTTTCATGTCATTAAGAAATGGTAATATTAGTTGACAGTCTATTATACAATGCCGCAAGGCTCTATTGATGTCTAAAAACACCACGTCATTGTCTGAATTTGATATCATTTCGATTATTAATTTTAATAACTTAGTTTTGTACAACAATGGTAATTTATTGTACAAAGGTTCCTCAAATATGTCTAATGTAATACATGACATCGGTATGAGATTACCACTTGCAGTTGTAATGAATGTATTCGAAACTTTAAACGATTTTTCAATCAACATCCATGCATTTTCATCACTTGTAATAACATCATTTATACAGTTTTCATCAAAGCGCATTACTGTGTCTTCAAAAAATGCCGAAGTAGTTCTATCGAGAACCAAAAAGCTATTATTTTTGTTGAGACTGTTAAGCACGTTCAAAGCGAGCTGAATTGCGACCTTTAATATTTCCGTTGTTCTGATATGCTTAAGAAGTTCAAGAACTTTTGACTTCAACACAAACGACTCTGAGATGTTATTTACGATTTTAAGTATTTGTTCAAGTAGATCATCCGCTACAACTTTCTTGCATGATACATGTAATAGAGAGTAAAGAGAAAACGAAATTTGTTCCGAGTCGTGTAAAATAGATTCACTTTTTCTAAGGACATTTTCAAGCAACTGTTGTACATTTCTTGGCATTTTTTTCGTATGCAATGTGTGTAAAACATTCAAAGAACTTTGGCGAATACACCAATGCGAACTGCTCAAGCCAGCAAATATTTTGAAAATTAGTGTTAAATCTAAATGGAAATCCCTACATTCTCCCTTTAAAATTAGATCCAGAACTTTTAGTACTCGGATACGGAGCTCAGAATAATCCTCAATTATAGTCAGATTTTCATACAGGAAAAATTGCGATAAGACATTTATTTTATATTCTAAAGTGGGGAAAAATATATCTAAAAGTTTTTCTAGATACGTAGCCCATTGTTGTTTTTCATTTTGGTTCAACTGTACATCAAATGCTCTGACAGTTATGAAGCTCATAATTTCATTAAATAAAACGAGAGATGTTGTATTTGAATCCCAATTTAGGAGATTAGTGAAACTTGTTGTTTCAATTAAACGCTGCAGAAAATCCATAAATAATTGCAAAGGTATTGAATTCTTGTTACCGGACATCCACTGACTTTCACTAAACTGGCTAATATTAAAACTTTTACAATGTTTTAATGTAAAAGTTAATATTTTCCTAGATGTCTCAGGTAGATTGTTTACTTTCAATCCAGCTATCAACATTATTAGGAAATGTGAAATGTTAATTGAGGTCTTCAAAAAATCATATTCACTTTTTTGGATCGAATGCACTAAATCATCTGCGCCAACCATATTATTCCCTGCTGTGAGTTGAAGTAAACATTCTCTTTTTAATTCATCAAATTTAAAGTCCATTCCCTTAAACTTTTTTCTTAATTCTTGAAGTAAGACCGATTTATCCCCAAAGGAACTTCGAAATATGATTTGTATATATTGACTCCACTTTTCATCAGTAAATGTCGGAAGCAAATATCGTATCAGTACTAAATGTATCAGATTATTATCAAAATTTGTAGCGACAGTGTCACTCGTGAGATGAGTCAAGGCAACCAGTTGTAATCGCCCCCACGTGTTTGGATATATCAATGCTTTATCAAGAATGTTAATAATAATTTCAGTAAAGGGGTCGCATCCCAAATTATCCACTAAGATTTGCGTTTGAAGTTCCAATATTTCTTGTATAACTTCTATCCTATCATCATTTAGGAGTTCAGGTAAGGCTGTTTTTAGTATATCATATTCAGAATTTTTAATTTGTCCTTCGTTGTATTGACTTATTAACTCCTTAAAGGAAGCCACACGTATTTCAACATTCGAATGATATAAGCTTTGAAAAACTGATGAACTATTTTCGTTCATATTTTTATGCCGGAAAGCTGAAATGAAAAAAACAAAAATATATGAAAATATTAGCACAACAGAAATTTAATCATATTAACGTAATTTTGTGAAGTGCATGTGCAACTGTATATATAAAGCCCGTGCTAATGATTATAAAAAAAAAAACAAATACACGATTTAAGACGTTAACATAATTTAACGAGCAATATTGGTATCATCAATAAAAGTTTCCTTTTGTTGGTACAGCCCCCAAAATTGTACACTGTACGTTCATACAAGCTTAAGCACATGTTCATATAAAAACAGTTTGTTTTCGACATTTAACTTAGAATGCCTTACGAGTAACGAGTTTGTTTATACATATATACGCAAGCTTATTTTTATCTCTTTTGGTCATTTTTGTACATTCATCACAAGAACCCTGCATATGTACATATGTAGAAGAAGACACATATTTGTTTTCTATCGCCTTATAGGAGTCACACACGTCACAGTTTTAGTCACAGGCTATTCAGAAGAACTTGAGCATTTTCAATTAAGTTAGTAATCCTATGCACCTGGCCAGTTTTATGCGTCTGGATAAAATTTGTATCTTCTATCGCCGGGAGACGCCTATCCTATCCTTATCTAAGGTAATAAGATCAGAAAATATTATCATTCCGTTAAAATTGTCAATTGACGAGTATTGTCCTAAAATTGTATGTTTAAATAGTACTTTAAAGTAAAATTAAACTTTTTCACAAGAGGTAACTGTTTTACCGTAAATATGTTCTTTTTTTTAGACTCTTTTAACAGAATATAAAACTCATAATTTCAATAACACCTGTAGTTGTTAACAAAGCTAGGCATGTTGTGTACTATTGTGCCGCCCAATTTACTTTATATCTCAACATTTCATTAAATCAAATCATTTTTGATATTAAGCAGGCTTAATATCAAAAGATTGTTATTTTTTATTTTGACTAGCCTAAGGTCATTAATTAAACGTCTAAATCTTTTAATGAGATTAATATATAATGGGTTATAACTATATACAAAATATTGTTTATGGTTCAAAGGGCAGCCATATACTTTGATCGGTCGTTTTTAATTTGTTGATGCAAAAAGATGCAAAAAGCAACTACTCGTATTACTCTGGTGTGGGGATTAAACTTCACCCTCTTAGGTCTATCCAAGATACTTCAACTTAACCTTGATTCGCCGACATTTTCCAGCTGTCGTGTCAATCTCGTGTAAATGTTAAAACGTATTGGCCCTAGTCGCGATCCTTCTGTGCAATTCTTTCCGCTTGCTTTGATGTTCTACCAAAAATAGAATCACGCATATTTAAACATGCACACACACAAAGTGCATCAGACGAGTAGACTCCTTCAAAACACCACACGAGTATTTTATTTGGAATATCGTTCAACAACAGAAAATTCAGAAAACATTAAGTGCAAAGACTGCGTTTCGTTCTCTTTTTTTAATTTCTGAAGAATGAGACAGAGTTTACCCCAGAAACAGCTGTTTTACTATTTACTTAAGCATGGTAAAAGCTTAAAAAGGCTTTTCTCTTAAATTTATATAGACAATACTTGCGTAATCTAAAGTAATCACCCTTATTACGAGTGACGTTGATCGCCTTGTCGTCAAACGCCTGAACGAAAACGGAATTCTAGTAGGCGTTACGACAGTCGTTTAACGACAGATGGCATTTTTGTTTGTGGAACGTAACTTTATCAGTATTCTGGCTGTCGTTTTAGTGTGGCGAAACGCTTATTAAAACGACTATTTTTGGCGTCAAGAAATAAGTGATCGACAGGGAATACAAATTTATTTCAAATAGAAGTTTTGTTTAATTTATCGATGCATTTGGTTTAATTTATGTTTTTAAGGGTAAAAGTTACAAATAATAGGCAAATGAAACGGCTGGTCGAGTTGATGGAACGAAAAAAACCTTGGCCACCAATTTCAAGAAAGGAGTTGCACAAACGGCTGGAACTAAAGATGAATGGGAAGAAGTAGCTACGGAATTAAATAGCTTAGGACGACCAGTAAGGGTTGGCAAAGAATGGCAGAAAGAATTTCGTTCGCCATTCTCAAAGCTACTTTTCATCATTCCTTTCAGTTCATTGGTATTCCAAACATGCGAGTCATGGCATTCTGATTTTTTCGGAGCCACAATTCGTATATGGGTATTGTCAACACATCTAATGATCCCTGGAATTCCAGCCATTTGATAAAATCTCACTATGATAGAATATATACAAATTCATCTTTGTTTAACCGATCAATTTTTCTCTTATCTTCTTCTTCATCACTACTCCATGGCATAAAAATCAAAATGCTGTCCATATTTATCACAAAACTATATTCCAATATTATTACCGACTTACTTTTTCACCCAAAGAAATGCAATAAATAAAACTATCAGTTGTAAATTTTTTGGAATGTATGTGGAACATAAGTAAAACGACACTCGAGGCGTTTCGCTACCGTAATTCCGACAGTAAGACGCCACTTAACCGCCTCGACTCATAAAACGCCATGAGGCGTTCAACTTAAACGCCATTTGTAATAAGGGTGAATAACAGTATATTATGACGCCGCCAGGCAATTAAATAGCCAACAGTAGGTTAATTTACAGCGCCCACAAAGGGGTCAGTAAGATCGTTTTTGAAATCTATTTAGTTATAATTAATTTAAGGTAAGATATGATCGGGCGAAAGCATGACCCACAAGTGGAATTTTAATATCACTGGTCCACTAACAAAGGAGCCCGTTTAATTGCGCCAATCACCGAGGAATCAATCCCCCTAACATCGTGAATCAGATTTCCTCTACAATTTTGTGTGAACGCCTGAAACGCTAGTAAACAATCAGATTCTTATCGAAATTGCGATCCTTATTGAAATTGCGCCAGGGAATCGCCTGCACTTTAGGATGGTTGTGTCATGTGGAGCGTAAGGACAAAGCAGTCTTTAAATATGAACTATTGGGATAATGAGACAGAGAACACACTCTTTTACGTTGTGGAGAAGGACCTCGCCCAACTTGGGCTGCCAAATTGGATACAATTGGCGAGAGAACGTTCCAGTTGGGCAGATATCTTGGCTGAATATAGCACCAACCCAAAAAGAAAAAGAAGGCAAGAATTTATGTTTATTTTCTTAGTTTGTTTGAAATTAATAAAAACAACAAGAATGTAAATTAAAAACAGATCTATTCCGAACAGCATTTGCGGTGATCTGACACTACATGTCTGTGTGCAAAAATAAAAAAAAGACAGTTTTCATAATGATCTATAAATTACAAATACATATGTACTTACGTACATAGAATACAATTTCACATGGTAAGTCTGATAATTAAAATTCGGAATACATTACCAACCAAATCAAATTCAAAAATGATGGAAAAAGAAATCTTTTATAAAATGGGATTGCAAGGAATACGCAAACAATTGGAGGGGCTGGAATAACTCGGAGTGGAGCAATGGAATTTGCGACAGTTTTAATGTTCGGGTATTCTCAGATTTGTTTTTTTAATTTTTGGATCGGCATGAAATTTTTAATTTTGAAAATATAGTTTTTTTTTTTTTTTTGAACGAATGGCCGTTTCTGCTTGCTGTAAACATCAATTATAATCATTTTAAGTTGGTACTGATAAAAAAATAATTTCCTCTTACTGGAATTTCATTAGTTTTCTTAATGCAGTTTTTTGATGCAAAATGTACAGGGAAACAGCTGTTACAACCCACAAAGCCTAACTTAAAATAAACAACGGTGACATGAAGTACTCCTAAATCGAAAATTTAGTTTTTCCTAAAAAGAGTTATGGTAATTTATTATAAACGGAATAAGACCGACAAATTATTTTGGACACATTTCGTTATTTCAAGTCACTATACTAATTACATAAAACCCTTCCGGATTTTAGATCAGAATATGCAATTAATTTTAAAGTAGCTTTCCAAAAAATATCGTATAAAAAAGTATACATACCACTGCATAGTGCATTTCGCAAGAGTAATCCATCACTATTCCTCATGGCTTCTTTTAATACTGCGTCAAAAGCTGAAGGGTACTGTCTTTCAAGCGATTGTATGACTTTACACATCCAAGAATCATCGTCGGATTCCAGATCAATAACATTTGTGTCATTTGTATTAATATTTTTCTTATCCAAGAAATATTTCAATATCGACCTAAAATGACAATTTATATCACAAATTTTTTTAATGCATTTGTTCACTTACCTTATAACTAACTTGGCAGAGAGGTCGGATAATTTAATTTCAATTAAGAAATTTTCAATGAAATCTTGACAAAAGTTTACTCCATCTTTATTTTGTTGAATTATATCCAAGGCGGTACAAAATAGAGGGGATACAATGTTATCCATAGAAATGTATTCTGGATCCATGTTACTAAGACTTGTCAATAGGGTTTTATTTGAAATAAAATCGAGAAAAACTGCACTAGGAAATTCTGTTAGGTGACCATTTTTAAAAATTAAACTTAAGAGCAGAATCTGTGCTGTCTGTAGTTGCTCACACTTAATTTTACAAATTTGAGTAACCAAGCTATTAAGAAGTTTTGTGTTAGTCTTCTGTTTGTTTATTAACACAGATGTGATCATAAAACTTGCTGATAAGTAATCAATGACGGAGGATTTCATTCCCTTTATTATAGAAGGCAAAATTGTTGAAACGTGCCATTCTTTGATTTTTCCACAGCTATCTAGTACACCGATG
The DNA here is from genome assembly GCA_944738645.1 of Eristalinus sepulchralis. Lineage (NCBI taxonomy): Eukaryota > Metazoa > Arthropoda > Insecta > Diptera > Syrphidae > Eristalinus > Eristalinus sepulchralis. The sequence continues at coordinate 19,595,957 of OX122886.1, forward strand.
ACAACAGAACAATAGAAATTGATGAGACACTGAAGATTACCGCCGATTTCATTTACGGCTTGTACTACACTTGTACAAACAAATGAAAGAAGAAATTGTTCTTTCGTTGCTCTGTTAATTATATCACGCTTCGACAGTGGTAGCCCGGACTTTTGTAGTAAAGACAACCAGTGCCAAGGGTCTGAAGAATTTTTTAGTTTCATTATCTGTACGCACTTTACAAAAATATTTGTTTCGTGGTAAGGCAGAATCAATCGTATAAAAGAGTCCTTATTAAATGTATGCACTTGAAATCTTCGAATCAACCATTCTAAGCACATATGCGCCGACCGGGTCATAAAATAAGGCGACAGGTGATAAAAAAACTTATCAATATTTTTATCCAGTTGCGTATTAAATTCTGAATTTTCTACAGAACGTTCCACATGTAATGTTGTTTGATTAAACAAGGTTTTTTCGAATTGTGCAAATGAATTCTTTAGAGCTGTTAATTCTTGAAGCCCTTGGTACCCCAGATCAAATATTGTTTTCCGGTCTTTTACCGCCGCGTCCTTTGGATCAAATAAAATTGACGGTAGTTTTTTAAAATCAGCCAGAGCCGATGACTGAGGCACTGAAAGTCTTTGCAATTGTTGACTTAATGATGTCATTGTACTAATCTTTAGTTTTAAACAATCACTGATATATATATGAAGAATTTAAACAATTTTTGTATATAACTTCAAACCACGTGCAGCTTCACAACAATATTACGGAATACAGAACCATAAACAGATAATTGTTTTTCCAGTCATTTTCATTGGAATGCCACTAAAAACAAGATAACATTAATCATTTCCAGGGGATGAATGCAGTTAAAGATGCACAGCAGAAACCAATAAGGAAGGAGATGGTCGACTGAACAGCTGATTAAACAGCTGTTATTTACAAATTACGAAATAGTCCTAATTTTCCGGAACTCATTTACGGAGCATCGAACATTTTCTCATTTTACTCACACTTGTTTACCTTTCCCCTCCAAAAAAGCAACATGGCCGCTAATTCGTGAATGTTTGCCCAGAATAGTGTCAAACATTCGTAAATTGCCCACAATTCGTGAATTCGTCAGCTATTTTGTTATATATTCAACAGATTGCGTTCGTAAATAACTACAGGAAATTGTTTATGATTTTAGTGTCGCCGAAACTTTAAATAGTATGTCACTTAAAAATTAGTTATTGTGCTAGAACTTATATTCCTGATAACTTTCATCTGGTATTCCGACTTAAGTGTATTTAAATCAAAATAAAGATTATTGTAATTCTGGTGTTATTTATTCGGCAATATGTAAGTAATAGAAAATTAAATTTCTAGTTATAATATCGATCACTCATTATGAAAAGTGTAATACTGAAAAACAAGGGGAAACCTAACCTAATACGTCGGTGATAGTTGTCCAGGCAATCGGTTTAAAGAATAAAAATTCCACCACAAAAAATAGCCGACATTGAAGGCGTTCATAAATTGTATCACTAAGGCAGTAATTTCATCAGTTAGGCTGTAATGTTAAAACTTTATAATAAATTTTGAAACAATAATACGACATGAATTTATATTGAAAACAATAACTAGACATATAGTATTTTAGAATTCCCAAGTAATTACTAAACTCCTATCACTATCTCCTAATTCTAGGACTCGTATTCTAAAAACTGATATCTTTAATATTATTGTTGGTAACAAATATTATGTTTAATACAAATTTGTAAATATGCCATTTTCAAATTTGTAAATATGCTATTTTCAGTCTTTTTATTGAGTTGTTATACTAACATTACAAAATTATATATTATAATTGTAACTCATAGGCATTTTTAGTTAGGTTAACCAACTTGAAGTTGAAGTGAAATATGCTGGAGGGACTAGTTCATTAGTTCGTGTTATTATTTTATATTGAGGTTCCATATTCATAATCGAATCATATGTTTCTCAAGGCGGATGTTTGTATTTAGCTAGATAAAAAGGTGTACAAAATTATCTGCATATAATTTTTATTCTTAAAAGCGGTTACCTGGACAACTATCACCGATGTATTAGGTTAGGTTTCCTTATGTTTTTCCGTATTAGACTTTTCATAATGAGCGATCAAAACTATAACTACATTTTGCCGAATAAGTACCACCAGAATTACAATAATCTTTATTTTGACTTAAATACACTTAACTCGGAACACCAGATGCAATGAAATCCGTCTGATCCTCATCAACATGCGTTGCTGTTTGAATTTTGTACATATTTCTAAAGTCATCAGAAATAAAAGTTCCATCATAATATCTAATTTTTTAGATAACATAGTATTTAAAGAATCGATGACACTAAAATCATAAACAATTTCCTGCAGTTATTTACTAACGTATTTTGTTGAATATACAGTGGCGAGCAAAAATGAGTACTTGTTTAGAGAAAATTAAGAAAAATGAAAGAAACCTTATGTTTTGCTTATAAATAGTGAAAAATTTATTTAAATTTTGGAAGCTGTGTTCTTGGTGTACAACTTACAAAAGAAAACAAAAACATTGCTCCCAACATAACTTTAAAAATAAACAATATTATTGGTAACCTTTATGTATTCAATTTTGCACGCTTTACCGATTCTTTTTTTGAGGCGTTTTTTTATATTTCATCCGCAATCTTTTGTATTTTATAACACTCCTTACTCTTTTTGGCATACTCTCTACTAACTTTTCGATATGAGCAGATTATATATTGGCCCACTGCTCCACTACTCGCTCCCATAAGCTACTCAAGTTTCTTGTAGGCTTTTCGTAAGATGCCAAGCGCCTTTTGAGAATTGCCCACAAGTTTTCAATTGGTTTTAGATCCGGGCTTTGAGCTGGCCACTACATGGTCTGAAAACCTTGTTCTTTAAGCCAGCTCTGGACAATTCGGGCAGTGTGTTTGGGATCGCCGTCTTGATGAAAAATTATCGCATCAGTTGGGTAGGCGCATTCTTCAACAAATATGGGTAAATTATTTTGCAGAATGGAACAGTATTGTTCCTTCTTCATTATGCCTTCTATTCTGATGAGTGGACCAATGTTCAGCCAGGTAAATCATCCTCAAACCATTAAGCTGCCACCTCCATGTTTCATGGTTTCTTCTAATTGCTGCTTTTGAAGAGTATCATTTTGACGATGCCAAAAATATTCCCTGTCATCTAACTGGAAGCGATTAATTTTAGTCTCATCCGACCAAATTACCCGTTTCCAATCATCGACACTCCAGTTCTTGTGCTCTTTACAGAACTTAAAGCGCGCTTTTACATTTTTTTCAGACAGTGTTGGTTTTCTTCGCTTAATAGAAGCTTCCTTTGAAGAGCTTTTCTAGCTGTCCATTCACTCACGTTCTTATTGATTAATTTTACTGCTGTCTTCGGTGTCTTGCAGTCTCTGCGATGAATTAATCGTTCCATTAAACGCGCGTCGCTATCAGTAAGCATTCTCGGTCGCCCTGGTCGATTGTTTTCACACTGCACATGTTTATTTTGTTTGACCAAAAGAACAGTACGTTGGCAGACTTTCATCCTCTCACCAATTTTTCTTCTTCAAGTAGCGATATAATGCTATTTTCCACGTCGACTGTAATTTTTTTCATTTTCAATTTGATTTAAATTTTTTTCTGTAAAACTCTGAACAATATTTTTTTTTTAAATTCATAACTACTTTTAAAACAGTACCTCTTTCCAGCACGATATGTTGATTTCAAAGAAACGGTAAATAAACGAATAAATAAGGCAAAGTAAGAGATATTTGTAAAACGTGCAAAATTGAATACATAAAGGTTACCAATAATATTGTTTATTTTTAAAGTTATGTTGGGAGCAATGTTTGTGTTTTCTTTTGTAAGTTGTACACCAAGAACTTCACGAATTGTGGTCAATTTACGAATGTTTGACACCATTGAGGGCAAACATTCACGAATTGGCTGCCATGTAGCTTTTTTGGAGGAGAAACGTAAACAAGTGAGAGTAAAATGAGAAAATGTTCGATGCAAGGTAAATTACTTTCGGAAAATAAGGCTATATCCACCACAATTCGTAAAAAAACTCTCAAACGGTTGACGTACCAAGGGGAAATCAGCTGTTAAGTCGACCTTCTCCTTCCTTATTAGTTTCTGGTCTAAACGAGAAGCGTTCGATAGCTGCACCCATATTCGTGGTAGTGGGATGACTGGAAAAGGACTGGAAACTTGCTAAAAGTGATTATCAAATAATATCACACTCACTTTTTCAATCTTTAAACTGCAAATTATTCACACAATACTTGTGTACTTAATTTTATTTAGTGAAAGCAAGCATTATTAAAATGCATAAATACGTTTCTTTCACATAGCTATATGAAAAATATTATCTGATCGTGTAAACACAAAACTGTACCACTTTAAGTACACCTCAGTGGTGATGATTGCTTGGGGGCATGGGCATATGCACACGAGGCAACGTCCTTGACCGCACTCAACATGGCGAGATGCCAGGGCTATCCTGATTGATTGATTGATTTCAATGCATTTTTATTTCAAAAACTTCATTTCTTAACTGCTAGACAAAAATACTTAAAACTAGCTTACCAATATAATCTAGTGATCTTAATTCTAACTTACTGGCTCTTCACGAGTACTCTAAGCTAATCTAGGTGTTTTTTTTATGCCTTTCGGCTTCTTATAACTATTTTAATTCATCGCTTAAAAGTAATTTTTTTTGTTCCTCCAAGAAAATTAAAAAACTTGGAATTCTTTGTATTCTTCGTTCTTAACCTAACTTAAAAACTAATCAATAAGCCTATTCTACTTAAAACTTAACTTAAACTTATATCTTTATACAATTCAAACTAACCTAAAACTTAAGTCTACTTATATTAAACTTAACTATGTCCGTAAAACTATACGGACGCATGCACCAGGGCGTATATGTAATTATTTATATGCTTTACAAATTTATCTAATACGCCGTGATGCACCTTTATTTTTCCTTTTTGTGTTTTGTTGTTTTTTTTATGTTTTTATATGTTTTATTTATTTATTTTTTTGTTGTTTTTTTTTGTATTTTTTTTTTTTGGTTTTGTATGTTTTTTGTTTTTGTATATTTTTTTTTATAAAAATGCTTAAAAACTACCTTAACCTATTAAGTTGGCCCTGTAGACTCAACTACCCCGTCTATTTGTATGAGAAGTTAGCGGCATCGAACGCTGGTTCTGGTGCAACCAAAAGTAGAAAAGCCGTTCTTTGGCAGAAACTGCTCTGTCGCGGGCAGAAATCGCTCTACTGAACAGTAGAACTTCCTCGTGGCTGCGAGCGACATCCGGCTCGTATTGAAGTTGCCTCTCGACTGTTCGGCGTGCGACGTGGAAGATGATAGGGCAGCCTTCCTCATCAGGCCTTTCGCGTCCAAATAGAGGAAAGCTTCAGGCGGAATGAAGCCGTTAAGACGTACCCGTTCATGGTACATTTCATTTGGGTAGTAAGCCCCAAAAATCAGACTGTTGGTTGAAGCCGTACCTCGAGCAGTGTGACTTCGTATCAACTTGATAATAAAATTATCTATCCTTATAAGGTTTACCTCGTTGTACAGAACCTCGTTGGGGTAGAATTTCTTGTACTGGGATTCTAGTGTTCGATATAGATGAATACAGGCCCGAAGACACTGCCTCTCGAGCACCCTCATCTTTTCCACCATATAGATACTGGTCCAACCAGATGCCGAGTTATCTGACCACACTTTTTACAGTTAATGGTCGTCCTTGTGGGTCAACTATGCCGAACTTGCGCCAGTTCATTTTCGTGTCCCTTGAGGCCCTGCACAGCGGGGTTCTGAAAAGGATAGTTTCACACTTCTGGTAGTTGATTTTCAACTTCCAGTCGTCGCAAAATCGTTGAATTGTATCGAAGTCGCGTTGCAACAAGACATTTATTACCTCTACCTGCGGACCTGTACCTGATCTGTACGCGATTAGATCATCAGCAAACGCTATGATGTTAGGCATAGAACCTATGAGATCGCTAGTGAATATACTGAACAAGATCGGAGAACCAACAGCTCCTTGTTGCAGCCCATATTTTATATGGAACACAGTAGTCGAAATTTCGTTGCCAGCCAGGGGTATCCTCGTCCAGGTCAAGTTGACATACAGCCTCCCCGTGGCGCCCTCTAGAATGCCATCACAGCATCCGTTGTGTGGTGAACCAATGTATGCAGCGACTGGGCTACCAGTCTGTAGGTTGTGCGTGAGGCTAACTCCCTCACCACACAAAAATAACCGATTTCAGCAACAACAACTTGCCTCGGATATGGACGGATCCAATGTTAACGACGCCAGCAAACGTGCAAAGGACAACGATTTTCGGTTCTGCACGTGGAATGTGAGGTCCCTTAACAGACCACGTGCAGCCGAACAACTTGGGGAGGCCCTTGACTGCTACAAAGCAGATATCACCGCCATCCAGGAAGTGCGGTGGGATGGGCCGAGCAGAAAGAAGATGAAGAACTGCGACATATACTACAGCGACTGCTACAGGGAGAGAAGGCAGCGCCTATTCGGATGCGGATTTGTTGTTCGAGGCAGACTTAGGCAAAAAGTTATAAGCTACGATCCCGTAAGCGAACGCCTCATGACAATCCGCATTAAGGCTAAATTTGGGAACATCAGCCTGCTATTCGCTCACGCCCCGACAGAAGAGAAGGATGACAACAGCAAGGATGAGTTCTATGATCTAGAAAGAACATACGATCGATGCCCCAGCTTTGACACCAAGATCGTTCTAAGAGATTTCAATGCTCAGCTGGGGAAAGAGGACATCTTTGCTGGCGTCATCGGGAAACACAGCCTGCACGACACGACCTCCGGAAACGGACTCATGCTGTTGGACTTCACCGCGGGGCGGAACCTCTCTGTAAGCAGTACCCGGTTCCCACATCTCAATATCCATAAAGGAACCTGGCGATCCCCTGATCAATCAACCGTCAACCAGATTGATCACGTTACGATCGACGTCAGACACTCCTCCGACATTCTCAATGTCCGAACATTCCGAGGCGCTAACATAGACTCGGATCATCACCTTGTTGTAGCCAATGTAAGAACCCGGATATCGAGAGAGCAACGGAGTCGAGATAGGCCAAAACGGTATGACGTCGGAAAGCTACAATCGCAACAGGTCGCTTGGATCTTTGCCGACCGAGTCTCCCTGAAACTTCTCGAAAGTTCGACGCTGCCTGCACTGACAATAGAAGAAGAATGGAAACGTTGTCAAAAAGCCATTAAAGAAGCTGCCACTGATGTGTTGGGTTTCACGCCACCACCTAGAAGGAACCCATGGTTTGACGACGAGTGCAGGCAAGCACATGCAGCTAAACAGGAGGCAACGCTCGGACAACGAGAGCTGTTCGTGAGCTTTACGAACATAAAAGAAGGGAAGAAAACCAGATTCTCAGAAGAAAAACGAGAGAGCATGAGGGAGCGCCGTCGAAGAGATGGAGAGATGTTATGGCAGGAATGATGTCCGAAAGTTTTACCGAAAGTTAAAACAGCTATGCGCCGCAGTCGATGCACTTACCACTGCGCCACGGCGACCACGTGGTAAGGCAGGCAGAATGTTCCTCTCAATTTGGACGATGATAGGCAAGAATTCCGTCCCCCCGACTTAGACGAGGTCAAGATAGCAATATCGAGACTGAAGTCCAACAAAGCTGCTGGAGCGGATGGACTGTCCGCAGAACTGTTGATGACCTGGTTGGGTGCATGCACCAGCTCATCTGTAAAATATGGTCAGAGGAAAGCATGCCCGTCTGTCCGGTCCACAAAAAAGGAGATCCCTTCGACTGCGCCAACTATCGAGGGATTAGTCTCCTTAACATCGCATACAAGATCTCTCTCTGCCGTATTGTGTGAACGCCTGAAACCGTTTGTCAACAACCTGATTGGTCCTTATCAGTGTGGTTTCAGGCCAGGGAAGTCCACCATCGACAAAATCTTCACACTACGGCAGATCCTGGAAAAGACTCAAGAAATGCAAATCGACACTCACCACCTATTCGTCGATTTCAAGGCCACATATGACAGTGTGCATAGAGACGAGCTATACAGTGCCATGTCTAGTTTTGGCATTCCTACCAAACTCGTCAAACTGTGTAGGATGACGATGGAGAACTCTCGCTGCTCCGTCAAGGTCGGGAACGAACTCACCGAGACCTTCAATGTTAAAAAAGGTTTTAAACAATGCAACGCACTGTCATGTGACTTCTTTAACATCATCCTTGATCATCAAGTCAACACCAGAGGCACAATCTTCAGTCAGTTCAATTGCTAGCTTACCCCGACGACATTGACGTGATTGGACGAACACAGTGAGCCGTCAATGACGTGTTTGCTGGCATTGAGCGGAAGCGGCTGAAATGACTCTGGTGGTTAATGAGAGCAAAACGAAGTACATGCTGTCATCAAGGAAGGACACAAAACATCGGCGTCTCGGACAGAGCGTCATACTAGGCAGCAGAAACTTCGAGGTAGTCAAGGACTTCGTCTAACTTGGCTCCGCGGTAAATAGGGACAACAACACCAGTACCGAAATCAAACGCAGAATCACTCTTGCCAATCGCTGTTTCCTTGGGCTCAAGAGGCGATTGAGTAATAAAGCCCTCTCTCGAAGGACTAAGCTTGCTTTATATAACACCTTGATGATCCCAGTCCTACTTTACGGCGCAAAAACCTGGACATTACTAAAAGCGGATGAGGAAACCCTTAGTCTTTTCGAGAGTAATGTTTTGCGTGCGATTTTTGGTCCTGTTTGCGTTGATGGTATCTGGAGGAGAAGATTTAACGATTAACTCTATGGGCTGTACAGCGACATGCGCCTAGTCAAGCAAGACACCTGATAGTACAAAGAAAAAACTATCAGGTGTCTTGCCAAGCGATATCGAACCATACACCAAAGCAACGGATACCTAGACCCTAGTAATATTCAAGTGTATAATTGAGACACGGAATATTCAAGTGTATCGCTTCCTTTTGTGATCTAAACGGAGTACAAAGGCTAGCTGGTCCAGGCATAATTAGAGTATTCAAATCCAGCCCCCATATCGTTGAGGGCACCCCCGATATCTGTAGTTGTACGGGCAAAGAATAATAAGTGGAACATCTACTGCATTGTCTTAAAGAATAACAGCTCAAATTTCATTTATGAGCTCTGTGAACTAGCAATGGCCGAGATGTGTTTTGCGGTGAGACCATGAATTGTCTTACAAACGAGCAATGCTTGCAAATTATTTTATTATCAAAATGCGTGCTCTGTTAAGAAAGAACTTCTATAAACATGATGCGAATCGTAACGTAACTGTGAATGGTGAGCGCTACCGTGAGATTATATCCAACTTTTTTTGCCCAAAATGCAAGAGCTTGACTTGCATGACATGTGGTTTCAACAAGACGGTGGCACATGCCACACAGCACGCGCTACAATGACTTATTGAGAGGCGAGTTCGGTGAACATTTTATTTCACGTTCGGCCGCCTAGATCGTATGATTTAACGCCTTTAGACTATTTTTGTGGGGCTATGTTAAAGCTCATGTCTTTACAGACAAGCCCGCTTCAATTAACGCATTGAAAGACAAAACATACCAACCGAAATGTTGGAAAGAGTATGCCGAAATTGGACTAAGCGGATGGACCATTTGAGGCGCAGTCAAAGTCAACATTTGGATGAAATAATCTTTAAACATTAAATTATATGGACCGTAATATCGATTCAAATAAAGATTTTATGCATTTATCTGAATCTAATGTTTTTTTTTTTGAAAAACTTTCCTATAACTTTTAAAAAATCACCCTTTACAATATAGAAGAGGATTTTGAAAGCCATAACAGGAATGTACTTATGTACATCTTGCTCATAACGGATTACTTTAGTGATTGACTTGTTATTTCCAATACAAAGGAACCATATTTTTACAAGGGTTGAAATATTGAATGGACTGTCTATCTATTTGAATCTATCAAGATTCAAACTCAATATAATTTTGGTTATTTTATTCAAAATGTCTGAAAATAATAATAATCCTTCATTGAATAACACTTTGTAGGTTCAGTGCTTAGTGAAAGGGCTGCATTCGAGTTCTAGAAGTTAACGAAACTAATGACAACGTTGCACTTCAAACTCTTATTTCGCGGTACAATAAAGGCAACTCATAGCTCATGAGCATATTTATATCTATATTATACCACTAGTTTCAATAAAATTCGCAACGGAACTTCGTGTTCTCTTGGATGAAGTCCGCTCATAGCTAATATACCTAATATGTTCAAAATATGACAACCTCGTGAGCCACTCGGGATTGGGGGACACTAACCAGTGCGTGTAGAGATCAAAAGGGACGGAACATTCATTCAATATTCACAAGTCCCCGGCTGGCAGACAGAGTATTGAAGTAAATACTGTTAGAAGTAAGGGTTTGGTCGGAACTATAGCTCTGGTGCAAGTGTGTGCACTAAATCTTTATTCAGATTATTCTGGAGGAGGACTAATAAGAGACTAATTTGGACTTAAAAAAGTTCTTCCTATAGAGATGTTTGTGGATAGATCGAAACACTCGATGAAACCCGACGGTTCCTATACTGAGTCGCTCTTTACTTCTTATGCCTAGCTTATATACCTAATAACTGCTTATTATACAAAAATAAAATCTAATTCTAAATCGCACACGACGGGTGTTTAAAGTACGAATTCGTCGTGTGTAATGCAACACTTTTGGTTTTCCAGCACCGTTGCGCGTGTGTGTAACGCAACACGTTTGTTGTTTCCAACTTCGCTCCGCGCGTGTGTAACGGAAAACTTTTGTTGTGCACACAACAGACTCACTTCCCAGGAAATCAGATTGAAAGTGGCTCAAAACAAGATCAACAAGTATCACACGCCGAGGGATGAATGTAGCATCGCTTGTGGCAATAGAGAAAGTTATCAAATAGGCCGTTGAGTCTTTTGATGGCTTTAAGTCCTCTGGTACCGATAGCATATACACAGCACTGCTGCAAAAGTGCATAGATTCATTACTATTGGCTCCGAAAAGAAATTTTACTGCCAGCTTGCGCTGTCGTACATTCCAAACTCCTGGTGCACAGTGTTAGGGTAATCTTCATACCATAAATTGATTAGGGGGAGTACTCTATTCAACTATTCAACGTCGCACTCGTCACCGGACCTTGTCTTCCGGCTGTATTCGCAGGGCAGGGTAGGCTGCTCTAGATATGAGCGATGACTGGTATACCAGGAATGGGCTTTCAGTCTCTTCATGAGAAGGACTAAACTAACACTTAATGGTGTCATCATTGCTTTTTCCCATGAGACTTAATACCTGGGTGTTATACAAGACAAAAGACTTATTTGGAAAAGAAAACTTCCAACGCGCGTGTTCTGGCATTGAAGTGAGGTTTTGGTAAGACTTGGGACCTATTATCAAAAAGATCTGTGTGGATCTATACGGAAATAGTAAGATCTTTTATGGTTTGGTGGAATGCTTTCGCACAGGTTCGTGACTTCTACTTTCACAAAGTTTCAAAGAGCGGTCTGTCTTGGCTGCACGGTGGCTTTCCCAAGCACGCCTGTCTCTTTTTTTGCTGCTATGCTAAATCTTTCTCCCCTTAATATTCATATCATGGGATGCACAATTAACGTCATCTTTCAGCCACTCTAACTTGCTTTATAGCTTCTTATTCTTGCAGTTAAACGTAGCATCTTAATGATTTTGCCTCGGCTAACTCATTTGCGAAATCAAAGTCCTCATCTTCTTCTTCTTCTTGTGGCGCTACAGTCCGGGGTGGACCCGGGCCTCAACCAACATGCCTCTCCAGCTACCACGATCTTTCGCCAGCTGCCGCCAGTTGCGCACTCCCAGTTGGTTGAGGTCCTTCTCCACTTGTGTGCGCCACCTTATCCTGGGCCGTCCTCTGTTGCGTTGTCCCAATGGCTCAGATTCGAAGACTTTCGGGCCGGAGCAGTGGTGTCCATACGCTCTACATGGCCTAGCCATCTTAAGCGTTGCATCCGTAGACGCTTGACTAGGCTCATGCCGCCGTACAGCCCATACAGTTCGTGGTTGAATCTTCTACTCCAGATACCATCAACGCAAACAGGACCAAAAATCGCTCGCAGAAATTTTCTCTCGAAGAGACCAAGGGCAAACTCATCCGCTTTTAATAGTGTCCAGGTTTCCGCGCCATAAAGTAGGACTGGGATGATCAAGGTGTTATATAAAGCAAGCCTAGTCCTTCGAGAGAGGGCTTTATTACTCAATTGCTTCTTGAGCCCAAAGAAACAGCGATTGGCAAGAGTGATTCTGCGTTTGATTTCGGTACTGGTGGTGTTGTCCCTATTTACCGCGGAGCCGAGATAGACGAAGTCCTTGACTTTCTGCTGCCCAGTGTGACGCTCTGTCCGAGACGCCGATGTTGTGTGTCCTTCCTTGATGACAGCATGTACTTCGTTTTGCCCTCATTTATCACCAGACCCATTTTAGCCGCTTCCGCTTCAATGCCAGCAAAGGCCTCATTGACGGCTCGCTGTGCTCGTCCAATCACGTAAATGCCGTCGGCGTAAGCTAGCAATTGAACTGACTTTTGGAAGATCGTGCCTCTCGTGTTGACTTGTAAGTTACGCACGATCTTCTCAATGATGATGTTAAAGAAGTCACATGACAGTGCGTTGCATTGTTAAAAACCTTTTTTTGACATTGAAGGTATCGGTAAGTTCGTTCCCGACCTTGACGGAGCAGCGAGAGTTCTCCATCGTCATCCTACACAGTCTGACGAGTTTGGTAGGAATGCCAGAACTAGACATGGCATTGTATAGCTCGTCTCTATGCACACTGTCAAATGCGGCCTTGAAATCGACGAACAGATGGTGGGTGTCGATTTGCATTTCTTGGATCTTTTCCAGGATCTGCCGTAGTGTGAAGATTTAGTCGATGGTGGACTTCCCTGACCTGAAACCACACTGATAAGGACCAATCAAATTGTTGACAAAGAGTTTCTGGCGTTCACACTATACGGAAAAAAGGATCTTGTATGCGATGTTAAGGAGACTAATCATTCGATAGTTGGCGCAGTCGAAGGGGTCTCCTTTCTTGTGGACCGGACAGACGACGCTGAGATTCCACTCATCGGTCATGCTTTCCTCCGACCATATCTTACAGACGAGCTGGTGCATGCGCCCAACCAGGTCATCCCCAGCTGCTTTTCTGCGGACAGTCCATCCGCTTCAGCAGCTTTATTTGACTTCAGTCTCGATATTGCTATCTTGACCTCGTCTAAGTCGGGGGGACGGAATTCTTGTCTATCATCGTCCAAATTAAGTGGAACATTCTGCCTAACAGCGGGATTTGGGCAGTCATCGCCGTTTAAGAGTCTGCAGAAATGATCTTTCCAGATTCTCAGCATCGATTGCGACTCTACTATGAGGTTTCCATTTTGGTCCCGGCAGGCTTCGGTCCGAACCCTATATCCATCGGATAGCTGTTTTGGACTTCATTCCTCCCATAACATCTCTCCATCACTTCAACCACGCGAGTTACGTCAGCACCGAACACTTGCTCACCAATGGGAAATGCAAACGCTTGCATTTCCCATTCACAAAGTCAAAGTGCAACGATCGAGCATTGCGACATTGACCTTATCATGGCCAAGTACTGTAAACAATAACAGGAAATGCTTAGATGAGCAAAATTCAATGCTCGAGCATATGAGTATAATAAATTGCTAGTTGGGCAAATGTTCGGTGGACGGATCCTCTTCAATTAAAGGTCAGAAATAAAGTGATACTGAGAAGAGAAACTAGTTTTATTAAAGTTGAATTTGGTTCCAAAACCTAATTCATATAACTCGCGCTTCTCATGGTCTCTCTTTTTCCTTCTGAGAAGCCGGTTCTCTTCCCTTCTTTTCTGTTCGTAGAGCTCACGAACAGCTCTCGTTGTCTGATGCAGCGTTGCCTGGTAGGCCTCCTGTTTAGCTGCATGTGGCTGCCTGCACTCGTCGTCAAACCATGGGTTTCTTCTAGGTGGTGGCGTGAAACCCAGCACATCAGTGGCAGCTTCTTTAATGGCTTTTTGACAACGTTTCCATTCTTCTTCTATTGTCAGTGCAGGCAGCGTCGAACTTTCGAGAAGTTTCAGGGAGACTCGGTCGGCAAAGATCCCAGCGACCTGTTGCGATTGTAGCTTTCCGACGTCATACCGTTTTGGCCTATCTCGACTCCGTTGCTCTCTCGATATCCGGGTTCTTACATTGGCTACAACAAGGTGATGATCCGAGTCTATGTTAGCGCCTCGGAATGTTCGGACATCGAGAATGTCGGAGGAGTGTCTGACGTCGATCACAACGTGGTCAATCTGGTTGACGGTTGATTGATCAGGGGATCGCCAGGTTCCTTTATGGATATTGAGATGTGGGAACCGCGTACTGCTCACAGAGAGGTTCCGCCCCGCGGTGAAGTCCAACAGCATGAGTCCGTTTCCGGAGGTCGTGTCGTGCAGGCTTTGTTTCCCGATGACGCCAGCAAAGATGTCCTCTTTCCCCAGCTGAGCATTGAAATCTCTTAGAACGATCTTGGTGTCAAAGCTGGGGCATCGATCGTATGTTCTTTCTAGATCATAGAACTCATCCTTGCTGTTGTCATCCTTCTCTTCTGTCGGGGCGTGAGCGAATAGCAGGCTGATGTTCCCGAATTTAGCCTTAATGCGGATTGTCATGAGGCGTTCGCTTACGGGATCGTAGCTTATGACTTTTTGCCTAAGTTTGGCTCGAAGAACAAATCCGCATCCGAATAGGCGCTGCCTTCTCTCCCTGTGAAAGTCGCTGTAGTAAATGTCGCAGTTCTTCATCTTCTTTCTGCCCGGCCCATCCCACCGCACTTCCTGGATGGCGGTGATATCTGCTTTGTAGCAGTCAAGGGCCTCCCCAAGTTGTTGGGCTGCACGTGGTCTGTTAAGGGACCTCACATTCCACGTGCAGAACCGAAAATCGTTGTCCTTTGCACGTTTGCTGGCGTCGTTAACATTGGATCCGTACATATCCGAGGCATGTTCTCGTTTCTGAACTCGGTTATTTTTGTGTGGTGAGGGAGTTAGCCTTACACACAACCTACAGACTATTAGGTCAGTCGCTGCATACATTGGTTCACCACACAACGGACGCTGTGATGGCTGTCCATCAAAGTCACACTATCCAACTACTCTCAAAATTATATTATAGTCGATAATAATAGATTGGCACTACAGCCCACAAGGAACTAGGGCGTAGTTGTTACAACTACTAGTGTTGTGCGTGCTACTTCGAACGGCGGGACAAAGCATATTCACTGAATTACATATTTCAGGTCTTATTAATTGGGTTTGCGAACAATAAACATCCATTTTATTCTTGATACGAACAAGTCTTTTCGCGTGAATAAAAGCCAGCAAACTCTTTAAACTATCAGGGATCAATGCATTATTCATCAATTGCAAGATCACCTGAATAGTGGAGCATTATTCGCCCCAAGTGTGTTTTTATTGACTACAACATGATTTCGATATCTAAAACTTTCTATATGATCAAATTTATTTTTCACTAAATCACTATCGCCTGGTGTGAGCATATTATCATCGAGTCTCATATCATTTTTACATTATTTTTATTGTAAAGCATCTCTTTTTCTGTGAAAATGATGTCGAAACCAAACTAAACACACACGAGAAGTAAAACACCGTCTGACCAAATTTCTTTTGACGGACCTTGCTTATGACTTACAATAAAATAATTCCCTAGGTTAGGTCACGCTATAAAACCAAAATATTGAGATATTAAGAGTATAAATTGTAATACATTTTTCCTTACGTGGACAAAACCCTTGTTCACGCAACTTATACTATCCAGACTTCTTCTACTTCTTGGTCTCCAAATTTTGTATACAATGAAAGAAAAGACAGAAGATTCCATTATTGTTATTAAAAGAATATTATTATTATATTTTCATATTCTTTTAACCGGATACTCTTCTTAGGTAAACAAAATATTTGCACCTTCGTTTCGGCCTAAGAGACATTTCAGTGTACATTTATTGATTAGGTTCCGAAATAAAATAATCACTTAGTTCCTGAATGTTTTTTTTAATGATTTAACAATGATTATAGTAACTTCATATGTATATATAATAATGTTCTTCGTAGTGTATTTATTTACATATATATTCTTAGAAGCCATTAATATAATTCTTAAATAAATAAATGTTTTTATGTACAAATACAGTCATTACGATAGCTAATTAGGGTAGTGTTTTTCTCTTAGTCTATGACAAAAAGATATATATATTACAGATGTTCAACATATATTGAATTCTATTTTAAACCCAGGCTTTAAAGGAATATATGTAGTTCCCAATTTCGATATTAATCAACTTACACTAGATGACCAATAATGATTTTTGTAGTAGTAAGCGCAAATGCCAAATATAATTGTTGTAACAATAAATCGTTTGCTTAACAGAAATGTAGGAATTATACTGCTAACAATCGCTTTCTTAAATCTGTGATCATTTTGTAACTTCTTTCTTGTAGCTTTACTTCTCTCGTCGTCACGTTTCCTTTCATCCAACCTACGAAAACGTTATTCCAAGAGTAATATACTACTACTTTCATTTTTTAAAAAAAACTTACTCATTCTGTATTATATCGTCAACATCCTTTTCTATTTCACTCATTGGATATTTACCGTACAAAACTTCTGCGTCTTTTAGTAGTTGCTCGAAAGGAAGATCATCAGGTAGCTGTATTCCGTTAAGCAAATTTTCTCGTTAAATCAGGTTAATGTTGAATATTTCAAAATATATATATTCTTGATACACTGTTTTGTATTTTCTTAACCTATTTCCTATACAAATAAAATTACATAACAAAAATGGAACTAGTACAGGCCTAATCGCATCTTGAAATTCGAATGCTCAGAATTGCATCTAGGGCAGTAAAAAATTTAACAAGAGAATGACTTACGTTTTTGACTTTGTACTGTTGCTTAATCTTTGTATGAACAAATAGGTACCTTAAGGAGATTACAGACTGGATGGTTCTGTATCATGTGTCCATTTCAAGCTATTTTTCCAATGCAGTCACAAAATTTTGAATATGCCCTAGAGATTTTTAAGTGGAAACACAAGGCAGAGTGGAAAGAATTGGGCATGTGCTTTAAATGAAAAAGCAGAATTTTGTTCACGAACATACTCGCAAATGGATAGTGTACGCGAAGAAGCTGTACACAGGTTCAGCAAATGAATTTCAATTTTGATTGTTTAGGTAATTCCTGGTTAGATACTAAATATATTAAAAATGCCTTCATTTCTGAAGAAAAAGACAGAGCTAGGAAAATCTAAGAGGCTAGAGGGTTAAAAGGCTTTGAAATCCTAGTTACTCTTGATGGTATTGCTGTGTTTTCGAAATTCATGTGGATCCAAGGAATTAAAAAACATGATCATTCACCAGTAGTCAACACCACAATGGCGAAATCGACTTGTCCATATGGATTTTAACATTACCTTTCCAAGGTCGAAAATCACAAATATTGCCTTGTGAATTTATACATAACTGTCTCTTTCTGAATGTTGAAAAAATTAGCTTTCTTTCCAATTTGTTGGCACTGCACACTCACCCCATAAGCTTTTAAAAAAAAGTTGATGAAATAGGTTGAAGATTCAAAGTTGATGAAATAGGTTGAAGATTCAAAGTTGACTACGATTGACAAACCACGCGTATACGAGTGTATACATAAAATACAAGCACATGCGTAGAGTATAGTCCCAAAATTAATATATAGTTTGTGCAATGTTAGTTTCTTTATGGACCTTGGATAACAGCTTATTTGGTAAAGTGCTGACCTTATATTTATAATAACTGCTCATGTTTATTTTAAACCTTATAATATTAACTGAAACGATTATATTTTTAATTAATTATAATTACCTGAGATAGAAGGCAATGTATTGATGCCATGTCGCAATCCTCATTTAAAATCTCCTTCGAACGAAATAAAATAATTGCTGCTGTGACGTATATAACAAAATACATTGGTGATGCCAGGAAATAATCATAAAGTCTAACGACAGATTTGTATGACTTTAGACTGTGTCCAAACCAGGTCAAGACCCAAGGCAAAGCAAATAATGTTCCAACAGATGATCTCCTTAAGAAGCTATACAATTCCAAATTTTCGTTATTCACAATGGGGTAGATGTACATCAATCTCTTTTGGACAGGTTCCATAGTTTCGTGCATACACTCTTCAAAGTGACTTAAAGACAGTTTTTCCATCACAGCAAATGAAACTTTTTCGCCTACAACTAATAGAAACGTAATTGCTACATCGTGAAATCCTTGATAATATTTAAGATTGGGATATTTATTAATAATCCGCATTATTAAAACAGTTAATTGATCTTGAAGAGCTATCCTTTGTTCGTACGGGATACCAGGGGGGAAACGCTTAAGAGATCGATTAACATCCAATACCACTTGGTTATATTCTGAATGCAATTTAAGCTCCTCTAAAGGCGGAGGGATTTCCATATTTGATGTGTCTACATCAACAAGAATCGGCCAAAGAATTTTTCTTAGGTCATCGCTTACGAGTCCATTTTCTGTTCGGGCTAGTAACCGACAATCTTCCAAAGATATTCGGCTTTCTGAAATTAAGTTTTTAATTTCTATCCGTTTCTTGCTTTCTTTATTATTCTCGGGATCTGAAATTAAGAACAGGAAATAGTTTACATTTCTTACGTATATATATAATAATATAATATTTCGAGAGATTAAAACCATTAATAAAATACACTTATCATCCCGATTTCAAAAGTTGTTTAACGGCTTGACGTTAATGAAAAATATAATCTGAAATCGAAATACAACGTAAACACGCTTCAAAGTATTTCATTACTTTTGGTTAATTGTTTTGTTTGTTATTATATTAAAATGTGTATTCTGCTTCGGTTTTTGCTAGAATTTTGATTCGCTGGTATATTATGTGGATCACGTCCGAAATTATTTTCTCAACTGTGTTAAGCCAAATAAAAGTCATTCCTAACATCAAAAAACCTTAATAGAAATAGTACAGAAAACTGTTTTGTGTCCGAAGAAGACTGACTTTTTAAGAATGTAACATTTACCATATTCAATGTATTGCACTTTGCTCTATTAATTTTGTAAGCCTCATTTATAGAGTCCTTGTCGTAGTCTTCATTATGTTATTACTCCAATCATTATATAAGCAATGTCCAAAAATTCTACTCACAAGCACCAATAAAATAAGACTTTAAAAAATCTTAAATAAATAGAATGTTATATTAAATTTAGTTTGTGTGTATAAATAAGTTTGAACGGTAAAGATTATGTAATGGTAGAATGGTGTTTTCTAGAAGGCTTAAAGTGAAAGGAACATTGTTTTTTGAAATGATTATCGGTTAATCCGCAACTCTGTAGGACATGGTCAACTGTTGGTATAGTATTCGGCAGAGTTGTACACATTGCAAACGATTGAGATTGGTGTTGTAGATCACTTTTTTAGGTTTTCCTTATGTCTTCTTAAAAAAGTTTTTTATCTATGCCAACGTGTTTCTGTTTCCCGATTCTGTTATGATGAGGAGAATCGGGGCCTTGCTATATTACGCGCGGCGTCATCAGCCTTTTTATTTCCTAAAATCCCTACGATCCTGAAGATGCTATAATACGATAATTTGTATATTTGGAAAGTGAAGTTTTATAAGTTGTTAAAAGCTTTTGTGTTAAGATTTATAACAGTTGCTATCAAGTCTGTATACACAGTAAACGGATTCATTTGTTGTAAATGTGTGTATATGCCGAGTCCGTATTGCGTTGTACTTCCTATGAGGATTTGAGTTGTTTGTACGGCAGTATTGTGATGTGGTCCGCATTGTTTCTGATATATTATTTTCAGTAAGTTTAAAGCTTCACTGAACGATTTTTGTATGTACATGCTACTTCCAAGTTTTTGTACACGGCAGTCCGAGAATTCTCATATTTTCTCTGATAGGTAAGATCAAGTTTTGAAACTTATATTTGTGGTTTTGTTTTAATCCATTCTTATTGATATTACCTGCCTTATAATGCTGTTTCAGGCTAGACCTCTTAGAGATTTGAATCTATTCCAAAAGGTTTTTGAGTCCATAGTTGGTGTGGTCGTTTACCAGAAATTAGACAATGCATTATTTTATACTTAGGGCGGGCACCTGCCGAACCTGTGTCTATAAGAATTCAAAAAGTTTCGATATAACTGTGCGTTCTCCAAGTGTCTTTGATTGCTATGGACGGGGAAGCAAGTAATAGATCAATGGTCGTTAGCGCATTCTTTCTGCACAAGTGTGTCAGAACCGTCATTTAACAAAACCATGTTGGAGTAGCCTTTTGTAATACTTTTCCTGCCTGATTTGTGTGATGGAAGATCCACATCAAGTTGTTAGCGCTGAAATCACCAATTACTGTGCTGGTCAAAGAATTGGGTGGTATACCGATCAAACTGTCTGTAGATGTTCAGTATTGTTATAGGTTGTTTACGTTTATATTAAAAATTAGACAATGACAGCCTGTCTATGTGCGGGGTATATATGTATGCTTTTATGAGAACGGCTGTACCTTAATTTGTTGTTGAAATATGCAATGTTGATTTTGGACTTGCGCGGTGAATTTTTAAAAGAATTTTGGTTTTATGGACAGCTATTATTTCTGGATCATTTTTTTTAACGGGCTTGTCCAAATTTGCAAGGATGTTGTAATATTCTTGAAGGTTCCACTGAAGAATTTTGTAATTTATTCAATTTATTTCTGTTTTGTAGTTTGTTTTGGACTGACAATAATTTTGAATGGTATTTGTTTTTATAAAGTAATTTTGTTGATCAATTAATGTTAGTCGTGATTCTTAGAACACCCTTGGTGGAACAAGAAGGCTGAGTGTAGATACAGGATTCTTGTTCCCTCTCCTACCTGTAATTTTCACGACATTATTCTGGTGCATGCTGACGGATTATTGGAAGGTTGCAAGTTTCGCAAATTTAATTTTCTTTACATTTTCTTGCAATGGCAATTACTGGTGTATCTTGATAGGTAATTTGTCCGCAACGATTATACACAATGTCCTTCGAGAAGTTCAAATTGACATGTAGCTCCACCGAAACTGGATTTTCAGCTACCGAATAGTTTATCGGCAGTTGTCTATGATGTGAGTTTTATAAGATTAGCATCTTTTAGGAGAGATCATTTTCTTATTTCCTGCTTGTTGCACCAATGGAATTTTCAGCACAAATACACAAAGAAATTGGCATTTTTTCATTCTTAGAAGAAATAATAATATATTTGAGCCTTTTTTTAGTTACATAGTTACTTGTGGGAGTGATGGAAAGTCATTGAGTGTTTATTTTTTCTTTTCCCAACAGGCTTCGAATCCGCAAAAAACTCAAAGCTATTTGGCCCCGCGCACCAGCCTTGTAGATACACGGTAACAAAACAAGTTTGCATGAGTGAAAAAGACAACTATGTAACTTATGTACTATATAATACAACAATGAAATGTTTGTTATCTGATATTAATACCCTGAGTCCTATCTTATCATTTTTACTGTTTTACTTATTGTTCTATTTCGAAGGAAAGGTGGATATTTACCGATCGATTCCCCTTGAAACTGTCTTAAAGTTCTACACTGCCTGCACAAGCAATAGAAGACACATGGAAACGTTGCCAAGAAGCCATCAAAAAGGTCGCCACTGATGTCGCGGGTTTCACGCCACCACTTAAGAGGAACCCATGGTTTGACGACGAGTGCATCGAACGACGAGAGCTGTTTGTGCAGAGAACCGGCTTTTTACAAGAAAAAAGAAAGAGCACGAGAAGCGCGCGGTCGAGGGAATGGAGAGGTGCTATGGCAGGAATGACATCCGAAATTTTTACCGCAGGATAAAACAGTTATCCGGCGGTTACAAACCTCGGTCAGAGGCCTGCCGGGACCAAAATGGACAACTGGTGGTAGAGTCGCAGTCGGTGCTGAGAATCTGGAAGGATCATTTCATGCAGATTCCGATGACGAAACAAATCCCGCTGTTAGGCAGAATGTTCTTCTCAATTTGTACGACGATGGACAAGAATTGCGTCCCCCCGACTTCGACGAGGTCAAGGTAGCAATATCGAGACTGAAGTCGAACAAAGCTGTTGGAGCGGATGGACTGTCCGCAGAACTGTTTAAAGCAGCTGGAGATGACCTGGTTGGGCGCATGCACCAGCTTATCTGTAAGATATGGTCGAAGAAAAGCATGCCCGATGAGTGGAATCTCAGCGTCGTCTGTCCGGTACACAAGAAAGGAGACCCCTTCGACTGCGCCAACTATCGAGGGATTAGTCTCCTTAACATCTCATCTCGTTCGTCAACAACCTGATAGGTCTTTATCAGTGTGGTTTCAGCCCAGGGAAGTCCACAATCAACCAGATCATTGCACTGATAAATCCTGGAGAAGTCCCAAGAAGTACAAATCGACACCCACCATCTATTCGTCGATTTCAAGGCCGCGTATAACAGCGTACATAGAGACGAGCTATACAGTTTTGACATCCCTACCAAACTCGTCAGATTGTGTAGGACGACGGAGAACTCTCGCTGCTCCGTCAAGGTCAGTAGCGAACTCACCGAGACCCTCGATGTCAAAAAAGGATTTAGATAAGGCGACGCGCTGTCATGCGACTTCTTTAACATCATTCTTGAGGGGATCGTGCGTTACTCACACGTCAACATCGGAGGCACGATCTTCCACAAGTCCGTTCAACTGCTAGCTTATGCGGATGACATTGACGTGATCCGCAGAACTTAGCGAGCCGTCAATGAGGTGTTTGCTAGCATCGAAGCGGATGCGGTTAAAGTGGCACTGGTGGTAAACGAGGGTGAAACGAAGTATATGCTGTCATCGAAGAAGGACGCAGAACATCGACGTCTCGGACAGAACGTCACTATGGGCAGCAGACGTTTCGAGGTAGTCAAGGACTTCGTCTATCTTGGCTCCGCGGTGAATAGGGACAACTACATCAGTACCGAAATCAAGCGCAAAATCACTCTTGCCAATCGCTGTTTCTTTGGGCTTAAGAGGCAATTGAGTAATAAAGCCCTCTCCCGAACGACCAAACTGACTTTGTACAACACCTTGATCATCCCAGTCCTGCTTTACGGCGCAGAAACCTGGACGCTACTAAAAGCGGATGAGGAAGCCCTTGGTCTCTTCGAGAGAAAGTTCTGCGTGCGATTTTTGGTTCTGCTTGCGTTGATGGCATCTGGAGGAGAAGATTCAACCACGAACTGTATGGGCTGTACGGCGGTATGAGCCTAGTCAAGCGTCTACGGATATAACGCTTAAGGTGGCTAGGGCATGTAGGGCGGATGGACAACACTGCTCCGGCCCGAAGAGTCCTCGAATCCGAACCACAGGGACAACGCAACAGAGGACGTCCTAGACTGAGATGGCGCACACAAGTGGAGAAGAACCTCAACCAACTTGGAGTGCGCAATTGGAAGCAGCTGGCAAAAGATCGTGCTAGCTGGAGAGGCATGCTGATTGAGGCCCAGGTCCACCCCGGGCTGTAGCGCCATCCGAAGAAGAAGAAAGGGTTTTCCAATAGGGACTTATCTAGTTATTATTACACTCTCACCTTTAATTTATTCAATTAATTCAACATTTTCATCATGGTAAAGAACACCAACGAGCAAAGTCTGAAAATTCAGTGACCCCAACTTTAAGAGCGTTAACTCCAATTTTTGGACGTAATAACAATGTGCAAAATTTTGAATGTACATATTCCTTGTATGGATGGGTCGAAGTGTCGAAAATCCGCTGCTGTTCAGTTGTCTGTAGCAGATCACTTTAAGAGTCTTACAATATAAATCTGACTCAAGAATTGAAACTGATAAACCATTTGTATGTTCTCCGATTGAGTTCTGGAAAAAATGTGCCAATATGACTCAATAGCAAAATATGTGTTATTGGTTTGGTGAAAATCCGCATGTGCTTAATGAATAACCACAAAACAAAATAACTAGATTTTTTTATTGATAGCACGAACGACATCTGGCTAAGCAAAAATGTGTCAGAAAGCGACATTATTTAGAACAAAATGGAACATCAAATCCCAAGGTTTCAGCATGAGATCACCCTCAAAAAAGTATAATTAAATCAAATTGTACATTATGGTATGCAACAATATTTTGTAAATGGTGCTTCACCGAAATCGAGGCGAACATTGCCATGCTAAAAAGGCTAAAGAAAAGGTCGACCAAAATCTAAATTGTGAACACTCCTAGCCCCAATCCAGCACCACATAGCCGACGGAGTAAACCAGTTGCGTCATCAATAAACTGTCACTTCAAGGCGGTCCCACGAAGTGATCAACCACAACAATACTAAGCCAACACCAATGAAATGTAAGATGACGCATCCAATATCACATTTTACGCACAGTGAACAGCGGGAAAGGGGAATACACGGAACATACCAGTATACCTACTTGTACTTTTTTCGCATTAACACAATTTGATCATTGCACAAATTTATTCACCCTACACCTATTTCGTAGTTGTGCACATAAATTAATTTGTAAACCTAACAATTTTAAATAATTCAATGCAAAAGTTTCCTCGAATAAGATTCAGTTAATAAAAAAAATAGAAAAACCTATGTATGATTGATTTTGTACATATGTACATACATAATATAATGCTTTACAAAACGATATCAACTTGGGTGATTATTTTGAAGGGGTTAGTTAGCCGACGTCTTTTTAAATCGATTCCGCTGTTCAACGGTCAAATCACATTTTTTTGTCTTCGAAGTCAAAACTAATCCCCAAAAATGTATACTTGACGGTTAAGATCAATGTGATAACTTAAATGAACTTAAGTCGGTAGTAAATACTGAAATCAATTTTAACTGAATAAAGGCATATGCATTATTTTAATATACGTAGATTTTCCTGTTTTGTACTGTTTCCTTTTGTATACTATTTAGTTTGCATTTTCATCTGTCATTTTTTGGTAACTACAATTTCCTGACAGCAGTTTCCTGAGGCTTTGATTAAAGTTTTAGGCGACGAATTTACTAATTTCGGCTCATTTTATTTAAGTGAATTTAATCGCTTTAAATCACAAATTCACTTAATGATAGCAATTACTGAAACCAGTTAAATGCCTTCCTTTTATACAACAGCATTTTACATTAATTTTTTTTTGAACTTATATACGAAATTGACAATCAAAGTAATATACAACGTGTATTGATATATTCCCGCATTGACATATTCACGTACATGCACGTATTTAGGTTCGTCAGTCATATGTATAAGAATTTAGGAATATTACTAAAATAAATGAGTTTGGCAAAATTAAAAAAATCAGCGTATCGATCTGAATAAACACTCCAAATATCGTAATCTTAAATATATATATATGTACAAGCTACAAAATTTCACTGATCCAAAGTTTGCTTTTACCATTGTGAAACGACAATTTGGCTGGATCTGTTGTCAGCAACAAGGGTTCAGAATGTACATTATTTATTTGCGATGACATTTTAATTTTAAAACATTAAACAAAAAAATATTCCTCCAATTTTATCACCAACTTTTGTTTTCCTGACATCAGAGACAGATAACACAAAGAGATCGATAGCTTTTCCAGGGAAATCTACTCAATATAAGGCATACATACTAGTTCATTTTTCATTCTGCTTCTCGCAAACACACTCACAATTGTAGCGTTTTTGTACAAGTTTCCCAGAACACAAACCACCTAAAGGGTGACACTTTCAGTAAAAAATACGTGAATCATATGTATCAAATCGGAATGGGGCGGTCGCGTGTTGACTACTTAGATATGATATGGTAATTTCGTCCTAGTAGGGCTACTCCAGGAGCCACTTTTCTTTTCATTTTTTATATGGATTTTAGTGAAAACAATTGTTTGTATTTTTTATGGTTGTTGTTCTTTAAAACTTCTTAAGTTCAATATAAATTCAAAATAAGAGGAAGTCACGAGTTAACATGTCTTCCTGTTAAACAAACTAAAACGCATACCAAAGCCCGACTCGCCCGAATTCACAAAGATGTGCGCTCGGCTTTCACATTTTACTTTATATACCTAAACCATTATGGCGCGGTCACGCGATCAGACTTTGACATTTGAAGTAGAAACCATGTAAAATCCTGGTGCAAGCCGGTAGGTATATATTAGTTACACGCAGCTAATAAATACTAATAAATACTATTAGTTACACGTAACTAATAAATACTAACACAACATTAATAATATAAGGAAATATAAACATCCATCTTATTCGAATAATTTTAAGGAAATGCTCAGGGTCTTCAAGTTTTGAGTCATTTGTATTTGTATTCCGGTCCAGATTAAATTTTCTTACCCATGTGTTTTGTTATGCTATAATAATTGAGTGGCACTACAGCCCACAACGGACCAAGGCCTAGCTTCTACCACAACTACTCGTGTCTTGCGAAATACTGTTCTCTCACGAGTAGAAGGGACCTATAGTTTTTTGCCGACTCTGAACGGCCAGATTTAAGAAGCTTTTCATAGACAATTGATACTCTTTGAGTGTTGCCAGCAGCTCGAAAGAGGTGGTGCCGTGAAAAAAATGCAAGGTGTCCCGTTCGGGAATCGAACCCAGACCTTCAGTGCGGTCGACGCACTTACCACTATGCCACGGCGACCATGATTGTGCTGATGAACAAAATATTATAATATAAATATCTCAGCACAACAATTAGTGAGTAA
The DNA here is from genome assembly GCA_944738645.1 of Eristalinus sepulchralis. Lineage (NCBI taxonomy): Eukaryota > Metazoa > Arthropoda > Insecta > Diptera > Syrphidae > Eristalinus > Eristalinus sepulchralis. Next base: position 19,622,823 of record OX122886.1, read on the forward strand.
TCCATTTATTCATCCCAATCAAGTGAATCTCTCTCGAAAAGGCTAATGGCTTCCTCATCCGCTTTTAGTAGCGCCCAGGTTGGTGGATAGCCATCACAACATCCGTTGTGCGATGAACCAAAGTATGCAGCGAGCCTCTATGCCCGAGGGTTAAATAGTGCAAAACCTACCAGTCTGAAGGTTGTGCGTAAGGCTAACTCCCTCACCGCATGAAAAAAAAATATGAAACAAAATTTTTTTCTTCTCTGGAATGCTACTCTAAATAAGATATATTTTTGCTTAATTTTTCTATTGTCAAACGCCCGAATTCTATGTCGATTTGAAATTTAAGGAAGTCCCGCTTTGACATAACATTGTCGTTAAATAGATAAAAAGCGTATCAAAGCCTGTCAAAGGCCAACTGCATCACCGCGAAGTCGCGATTTGACCTACATCAGAGAGCTGGGAACCACAAATTTTGATGTTCTCAGGCCCATCACATCTACGCGCGCCATCTGCTGGATCCCGGTCTCAGTAATACGGCGGATGTGCTGGATGACTACTTATCCAAAACCGTGGTCTTGAAACCAAGACATCTTAAAAGTTCTCCCACAAGCGGAGTAAGAACCGGGAAAGTAAAGACGGTTTTTGGAAAAAAAACTCGTTATGGGCCTTAAACGACCGTGAGTTGAGACCAGCGTTTTGAGATATTACTAGCGTCCATATTTGCACGTTGGAACGATTAGTTTCCGCTTTATTTCGAAGGAATGCCAATACGGGGTGCTTCCCACGGTAATTCACAATACCATTGTTTACCCAGATCAACTTTCATCATTCAAATGATGCTACTGAAATCCTATGTAGCAGACTTTCCATGATGAAGACAAAACCTCACATAATATCCATCCAAGAACCATTGGTGTGGAAAAAACGTATCTGTGGTCTTGGTGACCTGTGGGGTTTCTATCCGCTCTACGACGAGCGATTGAAAAAAAAAAACCGAAAACTTGTCTATTTGTGCCGAACCTTCTCCCAGGAACCAAGCTTCGACAATTTTGCGAACAAGACCTGATTTCTGCGGTCAAAAACTACAAATCAAATGGAGCGTGGTACAATTTTGTTGCTGCTTTAGCCCACTTCTCTACGATTTCGTCCTTCCGCCGCCACCAAAGGAGGTGGCGGAACTCGTAGAGTACTGCGAAACGAAATAGATGGGTCTAGTCATCTTCTTCGGTGCTAATGCTCAGAACATCTTCTGGGGCAGCAGCAAGTTTCACAGCAGAGGATCGCGTCTTCTTGACTTCGTACTATAGTCCAGCCTGAACATTAACAACATTGGCTCCCAGCCAACTTTTGTTACGACAAGAAGACAGAAAGTGATCGACTTAATGCTATCAAACAAACATGTTAAGGAGATCACATACTGGAAAGTTCTGTCGAAAGTGTCCATGTTGGTCCATAGATACATAGAGTTCCGAATCGAATGCGAAACCACAATTTTGCAGAAAAGCAGGAACCCTGGGAAAACAAACTAACTAATTTTTTTTTTCACACATTTTTCAAAACTCAGAACGAAGCGTAAAGTTCGAAACACTCAATGAAACCAGTAGAATGTTAAAAGTCCTTAAAAAAGTCGGTCAAGCTGGACACACTTTGGAAAACCGATGGTACCTATACTGAGTCAAATGCGGAGACCCTCCGACTAATGGCAGAAACTCACTTCCAGGGAACCAGACGGTAACTGGCCCAAATTTAGGGTCAACTTTCGGAACTGGGGATGAGCAGACAAACAACACTATTACCGGCTCTAAAAAGGATCTTCACTGCCAGCCTGGCGCTGGCACACATCCAAACTCCTGGCGCATAGTTAAGGTAGCCTTGATACCAAAAATTAGTAAAGGCGATTACTCTCTCACCAAAAATTGCAAACTTGGAGAGGCTGGGTGCATTGCATCATCAGCGCAAAAATGCTTTGCGATTACACCCTCTATTTCAGGCAACATGCTTACAAGCGCAGACAATTTTACGAGACTGCGCTACAAAATCTCCTTGGCAGAGTTGAAAGTGCACTCGACAAGGTGGGTAGACATACGGCTCAGTTTTTGTACGGTAATTTTCTTCTAATAGTATTAGTATAGTATAGTATTTCTTGGAATTGTATTTTTTTAAGAACTATTGTTAAGATTAAGGAACCTAGTTTTAAGTATTTTCCTAGAATTAAGACACCACTTTAAAAATTGATCCAATAAAAATACGGGAAAAAATACCCGCTGGCCATTTTCATAGAAGGTGCTTTCGACAATGCAACTTTTGATGGCATGTACAACGGGGAAGAGTCATTGGTGTTGTGGATGAAAGCAATGCTAATGAGTAGAACTATTATCGCGGAGACCGAGTGGGACCAGTATGTAATGTCGGGGGTAAGCAGAGCTGCCCCCAAGGTGCCACTCTATCACCACGAGCTTTCGCGAAAAAACGTGACTGCTGCTTTCACCAAGTTACAAAAACGGTCTGTCTCGGTTGCACAGAGGACTTCCCTAGCACACCTGCCTCTGTTCTTAATGCATTGCTTCTTCTCACTCCCATTAACATCCACATCCTGGATTGTACAATCAAGGCCATCTCTCGACTAAAAAGGAATGGTCTTTGGTTCAAATCATACTGGAGCTTTGATGGCCTCGCGCACCGCATCTCCTATGACACAAGCCTCATGGACATACCGTCTGATGCGGGCCACCAATGATCCAGCTGCGTCGCTTATAGAAAGTCTTCCAGTTCCAGGACTGGCCAGAAACTGAACTGGATTTTCAGGGACGGCTCCAAGATGACGGAGGGACCTGGGGCTAGGCCCCAAGCTCTTTATCACAAAAGCGCCTTCTTCGAAAAACCAAGGAACTACAGTAAATGAAGGTTACTGCTTGGCAGTACAATAGACCAGTTTTTGAGTCTGAGCGCTCTAGTGCAGTGTATTGCCACCTCCAACAAAAAAAAATTATCAGAAAGCGGCGGTCGTCCGTTCAAAATTCTTAGATCGTGAACTCGTAAGTTGGTTGGAGTAGAGCTACTCTACTCAGTTAAGTGTTTTAACGCTTAAAAATTATTTTTCCGTGAAGGTGAATTGCTTGTGAACTATGGTAACTATTGTTGTAAGCAATTTATTCTTTATCTGGATTTCGGTTATAATAATTGTTGGTTGGACTATGACGGGCCCACCCGCCTGAGGCCTGTTACATATTTTATGAGAAGCTTTGTCCTGAAAAAGATATGAAAGCAAAAACAATCAATTATTTTGTGTCCTTGCGAATTATCTGCGGTTCCGTGTACCACAATGGAACAGAGGGTCGGTAGGAGGTGTTTTTGACTGTGCAAGCCAGTTCGAAGCATTTGGTTAGGGTGTTGCTCAGACCTTGAACTGCCGCCTCAACCTAACGCTTCTTTCTGAGTTTTGGAAAAGGTGTGAAAACAAAAATTAGTTAGTTTGTTTTCCCAGGGTTCCTGCTCTTCTGCAAAATTGTGGTTTCGCATTCGATTCGGAACTCTATGTATCTATGGACCGACATGGACACTTTCGACAGAACTTTCCAGTCTGTGATCTCTTTAAGATATCTGTTTGATAGCATTCAGTCGATTCGGCTAAAGCAGCAACAAAATTGTACCACGCTCCACTTGATTTGTAGTTGCTGACCGCAGCAACTAGGTCTTGTTCGCAAAATTTTCTAAGCTTGGTTCCTGAGAGAAGGTTCGGCACAATAAGACTAGTTCTCGGTTTTTCAATCGCTCGTCGCTCGTCATACTGGCAATGAATAAATTGGCTTACATATTTTTAGTTTAGTTTAAAAGGCATTTTTTTTTATTATTTATCTAATGGTATTTTAAAACTAGGTATAAAACGCTTAACCTAGGTACGACAGAAAAATCTTATAACTACTTACTGGCTCTATGCGGGCGCTCTAAGCTAAACTATTGATATATTTGTTTTGTTTTTGCCTTTCGGCGTCATTGCTAGTTATTTTTTTTTTAATAAAACCTATTATTTATTTTGTGAAACTAAGAAAACTTTTTTTTAAAAAACTTAGCTATCTATGGAATTTCTATGGAATTTTCTACAAAAATATCTTAATCTACCTTAATATATCCTATTCTAACTTAAAAATACTTACGACAAACTTTTTTTTTTTTTTTTGTTTTTTGTTTTTTTTTTTTATTTTTTTTTTTTATTTATGTACACTTATTTTTTTGTAATCTTAATTACTAACTTAACCTAACTTATACTAAATGTGAGTTGGCCGTGGGGGACCAACCCTAACCTACCAGGCTGACGACAGCTGGGGTTCCTGGTGTGGCTCTAACCACCAATAGAACCCCCGGTCCTTATCCGTGTCCATCCTATCACGGATGGAGATGGATGTGCTGAACCGGAGAGCATCCCGACTAACGACGTTCGCGTCGTACAACAGTCGCCTGTCCACTGTCCTTCTCACCACGTGGTAGATAAGTGGACATGCCTCCGCATCCTGGATCAGTCCAATGCGGTCAAGATACAAGAACGCTTCCGGTGGAATAAAACCCTTTCGGCGAGCGGTCTCGTGGTACTCGTCATTTGGGTAGTAGGCCCCAAATATGAGATCATTCTCAGAAGTCATGGCTCGTGCAACATGCCTCCGAATCAGCTTAATGATACAATTATCAACCCTGTTCACGTTTGCTTCGTTATACAAGACTTCATTAGGATAGAACTTCTTGTAGTCAGATTCCGGGGTTCTGTACTTCTTCAGACATGCGCGAAGACATTGTCTCTCGAATACCCTCATCTTTTCCATTTGGGAAGGACTCACATTGAACCACACTGGGCAGCCATACACCATGATTGGCCGGATGAGGGCCGTGTAGCAGATTCGCTTCACTTTGGCGTTAAGTTGGCTGCTGTAAAACAACCCCCTTGCCATAGCGAAGCCTTTCTTAGCTTTCGTCAGAGCTGTATCTATATGGATACTTCCATACAGATACTGATCCAACATAATGCCAAGATATCGCACTACACTCTTCAGGGCTAGTGGCTGACCCCGTGGGTCCAATATGCCGAACTTGCGCCAATTCTTTTTCGTATCTCTTGAGGCCCTGTATAACGGAGTCCGGAAGAGGATTGTTTCACACTTCTGGAGGTTGATTTTCAACTTCCAGTCGTCGCAAAATTGCTGAACTTTTTCGAAGTCACGTTGCAGGAGCGTGTTAATGACTTCTATCTTTGGTGCCGTCCGGTATGCAACCCAATCGTCGGCGAATGCAATCAAGTTGTGCATGGAGCCAATCAGTTCGCTGGTGAAAATACTAAAAAGGATTGGTGAGTTCACTGCACCCTGTTGGAGCCCATTTTTTATTTGGAAAACGTTGGTGGAAACTTTGTTGCCACTTTTGACAACAAAACTCCTACCCGTTACCATGTTATAGATCGTGTAAAGCAGCGGTTTGCTTATACCCATCCTCGTCAACTTAAGAAAGAGGCCTTCCAACCATACGGTGTCGAATGCCTTTTCCAAGTCAACGAGACAGGCCCCGGTGCACTGTTTTGTGGTTGTTCCACTGAATGTCAGAAACCAGTTTTGACGCGGCATGTACAGTATCATGCCTCGCCCTAAATCCAAACTGGTTGTTCGGTATAATTTTATTGTCCTCAGTCCACTGGAGCAGGACCTTGTTAACAATCTTTTCGAAAACCTTGCTTATGCAGGGGAGGAGGCTTATCGACCGAAAATTTTTCGGAAGCGAGGAATCTTTGTCCTTTTTGGGGAGAGGTTGCACTACCGCCGTCTTCCAATGCGCTGGGTAATGTGTATTACTCAGTGCATTGTTAAACAGGATTGTGTATATCTCTACCGCCTCGTCAGGGAGATGACGTAACACTATATTTGGTATCCCGTCGATGCCAGTCGATTTTTTGTTCTTCAAACCGTTGAAGATGTCTTTGAGTTCCTCCTTCGAAATGAGGATGGCATTGGAGCCATCTTGGGCGACAGCATTGGTTGCCTGATTTTCGTCATTGAAACTGGTAAAACCAGGATTCTCAGAACGCCACTGCTGTATTTCATTTCTAAGGTGGAAGTGGTTCAGCAGGGCTCTGTTCTCCAGGTCGTGGTTCGGCCGACGAGAGTCGTTGACCGTGTACACTTTCTGAAAAACAGCTCCTATTGCCTCTACCTTCTCTTGGGCATCCTCAACAATGAAGAACTCATTGTCAAGCACAGCCTCATCCGGATCTATGCCAACCGAAGTCAGTAGGTTTTCATTGTCAGTTGTCCTGTCAAGTCGAACAGCCTCTAAGTCGTTATGACCCCTCCTTCGGAAGATTCGGTTGATTTGGGGAAACATACCCGGACCGTTAGAACGTACGGCCCGAATCCTATCTCCCCAATATGAATTGACAGCAATTCTATAGTTCATCCGAATCAACTTCTGGATGTTCTTCAACTGCGACTTGAGCGATCGTATTTCCGGGTCGTCGGGGTCTGTAAAGCGTCTGTATAGAGTCTTCAGTCTCGACAGCAGTCTGCTTTTTTGCACGTGCAGTGCGTCGATGGTATCATAACGATAAATGTCGCCATCTGTCGTAGGTGATACCTTAGGAAGCGTCCTGTCCATGGTTCGTTGAATAATGTTGTCGACTTGTATGAGGTATCTGTCAACCTCTTCGTTCGTCAGGTTTCTGTCCGAAGGTGGTGTTATCTCGCTCGAACGTAGTTCCCTGGATAGGACCCTAGAGAAACGCGGCCAACGAGCCCTTCGATAATCGAAAGGGTGCGTCTCGGCGAATTCTTCAAGCTCCACCAGCTCGTTCGGGAATTGAATAACCGCGGCAAGACCACAGTAGGCTTACATATGTATTTTTCAATATGCACCGAACGTATTTTCATGTTTCTTTTTTAAATAAGAAATTAAGTTACGAAATAGAATTTGATTTTTTCGGATTTCTTTTGTTATAAGTCATTCTTAAGACAGATGTACATCGAAATCTGTAAATCAAGATTGAAAACATTTTTTCAGGGGTAAAGAGGACTAAACACCTGTCTTCTTTATAATAATGATAAATGAGTGATCTCATTCCAAATTAAGGATGTCAGTTGAAGAGGAATAGCATCTTATGGGCTATCCGGTATAATGACTATGAGTAGAGCATTCTCATGATACTGTAGAAAGCTTCTTATCCTTTTGGGAATGCATTTTATTATTTTTTACCACATGTTTAAATTGTTTCAGTTTAGTAACGTTTGTACATACAATGTGTTTACACTGATGGACAAAATTTTTCGACATTCATACTAAAAAAACTTTTTTTTAATTATATAGACAATAGTAAGAGGAACTAATTAAATGAATACATTACAACAACAATGTAAAAAAATTATACATCAATTGCAATTGTGTCTGTCCCGCCTTGACATAACATTCTCGTAAAATCGATAAGAGCATACCGCGCCGTTGTAATTAGACCTATATGAAAAGCTGGGAAATACAAGTAATGAGGTTTTCGGGCCCATCAAACTCACGCGCGCCATCTGCTGGATCCCAGGGCCACTCATAAATACGGAGGATGTTCTGGCGCGACTACATATCCAAAGCCGTAGTCACGAAACCAAGACGTGAAAGATATTCTCCCACAAGGAGAGTAAGAACCGGTAAAGTAAACGGATCCACCCTCGTTGTGGGCCTAGACCTATTGTCAGTTAAGCCATCGTTTCAAGATATGGCTCACGTCCCCAATTGCACCTCGGAAGCATTAATTTCCGCTTTATTTCCTAGGAATAACATAATAAAAAAAACTATAACATTCACTCAAAACATGTAACAAAAAAATGGAATGGTTCAATTTTATCGTTCCATAAAACAATATAAAAAAGTGGGTAGTCATAGCAAGTGTGTACACTATGTATAGTGGCTGTCAGAGATAAGAAGAGAGATATTCAACCCACTCTTTTCTTACCACTGCATAATCAGCTGATTAGTTTCCCGCTCAAAATACTTACGGGAGTGAGGGAGACAGGGATGTTTACTGTCTCCTTTACTCAAAGATTTATGCAAAAAATTCCACCACGAAATAATGGCCGACATTGGAGGCGTTCATAAATTGTATCATTAAGGCAGTAGTTTCATCAGTTGGGCTATAATGTAATAACCTTACAATAAATTCTGAAACAAAAATACAACACGAATTTAGATTGAACACAATAACTAGACAAATAGTGTTTTGGAATTCCCAAATAATTACTAAACTCCTATCACCAACTTCGAATTCTAAGACTCGTGTTCTAAAAACTAATATCTTCCATATTATTTTTGTTAACAAATATTATGTTTGGTAAAGCAATCCGTATATTTTCATACATTTTGTCTAAAAGAATACTAAGAAAGTAACTCCAATTTGTAAATATACCCTTTTACCGAAACAGTTCAGTCTTTTTATTGAGTTGTTATATTAATATTATATATATATTAAATATTAAAATTGTAACTCATAGGCGTTTTTAGGTTAAGCAACGTGAAGTTTTAGAAGAATATGCTGGAGGGACTAATTTAGTAATTCATGCTGGGTTTCCTTATTTTTTTTAGTATTACACTTTTCATAATAATAATTAAATTGAGTAATACTACAGCCCACAAGGGACTAGGGCCTAGCTTCTACAACAACTACTCGTATTGTGCGTGCTCTGTTCTCTCACGAGTAGAAGGGACCTACAGTTTTTTGCCGACTCCAAACGGCGAGATTTGAGAAGCTTTTCATTGACAAATGATACCCTTTGAGTGTTGTCAGCAACTCGAAAGAGGTGGTGCTGTGAAAAATGCAAGGTGTCCCGGCCGGGAATGGAACCCAGACTTTCTGCGCGGCAGTCGACGCACTTACCACTACTCCACGGCGACCACTTTTCATAATGAGTGATCGAAATTATAACTACAAATTTCATTTTCTATTATTTACGTAACACCAGAATTACAATAATCTTCATTTTGATTTAAGTACACTTAACTCGGAATACCTCTGTAATGCTAGATTTTCAAACATGCGTTGCTGCTTTAATTTTGTACTTATTTCTAAAGTTATCAGGAATATAAGTTCTATAAAATTAACTATTTTTTAAATATCATACTATTTAAAGTGTCGACGACACTAAAATCAAAAACAATTCCCTGTAGTTACTTACGAACGCAATCTGTTAAGTATATATGAAGATGGCTGACGAATTCACGAATGGTGGGCAATTTACGAATGTTTGACACTATTGAGGGCAAACATTTACGAATTAGCCGCCATGTTGCTTCTTGGAGGGGAAACGTAAACAAGTGTGAGTAAAATTAGAAAATGTTCTATGCTTCGTAAATAACTTCCGGAAAATTATGGCTATATCCACCACAATTCGTAAATAACAATCAAACGGTTGATTGACGAAGGGGATATCAGCTGTTTAATCAGCTGTTCAGTCGACCATCTGCCTTCTTATTGGCTTCTGCTGTCATGGCCGAATTTGATTTGATTGGAAGAAATCAGCTGTTCGAAACACACCACATGAGTAAGTATGCGTGAAAAGTAGCTTGGTAATAAGCTAGTATTCGTGTTTTTTTAAATGGTTAGGGGTCTTTCCAGTTGAACACGAATGTCTATTATAAGTGACCTGTGATCCACAGTCTAGAAAAAAAGCCTTCCACAAACCACCTAAAGTAGACATGCGTCTTTAGCCCTCTTTGCCGCCGAGGATTTTTTGATTGCTTGTTGTTTTTGTAGTCTGTGAGATGTTGTAATCGGCTAATTGCTTTCCCCTCCAAAATCAGTGGTGGAATATATTATCGTTTATCATTGCCATTGACATACATATGGAGGCACATGAATGTGTGTTTATACATAGTTCGGATCGATAGAATATAAAACAACCAGGTAAAGATATCTCTATCCAAGGTACATAGGTAATGTTAATGTGCATGCACGGCTTTCTCGACATTTGCTAATAAGCCATCCATAACATGCATCCACATAAACAAAACTGTGTCATCTGTCCGCGTTAATGTTCAATTTTATTGGGGTTATTCATGTTAAAATAAAGTTATTCAAAATTAAGTTATAAATTATTCAGGATGTACATGTGATAAGATGTTGCTTGCTAATGTCATACAATTTCTCATATTCTACATGTTGGCAATTTAATGCTCTAACAACTTTTTGTTTTTAGTTACTTTTTAAATTTCAAATTGCACCTTCCTTACTACCACAGAAAGTAGGGGAAATCGAACAGTTGAGGTCTAAGAGAGAAGCGTTCGATAGGTGCACACATTTTCGTGGTAGTTGGATAACTGGAAGTGGACTATTTGCACAATACTTATATATTTAATTTTATTTAGTGTAAGCAACCAATATTAAAATGCATAAATACGTTTCTTACGCATAAAAAAATGAAAAATATTATATTATCGAGTGAACATAAAAATTGTACGACTTCAAATACACCTCAGTGGTGATGATTCTAAACAAGTTTTGGTACATATTAAAATATATTATTGAGGGGTTGTCCGTCATATCCGGTTTTATTCAGTAGAAATAATTATTTTTGCTTTCGGTCCGAAAATTGTACATTAATATTGTTAAATTATTTCTCATAAGACAAGCTAGTATTTGCCCAAAATTGTAAAAGAAACTTAATTGAATGAATTGTAATATCCTGTTTTCGCAAATGATTATATACACGTTTTGAAATTATGATATACATACACACAATTATGGATATTCCTAACTCTAAGGAATATTTATTGCATATTCGTGATATGTTATGAAAATCAGGTTTAAGTATAATATATAGAACAGAACATACATCCGACTATTTGATAAGAGTCGGATGAAGCTAACGTAAGAAAACTCTGTGGACACTGCCTTTGAAGCACTTCCAGAGGCGTTCCAATTTGGTACTTTTCGTCTGAATTTGGGTGCTATTCGCCATTATTTTGAAACTATCAAGTCCGAATTTGATTTTTGGAAGTAATCAGCTGTTCGATACACACCACATGAATAAGTATGCGTGAAAAACAGCTTGGGAATAAGATAGTATGCGTGTTTTTTTATGATAAGGGGTTTTTCCAGTCAAAGACGCATGTCTTCTATAGGTGGTTTGTGCTTCTACACAGGTGGTTGTGGGCTTCTATAGGTGGTTTGCGAAGCCCTCTCGGGGAATAAGCTGATCAAGAATGACAAATATTACAGTGGATCAAAGTGAAACTCGGACACCCTCCTGTAAATACGTAGTATTGAGCATAAATTAAGTTTGGAATGCGAAAAACATTTGGTTTTATTTTATTAATAAGCACAGTAGTATTTCTTAATAATTAACAAAAACCAAACAACAATTTGAGCGTACAAATAAATTAAAAAAATAAAATCATGACACGTTCCCAAATTGCAACTCAAAGTAAAACTCGGACAGCGGATATTTCCCTTAATATTTTTCCTTGTAGCATGAAATTGATTACAGAAAATATATCACATTACTAATGTAGACTTGTTAGGTCGAATTTAAGTTATTTCTAATACATCGTTTGTGCAAGCTAGTCCTAACAAGAACAATGGGCAGGCAAAGAGGTCAAAGATCTCTTGAAATAAGACAACTCATAGTAAAGCATTTTCAAGATGGAAAAACTGTTCGCGATATTGCGCAAATTGTTGATCGGAGTCATTCAACGGTTCACGACATTATAAAACGTTTCAAATGTTCAAAAACGCTAGAAAATCGCAAAAAAACTAGTGCTAAAAAAATATTTTCAGATAGCGATGAACGATGGATTCTTCGGCAAATTAAAAAGAAACCAACATTAAGTGCCCCTAAACTAGCAATTGAGGTTGAAAAATATTTCGGCAAAAAAGGAAACCCCGAAACTATTCGCATTGTGTTGCGCAAGCATAATTATAATGGTCGGGTTGCCAGAAAAAAACCTTTTATAAATAAAGTTAATAGGGCTAAACGGAGGACACTTGCTCAACTGCATCGGGATAAGAATATTTCGTTCTGAAATAACGTGTTATTTACAGACGAAAGTAAATTTAATATATTTAGGTCGGATGGGCAGTCATATGTGTGGAAAAAAGCCAACACAGAGCTAGAAGAAAAAAATTTGAGACCCACGGTCAAGCATGGGGGTGGCTCTGTGATGGTTTGGGGGTGCATGTCAGCCGCAGGCCCCGGAAATCTCCAAATTATTGATGGATTAATGGATCAATATAAGTATTTGGATGTACTGAAACAAAATTTGAAGCAAAGCGTGCGAAAATTGGGGATAGAAAATTGTTACCATTTTTATCAGGATAACGACCCAAAGCATAAGGCTCTTAATGTTCGCTTATGGCTTCTTTATAACTGCCGACATGTATTAAATACTCCACCGCAATCGCCCGACCTAAATGTCATTGAACATGTATGGTTCCATTTAGAACAGCAGCTGAAAAATTACGACATTTCAAATAAAAAGGATTTGGAAAGGGCTCTGTTAGAAGAGTGGAACAAAATTGATAACAATTTTTGCGAAAAACTGGTTTCATCCATGCCAAAACGGTTGGAACATGTTAGAAAATATAAGAGCTGCCAACTAAGTACTAGCTACTAATTAATTGTATTTTTAATTAAGTTTGAAATTATTCTTTTATTTTTGTCCGAGTTTCACTTTGAGTTGAATTTTAGTAGTGTGTCATGAATTTATTTTCTCTTATTTATTTGTACGCTCAAATTGTTGTTTGTTTTTTGTTAATTATTAAGAAATACTACTGTGCTTATTCATAAAATAAAACCAAACGTGTTTCGCATTCCTAACTTATTTCATGCTCAAGACTAAGTATTTACAGCGGGGTGTCCGAGTTTCACTTTGATCCACTGTATAAAAATCGGTGTCAAAATGAAAAAAATGAATTCATTGCCGGTAAACGAGGGAGTCCGCTGTCTCCTTCCCTTATTGGTTTCTGCCGTAAATCCAGCGATTGGAGAGATTACCGATTCAGGGTTTTAAACGCGGGCTGGATAAGTCTATAGTTACCCAAAAAAAAATTATTGGGAAAATCGTGCAACTGATGCATTTGATAAAAATAAACAATTTTTCATTTTCGACACATCCGTCCAATGTATTCGCTACAAACACAATTTTATACAGTCATACATGGCTCATTTGACTATGGTAATGTTTAAAACACAAAACTTACACTTAGAAGAATTTTACACCATAAGAACCGTCGATATCAAAAATTTCACATTTTCCCCGTTCTTCTAACTTCCGTAAAGCCTTTATTAATATGTCTTCATGAACCTCGGATAATTCAGAATCCGCAGCACTCACTTCATAAAGAGTACAGACAGCATTTATCTGGCCTGTTTCTAACGCCCAGGTATACAGAATATCTGCATACTCATCTACTGTACGCCAACAGACATTCCACTCATTTTCGGCATTGTCTGTTGGGTAAATATAACCACCTTGTTGTAAAAACGAAAATACTTGTGATATTAAATCTGGGGACGTTATTCTATCGATTTCTTGGTTACTAAATATTGCGCAATTCGACGTAGTCAGCCTATTTTTTTTTGCTGCTTTACTATACTTTAGCACAATATCTGCCCATAATGCTATTTGTCGCTTCTTGGTTTCTTCATGGTGTTGTAAACTACGGAATAAAATACAGTGAGTTATTTAACTTAAAGGCAAATACCATACTAACGTAAAAAATGGTGGAAATGTATATTCCCATGGGGGCTCGTATTCTACCATTTTATGATAAACGAATGTATAGGAAACTATCTTAAATAAAGGTGATACTGATGACAAAAGTGAGACGAAAATCTGAAACACAGCTGATGGTGATTAGGAAATAAATAGATATTAAATTGTACAGGCGTTTTCCACTGGAAAACACTGAAACTAGGGAAGAACAAAGAAAGATACGCAGCTTCTTCGTCTGCCGCCTTAGAATACCATTTGACTGCGTTTTTTATAACATTTCTTATCATTGAACAACTGATTCGAGAGGCTGATTCACGGACAGGTTTTTTTCACCGAACTAAGAATTCTTTTAATATGAAAAAATTCGTTATTTCTTGTCAATTGCATACAATGTTATAGAATCCTGATTCCTGTGTTTTATTATGCTGAATGTGTAAAAATAATTTTTTTATTATCTCTTATTATTTCAAGAAATTTAACACAATCGAACCTTTTAAAAATTCAATGTGTATTTGAAACATGGATGAAACATCCTACAAACGTTTGACAGTTATTGACGAATTGTGGTGGATTTAGGTTTATTTCTGAAAGTTATTTACGAACCATTGAACATTTTTTCATGTTACCCACACTTGTTTACGTTTCCCCTCCAAAATTTGCAACATGTCGACCATATTCTGAATTTTTGCCCACAATAGTGTCAAACATTCGTAAATTGCCCACGTATTTCCTGTATTCGTCAACCATTATGAGATTTTATTCGGAGTAGGTTCGTAAGTTCCTTGTTCATCCCTGATTTGAAATGCCGGCAATATTTCTCACCAACAAAAAATTCAAGAACATGGTGATGGGAGTAAATATTCAGAAGTTGCACCAGTAAGGCCGTGGTTGCACTAGTAAGACATACGTTTAACAAATGTTTTAATATATCATGTTGGCTTCATCAACAAAATTCACGCATTTCTTGCAAGATTGCAAGAAATTGAACGTTAAATAAATTGCATGTGTCGATAAAATGCTTTTCCTCTTTCGAGTCATTCGCGTTGGCGGTCATATTTTTCGTAGTTGTATTATTGTAAATATTTTGTCATCATAGCAATAATTTAGTACAAATAAGAGAAAAATAAACTTTTACATTCATTGTGAATACTTAAGCGAACCAAGTCTTTTCTTGTAAACCTAATGTGAGGCTGCATTAGGCGTTTAAGTAAAAAATTTCTAAGTCATAGAACTTTTCCTATTATATGTGTGTAAATAATTTTGAATTTAATAACATATGTATCAATGGACATTGTTGTTAAACTAAACGGTGTCCCAACAAGAACGCAAGATTTAAATTTGGCATCATTTTTACATTTGAACAATTATTATTGTTTGTAAGTAGAAGGAATAAGGTTAATAAAAATGGAGCGCTACACGAATGAGCAGTGCATTCTCATTGTGAAATTGTTTTACCAAAATTGTAAAAGTTTTGCGGCTATAGTTCGTAAATTGCTATCGATTTGGGGTTACATGCTCCAAAAGAGTCAACTGTAGCGATTAATGGAAAAATTTGCTGAAACTGGATTTGTAACTATTGTAAAAACAACGCGCCTTCACCAGGTCGATCGACCGAAAATATCGCAGCAGTACGTAATGATGTCGCTCAAACTCCATCCAACTCAATTCGACACCGAGCTCAGCAAATTAGTGTTTCCAAATCCACTATGCAGCGAATTTTAACGAAGATTTCCATCTTCATGCATACAAAGTTCAATTGACTCAGGAACTGAAACCAGCTGACCATGCACAGCGAAGGGAGTTCGTTAATTGGGTATTGGAGAGACAACACGAAAATGCTGATTTTTTCGATAAAATCATCTTTAGTGACGAGGCCCATTTCCATTTTGATGGCTTCGTTTATAGGAAGAATTGTCGCATTTGGGGCTATGAAAATCCTCGAGTGATTCACGAGAAGCAAATGCATCCTCAACGTGTCACTGTGTGGTGTGGATTTTAAGCTGGAGGAATCATTGGACCTTTAATGAAATACCGCAGCATTTATGCAAAACGGTCATTGAAAATTTAATTTAAAGATCGCGTATGTACCAGCAAAGCCGCGGCGGCCATCTGGCCGATATGTTATTCCACACATAAGCTCATCGTGTCTACTTTACGATATTATAAAGAATTCACGATTTTTTTTAGATATCTGCGTTTTATTTAAAATTTAAATCTTGCGTTCTTCTGGGGACACCCTTTAGAAATTACGATTGCATACGTAATTGCAGACATCAAGCTTACAGTGTATCACAGCTAATTTGATGTGAACACCTTTTGAAATTTCATTTTGCTATAACTCTAAAATTAATTGAGATATCGAAAAACTTAAAAAAAAATTTATTTTTATGTATACATATTAAAAAATGTATTCAGTTGTTCTTTTGGCATAACAAAAAATGAAAACATTGCAAAAAAAACTTAAAAAACGTAGTAATTCATGTCACACCTTATTTGATGTAATGCACTTAAGTAACAAGAAAAAAAAATAATTTTAACACAACTTAATATTTTGTGTGGCCACCTTTTTGTATAATTACTTCTTTTAGGCAATTTCCCATAGAATCCACTAATTTCGAAGTCGTTTCATTGGAGATTTTTTGCCATTCTTCCAAAAGGGCCAGTTTATATTTCCTGATGCCTATTTCCAAAATAGACCAGAAATTTTCAATCACATTGAGGTGCGGTGACTGCGCCGGCGTGTTAACCACATGTGGAGAGTTCCATATTAACCAAGATTGAACCAAAGTGTATTTGTCCTTGGGATCGTTATCTTGGTAGTACCGAAAACTTTCCCGTATTGCCAATGCTACAGCACTTTGAATCAAATTTTCTTTTAATATGTTTAAATAAACTGTCTTGTCTATAGTTTCTTCAATAAAAACAAGGTTTCCCACGCCGGAGGCAGACATGCCGGCCCAAGCCATAACACCATCACCGCCATGCTTAACAGTTAGTACAAAACAGAACTGCAGACTTACATTTGAAATTAAATATTAGCATACATCGCTCTCTTACTTTAAGTATACATATGTTATTTAATAAATAGGTTATACATACTGAATAGATGTGATTTTATTATTGTGATATTATTAATTTTATAAGAATCGATGTGGATATTTTATTTTGTTAGTTAAGTACGCATTATAATACTACCAAATCGAATTACTATGTCAAATGAAATCGACAATATACAAGACAAGAAAATAACATTCCGGACATGCGTATCTGTCTTAATTTGTTTTGTTTTTTAATTTCATGGTTGTTTAAGGTTATTAAAAGTAACTAAGACCTATTTGCTTCACAAAATACATTTCGGTTCAGAAAATTCCTGAATTTGTATTTAAATATGTAATTAAATAAGGTGCTAATAATAAAATGATTTTTAGTAGTATATACGAGGTGCGTTCAATATATTCTCGGTATCGGGGTGAAGCTATGGTTGTATAAATAAATTGACTTATTTATCAAGTAATAAAAGTAATTATAGTGCATTCATGTAAAATTTCATACAAATGTGATTATTAACTCCAGTTTCATCTCTAGTTAAACAGAATCATAATGGCAACTGAGATGATGGTGAAAATTGAGCATCGCGCTGTAATTAAATTTCTCACTAAGCAAGGAAAAAACTATTCATGAAGAGATGGTGGCTGTTTACCAGGGTTCCTCACCTTCATTATCAACTGTGCAAAAGTGGTCAAGTGGGTTCAAGAGAGGCAGAGAGAGCATTGAAGACGACCCCCGCTCCGGCGCCGCAACTACTGCTTGTACGGGAGAAAGCATCAAAGAAGTCGAAAAACTTGTTCTTGAGGATGCCAGAATAAAGGTGAAAATGATGGCAGAGATCACCAAGCTTTCAATTGGTAGCATTCTTCATGGCCATCTTAACCTTTCAAAGGTCAGTGCAAGGTGGGTGCCACGAATGCTCACAGCGCCTCAGAAGGAAGTGAGAATCGCATGCTGTAGAGAGCTTTTGGAGATGTGTAGTGAGAACGCGGACGGTGTTATGGATCGAATTGTTGCTGGGGACGAAACATGGGTCCACCACTATGACCCTGAAAGCAAACAAGAGTCCATGCAGTGGCATAAAAATGGAACAGTCTCCCCGAAGAAGTTCAAAGGCACTCCGTCTGCCGGAAAGCTCATGGCTACAGGTTTTTGGGTCTTAAAGAGTACAAAAAAAAGGTGAAACCATTAACGCCACATCCTACCCTTCCACTTAGCATAATTTGCGGGAGGAAATTAAAAAGAAAAGACGGGGTAAACTCGCAGCGGGTGGGTTGCTTCTTCATGGCAACGCTCCTGTTCACACGGCGCGAGTTTCCAAGGTTCATAGACCCCCTCGTGGTACAGACGTGTTTCGGCTTCACGAAAGCAAATAGATTTTGTAAAGCCATAAATCCCTCCACTGACCCGAAGGACATCCTCGACAAGCTGCGCAAAGTTGAGAGCGACGAGGTCCAGTTTGTAGGAGTTAAGCACTTTATCACTGCGGCAGCGAAAGCGAAGAAGAAGGCACTACCCTTCTTCTTAGTACAGGTCTCCCATGGCACCAAAATTGACAGCCTGTGAAAAATTCGTTTCGTAGGTGGTCTGAGTGTAAAGTGGGAAACATTAAAAAAGAAGGACCACGCACTTCAATGTGCGAGGTGCAGAAGGCTGGGGCACGTAGCGGAGAACTGCAATATGGAGTTCCGCTGCGCACGATGCACCTCCAGCCACAACAAATTGGAATGCCCGTTAGGGACGGAAGAAGTCGATGATAAGGCGCTCCTCAAATGTGTACTCTGTGGAGGAAACGGATACCCCGCAACCTATTTGGGGTATCCGCGAATCAAAGAACTCCGACAGAGAGTAAAAGAGGCAAGGATAAACAAAAAGGTAGAAGCCAGGCCAATAGCCCGAGCTGTAGCTGTACCACTGTTACGCCGGAAATCTCCTACGCCCAAATGGTGTCAGGAAGAGAACCGACACAACGGACAGTGCCGAAGGTTGCCCCGTCTCCAATGGTCAGGCAACCTGAGGCAGAGCCCTCCATAAGGGACGTAATGTCCTCCATTCAATCGATGCAGGCGCAGATGATTGCCTTGCAGAAACAAATGATCGAATTACAGACCAGTTTTCTTGCGCAGACGGCTAGTAGATTTCCTCTTCTCTCAGCTGCCCGCAAACAAACGCGCACAGATATAATGGGCTCACGCGAGGTAAGAATCCTTAAGATCCTAGCAGTGAATGTAAATTCGCTTCATTCGTTTTGTGAACAGTGGACGAGATCGGAAGCAAATAAAGTTTATGAAAATAAGTTTCCGTGTTTTCGTTTATTTTTTTGTTGGTTAAAATTTCAGAAGTAGGATATACTCAGAAATGGCAGAAGTTGAAAAATATAAATGTTATACGGCATCGCAGCTGAAAACGGCTTGCGAAATTAAATAAAAAAACAACTGGCAACAAAAGCGAGTTACTTCTGCGCCTCTTGTCAGTGGCAGAAAAAAAAACGAACATGATGAGGAACAAAGTGACGAGAAATAAAATGCTGAGGAGCAAAATGCTGAGGAACAAAATAATGAGGAACAGGATGATGAGGGACAAGACGATGATGAACAGAATGATGAAGAACAGGATGATACTGAAAAAAGTACTGAAAATGAGAGCAATGATGAAGATCAAGAGAATATGATGAGTGCTAAAAGTAAAACGAACGAAAAGATGAGTGTTATTCAAAATGGGTGGAAAATAATGAAGAGAGAAGTGGAATTATTACGAAAGGAAATTAAAATACAGAAACAAGAGAAAATGAACTTTTAAAACATAATCAAATACACCACACTGGAGGCAGGATGATTGACTCAAACATCAAAGAGTTACTGGCAAAATATTCTGGAGAAGCTGAACTGTTTTCGCACTGGGAGGCTCAACTATTAAATATGAGAGCAGCTTATAAGTTGGATAATAATAACACTCGAATTTTGATATCTTCCAGGTTAAAGGGAAAGGCACAGTGGTTTCATTCACGATTGGATGTCACCATAATCAAAATATCGCAGCTCTTACTGGAAATGCGAGATATGTTTGGAGATCGTTCAAGTCGCCTTACTATGAAAAGAGCAGTAGAGGCCAGAAAGTGGACACCGGGTGAAAGTTTCAACAATACTTTCATGAGAAAGTTATACTTGCAAATAGGATTGCCATGGAGGAGGAAGAAATAATCGAATCTATGATCGAGGGGATACCTGATGCCTATTTACGAACGCAGGCGAGGATGCAGTGTTTTCGTACCAAACATCAATTATTGGAAGCATTCAATAAAATCAGCTTAACAAAGTCCAAGTCCACGCTGTCATCGACAACAACATCGCGAATTACATTAGCAACTGATACTCAAGCACCAAGAATTATTAGGTGCTTTAATTGCAACATATTGGCCACACTGCGAATGAGTGCATCAAACTGAAACGAGAAAGAGGAGCATGCTATGTGTGTGGTGAAATGGGACATTTTTCGGCCACATGCACCAAGAAGAAGCCACCAATTCAAGTTTGTTATGTTCATCAGGAAGCGGCCGAGGATGAATACGTAAAAAATGTTAATTATATTTTTAAAAGTGCATATTGTAATTATAAAACAATGTTAGGTACTCTCCTAGATACCGGTAGTCCTGTGGGTTTCATTCGCCAACAATTTGTGATACCTTGTTTAATAAACAGTTGTAATGTAAGAACTAACCTTTTTGGTATTAATAAAAGACCTCTAGTTGTTTTTGGAAAAGTTAATTGTGTTATTATGTTGGTGGTTTCAGATTGTACTATGGGAAAAGGAAAAGACTTTTTAAAAATGGCAAAATTAAAAATTCAATGTGTTGACAAGAAAAAGGAATTAGAAGACGATGAGGATTGAGTTGGATGATCAGAAGGAACACATTGAAAATGAGGATGTAGATTTTGTGAATAAGAAAATGTTTGAGAAAATATTAAGTGAGTCTTACCTGAACTGCAAACGTCCGGATGTCCCAGAAGTTAATTGCGAAATGAAACTGGTATTGAATAATGCGAAACCTTTCCACTGTTGCCCACGACGGTTATCTTATTTTGCAAAAGAACAGGTTCAGGGTATATTGGAGGGACTTTTGAAAGACAGAATTATAAGGGAAAGTACTTCCGAATACGCTTCATCTATTTTATTGGTCAGAAAGAAAACAGGGGATATTAGACTGTGTGTTGACTATCGCGTATTGAACAAAATCATTGAAAATTGAGGATTTACTTGATGGTTTGGTTAATAAAACAATTTTCACCTTACTCCATATAAAGAGCGCATTTCATCATATTCAAATGAACATTGATTCTATTAAATATACATCTTTTGTTACACCTTTGGGGCAATTCGAGTACCTCAAAATGCCCTTTGAATTAAAAAATGCTCCTTCTGAGTTTCAGCGATACATTAATCGAGTTTTTATAGCAACAGAAACAGTTGAGGAGCATTTAGACATTTTAAAATAAGTTTTCGAAAGGCTTGTAAAAAATCGGTTAGAGTTAAGAATGGATTAGTGCCAATTTATGAAATCGGAGATAGTCTATTTAGGATATATAGTATCGAAGCAGGGAATAAAACCAAGTGCGATGGGTATAGAATCTGTTAGAAACTTTCCATTACCACGAAACGCAAAAGCAGTTCACAGTTTTTTTTGGGACTGTGTTCATATTTTAGGAAATTTATAAAAGATTTTTCTATAATCGCACAGCCTTTACATAAGCTTATAAGAAAAGATGCAACGTTTAATTTTGGAATGGAAGAACTCAAGTGTATCGAAAAATTAAAACAGAAATTGTTAGAGGCTCCAGTATTAGCGATTTATAATCCAAAAGATGAAACAGAGCTTCATTGCGACGCCAATGCCATAGGTTTTGGTTCAATATTAGTGCAACGAAAATCCGACGGAAAATTTCATCCTGTTTTGTATTTCTCAAAGAGAACGACAGATCAAGAGGCCAAATACCGCAGTTATGAGCTGGAAACGCTGGCAATTATATATGCACTCAAGACAGTCGTGCATAGACCCCCGCGTGGTACAGACGTGTTTCGGCTTCACGAAAGCAAATAGATTTTGTTAAGTGTCACAAAAAACCAAGAAATTCTAAGTAGAGCAATAGCCTAGTGGTAGAATACGGTAGTGGGAGGGAGCCCGGGTTCGAATCCCGAGAGCGCAAAAAAAAAAATTTTTATTTTTAAAATTATAATAAAAAAGACACGAAGTGTGAAAAACAAGCATGGAAAGTGATGAGCGGCCTGAGCTCAGCAAATCGGGTGACTTTAAAACGCCGGTGGCTGGGGCATCAGGCCACCAAACAAGTGATGGCAGTGTTCGGGTTGCTAGTCCCACTAGCCGCCTGACTAGTGAGACCAAGAAGAGGAGAAGGAGGGGGCAACCGCAGCCAAGCCTAATCAAGCGTCGGACAACAACAGCTACGACAGACGAAGAAACAGTAGCAGCTGCAAAAACGTCACTTGCAGTTAAAGCAACAAGAGCTACAGCAGCTGCAACAACAAAAGCCGCAGCAGTTGCAACAACAAAAGCCGCAGTTATCGCATTAGAAGCCCTCCAATGTGAATCGGAGGGCAATGAATGTCGATACTCGTACAAAGGGAGTGAGAACTCCTTTCAAGTACTCGCCACTTCTGACGCCGATGATGAGGAAGAAGAAATCAAGGAAGAGGAAAGGAAGTTGAAGAAGCTTGATGAGGAAAGGGCGAAGCTCGACGCCCACATTAAATTCCTTTATGAGCAATCAACGGCAAAAAAAGCTGCAGAGAAAGAAAAAAAGCAACAAGAGCAGCAGCGAGAACTTCTGGAGCTGCAGAAAAAGCAGCAACAGCAGAAGCAAAAAACAAATTTACAACAGCTAGCCGATGAGGAGCGACCCTCAACATCGAGGGCAGCACAGAGATTGCAACAAATGCAACAGCAATCAAAACAGACACCGGCTACCACAGCGAAGGCAACCGCACAACAACTACCGAAGCAGCAACAGAAACAACAACAGAAAAAGCAGGCGCAGCAGAAGCCGCAGCAACAGCAACAACAACAACTAAGGCATCAACAGCCACAACACCAGCCGCAACAACAGCAGAAGAAGGTACGATGTCCACCAATCAACGTCTTCGGCGTTGAGACGGATCAACTGGGAAAACTATGTGAGTTGGCCCTAGGGAAAAATTCTTACTATATTAAGTATAAGGCACCCCTAAACCATACCGTTCATTGCTTAACAATGGACGGATTTAGATATCTTAAAGAAAAGTTAGCGGCATCCAACGCTGACTTTTATACGTACACCCCCAAAGGGGAAAGGCCGCAGACATTGCTTCTTAAAGGCATTAATCCCTCCACTGACCCGAAGGACATCCTCGACAAGCTGCGCCAAGTAGGGGGCGACGAGGTCCAGTTGGTAGGGGTTAAGCCCTTTATCACTGCGGCAGCGAAAGCGAAGAAGAAGACACTTCCTTTCTTCTTAGTACAGGTCTCCCATGGCACCAAAATTCACAGCCTGCGAAAAATTCGTTTCGTAGGTGGTCTGAGTGTCAAGTGGGAAACATTAAATAAGAAAGACCACGTACTTCAATGTGCGAGGTGCAGAAGGCTGGGGCACGTCGCGGAGAACTGCAATATGGAGTTCCGCTGCGCACGATGCACTTTCAGCTACAATAAAGGGGAATGCCCTTTAGGCACGGATGAAGTCGAGGATAAGGCGCTCCTCAAATTTGTACTCTGCGGAGGAAATGGACACCCTGCAACCTATTTGGGGTGTCCACGAATCAAAGAACTCCGGCAGAGAGTAAAAGAGGTTAGGAACGAGAAAAAGGTAGCAGCCAGGCCATTGGCCCGTGCTGTAGCTACTGCTGTTACGCCGTCTATCTCCTACGCCCAAATGGTGTCAGGCAGGGAACCGGCACAACGGACAGTGCCGAAGGTTGCCCCGGCTCCAATGGCCAGGCAACCCGAGGCAGAGCCCTCCATAAGGGATGTAATGTCCTCCATCCAGTCGATGCAAGCGCAGATGATTGCCTTGCAGAAACAGATGGTCGAATTACAGACCAGCTTCCTTGCACAGACGGCTAGAGTAGATTTCCTCTTCTCTAAGCTGCCTGTGAACCAACGCTCGCAGATATAATGGGCTCACGCGAGGTAAGAACCCTTAAGATCCTAGCAGTGAATGTTAATTCGCTGATTAGGATTGAACGAAAATTAACGCTCTCAAACTTGTTGCAAACCCACAATCCTGACGTGCTGATGGCTAGCGAAACTAAGCTAAACCAGACGCGCATTTTCAGGTACAAAAATTACCACATAATCAGAAGAGACCGACCCCAATCCACTCGAGGTGGCGGGGTCGCTCTCTTGATTAAAAAGAACATATTTCATAAGGTCGTTTATAGCAATGTGGTACGTAGATTTAGTGTGCTAGAAGCAGCCATCGCACGCATCTCTCTCCAAGGTGGAAAGAAGCTGTTTGTGATCGCTGCTTATGCATCAGAGCCTCAAAACCCTAATTTTCTTTTGGAGCTCGAGGCTCTCTTCATTAGCCTGCGCTTGAACTCGGAAGAAAATTACTATATCCTAGCCGGAGATTTGAACGCCAAACACGGTGAATGGGGTAATAATGTTCGAAATGAGAGAGGAAACGCCCTCTTAGAATGGATGGGACAGAACAATATCGAGTTCAGGTTAGATTTGCTTGCAACCGATAGACCATCCTTTCCTCGAAGTGGGTCCTATCTGGATGTGATGCTAATCGACAGACGACTGACGATACTTAACGTGGAGCGACGCACGAGAAACTGTTTAACTACGGTCGAGTATGACAGTGATCACTGTGGTCTCGCCGCGGTAATACAGCTTCCGAACGAGCTGGAGGAACTAGAAGAATATGTCCAAACGCATCCTTTTAATTATAATAAGGTGCGCTGGCCACGTTTTTCTAGAGCCTTATCCAGAGAAATAAGTTCGAGTGTGACCAATCCTCCTACAAACAGAAACCTTACGAACGAAGAGGTTGACAGGTACCTCACACAAATGGACGAGGTCATTAAACGTACAATGGACAGGACGATTCCGAAGGTGTCACAAACCGACTATGGCGACATCTATCGGAACTCTGAAATCGACGCACTTCACGTGCAAAAAAGTAGACTCCTGTCAAGACTAAAACTCTTGTACAGGCGGTTTACAGATCCACAGAGTACAGAGATTCGCTCTCTGAAGTCACAGATCAAAGTACTCCAACAGTTAATAAAACAAAATTACAGTCTAGCTGTAAGCTTGCATTGGGGCAATAAGATTCGGGCTGTAAGATCTAACAACCCGAGCATGTTCCCGCAAGTAAATAAAATCTTCCGGAGGAGAGATCATAATGACATTCAGTGCGTTCGACTTGACAGAACAACAGACAACGCGAACTTACTTACGTCAGTTGGCATCGATCCAGATGGGGCAGTGCTTGACAATGACTTCTTCGTAGTGGAAGATCCCCAGGAGAAGGTTAATGCAATTGGTGCTGTTTTCCAGGAAATGTACACGGTCAACGAGACTCGTAGTCCGAACCACGACCTGGAGAACAGGGCCTTGCTGAACCACTTCTACCTTCGGAACGAAATAAGACAATGGCGATCCGAGAATCCTGGTTTTACCAGATTCAGTGACGATTTTCTGGCAAATAATGCCGTCGCCGACGATGGAAACAACTCCATCCTTATTTCAACAGATGAACTCCAGGGTATCTTCAACTCACTGAAGAATAAGAAGTCAGTGGGAATCGATGGGATACCAAATATTGTTCTGCGCCATCTACCCTCTGAGGCGGTGGATGTATACACAACACTGTTTAACAATGCGTTGAGTAATGCATATTACCCGAAGCATTGGAAAACAGCTGTGGTACAGCCAATTCCGAAACGGGACAAAGATACTTCCATCCCGACAAATCTCCGGTCTATAAGTCTTCTTCCGTGCATAAGCAAGGTATTCGAGAAGATAGTCATTAGAGCCCTGAAAGAATGGGTTGAGGAAAAACAAATAATACCGGAAAACCAATTTGGCTTCAGGGCGGGGCACGACACCATTCATGCCGCGTCTAAATTGGTTTCCGACATACAGTGGAATAGAAACAAGACCCAGTGTACAGGCGCCTGCCTGATCGACATGGAGAAGGCGTTCGACACCGTATGGTTAGAAGGCCTCTTCCTTAAGTTGGTCAGGCTTGGCATCAATAAAACATTGCTATATATGATCTATGACATGGTCACAGGTAGGAAGTTTGTTGTGAAAAATGGCAACGAAATTTCAACTACAGTGTTCCATATAAAAAATGGGCTGCAACAAGGAGCTGTTGGTTCGCCGATCTTGTTCAGCATATTCACTAGCGATCTCATAGGTTCTATGCCTAACATCATAGCGTTTGCCGATGATCTAATCGCGTACAGATCAGGTCCGAAGGTAGAGGTAATAAATGTCTTGTTGCAACGCGACTTCGATACAATTCAACGATTTTGCGACGACTGGAAGTTGAAAATCAACTACCAGAAGTGTGAAACTATCCTTTTCAGAACCCCGCTGTCCAGGGCCTCAAGGGACACGAAAATTAACTGGCGCAAGTTCGGCATAGTTGACCCACAAGGACGACCATTATCTGTAAAAAGTGTAGTCAGATACCTAGGCATCTGGTTGGACCAGTATCTGTATGGTGGTATCCACATAGATACAGCTCTGACCAGAGCTAAGAAGGCCTTCGCTATGGCAAGAGGGCTGTTTTACAGCAGTCAACTTGACACCAGAGTGAAGGTCATCTGCTACATGGCCCTCATCCGGCCAATTATGGTGTATGGTTGTCCTGTGTGGTTCAACGTGAGTCCTTCCCAGATGGAAAAGATGAGGGTGTTCGAGAGGCAGTGTCTTCGGGCCTGCTTCCGTTTATATCGAACACCAGAATCCCAGTACAAGAAATTCTACCCCAACGAGGTTCTGTACAACGAGGCAAACCTTATAAGGATAGATAATTTTATTATCAAGTTGATACGAAGTCACACTGCTCGAGGCATGGCTTCAACCAACAGTCTGATCTTTGGGGCTTACTACCCAAATGAAATGTACCATGAACGGGTACGTCTTAACGGCTTCATTCCACCTGAAGCTTTCCTCTATTTGGACGCTAAAGGCCTGATACAAGATAGGGAAGGCTGCCCTATCATCTTCCACGTCGCACGCCGAACAGTCGAGAGGCAACTTCAATACGAGCCGGACGTCGCTCGCAGCCATGAGGAGCTCCTACGGTTCAGCAGGGCGATTTCTGCCCGCGACAGAGCAGTTTCTGCCAAAGAACGACTTTTTTACTGGTGGTTACACCAGAACCAGCGTTCGATGCCACTAACTTCTCAAACAAATAGACGGGGTAGTTGAGTCATAGGGCCAACTTACATAGGTTAAGATAGTTTTTAAGCATTTTATTATAAAAAATAAAAAAAAAAAAAAAAAAATATAAAAAAAACAAAAAAAAAAAAAAAAAAAAAATAAAAAGCAAAAAAAAAAAAATAGCAAAATATAAAAACATACAAACAAAAAAACAACAAAAATAAAAATGAAAAAAAAGGTGCATCACGGCGTATTAGATATATATGTAAAGCATATAAATAACACATACGCCCTGGTGCACGTGTCCGTAAAATTTTTACGGACATAGTTAAGTTCAATATAAGTAGACTTAAGTATTAGGTTAGTTTAAATTGTATATAGTTATAAGTTTTAGTTTAGTTTTAGGTAGTATAGTTTTAGGATGTAGCGCTTTAAGTAGGTTAAGAAGTAAATATAATTGAGAATTTCAAGTTTTTAAAAAATTTTTCTTGAAGGATTTAAAAAAAAAAAATGTGTAACTAGTTTTTAAGCAAAGAATTAAAAATACAAGAGGCCGAAAGGCAAAAAGAAAAATAAACAGGATTAGCTTAGAGTACTCGCGAAGAGTCAGTAGGTTAGAATTAAGATCAATAAATTATATTATTAAGCTAGATTTAAGTATTTTTGTCTAGCATTTAAGTAATAATGAATTAATAATAAAAAAATGCATTTAAATTCAATTCAAATTCAATATGCACTCAAGAGGCTTAGGATATATCTACATGGTATTCGGTTTAAAATAGTGACTGAGTGCAATTCACTAACGTTAAGCCTTAACCAAAAAGAAATAAATCCTCGGATAGCACGATGGGCACTAGATCTTCAGAATTATAATTATGTTCTGGAACATCGAGGGGGACCGAAAATGCAACATGTGGATGCCTTAGGTCGCGCGTCAAACGTTCTTGTTTTAGAAGAAAACACATTTGAGCAAAACTTATCGATCATGCAATACAAGGATGAAAATATAAAAGAATTAGAGAACAACTTGAAACAGGGGAAAATAGTTTTTATGAAATGCGAAATGGCTTAATTTACAGAAAAGTAGGGCATAACGTTCTATTTTATGCACCTCATAGTATGGAAGAAAAAGACATACTGGTTTCCTCAAATGAAAGAAAGGGTGATGGAGCATATTGGTAATTGCCTAAAGTGCATTGTTTTTTCGCCTAAGCCAGGGAAATATGCCATTCGACATAGTACACATAGATCACTTAGCACCAATCTCAATAAGACAAGGAAAAAAGATATACAGTTGGTCCAAAAATAAATCGGACACACACCTATTTTTACCTTCAACCCACAAAATACAACAAAAAAATAGTTCAATCAATTAATGTTTATACTTTTTTTGAAGCTTGTATTATGTTTGAGTTTGAAAATATGTCTCTTAAAAGACACATCAAAAAAGAAATCGGACACTTGGTTATATAACTTAACAAATAAAATAACAGAAAAAAGTTAATACTGAGAAGGTAGTCCCTTGTTTTTTTCACCGCATTCAACCAGTTTGGCATCGATTTTACAAATTTTTACAGAATGATACTGGTATTTTGTCCCATTCCGTTTCTAGGGCGTGTTGTAAGTCTACTACTCTTGAAATGGAGTAGTTCTTCAACTGAATCTCTAAGTAGCTCCACAGTTGTTCAATGACATTTAAGTCTGGTGATTGTGGTGGGGTTTCGAGCACATTCGTACAGTTATACAAGAGCCACAGACGTGTTTTAAGCTTTGTGCTTGGGGTCAATGTGTTGGTAAAAGTGGTATTCATTCTTTATTCCCAATTTTTGAGCACTTTGCTTCAGACTATCTTTTAAAATGTTTATGTTCTTGTATTGATCCATGTTTCCATTGATAGAAACAAGATTCCCTGGTCCAACAGCGGACAATCCCAAACCATAACTGAGCCCTCTCCATGTTTAACAGTTGGTCGTAGATTTCTTTCCCTTAGCTCCTCGTTTGGTTTTCTCCACACATATGTTGGTCCTTCAGATCGAAATAAATTAAATTTACTTTCGTCTAAGAACAAAGCACGTTTCCAAAAACAAAAATCTTTGTTTTGATGTTACCTAACAAAGTCTTTTCTTTTTATTTGGTTCTTCTTGCTAATGTATGGTTTTTTTCGGGCGACGCTTTCATGGAGATTAGTTTTTCTCAACACGATTCTCACGGTTTCCGGATGAACATCTTTTTGTTAATAGCTTTTTACCTCTACAGACAATTTAAGTGCACTTAGTTGTGGGTTTTTTCTTAACCTGCTGTAATAATCCAGCGGTCATCTGCCGCAGTAAATATTTTTGGTCTTCCAGATTCAGGTAAATTTTCGATGTTATCAAAGGTTTTACATCTTTTAATAATATCTCCTACTGTCGAGTGACTTCTATTTACTATTTTCGCAAAATCGCGCACAAGATTTTCCCGTACTTCTATGGATGTGTAACCACGACGTCTATCCATGTTGATTAAGTCTTGCAAATTGAACATATTTTCGTTGGAACCGATATTAGAAATAAGTAACGACAAATAAAAAAGCGCAGTTTTAGTAATAAATATGGGAAAAATTGGAGGGGAGTTTAATATTGCCAAATGTCCAATTTCTTTTTTGATGTGTCTTTTAAGAGAAATATTTTCAAACTGTGCTGAAACCAATGTGTATTAATGAATTAATTTGTGTTTATTGTTTATTCAAAGCTCATAATACAAGCTTCAAGAAAATTATAAACATTAATTGATTGAACTATTTTTTGTTGTATACCTTCATGTTATTACAAGTATTTCTCCGCTAACTGGAGTCGATTTACTAGATATATTAGTGGCAACTGTTCTTTAAGTAATATAATTTCCACTCCAATTAATAATACAGTTCAAATCGATACGATGTGTACTAATTTTACCTCCTCGTTAACTAGGGCTGTAGATTTTTCTATACCCAAGTTTCGCACGAATAATGGTCGTTCCGCTCCATTACCTAGTAATATTTTACTATTAATACGAATGAGAAATACTGAAAGGAGAAAATGGATTCGGTATCGTTGCGATTGTTTTCGGCATAGTACAAGATATCTCAATAATGCTATTGCTGAAGAAATTAATAACTTTAATAACAATCGTTGGAACAACCTTCTTTCCACATTCGACAAAGGAAGTAAACCTTTTTGGAAAGTGTCAAAAATTATTAAAAAGAGAGGACTTAGTATCCCACCTCTGAGAGACCAAAATAAACTCTACGTTGCTCCTGTAGATAAAGCCAACCTACTCGCAAACAAATTTGCAGTGAATCATACTGCTACTGACAATTTGAGCGATTCATCTACATCAACTGACGTCTCTAACAATGTGACAGACTTCTCTCAGTCAAACGTTGAACTAACTGATTACTACAGAATTGATGAAACAAAGGTAAAACAAATGATAAAAAACCTTAAAAATAGAAAAAGCCCTGGCTTAGATGGCATAAATAACGTATTATTGAAAGCCCTCCCTCCAAAAGGCTTAAGATATTTAACTGTTATTTTAAACGCCTGTCTTAAATTTTGCTACTTTCCAGATTGCTGGAAGACAGCTCTGGTGGTTCTAATCGCTAAACCTGGAAAACCAAAAAATGACCCCAACAGTTATAGACCTATAAGCTTATTAAGTTGTATAGGTAAACTCTTAGAAAAAATCATAAAGGAAAGAATTGATCTTCAACTAACTGCAAATAATATTCTTCCTGATTTTCAATTTGGATTCCGACTTTCTCACAATACGTACCATCAAATTGTTAGAATAAAAAAACATGTCAAAAGTAAATTCCAATCCAAAGAATCAACTGGATTAATACTTTTAGATGTTGAGAAAGCCTTTGATACAGTTTGGCATAAAGCTTTGATATACAAACTAATTAAATTTAACTTTCCAAAAGAAATAATTAAAATTATTCAAAGCTTTTTAAATAATAGAACATTTATAGTAAAAGTACAAAATGAGTCCTCTGTCCTCTGAACATAATATTGGATACGGATTACCACAAGGTACAATACTCGGTCCAACCCTATTTAACATATTTGTCGCTGATATGCCAAATCTTGGTAACGGCGTTGAAATTGCTATGTTTGCTGACGATACAGCTATATTTGCTTCAGGGACATACTACCTGGACGTATACAGCGTTTTACAAACTGCTCTATCCAAATTAAATAAATACTTCTACAAGTGGAAGATTAAAGTAAATCCCACAAAAACACAAGCTATTTGGTTTACTCGTAGGCGCAAAAACTGTTTCCTTCCTAATAACGTTTATCTTCAAATGGGCTCTTTTAGTTTAACATTGGATATATCTTGGGGTTTTAATAGACAAAGAGTTTAACTTTCGGAAACACATTTCCTTCACTATAGATAAAGTTAATAAAACTATAAAAATCGAAACTTAGTTTTAATAATAAAATATTACTGTTTAAATCTATTTTTCAATCCATACTACTGTACGGAGCTCCTGTCTGGCACGACTGTGCTTTAACACACAAACGTAAACTGCAAACATGTCAAAACAAAATTATTAAACTCTCAACTCAAAGATTGCATGAAATTACCAATATCAACTTTTTAGAAACTCTTATTGATAAGCTAACGCAAAAATTTTATAACAATTGCTTAAACTCCAACAATGAACTTATTAATTGTTTGATAAATTAATGAAATACTAATCTCATAAGTGTTCGCTAGGGAATGTTGCAATATTAGTTTGTAAGAGTTAAATAAGGGTTTTACTAGTAGCTTTCCCTTGTACTGATATTCATATTAATTTCACATTGTTTTCATTTATAACTATACCATTTCTTAGTTGTAAAGGATAAAAGTCCTATATCCTATATCTCTAAACAATATTATCTACTACATGTATACATTATTGATTACGCTACTGAATAAAAATTATTTGAATTTGAAAAAAATTTTTTGTTGTATTTTGTGGGTTATAGGTGAAAATAGGTGTGTGTGTCCGATAGCTTTTTTGATCAACTGTATGTATTTGTAATAATTGATGCGTTTACGAAATATGTCAAGTTATTTGCCACTAAATCAACCGGCACGAGAGAGGTTTTAAGTTGCTTAAAATGCTATTTTACATTCTACAGTCGACCAAAAGTATTAGTTTCAGATCGCGGAAGTGCGTCCACTTCAGGCGATTTCGAATCATTTATAAAGGAAAACAATATTCGTCATATAAAGATCGCTACAGGATCGCCTCAAGCCAATGGACAAGTTAAAAGGGTCAACAGATCAATAGGTCCGATGACAGCAAAAGTTACTAGTGCCGGTACGATAATGTCTTTAGAGGGAGTATTGCCGAAAATAGAATTTGCACTGAATAACACAGTACACAGTAGCACGTCCGCAACACCTAGTGAGTTGCTATTTGGAATAGGTCAACGGGGTATTGTGATAGATTATTTGAAAGAAGGTTTAAGCCAGTGTAATGAACCAATGCCGGTTAGAGATTTCGAAAAAATGAGAATAAAAGCAGCAGAAAAAATTGTTGCAAATCAGAACCGCAATAAGATATCAACAGATAGCAAAAGAATCGACATGAAGTATACAATAGGCAGCTATGTAATGGTCAAGAATTATGAGAGTAGAAAAGGTGAAGAAGTAGAAGTAGTCTAAGAAGTAAATAAGAATGTAAAAGGAACTGCCGGATAGGAAAAGAGAACAAATTCTTTCGTTTGTGAACAGTGGACGAGATCGGAAGCAAATAAAGTTTAAGAAAATAAGTTTCCGTGTTTTCGCTAGTTTTTTTGTCGGTTAAAGTACGTAGATTCAATGTGCTAGAAGCATCCATCGCACGCATCTCTCTCTAAGGTGGAAAGAAGCTGTTTGTGATCGTTGTCTATGCATGCGAACCTCAAGACCCTAACTTTCTTTCGGGGCTCGAGGCTCTCTTCAATAGCCTCAGCTTAAATTCGGAAGAAAATTATTATATTCTAGCCGGAGATTTGAACGGTGAATGGGGTAATAATGTTCCAAACGAGAGAGGAAACGCCCTCTTAGAGTGGGTGTAGCAGAACAATATCGAGCTTAGGTTAGACTTGCTTGCAACCAATAGACCATCCTATTGGCTAGACATAAAAAACGCTTAAACTAGCTTACTGTCCTAACAATGTTACATGACTAACTTACTGGCCCCTTTCGGGCACTCTAAGCTAAACCTAATATTAAATCTATGTCTTTCGACCTATTCTAACATATATTTAATCACAAGGATAATGGATTTAGTTATACTAAGAAAATTGTTATGGAGAAAAACTTAGTGGCCGAATTTGGACTCGAAGCGGGTCTTATCTGGACGTGATGCTAATCAACAGACGACTGACGATACTTAACGTGGAGCGACGCACTAGGAACTGTTTAACTACGGTCGAGTATAACAGTGATTACTGTGGTCTCGCCGCTCCCGAAAGAGCTGGAGGAACTAGAAGAATATGTCCAAACGCAACCTTATAATTATAATAAGGTGCGCTGGCCACGTTTTTCTCGAGCCTTATCCAGAAAAATAAGTTCGAGTGTGATCAATCCTCCTACAAACAGAAACCTTACGAACGAAGAGGTTGACAGGTACCTCACACAAATGGACGAGGTCATTAAACGTAAAAGTCACAAACCGATTATGGAGACATCTATCGGAACTCTGAAATCGATGCACTTCACGTGCAAAAAAGTAGACTCCTGTCAAGACTAAAACTCTTGTACGGGCGGTTTACAGATCCAAAGAGTGCAGAAATTCGCTTTCTGAAATCACAGGTCAAAGTACTCCTACAGTTAATATGACAAAATTACAGTCTAGCTGTAAGCTTGCATTGGGGTAATAAGATTCGGGCTGTAAGACCTAACAACCCGACCATGTTTCCGCAAGTAAATAAAATCTTTCGGAGGAGAGATCGTAATGACATTCAGTGCGTTCGACTTGACAGAACAACAGACAACGTCAACTTACCTACGTCAGTTGGCTTCGATCCAGACGGGGCTGTGACAACGATTTCTTCGTAGTGGAAGATCTCCAGGAGAAGGTTAATGCAACTGGTGCTGTTTTCCAGAAAGTGTACATGGTCAACAAGACTTTAAGTCCGAACCACCACCTGGAGAATAGGGAATTGCTGAACCACTTCTACCTTCGGAACGAAATAAGTCAATGGCTATCCGAGAATCCTGGTTTTACCAGATTCAGTGACGATCTTCTGGCAAATAATGCCGTCGCCGACGATGGAAACAACTCCATCCTTATTTCGAAAGATAAACTCCAAGGTATCTTCAACTCAGTGAAGAATAAGAAGTCAGTGGGAATCGATGGGATACCAAATATTGTTCTGCGCCATCTATCCTCTGAGGCGGTGGACGTATACACAACACTGCTTAACAATGCGTTGAGTAATGCATATTACTTGAAGCATTGGAAAACAGCTGTGGTACAGCCAATTCCGATACGGGACAAAGACACCTCCATCCCGACAAATCTACGGTCTATAAGTCTTCTTCCGTGCATAAGCAAGATATTCGAGAAGATAGTCACTAGAGCCCTGAAAGAATGGGTTGAGGAAAAAAAATTAATACCGGAAAATCAATTTGGCTTCAGGGCGGGGCACGACACCATTCATGCCGCGTCTAAATTGGTTTCCGACATACAGTGGAATAGAAACAAGACACAGTGTACAGGTGCCTGTCTGATTGACATGGAAAAGGCGACACCGTATGGTTAGAAGGTCTCTTTCTCAAGTTGATCAGCCTCGGAATCAATAAAACGTAAATATGATCTACGGCATGGTCCAGGTAGGAAGTTTGTTGTGAAAAATGGCAACGAAATTTCGACTACTGTGTTCCACATAAAAAATGGGCTGCAACAGGTGGCTGTTGGTTCGCCGATCTTGTTTCGTATATTCACTAGCGATCTCATAGGTTCTATGCCTAACATCATTGCGTTTGCCGATGATCTAATCGCGTACAGATCAGGTCCGAAAGTAGAAGAAATAAACCGTTTGCTGCTGAACTGGCGCAAGTTCGGCATAGTTGCAAGTTCTACCCCAACGAGGTTATGTACAACGAGGCAAAGCTTATAAGGATAGATAATTTTATTATTGAGTTGATCCGGAGTCACACTGCTCAAGGCATGGCTTCAACTAACAGTCTGATATTTGGGGCTTACTACCCAAATAAAATGTATCATAAACGGGTTTGTCTTAACGGCTTCATTCCGCCTGAAGCTTTCCTCGCTTTGGACTCTAAAGGCCTAATACAAGATAGGGAAGGTTGCCCAATTATCTTCCACGTCGCGCGCCGAACAGTTGAAATGCAACTTCAATACGAGCCGGACGTCGCTCGCAGCCACGAGGATCTTCTACGGTTCAGTAGTAAAAAAATATAGAAAAAAAAAAACAACAAAACCCAAAAAAAGGTGCATCACGGCGTATTAAATATATATGTAAAGCATATATATAACATATATGCCCTAGTGCACGCGTCCGTATAGTTATACGGACATATTTGAGTTTAGGTGTAAATAGTTAAGTTTAAGTTAAAGTCTTAGGTTAATTTAATGGTATATAGTTATAAGTTAAAATTTCGTTTTGGATAGTATGTAAGGATTATTTACTGCTTAAAGTTAGGTTAAGAACAATAAGAAGCAAGAAATCCAAGTTTTTCCCAAATTTCCTTGGAGGAATATATTTTATTATTATATTTTTCTTTTAATACATCAGTATTAGGAATTTCACCAACATTTTTATTTGTGTTGACATATTTTGGTTCAGCACGTTCACTTTTCTTGTTTTTTTTTTTTCATTAACCCAATTATTAGTTATACAGTTATTATGGCAAAAACAATAAACATACTCCTTAGGAAACTATAATGTATAGTTTTATGGAACCGTAACTCGTCAATGGCCTTGATGTTTTCCTCTTGTTTCAAAATAAAATCCTCAAGAGTAATTAAAAACAAAAACACAGATTAAAATGTGTTATTTGTCTTAGGCAAGAAAAAAGTGTCTTTGTTCTCTGATATTTTAAAAAACACGGTGTGCTTTTGAAGGAAATCAAGTGATTTCCGGTAAGTGTAAGATTTCTTTCGTCGCAAGTACTGCGAAATGGTGTATTACTCATGTTTTTTGCTATTACCGTCGCACTATCGATTTCAATCATTTGTTCTAAGGTATTTTTCTATGATGAACAAGATCTCCTGAAAATACAATTTTTGCTCCCTCTTCAATTCCTGTATAGGCTTGTTTTCTTCAAATTTGTAGGACACTTTTTCTATCTCGATTATAAATTCGAACTCAGCGTCTAATTCAATGCTGTTTCTTGTTGGGATTGGTTTTTATTAGTAGTGAACGTGGCAATTTATTGGCAAAAACTATTTTATTATTTTCGAAAACAGCGACTCCTATTCGAATATTTAAAAGTTTCCGAAAATCGATATCATAACTTATGATTTCTTCATTGGTTAGTAAGTTGGGATGTAAAACTACGATTCTTGCCGAAGCTATATTTTGTTGAATATTTTTAACTTTTTCCTTGAGAGTTTTAAGTTTGAACATTTGTTAACAAAAACAAGTTTTCGGCTTGGAGTCTTGAAGACAGACCTTCGAGTTGGTTGAGTCTTTCTAAAATTCACTGCCTATCTATTTTAATTATGTGCATTAATTCAGAAATACTATCATCAAAATTGGTATTTATCTTGACCTGCAGATTTACTTACTTAATTAGATCGTGGTTGTTTTCATCTACACTCGGAAAATGCTCTTCTATAATTTGCTTATCATTATCATCGAGTGTACCAAAAAGCCATGTAAGCGTGTTGCCAAGGATATTAAGTAAAGCTCTCTTATTAAATTTCCTTCATCAAAATATCCTTCCGTTCTTTATTAATATCTATTTCATATGTGGTTCTATTAAACCTAGTAAGATTATCTAATATTTCGTTAGATAATCTTACTATATATTATCGTCATGTACAGAACATGTAAATTTATGTCATATCTACTAACGATCTCTACCTTTCCCATTTTGGCAAATCGTACATTTGAATAAATTTGCTCAATTCTCAGAATTTAAGACGTCATTGGAACAAATGTTAGCAGGATAAGGCAAAACAGCATCACCTGCAAATTTTAAAGGTCGTTTAACATTGAGCTCATGTACATTATTTTATGAATATTTCCTAAACTTTGGTTGTTCTTTATCCATAACACTAACATAGTTTTTAATAAATCCTTGCTGTCTTGCTTCTAGTGGTATTGCATTGTCGCATATAATTTTCTTTATTTTTCCCTTGATAGAGATATATACACGTATTTTTTCTATCAATGTTATACTATTTCTATCTTTTAAATAAAGGCTTACCGCATGTTTTGAGAATTTATCTATGAAATTAATAAACCAGTGTTTGGAATTGACATAAGTGTCTACATGAACGACTTCATTCATATTGGGCGGGGTTTCGGTCAATTTGTACGTTTTCCCAATATGCCTCCTGTCGTATTTCGCAACAGTACAAATATCACAATTGTTAACGACCTTATTAATTATATTTCTAAGATCTAGGAAGAAAATTTTGTGCTTTAGCCCCTCATAATTAGCAGTAATTCCAGAATGACCAGTATCATTTTGTGGTAAAAGGAATTTTGTGGCTTCTTCTTCATTTAAAATATCTTTTGCAAAATAACGGCATTTTACGAATTTAACCTTAGAACTAGCTGGAAAGAGATCGAGCAACTTTTGTTGCACCTGGTGGTAAAGAGAATCGTTCAATTCTGAACACACTCCTACTTTTCCTGTACTGATATGTCTTCGGACTATATCGCCAACATTGTTAGGTATGTCTGTTTTTGTATGAAAATTAGTTTATTGCCGAATATATATTCCACCTCCTGGTTTTTCATTTCGCATATTATAAGCTGAGTCTTAAAACGGATCACAATCATTTCCAGTATAGGGATTTGATTGTTATTGGTTTGCTCAAGTAAGTTAATTTCGTTTGTAGTATTGATTCTTTTTGAGTAATATTTTTCTAGTTGAATGATCCAGTGTTGAAGTCTCGGATTTATGTCTTTTCCTATATGCTTTGTGTGCAACCACTTAATGGGTTGATGATTTGTACATAAATCGAACTCTCTCCAAAAAGGTATGGTCGAAAGTATTTAACTGCCCATACTATTGAGAGCAATTCCTTTTCAATAGTGGAGTAATGTTTTTCGTGATCGTTGAGTGTACGAGAAGCGAACGAAATGGGATGACCGTCCTGAATTAATACTGCACCCAATTCGAAATACTTCAATCGGTGACAAGCTTGAAGCGTTTGTGGAAATCGGGGTATTTAATGATATTTAGTCAGTAATGATTTCATTTAATTTTTCGAAGGCCGATATATAATTTGGATCATTAATGTTGACTTTTGAGAACTGTTTCAAATATCTTACCATGGGGTAAGCAACCTTTGCGTAATCTTTAAGGAATTTTTTACCCGCTTAAGCCTAGAAATGATTTAATTTGTTTTTGAGTTGTAGGGAGCTTAAGATTACGAATTGTATGTATTTTATCTAGGTTTGGATTGACACCTTCCGGACTAAATATGTGTCCCAAATATTCAGTTTCTTTTGACAAAAATTTGCATTTTTGTACTAGAATTTAAGGTCCAGCTTCCTGCAAAGCCGTGGCGTAGTGGGTAAGTGCGTCAACTCACACGCAGAAGGTCTAGGTTCGATTGCCGGACGGGACACCTCCTAACTACCGGTAGTTTCTGATTTGAGGCTGTATATGAAAATTTGTGTTGACATAGCCAGAAGTTGAATCTTGTCTACATGGATTAGAGTACATGTTTCTATTAGGGCGTGGATTTGAATGTTGATATATTTTATTGGGGTATATTAAGGATTGTTGTTTCTATGGGGTAAGTGGTTTTTTAAGTTAGTCGCAGAATTGGAGTTAAAGTTATATTGTTTTCTATGCTGCGTATCAATAGTTCTCTTATCGTCTAGTAATTTTAATTGGGAATATTTATGTTAGATATCTATTAAATTTCTGTTCACGTCGAAGTGTACTCTTAAACAATTTTTTATTTTTTGAGGAGTAGTTCTCTTAAGTCGGAATCTACTCTATCCGGTCTATACATATCAGGCTTATTTGTATCAAAGTCATAAATTTCACTAATCGCAAAACTAGCTTCCTTTAAAACTGAGTATAATTCTCTTATATTACTAACCTTTGCTAGCTCAAAAGAAGCAACAACAAGCCACAATAGCAGCTGAAACATCAGCAGCAGAACAACAGCAGCAGAAACAACAGCACCAGAAGCAACAGCAGCAGAAGAAACATCAGCAGCGCAGAATCATCAGGAGCCACAGCAACAACAACAGAAGGAACAACAGCCACAGCAAGAGCAGCAGAAGTCTGAAGTGCGATGCCCGGCTATGAATGTCTTCGACATGGGGACCGACGAGCTGGATACCCTATGCGAGTTGGCCCTAGGGAATAAGTTATTTTATATTAAATATAAAATTCCCAAAATTCACACCGTCCACTGCTTAACAATGGAGGGCTTTAGATTTTTAAAAGAGATATTAGTGGCATCGGACGCTGACTTCTACGCGTATACCCCCAGAGGAGAAAATCCACAGACATTGCTCCTCAAAGGCATAAAGAGAGCGACGAGGTCGACGTCGTAAGGGTTTAGCCTTTCACTATTGCGGCAGCAAAGGCGAAGAATAAAGCACTTCCCTCTTTCTTAACACAGGTATCCAATGACACCAAAATCGACAGCCTACGAAAAATCCGTTTCGCAGGTGGTCTGAGTGTCAATTGGAAAAATTGAATAAGACTGCAATATGGCGTTCCGCTGCGCACTTTCGGCTACAACAAAGGGGAATGCCCTTTAGGTACGGACGGATAAGGCGCTCGTCAAATGTGTACTCGGCGGAGGAAATAGACACCCTGCAACCCATGTGGAGTATCCACAAAAATATGCAAGGATAAACAAGAAGGAAGAAGCCACGCTGATTGCCCGAGCTGTAGCTACCACTGTTACGCCGGCCATCTCCTACGCCCGAATGGTGTCACTCAGAGAAGCGGCGCAATGGGCAGTCCCGAAGGTTTCCCCTGCTCCAATGGCCAGGCAAGCCAAAACAGAGCCCTCCATAAGGGACGTAATTCCCTCCATCCAGTCTATGCAAGCGCAGATGATCGCCTTGCAGACGCAGATGGTCGAACTACAGACCAGTTTCCTTGCGCAGACGGCTAGAGTAGATTTCCTCTTCTCTCAGGTGCCCGCACATAAACGCGCACAGATATAAGGGGCACACGCAAGGTAAGAACCCTTAAGATTCTAGCAGTGAATGTAAATTCGCTGATAAGGATCGAGCGAGAATTAACACTTTCTAACTTGTTGCAAACTCACAATCTTAACGTGCTGATGGCTAGCGAAACTAAGCTAAGCCAGACGCGCATTCTCAGGTACAAAAATGACCATATAATCAGAAGAGATCGACCCCAAACCATTTGTGGTGGCGGGGTCGCCCTCTTGATTAAAAAGAACATTTGTCATAAGGTCGTGTATAGCAATGTGGTACGTAGAATCAATGTGCTAGAAGCATCCAACGCACGCATCTCTCTCCAAGGTGGAAAGAAGTTTTTTGTGATCGTTTTTCTAGAGCCTTATCCAGAGAAATAAGTTCGAGTGTGATCAATCCTCCTACGAACAGAAACCTTACGAACGAAGAGGTACCTCACACAAATGGACGAGTTCATTAAACGTACAATAGACAAGACGTTGCCCAAGGTGTCACCAATCAATCGGAACTCTGAAATCGATGCACTTCACGTGCAAAAAAGTAGAGTCCTGTCAAGACTAAAACTCTTGTACGGGCGGTTTACAGCTCCACAGAGTACAGTTAATAACAATACTCTGTAATAACAGTTAATACGACAAAATTACAGTTTAGTTTTAAGCTTGCATTGGGGCAATAAAATTCGGGCTGTAAGACCTAACAACCCGACCATGTTCCCGCAAGTAAATAAAATCTTCCGGATGAAAGATCATAATGACAATTAGTGCGTTCGACTTGACAGAACAACAGACAACGCGAACCTATTTACGTCAGTTGGCATCGATCCAGATAGGGCTGTGCTTGACAACGACTTCTTCTTAGTGGAAAATCCCCAGGAGAAGGTGAATGCAATTGGTGCTGTTTTCCAGAAAGTGTACACGGTCAACAAGACTCGTAGTGCGAACCACGACCTGGAGAACAGGGCCTTGCTCAACCACTTCTACCTTCGGAACGAAATAAGTCAAAGGCTATCCTAGAATCCTGGTTTTACCAGATTCAGTGACGATCTTCTGGCAAATAATGCCGTCGCCGATGATGGAAACAACTCCATCCTTATTTCGAAAGATAAACTCCAAGGTATCTTCAACTCACTGAAGAATAAGAAGTCAGTGGGAATCGATGGGATACCAAATATTGTTCTGCGCCATCTGCCCTCTGAGGTGGTGGATGTATACACAACACTGTTTAACAGCGCGTTAAGTAATGCATATTAAACAAAGTATTAGAAAACAGCTGTGGCATAACCAATTCCGATACGGGACAAAGACACTTCCATCCCGATAAATCTATCTATCTATAAATAATACCGGAAAACCAATTTGGCTTCAAGGTGGGGCACGACACCATTCATGCCGCGTCTAAATTAGTTTCCGACATACAATTGAATACAAACAAGACACAGTCTACAGGTGCCTGTCTGATTGACATGGAAAAGACATTCGACACCGTAAGGTTAGAAAGTCTCTTCCTTAAGTTGGTCAGGCTCGGCATCTATACAACATTGCTATATATGATCTATGACATGGTCACAGTTAGGAAGCTTTCGACTAAAGTGTTCTATAAAAAAAATGTGAAAAACGAGAAGCTGTTGGTTTGCCGATCTTGTTCACTATATTCACTAGAGATCTATGCCTCACATCATAGCGTTTGCTGATGATCTAATCGCGTGCAGATACGGTCCGAAGGTAGAGGTAATAAATGTCCTATATCAGCGCGACTTCAATACAATTCAACGATTTTGTGACGACTAGAAGTTGAAAATCAACTACCAGAAGTGTGAAACTGTCCTGTTTAGAACCCCGCTGCCCAGGGCCTCAAGGCACACGAATATGAACTGGCGCAAGTTCGGCATAGTTAATCCACAAGAACGATCATTAACTGTAAAAAGTGTAGTTAGATATCTATAGCATAGGGCCAACTCATATAGGTTAAGATAGTAGGTAGCAAATTAATAATAGGAGAAATAAAATTAAAAAAAAAAACACAAAAAACAAAATATAAAACAAGAAAAAAGGGTGCATCACGGCGTATTAGATATATATGTTAAGCATTTAAATAACACATAGGCCCTGGTGCACGCGTCCGTATAGTTTTACGGACATAGTTAAGTTTAATGTAAGTCGTTAAGTAGAGTTAAGTTTAAGAGTAATTTAATTGTATATAGTTATAAGTTATAGTTTTAGGTAGTATAGTATTATGATGTAGTTTTCTTAAGTTAAGTTAAGCAGTAAAAATAACACTGAATTCCAAGTTAAAAAAAATATCCTTGAAGCAATTAAAAAAAATGTAATAAGTTTTAAGCTATGAATTAAAACAAAAAAAGCCGAAAGGCAAAAAAGAAAATATCCTAGATTAACTTAGAGTACTCGTGTAGAGTCAGTAAGTTAGAATTAAGATCAGTAGAGTGTATTTGTAAGCTAGTTTTAAGTAGTTTTGTCTAGCATGTAAGAAAAATAAAATAAATTAAAATACACTGAAATCGAAATCGAATCTAACCTTAACATTTCTTCAATAATTGTAAGCTTCGGCGTACATTTTCAATGGTCTGAAATGTTGTCTCAGCTTGTCTATTTGCTCCCAATCGATGTTGCCAGTTGCCTTATACATTCCGCTGCTTCTCCTTGTATTTTCTCGTTCACCACAATTTCCAGAGCGTATTGGTACAGATGTCTTTCTTCTCGACAAAGCTTTTTCGCCGATTCCACCGAATGGATAAACAACGATAAACTGTAATTTTCGTTCCCTTCAAAAGGCTTAAAGCATCGGAATTGTTCGAGGACCTTATCCAGGGACATGGAAAATATTGGGAGACGTTGTTCACGTTGCTCTTTCTCCTTCGGCTTTGATTGTTGTTCAATTGCTTCTGCTGTTGTTGATATTGGTACTGTTCCTGCTGCTGGATCTGCTCTTCCTGGCGTTGAACGATTACTTGTAGTAGTTTGATCTTTTGTCTAAGTTGCTAAGTTTCACTTTAGGTTTTTGAATTCATGAAACTGTAGCACAATAAAGACTAAGCCACTACTTCACTGTTTGGGTCAATTGAAGTCTTTCTTTTCTTTAATTCATTTATTAAAAGTACAAATTATTTGGAAGTATTTATAGGCTGCTTAAAAAAAAACTTCCAGTGTAATTCTGTGAATTATTTATAATCGAAATAAAGGTTCAGACAATTCTTTGGAATTATACTTCCGTCGACTGCGCCAGTTATGTATTTAGTCAAATGCTTTTAAGTGTGGTCTTAAGACTGATATTTATTTATCAATGTATTCTTAACCTAATCTGCATTAATATCTATGTCACCTCAATGAGTTTCTTGATTTCGTTATCATATCAGCAAAACGAAGTTCATGACATTCATTACTGCATTGGCACAATGAAGTTCATGACACTCGTTGCTGCATTAAAGGAAGTCAATTGCCAAACCAAAGTTCGAAGGAAACCCTGTTTATTCGAAACTTCAGACAAACTGTCCCAGACCTGAAGTCATCCATTTTGTTGAAAACTTACACCGTTCACGACTCAATCTGATCGCGGAAATTAACTCAGTGTGTGAAACACCTGAGTAAACAGTTACCGCGAACTGCAGCTTGTCTGAATGAGAAGCAATAGACAATTGATAAATTTGACTTCAAGCTTCGGACGGAACGGTCGACTTCTCAAAAATCCCAACAAAATTTGAAGTATTAATAAATTATATACTGGGTATATAAGCCCATAACGGACCAGGGCTTTTCTAAAATTTATCGGTATCCTCAAGTACATGATGCAGAGATAGACAAACAGATTTCAGAAATGCTTTCACAGGGAATCATAAGAGAAAGCTGTTCTCCGTACAATTC
Organism: Eristalinus sepulchralis; assembly: GCA_944738645.1. Taxonomy (NCBI): domain Eukaryota; kingdom Metazoa; phylum Arthropoda; class Insecta; order Diptera; family Syrphidae; genus Eristalinus; species Eristalinus sepulchralis. The sequence goes on from OX122886.1 coordinate 19,667,195, forward strand.
CCCCTTTTGGATTGTTCCGAAGAAATCAGATAATTCTGAAGAGCAAAAGTGGCGAATACTTATCGACTATCGAAAACTTAATAAAGTAACGATAGACGATAAATTCCCAATTCCCAATACGGAAAACATATTGGACAAACAGGGGAAAGCCCATTTCAGAGAATTCATCAATCAAATTTGTGTCGTCTATTTAGATGATATTCTATTTTTTAGTACGTCTTTATATATATATATAAGGTATACGTATATCAATAGCATCCGAAAAATATTCAATAGTTTAAGAGAAGCACAATTAAAAATACAAGTTGATAAATGCAGTTTCCTTTTTAAAGAAACGGAATATATGGGTCATATTTTGACACCCGAAGGTGTACGACCAAATCCTGCAAAAGTCGAAGTAATTCAAAAATTGAAGCTTCCCAAAACCCAAAAACAAATAAAGTCTTTTCAAGCGTAACGGAATAATATCGAAAATTTATAAAGTATTATGCAACAATTGCCCATCCATTAACAAAATTCTTGAAACGTTTTAATACAAATGATCCAGACTTTATCGCTGCTTTTGACAAATTATAACAACTTATAACCAACCATCCAATCCTTAGGTACCCTGATTTTTCGAAAAAGTTTAAACTTATCACTGATGACAGCAATGTTGCAATTGGGGCAGTTTTGACTCAGGAAGGTCACCCCATTTCATATGCCTCCAGAACCTTAAACAATCATCAGCAAAATTACTCAAAGAATTACAATGAGTTGCTGGCTATAGTTCGGGGAGTTACATATTTTAAACCGTATTTATTCGGAAAAGAGTTCGAATTACAAACGGATCATCAGCCCATTAAGTGGCTGCATTCCAAATATTCTGGAAAATATATTAATCCCCGACATCAGAGATGACTTCTACAATTAAGAGAATATAACATTAAATAGACTATATCAAGGGAAAAGATAATGTTATTGCAGATGTCTTAAGTCGAATAAGTGTCGAAAGTATGCAAATCAATGCAATTAATGGAAATGAATAAAATAAAAAAGAAATAAGTATAGCAAACTTCAACACAAATAACGAAATTCTGAGTGAAGTGTTAAACGAAAAACTTAAGAATAATAATTCAGAAGTAAGACGGAAATATACCGAACCAAAGGATGCACAGACTATTCATTCACAAGAACAAAATTTAGAAGATCAAATTCCCATATTAAGTACCGTCGTCAACAGATTCAAAACGCAATTATATTTTTAGAATGTAAAAAGCAAGAGTTTGAAAAAGTATTCAAAAATGTTCGAATATACATTGACAAAAAAGATTTATCCGAAGATAAAGTCATTGACATATTAAGAAGACATTTGAAAAAAGATAAAGCAGGGATTTTTTCTAATTTAGATCATAGTGACTATAAGCAACTCCAACAGAAAATTATTGAAATATTTCCTAACGGGAAACTTTTCAAATTTGTAAAATGTAGTTACCTGGCTAAAGACATAAAAGACGAAGAAGTTTTGAAGAAACATATTGCATAAAAATGAGGTAGGACATTCTGGAATAATACCAACATATGAGCGAATAAAAAGAAAAGTTAACCACCCCAATCTTAGAGTTACAATACACCAGCTAATTAACAACTGCGAGACTTGTTCATCTGCCAAATATGACTAACACACCATAAGAAAAAAATTTATTCAACTATCAACGAAGTACTACATGTTGACGTTTATGTCAACAGTAAACATTCATTCATAGTTTTCATAGATAAGTTTTCAAAATTTGCTATAACATTTTTCTTAGAAGACAGAAATAGTCTAGCAATAGTGGAAAAATTAAAACAATATATCGCAACTAAGGGCAAAGTAGGGAAATTAATTTTGTGATAACGAATTTAAATCGATCAAAAAGGAGAATATAGAATTCCATATTACAAAACCAAACAATCACACCGGAAATTCCGATGTAGAAAGGCTAAACAATACACTAACCGAAAAAATTAGAGCTCTATATCTTGAAGAAAAACAGTCCATTAAAACACAAATGCTAAACGCAGTAATACTATACAATAATACCTACCATTCAACTATAAGGTGCACCCCTTCCGAAGTAAATGAGCATAAAATAGACTTCAATATAATTAAGCAAAGAAAAGATAAAACGAAACTACAAGCATTAGAAAAAAGGAACAAATGCCGCGAAGATTACGTAGAAACAAGAAGTTCTTGATATATATAAAATTAAAAAACTCTTCGTCACAAAGAAGAGCCGAAAATTAGAAAATACAGTCTCGCAAATATACATGAAAATAATAAAAAACGTCAATTTTTTCTATTTTCATTTTTATTCTCTCTTAGTTATCGCACAGTATCTATTACAGAGTTTTGATATTTAATATATCTTACTACTGAACAAATTATAATCATATTTAGAATGTACAATTAGCAAAAAAATTTAACAAAAACAATTTTGAAGAAAAACACGAGAAAAACCTCCAATTTACAAAAACAATATATATATATATATGTATAAAAAATATGTATATATATAAATGTATGTATAAAAGCAAATAAAAAATATGAGTTAGCAATTATATAATAATTAAATAAAAATAAATAAATAAAAAATAAGAAAATAAATAAATAAGTGAATAAGTAAATAAATAAACAGATAAATAAGAAAATAAATAAACAAATAATAAAATAAATAAATAAATACATTAATAAGTAAATAAATAAAAAAAAATTAATGAATAAATATGTAAATAAATAATTATAGAAATAAATTATAATATTTATAAGGTTATGGAAATTATTTGCATTTAATTCATTGACTAGTGGATTGTCAGCAAATTCGCATGAATCAAAAAATGTATGTGTTAGTTTCTAAATTCTAGTAGAACTGTCGAAACGCCGTGGCGTAGTGGTAAGTGCGTCGACCGCCGCGCAAGAAGTCTGGTTTCGATTCCCGGGTCGAATTTTTTTACGGCACCACCTCTTTCGAGTTGCTGACAACATTCAAAGCGTATCAATTGTCTATGAAAAGCTTTTTAAATCTGGCTGTTTGGAGTCGGCAAAAAACTGTAGGTCCCTTCTACTCGTGAGAGAACAGTAGCACGCACAACACGAGTAGTTGTTGTAGAAGCTGGGCCCTGGTCCGTTATGTAGTGCCACTCAATTATTATTATTTGTAGTAATTAGTTGAACGCCATTTACGTTAACAGGTTGAGATATTCCTGTTCTGGATAGTAATAATATTGATGACCACTGTAGCCCAAACGGCTCTGATAATTGAAAAAATCACTACGGAAGTTGGTTATGCAGAAATAAGAGTGAATGAAGTAGATATAGTAAATAGGTTCGACGAAGTATTACATTTAGTGAATACATCAGAAATTATAAATGTTATAGATTGTTTAGAAATCAGTATTGGAAATTCAAACACAATAAGTAAAGTATTTAAAACAGGAAGTAGCTTCCCTTGATTGAATGATGCAGTTTTGTAGATCTTAATGAGACGAAGAAAAAATTGTATGAGTGGAGGGTCTAATCGGTTTAGTTTAGGCGGTATTCGTGTTTAAAAACTGAAAAAAGTCCATATAAAAAAACGCCGTATTCTTAGAAATATATTTTTCCCGAAACGTATTTGATGTTTCTGCTGCATACATTTGGGCGGAGATATTCATGATCCATTGTAATAACCCTTCGAAGGGTTTGTGTCCTTAAACAAATACAGATTAGTCGTTTCTGAATAATTTACATATGTCATGTACAAATTTAACTTGTATTTAAATACAACAATCTACAATACAATATAAAAATAAAAGCTTATTTGTAAGTGGGTGGTAGAGGGGAGATTAAGGAAAGGGCAAATTTGTCTGAAAAACGATTATTTTGAGGATGTATATATTGATAGGGGATGTTATAATGGTGATGGTGGTAAAGTGGCTTACTTGAAAAGAAATCAAATTTATTGAACTATTTGTCAGACTTGATCGGATAAATTGATCTACTCAAGCCTGTTTCTGTATATTTATAAATAAGCAAATAAATACACACGCACTTGACAGGAATTTACTAAAACGAATATGTTTTGGGAGTTTCGCTAGACACCTGCCTATTAATTAAAGTCTAACTTTATATTCAACAAAATATACAAAAATGCCAATATATATTTCAATTCAATATATTGGATGAAATATTTGCTTTATTCCGAAACTATACTCCTGTATTCTCGAAATTCAAATCGTGATGCCCACACCATGTTGTAAAATAGCAATTCGTACACACATATTTATATTATATTAGCATAAACAGCCGATTCCAAAAATCGTAAGGGCACTGTCTGGTATGTTGTTTTCTATAGGAATTAAAATAAGAAAAATGAAAAATTACAACGAAATATGTATGCAAACGAGTGACCAAAATTGTTTAAATGACCAAAAATATTCTATGAAATGTTCATAAGAATAAAGTCACAAACTTAATGCCTACATTGTCTTAGATGCGGACGACATCGATATCGTCGCGCGTTCCCAACGTGCTGTAGCGGAAACTTTTGCGACATTTGAATAAGAGGCTAAGCGAGCTGGTCTTAAGATCAACGAGGGGAAAACAAAGTATATGCTGTCGACTAAGAAACGTTCCGTCACACAACACCTAGGACAAAATGTAAGAATCGACAACTATATTTTTGAGGTAGTAAAGGAGTTTGTCTACCTCAGGGCAAACGTTAACTCCACAAATGACATCACAGTGGAGATCCGACGTAGAACCACCCTAGGCAACCGGTGCTACTTCGGTTTGTCGAAACAACTGGGGTCAACACTCCTGACTCGAAGGACCAATGTCATGCTCTACAAAACCCTTATACTGCCAGTCCTGCTTTATGGAGCTGAAAGCTGGACGATAAGCAAGTCTGCAGAGCTGATTCTTGGTGCATTCGAAAGAAAAATACTACGTCAGATATATGGTCCCGTCTGCGAGAAAGGTGAATGGAGGAGAAGACGTAACGGCGAACGCTACGAGCTGTACCAGGATGTGGATGTAGTCCGGAAGGCAAAAATCCGTCGACTATGATTTTAGCCGATATAGTAAGGGTATGTTCTGAATTCTTCTTAAAATATGTTGTTTATTTCTTTTTAGAACTGAGTCAGCATATGGAAAAAAAATTTAAATCGTTAACATGTATTATATAAAGCAGGAAATCAAAGGAAACTTGAAAAGAAGAGAGGAAAATAATTTTGCGAATGCACAGTGAAGGCAAAAAGTTGAAATAAATATCCTCTAATTTAAACGGAAGCATTTCAACAATTTATAGCATATCTCAACAGCGATCTGGACGTCCTTCGATATTTAATTTGAGCGGGAAGTCAATTATAATCCGTAAATGAAGCAAGATCCAAAAAAGTCTGCGGCAAAAATAAATAAAGAAATAGCTGATGAACCTGTGCGTTGTCAGAAGTGCTGGCTACAATAGTTGTACTCTGATAAATTAATTTTGCAAAAGAGCATTTGAATTGTTCGGAAGAGGTTTGGAATAGCGTAATTTTCAGTAACGAAACCAACATCAATATATTTGGACCGAATAGAGGAAATAAGGTTTGAAGAAAGGTTGCACAAGAAATGCAGCCTAACACCACAATAATATAAATAATTTAGTGGCACAACAGCCCACAAGGGACCAGGGCCTAGCTTCTACAACAGATACTCGTGTTGTGCGTGCTATTGCTCTCTCACGAGTAGAAGGAACTTACAGTTTTTGCCAATTCCGAACCACACGATTTTGAGAAGCCTAACATAGACAACTGATACTCTTTGAGTGTTGTCAGCAACTCGAAGGAGGTGGTCCCAGGAATCGGCATGATTACGATACCTCCGGCCCCTCTATTGAGTGATGCAGTTTTGTAGATCTTAATGAGACGAAGAAAAAATTTTATAGGTGGGGGTGGTCTAATCGGCTTAGTTTAGACGGTATTCATGTTTAAAAACTGAAAAAAGCCATTTTTGTATGGACGCCGAAACGCCGAATTCTTAGAAATATATTTTTCTTGAAACTTATTTTATGTTTCTGTTGCATAGATTTTGGCAGAGATATTAATGATCTATTAAAATTGCCCTTAGAAGGGTTTGTGTCCCTACGGTGGCGTGTAGAGGGGAGATTGAGAAAGGGACAAATTAGTGTGAGAAACGATTATTTTAAGAGGATGTATATATTGAGAGGGGATGTTACTATGGTGATGGGGGTGATGCAAGATGCCAAAAAGTTTGCGGCAAAAATAAATAAAAAAGAGTAGGTGAATACAATAACGTCAATGTAAATGATGAAACTGAGCGTTCTCAGAAGTGCTGGATACAACTCGGTGCAAGCCACTGATCAATGAACTTCGCAAAAGAGAACTTGAATTGTTCTGAAGAGTTTCGGAATAGAGTAATTTTAAGTAACAAAACCAATCAATATTTTTGGACCGAATGGAGGACATAAGGTTTGGACAAAGGTTGGATAAGCAATCCATTCCAACAACACGATACTAACTGTAAGTTATGGAGGTGATAACGTTATGCATTGGGTTGTATGAGTGCGAATAGAGTTGGAAATATACAATTAATTGAAAACACGATATGCTTTTATGAATAATAAATACATAGACAAATTAAATGTTTCTTCCTTTAATATTTATTTAAGACTGATTAGCAATCTGTTTCTTACCTACAACTTAATCTACGCTAACTTATTATGACCTTATTACTTTCGACTTCGACGCAATAGAGGTAACGAACTTGGCGAAGCGACCGTGCAATACCCCATGCATGCTGACTTCTTTTTAATGCATTTTTTTATATATGACGAAAAATCTTATAAGCTAGACATAAAAGGCGCTTAAACTAGCTTAACTGTCTTAACTATGTTACATGACTAACTTACTGACCCCTTTGGAGCACTCTTAGCTAAACTTAATTTTAAATCTATGTCTTTCAACCTATTCTAACCTATTCTACCAGATATTTAATCACTAGGGGACTTGAATTATTTATACTAAGAAAATTTTTAAGAAAAAACTTAGTGGCCGAAATTGTTTTTTGTATTATTATATTATAAAACTTACTACCTTAAAAATAAACTTAAAAAATAGACTTAAACCTAACTTAACATTATATACTAAGGGTTATTTAATTAAAAATAGAACCGTACAATGCACGCTGACTCATCATATGTTCATTCGTCGATGGTGTGTCTGTAGTTTTCGTATGAGGGAATGAATTCCAGGGACACCGGGTATTACTTGTGTACTAAATGTCGCTAACTGACATATTAAAAATGAATTTGAATGTCAGTGCTGAAAAGTTGTTGTTATCGGGTCGATATACATACATACATATATTCCAACACGATATCGATCCACAGCATACGGCACAAAAAAAGGGCTTTATTTCCTAAGCTGAGCTCGGTGATGAGAATGTCAAATATAAGGTCCATTTCTTTTGATCTTACACACTCTGTAAACTAATCGAACTCACATCAACACACTCAACTACATCGAAACTTCATATGCTCCCAGATCTTAAGTCCCGACCATTCCTCGATTATTGATTCTTTCAAACAACCTCAAATGAATGCGGTCCCTCCGACTCATTCAATTTGGAAAACGTCCATCCGGTCAATGCGATCGATCTTGTCAACTGCTTGAATCTACTATGCTGACTGTCTTCGAGCCACCATTTGTTTCTCTGAGTTGAGTTGCTATATTGAATTGGCTTAATTTAATTTTTATTTCCAATGTTACATATCCGTTGGCGTGCAACGAGTAAAATATTAGAGTTTGTTATGATTTTCTCGTTTTTTATATCCTTTGAAATTACTGTTCTAATACCGGAAATTTGCTGACAATGTGCATGATGAACTGTACTCAATTTGCATTGACGGCCAAATAAACACGAGCATTAAACTCTTTTTAGAATCACAAAAAGGTTTCCCTACTTACGTTGAATGAATTAATTTTTCGAAGTTCTGGGTTGTCATGCAATTTCTGTCAAAAAAGATGCAAATGATCCGTCGTCGAAATTTAAGAATAAAGTGACTAAGATTGTTGAAAAATGTTACATTCCAAATTATGAAAATATAATAATGAACAATGATTCTTTAAGATTCGAAGAACTGACTTTTCATCAATTTAATAACATAAAAGAAATACATTACCTCAAACGACATAGTATTATAAATTACTCAATAGGAAGTTCAAGCATTGTTATTATGGTATTAATTGCGCTATGGATTTATTAAGAATTGTCAACAGAATTCAGAAGAATCTTGAGTTAAGGGAGGGAGGAGTTACGTCCCACACTCCACAAAACCGAAGTTCGAAGGAAACCGTGTTTATTCGACACTTCAGACAAACTGTCCCAGACCTTTTGTTGAAAACTTACACCGTTCACGACTCAATCTGATCGCGGAAATTAACTCAGTGTGTGAAACACCTGAGTAAACAGTTTCCGCGAACTGCAGCTTGTCTGAATGAGAAGCAATAGACAATTGATAAATTTGACTTCAAGCTTCGGACGGGACGGTCGACTTCTCAAATATCCCAACAAAATTTGAAGTATTAATAAATTATATACTGGGTAAATGTTTATTCGTATTATTTTTGGTATCCGAAGAATACCAAAAGACGTAACTCGCGCGGTCGGGCTTTGACAGGCTTTGATACGCTTTTTATCGATATTACGAGAATATTATGTCAAAGCGCGACTTCCTCAATTTTCAAATCGAAATAGAATTCTGGCATTTTACAAAGCAAAAAGTAAACAAAAATATATTTTATTTAGAGTAGCATAGACACTTCTAATACACTTCAGCGTTTTTTTTTTTACAAATCGATCTTAATTTCATATATATATTTCAGGTATAATTTGAACTACACAGCGAAGTTTCTATAAAGTACACATTTTTGCGATTCCGCGGGCTCTTCCATCATTGCTTACACTCTTTGACTTAAATTATATCATAAATAATAATTGATTATAAAATAATAATAATGAATACTTCATTTTGTATTTACCTGGTCTGTACACTTCCTTAGAACCTTTTATCCACTTCATATCACGTTTGTGGGTATTTTTGTAGGAGCGTGACTTTGTATTGTAGAGGCAATCACGCTACTTCACTGCTGCAAATAAATTTTCCTAAAACTCGACATGTACATATCTTACACACACAAATTTTAATTAATTGCTATTAAATAACTAATAAATACTTATTACAAGTATTTTGAAACACTATGTGTTTATTTTAAAAACGGTTACACCGGTGCTTTCTTACGAACTGACTTAGACCTAACAATTTTAAAAATACCTAACCCTATGGAGGAGTCAAACTTGCTGAATTGCCCCAGACAGTTGTGCAAGAAAGCTGACCCGCAATATTGGTGCGAGTGGTGGTGTTTCGCGTTGGTTCCCATGACGAGGCGGTGCTGTCCGTGGTTCCCACGATGAGGCGTTGTTGCACGTGGTTGAAAATCGACGCGTCAGCATAACTGTTGGTTCCCACAGTTCGGAACTTCAGCTACTACAGCTGAATAGTAAACGGATATTATTTTATCATAATTCCTCCCCTGTTTAAGCGAAACCGTTCGCAGTTTCCTGAATATTGCTCATTGCACTTATCGTGGCTTTTTGAATTTCTTCAACTGTAAGAGATGTCTTGCCAATATTGCTGTAAAAATCCTTCAGTTGAATCTTAACTCGAGCTCATCCTCTATTCTTGATACAAATATATAAGAATAGGATTGAAGATATGATTGCAATTGCTCCTTATAGAGTAATATATACGACACGATGTTGGGACCCCAGCTTGCTCATATGGTGTGTACTGCTATATATATTGCTGTAAAAATCCTTCAGTTGAATCTTAACTCGAGCTCATCCTCTATTCTTGATACAAATATATAAGAATAGGATTGAAGATATGATTGCAATTGCTCCTTATAGAGTAATATATACGACACGATGTTGGGACCCCAGCTTGCTCATATGGTGTGTATTATTAATATGCAGTTCCTTCAGCGTTTCTAAGGACAACAACTCGTCTATTTCCATTTCCTTGGGCTGTACTTGGATAACTGCTGGTATTGCCTGGAGTAATGGGGCCTCGTGCGATTTGTACGTCGGTTATATATATATAGTTAAATAGCATTGTTAGATGGTGGCTGGGTGATGTGGGCACAGGGTAGGCACTATTGGTATCAACCTGGCGATGCCCAGCTATTGAGGTCCCTAAACAGACCACGTGCAGCCGATGAACTTCCGGAGGCCCTGGACTGCATAAAGTAGACATTACCGCAATTCAGGAAATGCGGTGGGATGGGCCGGGCAAGAGATGTGTGAGAAACTGCGACATATACCACTGCGAATGCTACAGGGAGAGAGGGAAACGCTTATTTGGAAGCGGTTTTGTTGTTCGAGGCAGACTAAGGTAGAAAACCCTAAGCTTCCAATACATAAGCGAACGTCTCATAACAATCCGCATAAAGGAATAGATAGAGGAAAAAGTTGACAGCAGTAAGGAAAACTTCTATCACCTCCTAGAAAGGCTGTATGATCGATGCCCCAGCTACGACACCAAGATCGTTCTAGGAGATTTCAACGCTCAGCTGGGAAGAGAAGAAGTCTTTGCTAAAATCATCGAAAGTCACAGCCTGCACGCCAACACCACTCGGAAACGGACTCAGGCTAGTTGACTTCGCCTAGGGGCGAAATGTCTCTGTGGCCAGCACGCGGTTCCCACACCTCAACATTCATAAAGGAACCTGGCGATCACCTGATCAATCAACCGTCAACCAGATTGATCATGTTGCGATCGACGTCAGACACTCCTCCAGTATTCTCGATGTCCGAACCTTCCGAGGTGCAAACATCGACTCGGATCATTTCCTTGTTGTAGCCAAGGTAAGAACCCGGATATCGAGAGAGCAACGGAGTGGAGACAGGCCAAAACGGTTTGACGTCGGAAAGCTACAGTCGCAGCCGATCGCTAGAGCCTTTACCGATCGATTCTCCCTAAAAACTGTCTCAAAGTTCAACGCTGCCTGCACAAATAATAGAAGACAGATGGAAACGTTGTCAAGAAGCCATCAAAGAGGCTGCCACTGATGTGCTGGGTTTCAAGCCACCAACTAAGAGGAACCCATGGTTTGACGACAAGTGCAGGCAGGCGCATGCATCCAAACAAGAAGCATACAAGGCAACGCTGCATCGAACGACGAGAGCTGTTTGTTAGCTCTACAAACAGAGAAGAAGGGAAGAGAACCGGCTTCTCAGAAGAAAAAAGAAAGTGCACGAGAAGCGCGCGGTCGAGCAAATGGAGAGAGGCGGATGACATTGACGTGATCGGCCGAACTCAGCGAGCCGGCAATGAGGCGTTTGCTAGCATCGAAGCGGAAGCGGCTAAAGTGGGACTGACGGCAAAACGAGGGCAAAACGAAATATATGCTGTCATCGAAGAAGGACGCAGAACATCGACGTCTCGGACAGAGCGTCACTATGGGCAGCAGACATTTCGAGGTAGTCAAGGGATTCGTCTATCTCGGCTCCGTGGTGAATAGGGAAAACAACATTAGTACCGAAATCAAGCGCAGAATCACTGTTCCCAATCGCTGTTTCTTTGGGCTCAAGAGGCAATAGAGTAATAAAGCCCTCTCCCGAACGACCGAAGTAGCTTTTTACAACACATTGATGATCCCAGTCCTGCTCTACGGCGCAGAGACCTGGACGCTACTAAAAGCGGATGAGGAAGCCCTTGGTCTCTTCGAGAGAAAAGTTTTGCGTGCGATTTTTGGTCCTGTTTGCGTTGATGGCATCTGGAGGAGAAGATTCAACCACGAACTGTATGGGCTTAACGGCAGCATGAACCTAGTCAAGCGTCTACGGATACAACGCTTAAGTTGGCTAGGCCATGTAGAGCGTATGGACAGCACTGCTCCGGCCCGAAGAGTCTTCGAATCCGAACCACAGGGACAACGCAACAGAGGACGTCCTAGACTGAGATGGCGTACACACGTGGAAAAGGACCTCAACCAACTTGGAGTGCGCAACTGGAAGCAGCTGGCAAGGGATCGTGCTAGCTGGAGAGGCATGTTGGTTCAGGCCCAGTTCCACCCCGGACTGTAGCGCCATCCGAAGAAGAAGAAGAAGCTTTGTTAGATTGTATTAAATAGGTTCCATTGAGCGCCTGTTCTTCGTCATTTATCTGGATTTTGTTGTTAGACATATTTAACAGTATAAGGCCCAGTTCAATTTCCTCCACTGAAGGCATGTGTTGACTATTGGTGAGGGTACAAGTTGCTTTCTGTCCTTTCAGCAAGTTCGGGAGACACGGTGACTGCATAATTTCTACTAAATCATCCTCCTTACAAATTGATACTGAATTAAATGTTTTACACTAATTTTTTTGTACATAACAACTATTCTTTCAATCTAATACATAGCTATTCGTATTATTAGTAACTTTTACGATGTTATTATTTCTTTTAACAGGCTTAACTATTATTTTTTTACAATCTATATCCTTCGTTAAAGGAATATTTACTACATAATATAAAATACAACCATTTGTAAATATTTTGACATTTGCAAATTCAATGGCCTCTTCTATGTTATTATAAGGTAATTTATTTTTATTTACCGTATTCAGAATTACTTGCATTTCTTCTTTTGAAATAGTTACAGAGTTAAAATGCCGGTCTTGGCCCAATGAAAAGCATACTTAATGTTTATTAATTCTTCTTTTACTATCTTCATTTTGTATTGCAAAACTTCTCTTAATTTGTCTGACACAATATTACTTTTCTGTATTGTATTCAAAATTTAATTTGTTATTGAGTTTAACTTATTTATTATCTTTTTATAATTCTCATTTATCACAAATTGTCTATCGTCGTTATCAATTAATTTATCAATTCCATCTTCAATTAAAAGTAGATCGTTGTGGTCCGGATTGCCAGCAATTCATTTCTGTTCCGTAATGGCCTCAACACTACTCTGGCGTGTTCGGCAAATTTTGTATATTGATCCAAATTAATTGGGTGTATGAGTTTGATATGTCCGTCTTGTATTTTTGCAACACCTGTATTTATAGCTACCACCTGAGAGTTTCAAAAATCCAATATCTGCACTTCTGCAGATGATAATGCCACAAGCCGTCTAAAATTAAAAAAAAGAAGCAAATAACAATCATCTTGATGTTTTTATTACAAAGTCGACTAAATTTGTGTGCCCAGATCTTTTTCAACAGTTTCTTCAAAATATAATTTAGTAAATTTGTTCCCTACACGTTTATTTGTTTTAACAAATACTTGATCGCCTCTATTCAAATCTTTTGGACTTCTTCCTTTATTATGTAATTGAAGATTTGTTTCTTGAGTTTTCTCGAGTTTCTTTCAAACATCGTTTTTTGACTTCATAGGAATAGAATGAAGAATATCGACAGGCTTATATCCTGTTACTGAATGGATTGATATACTGTATTTGTTTGTGGCTAAAAGAACTAGTTCTTTGGTGTCACTTACATTCTGTTGGGCCTTAGTATATCGTGCGATTTCAGATAACGTACTACAAAAACGTTCCACCTGTCCATTTGATAAACTATGGAAAAGTCGCGTAGTAAAAATTTTAATAAAAAATAAAAAAAAGGAATTCTCCCGTGGAGATCGATGAGCTCGATTGTGCTCCTTAACAAGTATCTCAGATTGCAAAGGTTAGAGGCTGATGATCGGTAAATATGTTAAAATGCTCTACGCTATATAGATAGTTTGCCAAAAGATGTATGCACCAGCTAATAAAGACTTTAAAAAACTATGTTGGAATAAAAGAAAACTATACGAACAAAAAACTATTGCTTTGCTCAATACTTCCAAATCTTCAGCCGATTTTTGGAAAGCCGCTAAAATTATCGCCGGAAGATCGAATCAAATTTCAAGGTTCCTGGGAGTTACTGAACTCCGAGATTACTTCAAAAGCCTCCTTAATGTCCTACAATTCTCAGCACCTTTGCAGTACGCAGCGCCTTCTTTTAGTGATCAATTTTTGGATGCCCCTTTCACACTGTTTCAGGTACAGGATGTAATCGAAAAGGCTAAGGCAGGTAAGGCACCAGGAGATGATCCGATTCCAATCGAGTTTTTCAAAAGTTGTTCAACAGAATTCTTATCTGCGCTAACAAACGAGTTTCGGGTCGGCGTGTGTCCCTGAGAGCTTCAAAAAATCAATTATATTTCCGCTGCATAAAAAACGGGAATACTGAAAACTACATAGGCATATTTGGATTCATCAGTCAAGTTATGTAGTACGCTTATTTTCCATAGATTGACACAGTGGATAGGTAATAAGAGAATATTGAATGAATGTCAAGCTGGATTTAAACAAAATTACTCTACCCTGGACCAAATGTTCACACTGACGAATATCGCAGAACGTTCAAAAAGAAGAAATAAAAAGCTTTATGCATTTTTTATCGATTTTCGAGCTGTATTTGACTCAATATCGCGTGAAGCACTTTATTATTAGCTCTATAGAATTGGAATCTTGAGCAAAATAATCCTGTTACTGAAAGAAATGTACCAAAGTAACAAGGAATACGTCTGGGACGGGGAGTCAATTTCAGAGAGCTTCATCACCACAATGGGTGTGAAACAAGGTTATGTCTTAAGTACTCTTTTGTTTATTTTATTTATAAGTGACATTATTGAGGAAATCGGAGGTGAAATAAAAATCGGGAATGCGCAAATACCTGGCTTGATGTATGCTGATGATATTATTTTTCTTTCGGAATCTGTCGCTGGATTGCAGCTTATGTTATACAGACTAGACAGGTACTGCATGACCTCTAATCTCACGGTTAATTTAGATAAATCCAAAATTATGATATTCAGGAATAGCGGCGGTAGATATTCTCACGAGAAGAAATGAATATACAAAGGAAATATTGTGGACATAGTGAAAGAGTATAAATATCTTGGAGTAATAATACCAGCAAACCTTAGCATGAAGAAGCATTTTCAGTACAAGTTAGCTGAAGCGAAGAGAGCGATTTCCTCAGTCTGTGGGCGTTGCATAAACAACAAATACGTAGATCATAGCTCCAAGATAAAAATATTTCGTGCGACTGCCTTTTCCATTTTGCTTTGCGACCAAATCTGAGGATACCAACAAGGGATACAAGATACTTCTTGAAGCGAATCTTCCGTTTGCCAAGCTACACCCCTAATTATATGCTTTATTTGGAAACTAAAGTACCGCCTTTGTATTTAGATACTCTAAAATTACATTTTGATTATATTCTAAAGGTGATGAAAATGGATGATGGGAGGCTGCCTAAGCAAATTTTAAAACATAATTTAGCAACAAGAGGACAAACTGCTGAAAACTGGCAAGAACTAAGAAGTGATTTAGGTGCTGCTGTACGTATATCTGAATGTGTAAGCGTAGTGACTCTAAGGACCTACTTTAACACCATATTAGAGAAAGTAAGCCACTCAATCTATGAACGATATGTAGCAGAGATACAATCGTCCCAATTCAGAACAATATACAGAAGTTTAAGATATGATCTTCAAAAAGACCTATTTCCAAGACCGTTTTCCAATTGATATGATAAGCTAAATTTTTAAAATCAGAGGGGAAATATTTCAATTACATTATATACCGCACCGACCAGACCTACCTATTATTTGTGATATCTGTAATATGAAGGTGAGAGAGGATGTATATCACTTGATCGCAAAGTGTCCCATCTTACGGGAACTCCGTCTAAAGTATTTTAGTGGGAATCCATCGAATATGACCGAAGTGGTTAGCATTTTAAATGGTAATCTAAGCTGGGAAATTCTGAACAAGTATATAACGGCGACATTAAAATACACACAGCGTATAATTGATGGAGACTTTTAGTGAATAACCAACCTGTAAAAATAGTATTAGAAAAAGTCAATCTGGTAGACGGAAATATGAATCTTAGGAATGCAATTGTAAACGTGTAAATGAAATATTGTAAGATAAAATAAAGTTTCTGTAAACTAACTAGTATACAAATTTGCCTCTAACTCATTGGTTAAATTCAAAATTTCTGTCGGATTTATTACATGAAGAATAATGTCGTATTCGCAAACTATTTCTGTTATATCAAGTTTTATTTCAACATATCCCGTGTCATTGCTTGATGTGTTATTGGAAGTAGGGTCAGAATTAAGTTCCACATGAATGTCATCTAAAAATGTTTATGTTCTTTTAATGTTCCTTTCATGTACTCCCTTTAATGCATATTTCCTAAATTTTGGTTTTTCTTTATGTCTTAAACTAACATAGTTCTTTATAAAACTTTCACGTCGAGTTTCGTGGTAATCTTCTCTATCCCTATTGAGCTTACATAAAATATTATATTTTCTCTTACCTATTCTGTCTCTAATTGTTCTAACGTCAATGGTGCGACTTACTACTTCTATGGGTTTAGCTTGGATAGTGGAGTAAAAGGAATTGTTGTAGTATTCTACAGCTTTAAAGGTTTGTTCTTTAATTGGTAACTTGTTTTCTAAATTTAAGGCTCTTATTCTTTCAGTTAGGGTACCATTAAGTCTTTCTACGTCTGCGTTCCCGGTATGGTTATTTGGTTTAGCGAATGAATTTCTATTCTTTCATCCTTACATAATTGCTTTATGTTAGTACCATTGAATTCATTATCACATATAAGTTTTTTCATTTTCCCTTTAATGGAAATGAATTGCCTTAGTTTTTCAATTAGTGTCCTCTGGTTTCTATCTTTAAGGGGTAAGCTAATGGCATGTTTAGAGAATTTGTCGATAAAGTTAATGAAATTATGTTTACTGTTTGTGTAAACATCTACATGGATTATGTCATTTATATCTATTGGAGTTTCTGTTAATTCAAATTTCTTTTAAATTGGGTTCCTGTCATATTTTGCTGCAGTACAGATGTAACAATTATTTATTACTTTGTTAATTAAATTTCTAGATTTGGGAAATATACCTTACTTTTCATCCTCTCAAAATTAGATATCATTCCCGAATGACCTGATTCTATTTTATAGAACAAAGACATTTGTTTTAAAGTTTCCGCTTCATCTTTTAAATCCTTTTAAATCCAAAATAGCTACATTTGACAAATTTAACATTAACGTTTCTCAATTCGATTAGTTTCTTCTGCAAATGAAATATTTCGTTAGGTATGCCATTTTTGTCAATAAATATTCTTTTGTGATTAAAAATATTTTCTTAAATCTATGAACAACGGTTCTAGGATCGGAATGTTATCATGACTATTCTCTTCTTGAGAATGAACATTTGAGATTTCTAGGGATTCATTTTTCATTAGAAAGGTTACTAGATAAATTAATTTCATTTCTGTGACGATTAATTCTGCTAAGGAAGTCGGTTACCCTGGTTTCCTTTCCTTTTATATTTTCTATTTTGATATCGTACTCACCTAATTATATCAGCCATCGTTGGAGCCTTGGACTAATATTTTGACCGATATTTTTGGCTTGCAACCATTTTATTGGTTGATGATCTGTTTGCAGATCAAATTCTTCACCAAATAAGTAGGGCCTAAAATATTTAACTCCCCAAACAATTGCGAGTAACTCCTCCTCGATTGTGGAGTAATTTTTCTTGTGGTCGTTCAAGGTACGAGATGCATAGCAAATAGGTGACCATCTTGCGTTAGGACAGCTCCAAGTGCAAAATTGCTTGCATCTGTTATCAGCTTTGATCTCCTATTGAAATCTGGATATTTCAGAATAGGTTAATCTGTTATTACATACTTAATCTTTTCATATGCCGCAATATAATTTGGATCATTAACATTAACTTTAGCATTTTTCTGTTAGTATTTGACCATTGGAACCGCAATTTTCGCTTAATCCTTTACGAATTTTCGGTTAAAGCTGGTCATACCAATAAACGACTTAATTTGCCTATTGAATATTGAATAACCGTAATTCTATTGGGATTGGGCTTTACTCTTTGTGGAGTGAGAATGTGACCTACATACTCGTATTCTGATTGTTTGTTAAGGAAATTGCGCTTATCGATTTGAAGTTTAAGTCCAGATTTTTTCAGTGTCTCGAAAATTTTTCCCAGACTAGTTATGTGTTCTTGCAATGACGTACTGAAAACAAGGATATAATCCATGTAGACGACACAGATCTTATTAATGAAATCTCTCAGAATGGAATTTATTAACCTTTGAAAGATTGAAGGGGCGTTCTTCAGCCCGAATGGCAGTCTTACATATTCGTAGTGCCGAGGAGAAGTGAAGAATGCTCTTTTTCTCGTATCTTCAGGCTTAACTAAAATTTGGTGGAAACCTTTAGCCAAGTCGAGAGTGGAAAAATATTGCGGTTTTCCCAAATTATCTAATATTGTTTCAAAATTAGGAATTGGAAACTTATCGCTAATGGTTACTTCATTTAATAGCCTATAGTCTAGCACAATTCTCCATTTCTGTTTTCCCGAATTATCCTTCTTTTTCGAAACTATCCATAGCGGACTGTTGTATGGAGAGTTACTTTCGACTTTAATGCCTTGATTCAGCATATCTTTTATTTGCTTTTGTATTTCGGTCTCATAAATTTTAGGGTGCCTATAAATTTTTGTGTATTTGGGGCTATCGGTAGTTGTAATGATCTCATGTTGTATCTCGTGAGTAAAGGTTAACTGATCACTTTCTTTGTAAAATAGGGATTCATATTTTTTTAAAAGCTTTTGAATTTGGTCTTTTTCTGCCGCATTAAAATAATCTAAGTGTATGTCATTGTGTAATGCACCACTTTCAAGAGCACAAATGCTATTAATGTCAAATGGAAACCTATTGTGAAGGAGAATCAATTTATTTCCATTGACATCCAAATATTTATCTTCTAAATTAAATGTTGCCACTAATGGTTTTAATACATTTAGTCCTACGATTGCGTCATAATCTCTATGGGCTAAATCAACTATTCTCCATGTAATAGTTCCTTCCAATACTAAATTCTGTTGAAATAGGAGTAATTATTTTATTCGTTACTCTTCCAATTCCAGTAATGGTTGAAAAATGTTCTGGGTGTTGTAGGGGAACTTCTTCGAAGTCACTTAAAATTTTAGGCCTAATAACATCTGTCGTGGCTCTTAAAGAAATCAACGGAATTTTATTCTTCGAGGCTTTTGGTGAAAATTTGCTTTGTCTTGGATATTTTCGATCGGCATCATCTCCTCCGCCGATATGTTATTTTTTCTTGGAGACTCTTCCTGAGAGTAATTTGTCTCTTCATATCACATCATCTCCTCCGCCGATGTGTTATTAGTTCGCCGCGAAATTGTTGAATTTTGGAAATTTGGAGTTCTATAAGTGTTGCTAGAACTACCATGAGTTTGATATTTTTTGACAATCGAATTCGGATTAGGAGCTTGAGAACGAGTGAAATTTGTCTGTGTTTGATTACTAATATTTGAGTTTCCTATCCCATTTCTACCTGATGCAATCGCGAAATATGATTTAATGATACTATACATCTTAAGTCATCTAACAGTCGTAATCTAGCGTACTTATTATAAAATGCTATCATACTAGAATTTTCCTCAATGTGAACTTTAATATTTCCATTTTTTTTCGATCAGTATTTCTGTGAGATCTCGATCTATATTTCCTGGCTTGTAAATATCTGGTTTCCTATCATCAAACTCGTACATTTCGTTTAATTGATAGCTTGTATTCCTAAATTCATTAAATAACTAACCTTAACAGCACGGCAGTAATTGAAGAGTTCTGCGTAACTTCTATGGGGCTGGAAATGTTGCTTCAAACTGGTTGTTACGCTGCTCCAATCAGGACTGTCTCTTAGCTGTCGAATGCATCTGCCGGCTTCTCCCTGGATCTTCTCGTTGATGACGATCTGCACTACGAAGAATCGAAGATGGTGGTCATCGTTGCACAATAGTGATGTCGATTCCATCGACTTTATAAACGATGACATTGAATAATCGTGGGTTCCCTTAAATGTCAAGTGTCTAAATTGTGCCAAGACACTTTCGGGACTTAATTGGATTAAAGGTCGTTCAGCTGGTTATTGGTGTTGTTGCTGTGGATGTTGTTGTTGTTGCTGTTGCTGCTGTTGTCGATATTGGCTAAGTTGTTGCTCCTGTTGCAGAGTTATTCGTTGCAACTGCTGAATCTCGTTTCTCAACTCTTTCATTTCTAGTTCACTAAGATTGTGTCTATTACCGTCGAAAAGTTTATTTAACTGAACTCGCATTCGATACAAAACGAAGTTATTTAATATTTTTGTTCACTCTTTCACACCTCAATTATTAATTTCTTTCTACTGGGTGGTGGAGGAGTTCATGGAAGGTTTTTCACTTTTGAGCACTTTTTTTTGTTTCGTTTTTTAAAGTTCAATGCTAATATCTTCGGATATAAGAAGCACTATTTTTTTTCCGACTGCGCCACTTATATTGGTTGATTTTATAATCAACTAAGTACGAAATAAAATAAACTTAAGACTTAAACTTTGGTTCATGTCTTGCTCTTAGGAGCTACTTTTTATTTCTGGTGAAAATGTTCACGGCGTGTTCCGTCCACCGAACATTTGTCCAACCAGCATTTCTTACATTCGTTTCAATGTTCGAGCATTCAACCATCGACAACAGAATAATGATCACTTTAGTATTTTCTGTTTTTGTTTGCCGTACTTGGCCTTGATAAGGTCGATGTTGAAATGCTCGATCATTGCACTTGACGTTTGTAAATTGGAAATTCAAACGTAAGCATTTCCGGCTGATGGGGCAACGTTCGGTGCTGACGTAACTCGCGCGGTCGAAGAGATGGAGAGGTGTTAAGGCAGGAATGAAGTTCGAAAGTTTAACCGAAAGGTGAAACAGTACCTGGTGGATACAGGGTTCGGACCGAAGCCTGCCGGTACCAAAACGGAGACCTAGTAGTAGAGTCGCAATCGATGCTGAGAATCTGGAAAGAACATTTCTGCAAACTTTTAAACGGCGATGACGGCCCAAATTCCGCTGTTAGGCAGAATGTTCCTCTCAATTTGGACGATGATAACCAAGAGTTCCGTCCTCCCGACTTAGACGAGTTCAAGATAGCAATATCGAGACTGAAGTAGAACAAAGCTGCTGGAGCGGATGGACTGTCCGCAGAACTGTTAAAATCAGCTGAAGATGACCTGGTTGGGCGTATGCACCAGCTTATCTGTAAGATATGGTCGGAGGAAAGCATGCCCGATAAGTGGAAACTCAGCGTCGTCTGTCCGGTCCACAAGAAAGGAGACCCCTGCGAAAGCGCCAACTACCGAGGGATCACTTTCCTTAACATCGCATATAAGATTTTCTCTGCCGTATTGTGTGAGCGCCTGAAACCGTTCGTCAACAACCTGATAGGTCCTTATCAGTGTAGTTTCAGGCCGGGGAAGTCCACCATCGACCAAATCTTCACATTACGGCAGATCCTGGAAAAGACCCAAGAAATGCAAATCGACACTCACCACTTATCGTCGCTTTCAAGGCCGCATATGACATCGTGCATAGAGACGAGCTATACAGTGCCATGTCTAGTTTTGGCATTCCTATTGCTTTCGTACTTCCCAATTCTTGTGCCTTAGGTTTCATTGGAATGGTAACTACTTAACGACCAGACATAGTCCTGTAGTGAGTGCGCTTGAAGTTTTCCCCGACCCACTGTTCATCCGCAGATGGTGGGACCTCCTTGCTCAGTTCTTCCATCTCCCAGAATCTCCTCAATAAGCGACTTAGCTCAGCATCCGAAGTTTCAGCCATTATACACATTGCTCTCACTGTTTGCTCCTTCTCTGACTACAACTGACCGAAAACGATACATCCCAAGTGCGAGTCTTGCGCAGTTAACCCGGAGTTAAACCTCTTAATGTTGCCTTTATAGCTTCAGCCCACACTTGTGCTCCCAGAAGCATCTCTATTTTGGATGGCTGGTTAAAACCTGGGTTGGCTATTTCGAGCTCGCTGATTTCCGCGGTCTGCCTTTGGGATAAACATCTGTCCGGAAGCCGTGATCTTCTTGACGATGAACATTTCGCATTCCAAAAAAAAAAATCGGCATCAATCAGAGACCGGATGGTCACCTCGACCTTCCCGTTCGGCGGCACACTTGATCCGATCCCGTGCACTTCGAAAACGCAGCGGCGCTTATGTTTTGCACGCACGAAGAAAGCCGAATCCAATGCACTCGCCCTTCGCTCCAAGAACTCCAAAAACTCTTTCAAGGTGACAATACGACGCACATCCTCTCTCGCCATTTGCCATGCGTGATTTGTCTCTGAATCCAACCTGGCTCTCAACATATCGACTATTATTGGATCCCATGATGATGTGTCCAAGCCGAGAGCACGCAATGAGCTGAAGTGTACGTTCGCTTCGTTTACCAAATCTCGCATACCACAAACTCTCGAACCCTGTATTCAAAGCTTCGGGATCGCATGAAGTGCATTCAAATGCGCGTCCACTATGCTCTGTTTATTGTCAAAGCCTCATCTAATTTCGCCCAGGCCTCCTCGTTATTGGCTTCGGTCACCTGCCACCTGCTGATTAGCCTAGCTGGAGCTCCTTCCGGAGCCAATTTTAGCTCGCGCAGTTTGGTAACATTTGTCATAGACGGACAATTGTGAACCTCGCTCAAGAATTGATCTCGAGACGCCTTTGAATGTGATGAGTTTAGTGGGTCGCTCTTGGCGCTATTGAATGGCACTTGCGCCTGCTCCGTTCCCGGCTCCACTCCCTGCTCGCGCTGATTCCCTCTGTAGCCCCATCTCCGAAATACGTGCACGTAGCTTGGCTGATATAATGTGGTAGGCGTCTTCAGTTTCGGCTAGGTAAGCGTTTTGCGCCGCCAGCGCTTCTGGCGATGCCACATTCTCGACTTCGCACATACGCTCAGTCAGCAGTTTCTCGTAAGTACCATTGGCTGCGTCCAATTTCGTATGTAGCAATGCTTCGTCTGCTTTGGTGAAGTCAGTAGAATTGACAAACTGCGACATTCGCATAAGGGATGAGCGGATAACATCTCTATGCACAACGTCACCCATAGCTCAGTAGTATGACTGCACTGCACTGCACTGTTATAAACTTGCACTCGCCCGTTAGACAGTACGTAATCGCAGCAATCCAGGTCGACCCTTCGGAGATCGCTACAATCCGCACAGAATGAGTCGCCAAAACATGTTTTTAACTTGCACTTGCGCAAATTTATTGTTTTTAAAAATGTTTTTATTTATTCACTGCACTGGTTTGATCCGGCTCGTTTTTACCAAAAATGTTCGATAGTTCAGAAAGGAAATAAAAATATTTATTTGTAATCGCACATTTATTGGACTGTATAATAGAATAAGCACTAAATTATTAAGAGCCGCGCAATAGCGTCCGCCCTGACTCGTGGTCGCACTTGAAGTGTTAAATCTACCCTGTTTTCACGCCGTCATCACGTCAGTTCCATCCTTTGTGTTGCCCATCGCGACCATTTCTCGGTCGCAACCACCGCTAACCAGAGAGCTGTCGATTTGTTGTGTTGGTTGCTAATCTTGTCGCTACCGATCCTATTCTTCGGTCACAACCACCGCTATCCAGGGCCCTGTCGATTTGGTGTGTTGGTTGCTCATCTCGTCGCTACCGATCCTATTCTTCGGTCGCAACTACCGCTATCCAGGGCTCTGTCGATTTGGTATATACATGGCTGCTCGACTTGCCATGTACTATATACCAGAAACCCATAAGGAAGGAGATAGTCGACTGAACAGCTGATTAAACAGCCGATTTCCCCTTCTTACATCTACCGTTTGAGTGTTATTTACGAATTGTGGTGATATAGCCCTAATTTTTCGGAACTCATTTACGTAGCATCGAACATTTTCTCATTTTACTCACACTTGCTTACGTTTCCCCTCCAAAAAAGCAACATGGCCGCTAATTCGTGAATGTTTGTCCTCAATAGTGTCAAACATTCATAAATTGCCCACAATTCATGAAATCGTCAGCCATTTTGTTATATTTTCAACAGATTGCGTTCGTAAATAACTACAGGAATTGTTTGTGATTTTACGGTCGCCGAAACTTTAAATAGTATGTTACTGAAAAATTAATTATTGTGCTAGAACTTATATTCCTGATGACATTAGAAATATGTACATAATTAAAACAGCTATGCATGTTTGAAAATCGAGCAGTACGGAGGAATTTCTTTTCATCTGGTATTCCGAGTTAGGTGTATTTAAATCAATATATATAGAAAATTAAATATGTAGTTATAATTTCGATCACTCATTATGAAAAGTGTAATACTGAAAAACATAAGGAAACCTTACATAGTACGTCGGTGATAGTTGTCCAGGCAATCGTTTTAAAGAATAAAAATTTAATGAAGATAATTTGAAACAAAATTTTTCTCCAGCTAAATACAAGCCTTCACCTTGAAAAACATATGATTCGATTATGAACATGGAATCTCAATATAAAATAATAGCACGAATTAATAAATTAGTCCCTCCAGCATATTTCACTAAAACTTCACAAACTAAAACTAAAACTTGGTTAACCTAAGTAAATACGCCTATGAGTGACAATTATAATATATAATTTTGTAATATAAATAATATATATAACAACTCAATAAAAATACTGAACTGTTTCGGAAAAAGCGCATATTTACAAATTTGAGTATTCTTAGTAGTATACTTATATACTTAGTATTCTTTAAAAAACAAGTATCAATATATAGAGATTGCTAAACCATATATATTAGTTGTTAACAACATAAGTAAAAGATATTAGTTTTTAGAATTATTAGGACTTTAATAATTATTTGGGAATTCCAAAAGAACTATTTGTCTACTTATTGTGTTCAATATAAATTCGTGTCGTATTTTTGTTTCAAAATTTATTATAAAGTCTTAACATTATAGCCTAACTGATGAAAATACTGCCTTAATGATACAATTTATGAACGCCTCCAATGTCGGTCATTATTTCGTGGTGGAATTTTTAGCAAAAACCTCTGAGTAAGGGAGACAGTCAACGTCCCCATCTCCCTCACTCACATTAACAGTTTGCGCGGGAAACTAATCAGCCGATTACGCAGCTCACACGTATTCTCAGTCAAGAGAAAAAAACCCTGTCTCTGAAACTGCCTCGAATCAGCTGTTCAAGGAGGGGAAATGTTATAAAAAAACGCTGTCAAATTTTCCCCATGGGTGGGAAACGAGAGAGTCGAGTGTCTCCTTATTGGTTATTGCTATATAATGTAATTTCTAACAAAATATGAAATACATTTCTGTTTAGTAAAGTCCTGAATTCGGATTTATTTATGTAATTAAATAAGGTGGTAATAATAAAATTCTTCTTAGTAGTATATGTAATTCAGAATATCAGTAGAAACAAAAACCGCCTATCAAATATTCATTTCCTTCTAATGCTCAAATTTGAAATTGCCTTTTTTGTGCATATTTCATAAGCTATTGGAAATATAATATAATACTGAATATCTATTTAATGATAATTTTATATCTTTTTATTTTAACTATTTAAAGTTTTGATGACACTAATTTCAAGAAAAAATTTACTTGGTTATACACGAACCTACTCCGAATGATGTATCATAATGGGTGACGAATACGGGAAATCTGTGGGCAATTTACTAATGTTTGACACCATTGTGGGCAAAAATTCAGGAAATGGTCCACATTATGCAATTTTTTGGGGGGAAACGAAAACAAGTGTTGGTTACATGAAAAAATGTTCGATGGTTCATAAATAGCTCTCAGAAATTAACCTATTCACCACAATTCGTCAATAACTTTCAAACATTTGATTGATATAGGGGAAATCAGCTGATTGATCAGCTGTGAAGCTGTGCATCTCCGCCTTCATTCATCCCTGCTCACTACTCAGTCGGTCTTTTTGACAGATGAAAAACTTACAGATTTTAATTGGTAGTGGCTAACTTAGGCGACTTATTTTATTAGTTATTTACTAGTTATTTAATAGTAAACAAATGAATTAAACTAGAAACTGTTTACATGTTGGTATTATTGGCATCTTTTGGGATGTCTTCTTTAAGGATGGGTCTATCAATGTCCAAGCCAAACGTACTATGCTCAGGTTCTTCTCTTTGCACTTTTTTTTCCCAAGTTTAGAGCATAGACCCCATTTGTATTCCGATCCAGATTCAATTGTCTCACCCATAGCTTCCTTGCTTGTGTTTTGTTATGCTGATATAGAATATATTGTAATATAAATATCCCATCTAAACAATTAGTGAGTAATCCGTATATTTTTCCCAGTCAAGTGAATCCATTGAAGAAAGATCCATTCTACGAAATTAAAATGTGTTACTTTTTAGATAATTCGTTGTTTAGTTGAAATTATACCTGGAATATATTCTTTTCTGAAATGCTACTCTAAATAAAATATGTCTTTGTTTACTTTTTCTATTGTCCAACGCCCGAGTTCTATTTCGATTTGAAAATTGAGGAAGTCCCACTTTGACATAACATTTTCGCGAAATTGATAAAAAGCGTGCGAAAGCCTGTCAAGAATAGACCGCTTGACCGCGGCCTTTTGATTTGACGTAAATCGGAAACCTGGGAACCACACATTTTGAGGTTCTCAGGCCCATCAAACTCACGTGGCCATCTGCTGGTAGCCGGCATCAGTTTGGCAGCTGATTTGTATAAGCACTGGAAGAGGTGTATTAAAAATTGGAAAACGGTGGGTAGTTGAATATCATGAAGTGAAAGTTGGAGTTGACCGTCTCTTTCATATAGTGATCTTTAGACAATTGTTGTTTGTTTATTTCTCGACAATACATTTTTTATATAGAAATGGTAATATTTTGTATACATTTTGTCAAGGAGTTCTAATTTATTCTATTGAATGAATAAAGAAAAGAAATCCTTTGCAAATTGTGTATGTTTATAATAACGTGTGCATGCCTATATCGTTCGTTGTTTTGTATATTCATTCTATATAGTTACCACTCTCCCTTTTGAAAACCGCCCAGAGCCACCCCATGGTAAGTGCTTTATTAATAAAACACAGTTATTCTTAATATATTACAAAGCTTTGAACATATTTTAAATTACAAGCTGGTTGAGTTGAAGAATGGCGAAAC
Source organism: Eristalinus sepulchralis (assembly GCA_944738645.1). Taxonomy (NCBI): domain Eukaryota; kingdom Metazoa; phylum Arthropoda; class Insecta; order Diptera; family Syrphidae; genus Eristalinus; species Eristalinus sepulchralis. The sequence continues at coordinate 19,694,367 of OX122886.1, forward strand.
CTACAATGGACACTTAGTGAGCTGTGATTCGTGGATGAACATCAACTTGAGAGATGTTATTTGCACCTCAAAGGTTAGACTTGTCGCCTTTTACAATTTAAAAAAGTAAATTTAATCTTCCATGCCTTAATTGTATAGGATGGCGATCGATTTTGGAGAATGCCCGAATGTTATATCAGGGGTAGTACTATTAAATACTTACGTATTCCAGACGAAGTGATAGACATGGTAAAAGAGGATTCTCAGGCGAAATCCCGTAATCGAACTGAAGTAAATAAGGGTCGTGGAGTTGGTGGACAAATAAACACAAATAACCAGAACCAACGTGGTCGAACTGGGAACAGAAACTCCTTTGGTAATCGAAACGCTCAAGGAGCAAATAATGGTTCCCGCCCAGTTTCACAGGGCAATAGACCTCTTGCTGTCGGTAGTAAAACGAGGAAATAAGAGCTCAGCTGAACGGCATCCCGATGCGGTAGTGGTTATCGATTAATATGTTTAATGGAATAAAATATCTGCGTTTTTAACAAATTATATAAGAAACTTGTTTCTTTAGTAAAAAAAACGTATATTTTTTCTTTCAGTACTGATAGGTACATTTGTTGTGTTTATTGTTTAAGTTTTAATTACTTTACTTATGAAATAACAGTTTTCATGCTATAAAACTTTTTTAATACGTGTCGATCAAATCGGGGGTCGCTCGTGACGTCACATACACTTTTAATTTTTTATTGTATTTTTATTTAAATTTAAATTCCTTTACTTATATTTTAGCTAAAAATACTTAAAACTAGCTTAAACTATGTGAACTTCCGCTCTTATATCTAGCTTACTGACCCTTCGCGGGTGATCTAAGTTAATCTACTTTACATTTGATTTGCCTTTCGGCCTACTCTATCTTAATTTAACTTAAATATGGGAAATTTATTTTTATTTTATTCGTCAAGAAATTAAACTTGACTTTCTGGTCTTTACTTAACCTAACTTATCCTAACTAAAACTTAACCTATTTACAAATTCTTAAATCTACTTATGCTATTCTTAACTATGTCCGTAGAATTGTACGGACGCGTTCTACAGGGCGTATTGCGATTTATGTGCTAAACATAGATGCAATACGCCGTGATGCACCTTTTTTTTTATTGATTTTGTTGTTTTATCCTTTTTTTTTGCTTTTTCAACATGTGTAAGGTCTCCCTTGAAAGTATTTCTATATCTTAATCTCTATTATAAATGTTTAAGAAACTTGAAGCACTTATGTATACTAACTATACATCGAATTCTATCTGAGTAATTGCAAATAATAAAGGACACTTATTAAGTCGTTCACAGACCTCCGCGGAGTGCGCACGTGTTTCGGCTTCACAAGTAATCAAAACAGTTTTTTTTTTTTGTATATGGTGTTAAGCCAGTGATTTCAAAGACGATTGGTAGGCAGGCAGTAGAGCAAGAGTGCAGAGAACAGTGATCCCCCGGGTTCAAATCCCGACGGAAATTTAAAGAAAATTTCTTTGTTTTTAGATTAAAACAATAACAAGAGACACTTAGTGTGAGTGAGAAGAGTGCAATGGAGAGTGACGAGAGTCTCGAGCTGAGTAAATTGGGTGACACAGGTGGCCGGGATGTCAGGCCACCTAACCAGCGACGGTAGCATCTGCGTGGCTAGTCCCACGGGCCTGACTACGGAGGGGAAAAAGAGGAGGCTGCAAACGGAGTAGGACGACGATGACGTCGGACGAAGAGGCGGTCGCACCGAACAAAGCGGGTCGGTGGCGACCGAAACAGCAATGCCAAAAACAACAACAACACAGTAAAAAAAAAAACAGCAAAAATAATAACGAAAACGGCTGTAGTAATCGACATTGATGCCCTTCAAAGTGAATCTGAGGGCAACGAATTTCGATTTTCATACAGAGGGAGCGACAACTCGTTCAAAGTGCTCGCCACATCGGACGCTGACGATGAGGAGGAGGAAATTAGGAAGGAGGAGACGAGCCTCAAGAGACTTGATGGGGAGAGGGCAATGCTCGACGCCCATATGCTCCTCTACGAGCAGTCTGCGGCAAAGAGGGCTGCTGAGAAAGTAACAAAGGAGAAAGAACAGCTGAGCGATGTTCTAAAGTTGCAGCAAAAGAGGCAACAAAAACAACAGGAGAAGGAAAACTTGCAAAAACCTCAAGAATCGCTACCTTCCACATCAGGCAGCTCAACTGAGCTCAAACTGCAACAACAAAAACAAACGCAGCAACAACAGCTACAAAGACAAAAGGCGCAGCAACAGCAGCCCGAGCAAAAGATGCATCAGCAGAAACAACAGCGCAAACAACAGCACCCATCACAACGGAAACAATATCAGCCAGCGCAGCAGAGACAACAGCAGCCTACACAGCGAAAGCAACAACAGCCAATGCAGCTGAGACAACAAGAGTCACAGCAACAACAGCAAAAATCCAAGACCAGATGCCCACCAATAAACGTCTTCGACATGAGGACGGATCAGCTGGATACCTTATATGAGTTGACCCTAGAAAATAAAATCTTTTTCATAAAGTACAAGATTTCCCAAATTTATACCGTCCATTGCTTAGCAATGCAAGGACTTCCCTTCTTCTTAATACAGGCATCTCATGACACCAAAACCGACAAGCTAAGAAAAATCCGTTTCGTAGGTGGTCTGAGTGTAAAATGGGAAAAATTTAATAAGACTGACCACTACTGAGGGACGCCGCGGAGAACTGCATTATGGAGTTCCACTGCGCACGATGCACATTCAGCCACAACAAAGGGGAATGCGCTTTAGGTACGAATGAAGTCGAGGAAACGCCCTCCTAGAGTGGATGGAACAGAACAATATGTTTATTTTATTTATTATTTTTTATATAATTATTTATTTATAGCTCTTTTTTCTTCTCTTAAATGGAGGTTTTTTCCATAGTTTTTCCTTCAAGATTCCTTCAAGATAGATAAAACAATTGTATTTTCAGCAGTAAGGTTTCTATAAAACCATATATCTGTGCAAGCTAGAGATAACTTTGTTAAAATATTGTTGAATCGAGATCAGGTTAGATTTTCTTGCAACCGGTAGACCATACATTCCTAGAAGTGGGTCCTATCTGGATGTGATGCTAACGTGGAGCGACGCATCACTGTGGTCTCGCCGCGGTAATACAGCCCCCAAACGAGCTGGAGGAACTAGAGGAATGTTCAAACGCATCCCTATAATTATAATAAGATGCGCTGGCCACGTTTTTCTAGAGCTTTATCCAGAGAAATAAGTTCGAATGTGCTCAATCCTCCTACTGACAGAAACCTTACGAACGAAGAGGTTGACAGGTACCTCACGCAAATGGACGAGGTCATTAAACGTAGAATGGACAGGACGATTCCGAAGGTGTCACAAACCGATTATGGCGACATCTATCGAAACTCTGAAATCGATGTACTTCACGTGCAAAAAAGTATACTCCTGTCAAGACTAAAACTCTTGTAAAGACGGCTTATAGATCCACAAAATGCAGAGATTCGCTCTTTGAAGTCACTGATCAAAATACTCCAACAGTTAACTCGACAAAATTACAGTCTAGCTGTAAGCTCGAATTAGAGCAATAAGATTCGGGCTGTAAGATTTAAGAACCCGAGCATATTCCCGCAAGTAAATAAAATCTTCCGGAGGAGAAATCATAATGACATTCAGTGCGTTCGACTTGACAGAACAACAGACAACGCCAACTTACTTACGTCAGTTGGCATCGATCCAGACGGAGCTGTGCTTGACAACGACTTCTTTGTAGTGGAAGATCCCCAGGAGAAGCTTAATGCAATTGGTGCTGTTTTCCAGAAAGTGTACACGGTCAAAAAGACTCGTAGTCCGAACCGTGACCTGGAGAGCAGGGCCTTGCTGAACCACTTCTACCTTCTGAACGAAATAAGTCATTGCCGATCCGATGATCCGATTGCCGTCGCCGATGGAAACAACTCCATCCTTATTTCGAAAGAGGAACTCCAGAGTATCTGTAACTCACTGAAGAATAAAAAGTCTTTGGGAATCGATGGGATACCAATATTTTTCTGCGCCATCTACTCTCTAGATACTTTCATCCCGACAAATCTCGGGTCTATAAGTCTTTAACCGCACATAAGTAAGGTATTCGAGAAGATAGTCAGAGCTCTGAAAGAATGGATTAAGGAAAAACAAGATTAGTTTCCGACATACATTGGAATAAAAACAAGACGCAGTGGTAGAAGAAATAAACGGCTTGCTACAGATCGACTTTGATAAAATTCAACGCTTTTGCGACGTCTGGAGGTTGAAAATCAACTACCAGAAGTGTGAAGCTATCCTTTTCAGAACCCCGTTTTCCAGAGCCTTAAGGGACAAAAATGAACCGGCGCAAGTTCGCAAGTTGATAAATTGGGACGGCCATTGACCGTGAAAAGTGTATCTATATGGTGGTATTCATATAGATGCAGCTCTATTCAGGGCTAAAAATGCCGCCGCTATGGCAAGAGGGCTGTTTCACAGCAGTCAACTTGACAATAAGGTGAAGGTGATCTGCTACATGGCCCTCATTCGCCCAATCATGGTATATGGTTGTCCTGTGTGCTTCAACGTGACTCCTTCCCAAATGGAAAAGATGAGGGTGTTTGAGAGGCGGTGCCTTCGGGCCTGCCTTGTTTTATGTCGAACACCAGAATCTCTGTACAAGAAATTCTATACCAACGAGGTTCTGTACAAGGAGGCAAACCTTATAAGGATAGATAATTTTATTATTAAGCTGATACGGAGTCACACTGCTAGAGCTATGGCTTCGACCAACAGTCTGATCTTTGGGGCTTACTACCCAAATGAAATGTACCATAAAACGGTACATCTTAACGGCTTCATTCAACCTTTATCTGAATGCGAAAGGCCTGATACAAGATAGGGAAAGCTGCCCTATAATTTTCCACATCGCGAACAATAACAATAGCTTCCTTCTTGCTTCTTCTATAGATTTGGAAAAAGTTTCCGACCGAGTAACGGCAGCACCTCTAATCCAACAACTGCATCAATGAAATATGCCTAGAGAACTCTTAAAGGAAGTTCGGCAATTTCTGACAGGGAGGACCTTTCGGGATATTGATGGCTACAACTCACAAGGTGTGAGTTGGAATAACACAAGGCTCCCCACTGTCTTTGATCGCATACAACGCATACATTGTCGAATTTAGTCATCAAGAGTATAATTTGGATTTCATAATAGTATGTGCGGACAATATTTACATACTTTCATCAGGTAACCACGACATTGTTGAACACAAGCTTGAAAGAGCAGATTCTACGATCTATGTTTGGGCACAGAATAGAAGAGCAATAGTACCTGTTTCTAAAATAGAAACACCACATACATATGTATATGCAAAGAACACAAGTGTGCTTCAAAACCAATTCAAACTTAATTCCACAAAAGAAATAGCTCAAAGTTCAAGGAACAAATAACAACCTACTTAAAATAATATGCTTACGCAAAAAGAATCTCATATAGAAACACCAGTACGTATAACAAAAACCTTAGCAGAATGCTTCCTGCGGGTGAACTCCATCCACTACACGAATTAATGCTCTGCTCTCTTACACAAGCATCGCCAATTTCAGAAAAAATGCAAACTTTTGAACCCAGCAAACAAAGAAGCAATTAGTAGAAGTTCTTATTCCACTTATATAAATGTATATAACTTGTTATAAATGTATTACCCATATTTATTTTTTTTTTACTCTGTCATAGGCTGCAGGTTTGTTGTTCGGTTCTCTAAAATCGAGGATTTTGTTTCGTTGAAATATGAAGCAACATCTGAGTTACCGCAACATCCGAGATACACATACGTATGTATGTACTTATGTGGGAGAAGTCCACTTGTTAATTCCCACTACGGATAGAGGTTTAATGTGCAAAAATTGTACACAAACGCGTACTTACTGAGCCTACAATTATTAAATCAATAGGATTGCACTTTGTTGTTTTAAATCAAAACAGTATAACTTTGAAAGTACTTATCCACAATATAAAGGGAATTCAATATGCAAAAATAAAGCCAAGAATACAACTTACGCATTGGTACGAAAATAAAAAATAATCAATAACAAAAACTCTAGTAACTTAATGTTTTACACGCCAAGAAAGCGACCTCGGGTCGTTTTAATAAAACAATCTTCATAATGGGTTGATTAGAAGTGGATATTATTTCGTGCAAAAGACGTAAGCGATTAAACTAACTGGCATGGTTGATTCACCCAGAAAAACGTTTATGTCCCTAAGAAAATTTCAAAGATACGGTTTGTATTTTTGTGACCCGAGTTCAAAATTTAATTAAAATCACTTATTTTGTACAATTGTACGCAAGATTTAAATTAACTGAAAATCAATATAAGATTTATTTTTGATAGAACGCTGAAAAGAATATTTTACTGTTGACAAAAACTTTAGCAAGTGTATATAAATATCTCGGTTAACACGTTTTATCGGAAACTGAGTTAGGTTATTCCCTTGATAATTTCAAGAAATACTTTAGTTCTAATTTTGTGATACTTTATTCAATAATTATATGTATATTATCAATTATAATTACATAATAAATAAAAAGTTAAGTATGGAACCAAGCTGATGATATGAAGTACAAATATCTTATCTATTTCTTTTGTGAACAAAATATTAAATAATTTCGTATTTTCAGTCAAGATACAAGTATCTTTGAAATGCAACAAATATGTGCCTGAAGCAGAAACTACGTTAAAAATAATGAAACTTATCACTAGTCCTTATGCGAAAAGAATTAGAGCCTTAGAACTGCTACTTCTCGAATCCATGCTATCGTCTCTAGTTTGGGTGTGGTTACTTTTAGGAGATCTTGACATTTCATAGCGACTTTTTGACGAAGAACCGTTGCGGTTCCTTTCATCGTCACTCTGTCGTGATTTCCCATTTGCTTTATCTGTTTCTGTAGTCATCTGATCGCTCCGAGACTTCCGTCCATTTTGATACTTTTTTGGGGAAGCTGATACAGATTTACTGTATGATGTTGACCGCGAGCGGGACTTTGTTCGCTGATCGCGGGAGTAGCTTCTAGAACGACTTTTGGAACGACTTCTATAAATAAAAATAAATTTGTATATATTCTGGGGTAAAGTAAAATTTTTAAAAGCCCAGAACGGTTTCGTTGAGGACGGCTTATGCAATTAAATGAAAAAAATTATAAAGTTACCATTTTCATTCTAAATTCGTTCTAATAAATACTATTATTATTCTTTTCACACGAAGCAGGTCCTAGGTCTCCAAAACATTACAAAAGCAATAATAAACTACATTGGGTTACACAAAAGCCAACAAAGGACAAGGGCCTAACTCTTCGCAACAACCGTGAAGAGTGCACAATCCAAATATCAAATTTGGGACCTTCGGAACGCTATGGCGGCAACGAAATAATAGTGGGACATCATATACATTTTACTAAAGGCCATATTATTACGGTCATCACATAGTTTATGCATTTTCTTTCAATTATTTTACTATGAAATTTTGATGTTAAATTCTTACCGGTGTCTCCTAACATAGCGCCTACAATCACGAGCATAATGCCCACGTCCGCCACATTCGTAACATTTATCGTCTGGATGAAAAGGTCTTCCACTACTCTTGGAACTTCTTCTATCATTTTTCCCTCCAGCATACCTCCCAGTAGATAGTTCAACTCTTGCCCGGCGTCCACAAACGGTTCTACCATCTAATCCACGCACGGCATCAGCCGCATCACGGGCATCCTCAAACTCCACAAAAGCAAAACCTGGGGGATTTCTCGCAATCCACACACTTCTAAGAGAACCGTAGGAACTAAATGCATATTCCAACTCATTTTTTCGAGCATTATTTCCCAAGTCTCCAACATATACCTTTCGATCACTGGGATATCTCGACATCCTTTTCGACTGTAAAATCAATAAATGTGTTACTTATGTTAGACAGTATTTAAAAAATTATAAGTAATACTTGCCATTGTCTTCGTGATTATAAATAACGTTAAAGAATTATTTGTGCAAAAAGAGAGTTTACAGATTATGCAAAAATCATAATTCTCAACTACCACAAAACAACGCTCAAACCAGAAATAAAATAGTCAAGAGATAGCCAACTTTGACCGGAATTATACTTATAAACATACACAATGATACATGATGACAAGGTATGTTTGAGCGTGGAAAAAAGAACTGATCCGTGACGTCGGCTGCCACTGAATTCGCAATGTCGCGTTCATGCTTTGACATATAAGGTGGATGTCAAGGTCCGACCTCGCGACCACGCCGTTGTGGTTTAGGTGTAATTTCAAAAGATGAATTTTTTTAAACTGGCGTCGGTGACTACTGTGCTAATTTGTAATAATCAGCTGTTTAGTGTCCCGCTCAATGGTATCTGCTAAAGTTCCACCACGAAATAATGACTGTAATTGGGCGCGTTCATAAATTGCATCATTAATACAACAGTTTTATCAGAAAGGCTATAGTTTTAATATTTATAATAAGTTCTAAGAAAAACATATAACACGAATTTATTTTGAACACAATAACTAACCAAATAATATTTTGAAATTACCTCAAAATGATTAAACTTCTAACATGAAATTCAAATTATAAATCTCATATTCTACAAACTATTTTTCAAGACGAAGGTTTTTATTTAGCTAGATAGAAATGTTATTTATCGACCAAATCTTCACACTACGGCAGATCCTGGAAAAGACCCAAGATATGCAAATCGACACTCACCACCTATTCGTCGATTTCAAGGCCGCGTATGACAGTGTGCATAGAGACGAGCTATACAGTGCCATGTCTAGTTTTGACATTCCTACCAAACTCGTCAGATTGTGTAGGATGACGATGGAGAACTCTCGCTGCTCCGTCAAGGTCGGGAACGAACTCACCGAGACCTTCGATGTCAAAAAAGGATTTAGACAAGGCGACGCGCTGTCATGCGACTTCTTTAACATCATTCTTGAGGGGATCGTGCGTAACTCACACGTCAACACCAGAGGTACGATCTTCCAAAAGTCAGCTCAATTGCTAGCTTACGCCGACGACATTGACGTGATTGGTCGAACACAGCGAGCCGTCAATGATGCGTTTGCTGGCATTGGAGCGGAAGCGGCTAAAATGGGTCTGGTGGTAAATGAGGGCAAAACGAAGTACATGCTGTCATCAAGGAAGGACACACAACATCGGCGTCTCGGACAGAGCGTCACACTAGGCAGCAGAAACTTCGAGGTAGTCAAGGACTTCGTCTACCTCGGCTCCGCAGTAAACAGGGACAATAACACCAGTACTGAAATCAAACGCAGAATCACTCTTGCCAATCGCTGTTTCTTTGGGCTCAAGAGGCAATTGAGTAATAAAGCCCTCTCCCGAAAGACTAAGCTTGTTTTATATAACACCTTAATCATCCCAGTCCTACTTTATGGCGCGGAAACTTGGACACTACTTAAAGCGGATGAGGATGCCCTTGGTCTCTTCGAGAGAAAAGTTCTGCGTGCGATTTTTGGTCCTGTTTGCGTTGATGGCATCTGGAGGAGAAGATTCAACCACGAACTGTATGGGCTGTACAGCGGCATGAGCCTAGTCAAGCGTCTACGGATACAACGCTTAAGATGGCTAGGCCATGTAGAGCGTATGGACACCACTGCTCCGGCCCGAAAAGTCTTCGAATCTGAGCCATTGGGACAACGCAATAGAGGACGGCCCAGGATAAGGTGGCGCACACAAGTGGAGAAGGACCTCAACCAACTTGGAGTGCGCAACTGGCGGCAGCTGGCGAAAGATCGTGCTGGCTGGAGAGGCATGTTGGTTGAGGCCCAGGTCCACCCCGGACTGTAGTGCCACAAGAAGAAGAAGAAGAAGAAATGTTATTTATATATTCTTCATATCATTTTTATTCTTTAGTAGCGGTTCCCTCTACAACTATCATAGATGTATTAGGTTAGATTTCCTTATGTTTTTCAGTATTACACTTTCCATAACGAGTGATCCAAATTATAAAAATATAGATTACATATGTATTTTAATAACGCATATTGCCAAATAAGGTACACCAGATTTAATATTTTGGTCGCCGTATACCACTGTGGTCGCCGTGGCGCAGTGGTAAGTGCATCGACTGCGGCGCAGAAAGTCTGGGTTCGATTCCCAGCCGGGACACATCGCATTTTTCACGGCACCACCTCTTTCGAGTTGTTGACAACACTCAAAGAGTATTAATTGTCTATGGAAAGCTTCTCAAATCTCGCCGTTCGGAATCGGCAAAAAAAACTGTAGGTCCCTTCTACTCGTGAAGAACAATAGCATGCACAACACGAGTAGTTGTTGTAGAAGCTAGGCCCTGGCCCGTTATGGGCTGTAGTGCCACTCAATTATTATTATTATTAGATTTAATATTTTGATTTTAAAACACTTAACTCGTGCAATTTACGAATGTTTCACACTATTGAGGGCAAACATTCACATATTAGCCGCCATGTTGAATTTTTTGGTGGGGAAACTTAAACAAGTGTGAGTACAATGAGAAAAGGTTCGATGTCACGCAGGGATGAATGAAGAAGGAGATGCACAGCTTCACAGCTGATCGATCAGCTGATTTCCCCTATATCCTAAAAACGTTAGACAGTTATTGACGAATTGTGGTAGATTTAGGTTTATATCTGAAAGTTATTTACGAACCATCGAACATTTTTTCATGTTACCCACACTTGTTTACGTTTCCCCACCAAAAATCGCAACATGTTGACCATTTCCTGAATTTTTGCCCACAATAGTGTCAAACATTTCCAATTGCCCACGTATTTCATGTATTCGTCAACCATTATGAAATTTCATTCGGAGTAGGTTCGTATGTAACCATATAAAGTTTTCCTTAAAATTAGTGTCATCAAAACTTTAAATATTTAAAATAAATAGATTTTAAATTATTTTTAAATAGATATTCAGTATTATATTATATATCCAATGGCTTGTGAAATATATATAAAAAAAGGAAAGGATGCATATTTGCAATTTCAAAGTTGAGCATAAGAAGAAATTTTGTGTTTTTTATGCGGTTTTCGTTTCTACCGATATTTTGAATTACATATACTACTAAGAAGAATTTTATTATTAGCACCTTATTTAATTACAGAAATAAAGGCGAATTCAGTATTTTACTGTAAGGTTTCTGATGAGCCTTAGAAAAACAACACACGTCCACACGGTACAAACTCTTCTTTAATAATGGGCTATAATTAATAAAAAATAAATTACTCTCTTTGATTCTATACCACTACATTACATTTATTAAAATGTATATAGTAATGCCAATAGTTTGTGTAACTAATAAAGCAACGATGTAAAATTTATATTTATTTGTATATCCGATGACTTATGAAAACAGAAATGAATGTACGATTTAAGACATTTACGCATGTTCGGAATTTCATGTTCTTGTTTTGTATATTATTGATTTTATTTTTGTTAATATTTCGACTTGGTAGTATTATAAAGCTAAAGCTATAACTAACGAAAAGACGTATCTACACCGATTCTTATAAAATCAATAATTTAGTGGAATTCAATATTTTTCCAGTATGACGAACACAATTATTAAATAACATATGTATACTTAAAGTAATAGAGCGATTTATGATAATTTTCCATTTTAAACATGAATAATATGTTAAAACATTTCTTAAAAGTATGCCTTAAGTACAACTGCTGCCTTACTGGTGCACCTTCTGAACACGCACTCACTCCGCCATGTTCTTGAATTTTTTGGTGGTGGGAAATATTGCCGGTATTTTAAATACACGTTAAATTTTTAATCAGTTCAACTGTGTAAAATGTTTTAAAACAACAAAAGATAATAAAAAAAATTATATTTCCACATTCCGCAGAATTTATCACAGGAATCAGCATTCTATGACATTAAATGGAATTGACAAAAAATAACGACTTTTTTTCATATTAAAACCCACCCCAATAGTTTGAGCGGGATGGTAGTCGGCTGATTGAGTAGCTCACACGTATTCTCATATCGGAGAGAAACCCTGTCTGTGAATTTGGCTCTCCGATCAGCTGTTCAAGAAGATGAAATGTTATAAAAAACGCTGTCAAATTTTCCCCAAGGGCGGGAGACGAAGAAGCTGTGTATCTCCTTACTTGTTCATTCCTGATGTCACGTAAAGAACTTTCAGAAAGAAATTTATATCCACCACAATTCGTAAATAAAAATCAAACATTTGATTATGAAGGGGAAATCAACTGTTCAGTCGACCATCTCCTTCCTCATTGGCTTCTGACATATATCTGATGACTTGAGAAATATTTATTGTACAAAAACAAAACAGTTTGTCCCACTGTCAGAAATAGATTCTTCGTTCCTGTGCCTGGAATTGTTATAATGATCGCTAACAATTAAATGAATTTGGAAATAGACGACGAAGTTAGTTGTCTATTTCCTGGTCGTTTGTGGTTACAGTCGGTGATCAGTGATCATTTTCCTACCTTCAATTTGTTCTTTTGATTGCCTTTGCCGCGTCATTATATTTTATATACTAATTGGTATCTTATAGAGCATTGAACTTGTATATATTTTTGAAGATTGTAGTAATGTTGAAATTAACATATTTACCACGTAAAGTTTTGTTTCAAAATGTGGGTGTTCGTTCGCATTTCACGTACTTTGCTGAAAAGGCGAAAGGTGACGGTCCTTTCGAGCGAATGAATATGTTTCAGGCAATTAATAACGCATTGGACAATACCCTTAAGACGAATAGTTCAGCACTGGTGTTTGGTGAGGACGTTGGTTTCGGAGGAGTATTTCGATGCACAGTCAATTTGCAGAAAAAATATGGGAAGAAAAGAGTTTTTAATACACCGCTATGTGAACAGGGGATAGCAGGTTTTGCTATTGGAGCTGCGAATGCCGGTGCCACAGCTGTAGCAGAGATTCAATTCGCTGATTACATATTTCCAGCATTTGATCAAATTATTAATGAGGCAGCAAAGTGCAGATATAGAAGTGGAAATAACTTTAATTGCGGTTCATTAACTATCAGAGCCCCTTGTGGGGCGGTTGGACATGGAGCCCTTTATCACTCGCAAAGCCCTGAAGCTTATTTTGCTCACACTCCAGGGCTTAAAATAGTCGTTCCTCGTGGTCCATTTAAAGCAAAAGGTCTACTCCTGGCATGCATTAATGAGAGTGATCCTTGCATAATCTTAGAACCAAAAATTTTATACAGGGCAGCAGTTGAAGAAGTTCCTATAGGCTCCTACAATTGCCAATTAGGAAAAGCAGATGTGATTAAAGAAGGTAGCGATGTAACACTTATCGGTTGGGGAACACAAGTTCATGTATTGCTTGAGGTCTGTACTTAATTTTAATTGTATATCAGAAAATAATTATTTTGTTATTAGGTGGCGAATTTGGCGCATGAGAAATTTAAAGTAAACTGTGAAGTAATTGACTTAGTTTCTATACTTCCATGGGATAGAGAAACCGTAGTTAAAGTAAGTTAATGCCTCGTTTCCACAAATTTTTTAAATTTGTGAGTTTTCCGGGTCTTAAATTCTTGAAGCTTCAGCGAAATTTAGTTCCAAACTCGACGTCTGTTGGTGTGCCGAACAAGCCTATATATTATAAAAGCAACATGCAAATATTTACGTTTTTTTACAACTACCTTCAGCCGGTTTGAGGATTATTACATTAAAATTGATAGTTAATTTTATTTAGAAACAATTTAACGGGGTTGGAACGACTTATTGGGGTTACAGTTGACCCAAAATTCGCATTTTCGTTTTTTCATAGTAGAAATTTAGTTGGCTATGTACGTACATATGTATGTTGCGTTTGCGCGGTCTTTCTTTGGCAGTCTTGTTTTGCCAATTTTACAAGAAGATATGTATGTATGCAAGCAACCTATTCAGTTCGAGTATCGTTTCATATTTAACAGATTCATTCAAATGCACATTCGCGTATACAAACATTAATCTAACACTTGTAACATAGTTAGGTTTGTGCAAACTGTGTATGTAGTGCTTGAGCGCTATTGCATCGTGGTGTACCTCCTGGTCTGGAATGATAGATCTTTGCAAATGTAATGGACGTTTATTTAACTTTTTCTTAAGACGTTTTTTGACGTCGGACGATAAATACAGACAAATAAAAACTATTCTGTGGTTACAAATATATAATATAAAAAGACAGTTCAGTTTTTAAATAACATTTTGTTAATAACATCTTATTAATTAATATTAACTTAAATTTTTTCAGTCAGTAAAAAAAACTGGAAGAGTGATAGTTGCACATGAAGCTCCCCTTACGCAAGGTTTTGGAGCGGAGATTGCTGCATATATTCAAGAATCATGCTTTTTAAATTTGGAAGCTCCTGTTCAAAGGGTCGCTGGCTGGGATACGCCTTTTCCACATGTTTTTGAACCTTTTTACTTACCAGATAAGACGCGATGCTTGGCGGCCATTAAGAATGTTATAGACTATTAGACGTTATTAAGAAAATGTTGAAACGGATGCATTTATATCAAGACTACGCAACTATACAAGTTATTTGTTTATTGTTGGAATGTTAAATAGATAATATAAAATAATATTTTACATTGCGATATTTAAATAAAATGCGCAATCAAGCTTTTAACATAGTGGATTTTATTTTAAACACTTTAAACTTACGGTACTGCAATATAAAATAGTAGCATAGTATATCTGTCTTCTGAAGAGAGGATCGTTCAGTCGGACAGTGTTGACAAAAAGTATCGATGTCAAGTGTGAAGTAAAAATAAGGTTCTCTAACATCGTCATATACAATCGGATCATTTCGTTCTTCTTGCGTCTTTTCCAGGATCTGCAGTAAAGTGAGGATTTGATCCATTGTGGGCTTCCTTCGCCTAAAACCAAAAATATAAGGACCTTTCAGGTTGTTGACGAACGGTTTCAGGCGTTCGCACAAAACGGTCCGGACGATCTGAATGAGATTCCGCTTATCCCGAATACTTTTCTCCGACCTTATCAGCATGCGCCCAACTAGGTCATCCCCAGCTGCTTTAAACAGTTAAGCGGACAGTCCGTCCGCTTCTGTAGCTTTGTTCCACTTCAGTCTCAATATTGCTATTTCGACCTTGTCTAAGTCGGAGGGACGGAATTTTAATCTATCATCGTCCAAATTGAGTGAAGCATTTTGCATAATGGGTTGTCACCAGTTGTCCATTTTGGTCCCGGCAGCCTTTGTTTCGAACCCTTTATCCACTAAAGCGCCGTTTCACTTTTCGGTAAAACTTTCGAACTTCATTACTGCCATAGTTCCTCTCCAGCTATTTGTCCGTGCCCTTCTCATTATCTTTCTTATTCTTTTTGAGAAGCTCTTGCCTCCTTCTTTGTTCGTAGAGCTCACCAACGGCTCTCGTTGTTGGATGCAGCTTTACCTTGTAGGAGTGTTGTTTAGCTGCGTGCGTCTGCCTGCACTCGAGGGTTCCATGGGATTCTTCTAGGTGGTGACGTGAAGTCGGCACAGCAGTGGCAGCAACTTTGATGACTTCTTGACAACATTTCCATTCTTCTTTTCAGTCGCATTTGTGCGGCCGCTAAGTAAAGACGTGTTTGAGTGAAGTGAGTAAAAAAAAAAGAAAAAATAAGTGAACAAGTACAGTTGGTACTACTGACGCTTCTTTTACCACGCCGATTTTTTTTTAATTAATAGCTTTTTTGTTGTGCTCATATACACATACGAGTGCAGTGTTATATCATTAAAGACATATAAAAAAATTAAAGGCGGTACGAATCCCCCCACAAAAAACCGGTTTTCAGTGCTCGATCTAAATGCACCGTTAAACCAGTTTATAAAAACTTGTTTAACGGTGCATTTGGAACAATGAATATCCGGAAATGCCAAGAATGTTTTTTCGGAGGACAATATTCCTCGATTTGTTGTGATTTCGGGATTAGAAAAAGAAAAAGACGGTATAAAAACAAAAACCTAAGCTAAGCTCATCGACTCGATCCCGGTAAAGACAATCTATCACACCCAACTGAACTCTGTACAAGGAAGAATTTACTCCAGAATGCTAATCGACATCTCTGAAGAAGAGTTACTTGAAGAAAAGGTGAAAGACAGTGACGTAATAGCAACTGGTGCCGCAATTTGAACGTTCGATTTAATCCGTCGACCAACGGATATTAAAATTGGATGGCTAAATTGCAAAGTTGATGAATACATATCGAACCCCATGAGATGCTTGCAATGCCAAAAATTAGGACATACAAAAAAACACTGCAAAGGAGCACTTATATGCCGAGACTGTTGCTTACCTACACCCCATGACCAATGCGAGAGGATATTCTGTATTAATTGAAAAGAAGACACTCATACTTCTTCCAATTCAGCGTGTCCTACTTTCTTACGCTACAAATCTGTAAATAAGATTAGAGCAAACCGTCGCTGTACCACACGTGAAGCTTGGTAGATCTTCAACGACAACCCAACACTCCACCAAAGCACAACAAACAAACGAAACCCACCATGGCGGAAGGTTTAAAAAAAAAAATAACAGAAAATCGCAATGACATAACCGTAAACTCCAAAACAAAAACAACACCAACTCCCCAACATGCAACAAACACAATGAATTCCGATTCTAATCCAAAAGAAATTCCATTTCCCACAAGAATTAATCAAACATCAAACATCTTTTACAAATACTAAAACATCCAAGCCATATCAATTAATTACAAACCCCTTCATCGTCATCTACAAACCCAAAACCAGAAGAAACACTCACACCTTCAACGCCTTCTACACCATCAACCTCTTCCTTCTCAGGACCACCCAAATCACTAACAACTGATAAAACCCAAACTAATCGTACGCTATTAACTAGCGATAATACAACAATCAACAAACTTTCTCCGATTTCACACCTCACACAAAACCTCATCCAAAAAAATGACTACTACATAGAAAATTTAATGATGGACGACGATGATATATAAAAATATTAAGTTAAACTACCAAAACATCAACTCTGCTGATCAGAGATTGAGACATCCGAACACCCAAAGGTGTTCCGATGATTCAATCTCTGGACAGTAGAGTTCAAGTAACATCGCTCAAAACTCAAACATAACACAATCAAAAAATTCGTTCAGTACACTTCAATGGAATATACGTGGATATATCAACAACTATGACTAGCTGAACATACTAATAAAAGAAAGATCACCATGTACCATATCAATTCAACAACACTGTGCCTTCGGTACATCCCCAGTCACACCCAAAGCATACATAGGATAGTACCTCAACTCCCCTCAGAACACCACTACGAGTAGTAAGGACGGTGTTGCAATATTGATAAAAAAAAACATCCCTCATAAGCATATTAAAATCAACTCGGGTATACTAGCCTTGGCTGTTGGAATTAACTTAAAAAGCAAATTTACTTTGTTATATCTCTACATTCCCCCAAAAGAAACTTTCTCAAAGCAGGATCTCATAGATACAGTTAGCCAAATTCAGACACCAATCTTAATTACAGACGACATCAACTCCTGGAATATTCTCTGGGGGTCTCCTTTAACGAATCACAGATCTCACCCTCCTAAACGATGGGTCACCCACCCACTTCTCGACACACTCCACCTTCACCCACCTAGACATAGCCTGCTGTTCACCATTAATCTTTCCCCTAGCCTCTTGGCTTACACTCGATAACCTTCACAACAGTGATCATTTTTCCATTTCTTGTAACATTACAATTGACCCAATCAACCAAAAAAATACTCCCAACCTAAAATTTAAACCTGACTTAGCAGACTGGAGAACTTTTCAGTTGAAAGTACATAACTTCCTCTCACAAAGAGATATCTTTTATGACACGAACAAAGTAGCCGCATTTATTCTAAGAGGATTACGACAGCTGCCAACGTTTCAATTCCACAAACTTATCCAATGCCTGTGAAACGTAAAGTTCCATGGTGGAGTCCTCTGCTCAAATCTTTAAGAAATACTAAAATGAAATATTGGCAAATATGCAAAAAACACCCAACACACGCTAATCGTATACATTTTAAAAAGTCCAATGCGCAGAGAGATAAAATTAAGTAAGGCTAATTGTCTAAGAGACTTCATCTCGTCTATAAATCCGAGTACTCCACAAAAAAAAGTTTGGAGCAACATTCGCTGGGGGGCATGGGCCTATGCACACGAGGCAATGTCCTTGATCGCGCTCAACATGGCGAGCTGCCAAGGCTATCCCCGTCCGTGCATAGGTCAAGTTGACATACAGCCTCCCTGTGGCGCTCCCTGGATAGCCATCACAGCATCCGTTGTGTGGTGAACCAATGTATGCAGCGACTGGCCTACCAGTCTGTAGGTTGTGCGTCAGGTTAACTCCCTCACCACACAAAAATAATTACAGTCCACGCAATATTAAATGCTTCAAAACACCAAACGGAACTATCTCATCCCCTACAGACATCATTAACTACTTCGCAAAAACCTGGTCAATAATGTCTGATAACTCAAATTTTTCCGAAAATTTTATAGCAACTAAAAACGATATTCTAAATACCCCTCTTCCTAGCAATAACCATCTCAACTTAGCAGCAATAAATATATGTAGATGCCCATCAGTAACACTGAACTTGATACCCCTTAAAGACATTAAGAGGAAAAACACCAAGTAGAGACAGCATTTCCTACCCAATGTTAAAAAACCTCCCTCCTAAAGCTAAAGCAAGACTTCTTAACCTATATAATTGACTATTTAAACGTAGCATCATACCACAACAGTCGAAATCGGCAACAATAGTTCCTATACCTAAAACCAATAAACTTTTTAAACGGATACCGCCCAATATATGCAAATCAATTCCGTCAAAAAATTCAATAATAATATAAATGTTAAAGTGTAACCAGAGGTAAATATAGTATATACCACTTTCCCTTACCCAGCCTTTATCATTTGTTATTGTATTGTTCATATTACAATCCCGAGTTAAAAACAGAGATGTTGTTTTTGTTATGCAAGGCAAAGTGCACCCAAAAATCGGTTTACTTTTGTAAATTTTTGATAGCTAATTTTTACTGGTAGAAGAATATTTGTATTAATTTCAGTTTAATTTGAATAGTGCTGTCACATTTGTGCAACATACTGTGTATTTAAAAAATTGTTATCCACATTAGATGTAATGATAACTGTTTCTAAGAACACGCCTAATGATTTGCAGATCTTCCCGTTAATATCCTTTAGCCAACAAAATCGATGCTATAAATGCCATATACAATTTTCTCCTTCTTCTTTTAACTGTCGCGAAGTAAAAAACAATTTTTTTTATCCCCTCCGTCCAAAAAATACCCTCCACTAACATACTTTACATACATACTTTATTTTATACATAGTTTATTTTATTATCTGTTTGTTCTGTATTAGCTTTGTGAAGAGTGAAGTGTAGTGAACTAAAAAGTCTAGAATTAATAATTGCAAGAAAAACTTGTTAGGAAAATGATTTGACAGTTTATTAGAAGTACGTTTCAATGATTTTATTAATTAAGATTCCATGTGGAAAAAAAATCATCAATGATGAAGACGCACATACTTCAAACAACACGTCCAGCAATTCCAACAACGAAATTTAAAATGGATCTATGTACAGCATTGGTTGCACTAAATATTCCATGGAATGTGCTTAGTAATGCTACATTTAGTTATTACTAATTCAAATTCCGGATGAAAGTACTCTGAGAAAGAGCTACTTGGATAAATTCTACCATCTATCAATCGAAAAAATTAGAGACAGTATCAAAGACTAGAGCGTTTGGATATCAGTGGATGAAACAACGGACAGACAAGGGCGATATGTCGATATTTTGATTGTAGGAACATTGAGTGGAAATGAATCTTCATGCTCATTTTTATTGTAGTGTAAACAGTTGGACGAGTAAATAATGCAACTGTTTCGCGATTTGGGAATGACAGCATTCGTATATTGTGGCCAGACGGAAATGAATCAAAAGTATTGTTGCTTTTATGGCATATATGATCAAAGCCGGTAAAAATTTAAAAGTTTTCTATCCGAATCTCATTCACCTAACTTGTTTGGCACACGGTTTAAATTTAATTGCCGAGAAAGTTAGAACATCATTTCCTATTGCTAATTTCTTCATATCTTGTTTGAAAAAGATTTTCATAAAGACTCCGCTCAGAGTACAACAATACAAGCAGATACTAAACAAGGAGTTACCACCAGAACCGATCGTAACCAGATTTGGTACATGGTTAAAAGCGGCGTCATTTTATGCAGATAATATGGGGGGATTTACAGAGGTAAGATAAAGTTTATCAACATGCGCAATAAGCACCGTTGTTTAAAGTTATAAAATAAATCGATATTTTGTTTTATTCATGGCGGTGGCTTAACTTTTCAAATTATTTTGGAAAATGTATTATTTTTGGTTTTTTATTGTATATACTCAATTTTAAATTCTAAATTTTATTTTTAGGTTCTAGAAACACTGAACCTAGAAGATGCTGACTCTATAAAACAAGCAAAAGAGCTAATAAAGAATCCCCAACTATATCGCGAATTTATATATATATATAAAATCGAATTTCGAGAGAATAGCCGAAATAATTACTTGTTTGGAAGCAGAGTCTATTATTAGCGGAGTCAATGAATTTATTTAAGGAAGCTGAAAATATAGTTCACAACATAGGTGATAATATTAGAAGGGATTTAAAATATAAATTTGAAGCAATTTTGAAAAGAAATCCAGATTTCAATATTATTTCGAAAATAAATAATATTTTCGCCAAAGCAAATATTTGTAAATATAAATTTACTCCAATTACTTCCTGTGACGTTGAAAGAAGCTTTTAGGATTACAAAATGGTTTTTGAGAAACGTCAAAGCCTTTTGAGAAACGTCAAAGCCTTTCGATTAACAATTTAGAGAAAATTATGGTTGTATACTGCAATACCAAATATGTATCCTAATTAATATGAAAAACCTATAAAATATCATACGTATTATGTGTAATTTATCTGGCAATTACTAATAAAATGTATATTACTCTCTAAAGTGCTTTGGTGTTATTATTTTTACTTTTGAATACAGGAAGTTTCTGCATATGTTGCATAAATTTAGCACAGCTTGCATATATTTTGCATATATAATGCATATGTATTTCATGCAAATATGCCCAAAAAAATAAAATATGCATATTAATTTATACTCTATTTTCAGCGAAACGAATTTTAATGTAATCAGAATTTACCTATCTTAATCCTTCAAAATTATGCAAATATGCAAAATCAGAGTTCTAGTCATCAGTGCCTGAAAAACGACCTTGAAGATTATTATTTTATTTTTTTTAGAAGAAGTGATTTCCGGTTAATAAGGGGATATAACATTTTAATGAGTATGTCGACTTTAGCTAGAGTCTGCCTTATATGCTCAGCGAAAGTTAATCTCTGGTCTCAGTACATTCCGAGGTACTTTACAGAATCAACCTAAGGTATATACATTGCCTAAATGCAAACTTCCAGTTGGGAAATAACAACTTTTCCTTCTTCTAGTAAAGAAGATGGCTCTGCATTTGTCGACATTTACTTTTATTTTCCAGTGTTTATAGTATCAAAGAAACTAGTAGCTGTTTGAAGATTATTTTCTATCACAAAACCGTATACATTTGAGGAGTACAAGGAGGAGTACATTGGGCAGATCATATAAATATTAATATATAAAAAAGCGTGCAAAGTGCAAGGACTGATCTCTGTGGGACACCGGCTGGGACAGATTTCATTGAGGAGAAACTGCCCATGATTGATACTTTAAAAGTTCGATTGACTAAAAAACTTTGTATAATTTTTATAATATAGATTGGGAAATTAATTTTAATTAGTTTGTATATAAGCCCATTGTGCCACACTAAATCAAATGCCTTTTCGATGTCAAGCAGTACTAAGCCGGTTGACTTTTTCAAACTAACTTGCTGTTTGACATATCTACAAATCCTTAAGACCTGGTGTGAAGTACTGTGGTTTTTTCGGAACCCAAACTGTTCTGAATGTAATAAGTTATAAACATTTCAGAGGGTTTCAAGTTGCATCTTTATTACCTTCTCAAGGATTTTGCTGAAACCGTTAAGAAGACTAATAGGCCTGTAGCTGAGCGGACTGGTCGGGTCCTTTCCGTGTTTTAAGGTATGCCACCCTCGCTTCCTTCCATTTCGAAGGGAAATACTATAATAATATATATGTATATATGAATACTGAATTTTTAAGCATGCGTTGATTATAAAAGTTAAGTAAATTAAAGCACATGAAGGTAATTGTTTGATAACTTCATTAGTTAGGTTATCTAGTCCAGAGCTCTTGCGATTTTTAAGTTCAGAGACAATAAATTCAATGTCATCTACAGATGCAACTTAATTGGATGGTAGGGCAGATATTTTATCATTCAAAATCAATATTTCACTTTCAACCTCAGTTTCAAGAGGTGATATATACTTACTCGTAATTGAATGATTTTTTAAAAACGTAGTTTCCAAGATTTCAGCTTTATCTTTAGTGGCTGTTATTAGTGAACCATTCAATACGGCAATGATTGCATTTCTTTCGCGGTATTTTGGCTGCATTCCAAAAAGGTTTCGAATTCCATAAACTCGATTATGCTGTGTTTTATCAGGCGGGTGAAAAAATGCATTTAATGGAAATCGAAATCTAATCTACATATACATCTGCCATTGCTTTCTGTGACGATTACGAATCTTTATTAAGTTAGGTATCTCTCGAGGAAGCGTAAATACTCTTTTCGGAGCCATTTTCAGTGGGGCAGTTGCACGAATACTCTCAAATATGTTGTTTTGAAAAGTATCAATGTAATCGTCGATATGTTGGCAGTTATTCACTTGCGAAAGCTTTTTCGCATAATTACGTATGTTGTTAGTGAGATGGTATCGAAATAGATCCCAGTTCACATTACTAAAATCAAAGTATTGAACGTTATTTATAATAAGTATAAGAAAAATATCACAGGTTACAGGAGCATGGTCTGAGCTCAGTGCGTTATGTACAAAAGGTGTAGTAAATAAATTAGGGATTGTGGTAAGAAATATATCTAATGTCGATGTATTGTATGTATTGTCATGATTGAGTCGTCTTCTAATGTCGTCTTTCAAGCACTGAATTTTATAAATGTTACGAACTCTTCCTTGAAAATATACAGAGAAAACTTGTAAGTAAGTACTATTACTTAAACTAATGTCAGCTCCGATACTTTCTAATACTAAAGTATGCACTATTGGCAAGACAGAATGAACGATACCTCTTTAAACAATGATGTCTCCGCCTCCTCTACTATTACGATCACACCTATAACAGGAATAATTATTACCAGAAACCAATAAGGAAGTACTGATCGACTGATCAGCTAATTAGACAGCATATAGCCTAATTTTCTGAAAGTTATTTACGTAGCATCGAACATTTTCTCATTTTACTCACACTTGTTTACGTTTCCCCTTCAAAAAAGCAACATGGCGGCCAATTCGCGAATGTTTGCCCCAGCGACCAATAAGGAGACAGTCGACTCCCTCGTCTCCCGCCGTTGAATTCTTTTTGACAACGTTTTTTATAACATTTCCCCTCCTTGAACAGCTGATTCGAGGCAGTTTCACAGATAGGGTTTTTTATCTCGACTGAGAATACGTATGAGCTGCGTAATCAGCTGACTAGTTTCCCGCGCTCCCCGTTAAAAATTCCACCATGAAATAATGGCCGACATTGGAGGCGTTCATAAATTGTATCATTAAGGCAGTAGTTTCATCAGTTAGTCTGTAATGTTAAAACTTCCTAATCAATCCTAAGCCCTCAATAGTGTCAAACATTCGTAAATTGTCTACAATTCGTAAATTCGGCAGCCATCTTGATATACAGTACCTCAAAAAATTTAGCATACACTCACAGCGTAAACATATTTTTATATTTTTCGCCTTACAAAATGTAGTAAATTTATAAAACTTAAATGCAGTTCGAATTGACATATTTCAATTGCTAAAAACCATAAACAAAATATTAAAATTAAGAAAAACTTGCTATTTCTAAGCAAAATAAAAAAGGCATTTCATTTTAACACACAACATTAAGCATACACTTAAAGTAAATTCGAATTACGACTAAAACACAAAACAAAAACAGTTACAAATCAAATTTCAGTAACGCATGGCACCTCCTTCAGCATCTATGACAGCATGTAACCGCCGTGGCATGGATTTTACCAATTTTTCAGTAAAAGATGGCTGAATTCACTGCCTGAATCTTAGCTTTTAGCTCCTGCTTATTGAAGCAGGTACTTTCTTTAACCCGCACTTTTATTTCGTGCCATAGATGTTCAATAGGGTTAAGATCCGGCGATTGTGGGGGTGTTTTTAGCTGCTTTGGAGCGTTATAAAGCAACCATTCGCGTACTAAGTAGGAGGTGTGCTTCAGATCATTATCTCGTTGGAAGTAGAAAACCGAAGGTAGACTTAATTTTACTGCGGAATTTCGTAAATTTCGTTTTAAAATATTCAAATACCCAATTTTGTCCATAGTATTTTCTATAAATTCGAACTTTCCACAGCCATTTGAAGCCACACAACCCCACAACAGCACACATCCTCCCCCGTGTTTTATGGTTGACTTTATATTTCTAGCTTTGAGAGCTGTATTTGGTTCCCTCCAAACAATTTGTTTGCCATCAGACCCAAATAAATTTATTTTTGTTTCATCTGAAAACAAAACACCTTCCCAAAAGCTTTCCGGGTGGTTTACATATTGTCTAGCAAACTCCAATCTTTTCTTCTTATTACTTATTAGTACGGCTTTCTTCAGGCGATCCTACCATTTAAATTATTCTTTCTCAAGACTCTGCGAACGATTTCCACTGAAAGAGGTTTATTAATTACGGATGACACCTCAGCCGTCAACTTTGGAACACTAGATTATGGATTGGACTTGTCTGAACAATATACCACTCGTTTTGTTCTGAGAGGAAGTTTTTTCTTCCCCTTCCAGGTCTGTTTTTTGGTGCCCCTTCATATCTATAATTGCTTATTATTTTTTGTACCGTTGCATGCGATCGCCCTACAGTTTCTCATATTTTTCGCATCGACTTCCCCTCGCAAAATAGCTAAATTATGAGCATTCTTGTTGACAAAGTAGTTTGTTTTCGCATGTTTTTCATATTTTCGCACAAAGAAAAGAATATTGGTCTTTTCAGTTCAAAAGCGTGTGCAAAAATGATCATCATTTGTTGCTTCATTCCTGAACAAATTTGCATGTATCGATTCTGCGAAGCTTGTGTATAACGCACACATGACATCTGTATACTCAATTTTGTGTATCGATTTCAGGGGTTGTTTCCTTTTTCATGCGAAAAGTACCGGTAGGAAGTCGCCTGTCTGTGAATATGGCATATACTTGGGGATGTGATGCTGAATAAAACGCAGTTTATTCCAGAATGATTTATTTGACTTTTATCAGGAATGCCAATATAAAATTTTAAAAATTTAAACATAGTTATTTATTCTATGCCATAGGGGCGCTGCAGATGTGTGGGTTGTTGTATAGGGTGATGACTGATGCTGACATCTTTGAGTCGGTAGTAATTTTGATTGAGCTTCCACATTACTCCCCTTCCAGACTTTAAGTGAATTGAACTGGAAGTCGAATATTGTGACTGGATTTTTGTTTTGAAATATTGCAATGTTGACTGGAGTTATCTGGATACGGTGTGTGTTGTGTGATTTCAAATGCTAATGGGTCGCTTGGTGTATAATTGAGATTGGTGTTAAGGATGTGTGCTGGTTTGATGCGGTCTATGGATATATTTACTTATTTATTGTTAATCCAAAGTTTTCTTGTTTTTTTAGTTTTTTCCTCGATCTTGAACGGTCCGTCATATGGTGGATTAAGTGCTGGTCTGACGGTATCAATGCGGACGAAAACGTGCGTCGAATTTTCCAGTTTGGGGTAAATGAATATTTTGTTACTGTTCTGGTTTGCTGCTTCTGTAGGTTTAAGATGTGATGTAATAATAATAATTGAGTGGCACTACAGCCCATAACGGACCAGGGCCTAGCTTCTACAACAACTACTCGTGTTGTGCATGCTATTGTTCTTCACGAGTAGAAGGGACCTACAGTTTTTTGCCGATTCCGAACGGCGAGATTTGAGAAGCCTTCCATAGACAATTAATACTCTTTGATTGTTGTCAGCAACTCGAAAGAGGTGGTGCCGTGAAAAAAATGCTAGGTGTCCCGTCCGGGAATCGAACCCAGACTTTTCTGCGCCGCAGTCGATGCACTTACCACTGCGCTACGGCGACCACTAAGATGTGATGTATTAATGCAAATTATTGCTGTCTTCAAAATTCGATGGAATCTTTCAATTATGCCTTTTGACTGCGGATGATAGGCGGTAGTACGGAGATGATGCCAAGTGATGTGGACAGATTTGACTCAAATAGTCTGCCCTGATTGGTTGTGATGCGTAGTGGAATGCCGAAGTGCTTAATCCATCCTTCTATGATGGAAAATGCTACTGTATCGGCATTAATATCAGCGATAGGAATTGCTTCGGGCCATCTAGTGAACCTGTCTGTGTTGGTTAAGCAATATCTGAATCCGTTTGATGATGGGAATGGTCCAATCAGGTCGATATTAATGTGCTCAAATCTCTGAGATGGTAAAGACAATTTTGTTAATGGTGAAAACATGTGCCTACTCACCTTCGAGCGCTGACAAGGGATACAGCTTTCAACAAATTTGCCTATATCTTTCTCCATATTGTTTATTCGTGAAAGTTCATCTGCTGTGATATTTTCGTTGCCGGATACATGAATGATTCGTGTGGAGAACTGGGCTATGTAGTTGAGGTGACGTATTTGCCTAGTGATGCGTTGTCGTATTTGAATGTGAAAGCAAAAATTAGCGGTTTGTGATCTCTGGCTATAGTGAAATCCGTTCTTCTAACAAATACCTGAAGTGTTTGATGGCTGTATATATGGCAAGTAGTTCTCGGTCATATGTGCTGTTGACCTTCGTTGAATTTCCTCGAGAATAATGCAAGAGGTTGAAGTGTTGTTGAACAGTTGGTGCATTACTGCTCCCATTGCGGTGTCACTTGCATCTGCGGAAAGGGTAATATTTGCATCCGGTGCTGGATGGGCGAGTGCAGTAGCGTTGATGATGTCTTCTTTGCACTTGTTGAAAAAATTGATGTTATCTTCCTTCCAGATGATTGGTGTTTTGTCATTTTTCTTGTTACCATTTATTAATTGAATGAGGGGTTGTTGATGGTCTATTGCATGCGGAACGAAAAAGTTGAGCATGGCCAAAAAGCGTTTAAGGTCACATGCTTTGGTAACGGAAATGTTTTTGTTGCTTCGATTTTGTCTGGCTGGGTTTGATGCCATATGGGGTGGCCAAATACACATTTTGCTATGTTTATTGATAGATGGTATTGTCGAAGTCTTTCGAACACTAAACGAATATGGTGTTCGTGTTTTTGTTGACTTCTGGATGCGATGCAGATGTCGTCAATGTAGCAAAATACGAAATCAAGATTTCGGAGAGCTTGGTCCATATACCGCTGAAATATTTGTACTGCGTTCCTTAGCCCGAAGGGCATACGTAAAAATTCGAAGAGGCCAAACAAAACTCTCTTCCATTGGAATTTGATGGTATCCACGGGTAAGATTGATTTTTGAAAATATGGTTTTTCCATGTAAACCATTTCATATTTCCTGTAGGTGAGGTAGGGGGTATCTATCCGGAACTGTTTGCGCGTTAAGTGCACGATAATCGCCGCATGGCCTCTATGTATTATCCGCTTTTCGTACAACATGCAATGGTGACGCATACGGACTTTTCGATGGACGACAAACACCTATTCTCATTAAATACTTGAACTCGGTTTTTGCCGCACGAAACTTTTCAGATGTCAATCGACGGGGTTTAGCGAAAACTGGTTGGCCTTGTGTTTCAATGCAATGTGCTACCTTACATGCAGTTGAAGTGTTTTTCGCCAGATTGACCTGTGTGATGTCCTTGAATTGACTGAGTATTTGTGAAAATCTGTCGTTAGTTTTGTACGTTTTTGGCGATAAAGGCGGAGGGGCGAAAGCGCAGATAGCTCGACTCTTAATATTTGTGTTAATGTCAGTAAAAGACAGTAACACAGTTAACGAATCCTCTTTGAGGATTCTAAAAAAAAACCGCGAACGGAGAGGCGGGGCCTCTCCCTAACTGTTCGACTTACAATTGTACCAAAGAAAGGTTCACGTTATCAAAAATGAGAAGACGATTCGGTTTTAATAACTTTGTTACTCTACGTCCGGAATAATAATGTCTCTAAAGCTAACTTAAATCTATCATTACACCTATGCCCAGTTCCACCGGGCAGCGTACGCGTGCAAGGGCAGCCAAATCAGCATTCTTGAGCCTGGGAACGACTCAGTCGCGGATCGTGTTGGTTCGCGCATGCAGGGTGTCGGATTGCACACACGAACAGTCGTGGGGTTCAAGGTGACGCCTCCCCTTTCCGCTGGCTGGGAGTGCATTGTGTTAACTGCCCTCCCCCCGAAAATCTACGTCCCGTAGATGTTAATGTTGGGGGGAAACGCCAGAGGGCTGTGTTTCCGGACATGGTAGTTGTAACTTGGGTATACTTATTTTCTTGTTCATCTTGCACAAGATGATTATGGCAAACGAAATTATAATTAGGCAGAGAGCAACGTCAGTCACTAATGAAGATCTCATCTTGTCAGTAAGACTATTTAGTAACTTTACGTTACCTTTGCTGATATTGTGCACGTACTCTATGTCGATTCTGTGCCCAATGGCAGTAATGTTCGTCAGTGCCGGCGGCAATGCCTGTAGTGACGTAGCAGTAAAACTTGTAAATGTCTTATTTTTGAGAGTGATCGTCTCGTTGTTAATATGGATCAAGTAGGTTCCAAGGGGCGTCCTCGCTGTCCCATTTGTGGTAAGTTCTCCATTAAAGTTGGTAACAAATACAGTATCATCTTTGATGAGTTCGACGATTTCTGCTGTATTTGATCGGAACGTGCAAGCCGCGTGTCCTCCTTTGAGCAGGCGAGGAATACAATCGCTTTCATTTAATTTCTCAAGCGACTCTTTTTTCACATACTGTCATACCGCCTATAGTGAGACAACTAGTTAACATGCCATAGGTTTCGTCGTGATTGACTATGACCTTATCATAGGGTAGGTCAACCTGTTTCCCATTTTTTATTGTCGACCTCGTTAGTAATACGTTATACTCCGTTTCACTAACTTTAGGCATTGACAGTACATACAGTAGTAAGAATCCATTCGTGTAGACAGAAGGTGTACCATACTGCAGAGCTTCCACTACATTCGCGTAAGGCAATGTATCAACTTCGCTAATGATTCTGTTAACTTCCTCCTGATCAAGAAGGTTGGTGGTCACTATTCCACTTCTAGCCATCTGACAGGCCCGTACAATCTCATTGATCTCTTCCTTGATAATTATAATTTTGTTGATGATGTCTTGTTCAAGCCTTGCTCGATCTGTTGAAACTATTTCGTTGTAGCTTCTTTCTATAACCCAGTTCATTTTTTGTGTTATTTCCTCTGAAATTCTCAAAATCTTCTCGTTGACCTTACATTGTTGATTATTGTTGCTGATTAAATCATCCTCGTTTCGGAGGACCATGTCCCAATCTGCCGCATCCGGACTTCCTGCCAAACATTTCCAGGCGGATCCAATCCAATTGATTGATCTTGTTTTCCTCTGCACTTTCGCTCTTAAGGTGTTAAGGCGATCGCAAAGTTGAGTCAGATGATGTTGTGCAACTGCTTCTCTGTCCGGTGTTTGAACTCTTTCCTTCACTCCTTTCTTCATTTGCTCGCTCAGTTCTTCAAATTTATCAAGGCGAATGATGTGTATGAGTTTAAGATGTCCTTCGGCGATCCATCCTTTCCCTTCCTTAATTGACACTATTGGTGATTGGTATTCGAAGATATTAAGCCCTTGCACGGTTGTTGTTAGTAATAAGATGTGTAATAAGTTTTAAAGGATACATGGTAAGATATATTTACATTGTCTGAGTACTTATGCCTATATGACGTGTTAAATGCTATTTTTAAATGTTCATTAAATCATTGGAATATGAGACCAAACTAAGTCATACTAAGTTAATTACAATTTATTTTACTTAATACTACATACAGTACATTGACGTTATTGAAATCTAAGTTCCTAATTTAAGGCTACATGCAAAATGTTACATTTAGCTGTTTCATTCGTGCTTTTCGCTTTATAGCTATTTGATTCATGTTTTTTTGTTCTTGATTTATAAAGTGTGCTTTTATGTGTGTTGTGTGTTTTTATAAAGTGCTTAAGGTTTGCTTCTATAATACAATTGTGCTTTAAGAAATTTTGTATGTGCAGGGTTGTGCTTTTAGTATGAGCACATTTGCGCTTTATAAATGTTATGGTGCTAGTGCTTCGTTAATTCTATGTATTTGTTTAATTGCATATTGCTAGTGCCTCATTAATTTTATGGCCATAGTATTGGCCTCTTTTACTTTGCGTTTTTCACTTGAGTTTTGTGGATCCTTCGCCCTGTCGTCGTGACCACTGTTACCTTATTATTCTTGGCCACGATTTCCTTTCTGTAAAGTGGCCTGTGCTTGCCCTGAATTCTCTTAAAAGATGTATAAATTATATCTCCTTTTTTGTATGTCTTAGGTATCGTTTTTTTCTTGTTAAACCATGCGTTTCTTTTAGCTTGTTTCTTTTGTATTTTTTCTCTTAAATCCTGGTTAACCTTGATTCTGAAGTGAGCCATATTTTGGAAATTGAATCTGGAACTTCTGTTGAAGAATACGTCACACGGCTTCCGCTGTGTCACAGAATGAATCGTGTTGTTATATCTGTCGACCGATATATTCAAAAGTTCTCGCAATTTCAAGTCTTTATACTCAGCCTTCAGACATCGGTATATTTCCAGGATCGTCGAGTGGAACCGCTCCACCTGCCCATTGACTTCGCTGCGGTTAACCGGAGTTCGATAAATTTGTATATCAAGCATCTGTATGAAATTTACCATAATTGGGCTGAGGAAGCTTCTCTCATTGTCTGTAACAATCATTTTCGGAACGGTAAAGTAATGAAGGACCTTTATCAAATTGTCTCTGAGATGAAGCGAGGATTTATTTTTAATATGGATAAGCTTGGCAAATTTTGAGAATTTATCCAAACAAGATATAAATTTTTCCCCTTGTATCTCTACAATATCCAAGTGTAATATCTCACATGGGTATGACGGTATAGGAGTTGACTGCAGTTCCGGAGTCGCTGGATGACGATCATATTTGTTGGCAAGACAAATATCACAAGAATCCGTGTCGCGCTTGAACAGACTATTCATCCGAGGGAAGTAATACTTCTCAAGTAATTGTTCCTTATTTTCTCGGGCATTCCTATGCGCTCGCCTGTGTTCTTGACTTATGAGGTTTCACACACGATTCTCATTCGCGACATCTTCCACTATTCGTTGTGTTAGCCTGTTCTCAAAATTTTCTAAATATACATTCTGAAGTAATGCAATGCAGCACTCAGGAATTTTGATGCCATTTATAACGTTTGGTTTTAATTTTGTCTTAAGGATTTCTATCAATGCAGGCTTATCCAGGTTCTCCACTGCAACATAGTGTCTTGAGTAACCGGGATGAGGTTCTTCATAGATAGTTAGTCCTTTCCTCAGAGATATGATTAATTGGTTCCGAAAAACATTGAGAGGTGCTTCCAAATGGCGAATTAGGTCTGTTGAATCTTGATCCGCGCTATGCATAGTACCAGTGACGGACTTGGCTGAATCCGTATCACTGCTAACAGGTTCCGTGAAGTTTCCACGGTCAGTGACTGTAGCTGTATCAGAATTAGCTGATAGGAACCATTATAGGAAGCTGTGTCTGTTGTGGAGTTATGGAGTAATGCATTTACTTGGTATTCTGTTTCAGAATTCTCTGAAGCAGTCAAGTCTGGGTTATCGATTTTTAGCCTTGATAGAGCATCAGCTACGACATTAGATTTACCCGGTCTGTAAACCAATTAGCAGTTATACTCCTCTATTCTGGCCTTCTAGCGCTTCAACTTTGCATTATAGTTCCGGTTACCTAAGGCGAAGGTCAATGGCTGGTGATCGGTGAATATGCGAATTTTCTTCGCTCCATACAGATAGGATCGCAGATTATCGAGTGCCCAAACTATGGCCAACATCTCCTTCTCGTTCGTTGCGTAATTTTCTTCCGTCATGTTGAGATGTAGGCAATCGGTTTGTCCTTACCTAATTCACCCTGAGATAAAACGGCTCCGATTGCCGTATTCGATGCGTCTGTCGTGAGATTGAATGGTATGGCAAAATCCGGAAACGAAAGTACCTCCGCTGAAGTCAAAAGTGTTTTCAGGTCATCGAAGGCTTTAAGTGGTTCCTCATTAAGCGTTATAGAGATCTTTTTAGACTGATTAGCTTTTACCTGAGCGTTTTCACCACGAGTAAGATTGGTAAGAGGTTTAGCGACTTTCGCGTAGTCCCGAATGAACTTCCTGTAATAAGATGTTAGTCCGAGGAAGGATTTGAGTTCCTTCAGATTGGTTGGAGCTTGTATTTTTCGAATAGCTTCCACCTTCTTCACATCGGGGCGTACACCCTCAGGTGCGATCACGTATTCCACCTCAGTGTCCATGAAATGAGTCTTTTCTAGGTTAACCTTTAAATTGGCTAAGCGTAAAGCTTCCAGGATAGTTTCAAGATTTTTCAGATGATTCTCCAGACTATCACCAAAGCCTATTATGTCATCTACATACATAGCATATCTTTCCTATGTTTGGCTTAAGTACATCGTCAATCATTCGCTGAAAAATCGCTGGCGCGTTCTTCAGCCCAAAAGGTAACCTGAGGAACTCAAATTTTCCATTCATCGTGGAAAACGCGGTCTTGGGTACATCAGAAGGTTTCATTGGTACTAGATGGAAACCTGATGTCAAGTCTAGTACTGAGCCTTGCCAAGACTAGCGATGGTCGAATTGACATCGGGTATAGGATATGCGTCGGTAATAGTTACACTGTTCAACCTTTTATAATCGATAACCATCCTATACTGCTTCTCACCGTTTGGTTTCGGTTTTTACGGAACGACCCAAATCGGTGAGTTGTACGGACTCTTGGAGGGTTTGATAATACCTTCGCTCAAAAGCTTCGCTATTTCGTTATCAACTTCCTCTCTAAGACAAGCCGGATACGGGTAACTCTTCGTGTAGATAGGATCATCCGTATTCGTTCTGGTCTCTGCTTGAACAGAAGTGTCAATCGCTTCGTCGATATTGATCGGCCCAAATACCGTTTCATATTTATTAATTAATGATTTCAGAGCTTGTTTAGCCTTATCAGGAAGTTTTTCGTTAAGGATCGCATTTACCTGTTTTGATACCTTTTCCTTCAGCGGTAGTCTTATAGTAGGCTTTAATTTTAGTACGTTGGTTTTCCTGTCAATCACGGCCTCAAATTCCTTCAACATATCATAACCTATGATACCATCAAAGGATTTAAGTCCGGGTAGTACATAAAATTTGGTTGGGGTGTTATTACCCATTTTTTCGAAAAACCTTCCACTAACATACTCTGTTATGCGGACCTTGCCAGCTGCCTTTCGCACAAAAAAGGGTTTGTCTAATCGTATCGTGGGCTGTTTAATGTTGGAGCTGATGAAATTCTTGTTGGCCCCCGTGTCAACAAGGAATTCTAACACGGCTCCATTCCGCGTAACATATTCTATATATGGTACGCTGGATGGCCGTCCGTCATAAAATTCAGCTCTTCCCCTAAGGCTTCTTCTGCGACTTCTTCATAGTTTCCGTCGCATTCTTGCACCTCAGCGTGGAATGCCCTCTGCTGTTTATTTGGGTAATTGGCTGATCTAGCTCCGCGTTTGAATGGATTTGAAGGCTGCGGTCGGTTCATATAATTGACCTGCCGAGTCTGGATACTCCTATCCACATCCATTTTTTCCAATGGCTTTGGACCAACGTTTGGGGGAGATGTATTCCCCTGTCACAGAGGAGCCCAGAGGTGATGCCTGAATCTTCCTGGATGACCTTGGAAGTGTTTCTTAGGAGGCAGTGAAGGTCTTACCTCTGAACTCTTGAACGTTTGATTGATAGGAGCCGTAACCAAATTTGGACCAGTTGATGAATGGATCGTATTAGACCTGAAGTTTAAATTTTGTATTTCGAGGCATGTAGAATATGCCTCCGGAAGAGTCTTTGGCTTTTGGATGATTAACATCCTCGAAATGTTGCCGTTTAGCCGCGAACGAATACATCTAAAGCTCTGTTCCTGTATGTTTCCACTAAAGCCTTAGCGGTTTCCTCGCTATACGATCCGGTCTTCAGCTTGTTAACCATCAATGATAGTTAATGGTTAACGGTCGCGTAAAATTCGTCGATCTTAGAGTTGTTTTGGCTCAGCTGATTTAATTGGTGTTCAAGAGTTCTCATATCCCGTTTGTCCGCGTAATGCAGAGAAAGGACTCTTTTCATCTCAGGCCAATCGCCATCGAAGATATTATATGAGAATTTGCCGATCCGCGAACCTTCTTACGAATGTGTTGAAGGATTGCCCGATATAAAGGTTTTTCCCGAACTATTTCGAAGTCCTTAAGGATGGCCTCTACAGCATGCACCCAAGATACATACTGCGTAGGGTTACCATCGAACACTTGCAATTCTTTCACGCAGTCCGGTAGTCTGCTGATGTCTTTCAAATCAGCTTCATTTCTAAAAAAAACTTACTTCATTACTTGAAGGTTCATGTTGAATCGGCCGATTCTCGACGGTCTTTAGTCGAGCTTCGAGATTTTTTATCATTTCAATATGATTTTTTTTTAGCACAGCACAAAGTTAGCACTCTTTATTTTCCACAATTTAAGATATTTTTCCAATATGCTTTTTGGGCATAGCACAATTTTCGCCTCTTTTTTGCACAATTAAGAATGAAGGGAAGAAGGAAAGAAAAAAAAATGTACATGCCTTTTTCTGCACACTTTTTCTTTTAAGACTTCAGCACAAATTTGCTCAATAATTTGCTTTTTTTCTTTTTCAATTAGGCACACACTTTGGCACAATTCTGTTTTACATATATTCCTGACTTACAGGATCTGTAACATTCATTTTTCCTTTCTCTTTTGTTGATTATCTGCAAGAAAAAGAAAACACACAAATCGTCAAAACCGAACCGAAAATCTTCTGGGCACCGGCCTTGGAAACTCCGTGTTCCTCCCTTTTGGATGCCTACGTTGAGATTGTAGGTAACCTACTCGCGACACGGGGGACTTCACTATTGAATCACTTATCTAGTCGATCTCCGAGCATGTATCTCATCTCATGGGTATGCCGGAAACAATTGCATCCGAGTTAGAGTGGTTTACTGTGTTCCCATGGTAACAGCAACGTGCACTCAGGTAGAGCGTACTAACTCATACATCCTGTATGAAAGGACCCGCAATTACCGACCCATGAAAAAAGTGACTCAATTAGGCCGGTCCCTGCTCGGGCGCCAGTTAACGAATCCTCTCCCTAACTGTTCGACTTACAATTGCATCAAAGAAAGGTTCACGTTGTCAAAAATGAGAAGACGATTCGGTTTTAATGACTTTATTACTCTACGTCCGGAATAATAATGTCTCTAAAGCTAACTTAAATCTATCATTACACCTATGCCCAGTTCCACCGGGCAGCGTACGCGTGCAAGGGCAGCCGCGTCAGCATTCTCGAGCCTGGGAACGACTCTGTCGCGGATCGTGTTGGTTCGCGCATGCAGGTTGTCGGATTGCACACACGAACAGTCGTGGGGTTCAAGGCGACGCCTCCCCTTTCCGCTGGCTGGGAGTGCATTGTGTTAACTAACACAAATAGTAGTCGAATGATCACTAATCATTCGAATGACTACTAATCTCTCGAGTGACTACTAATCAATCAAATGACTACTAATCACTCGAATGACTACTAATCACTCGAGTGACTACTAATCTCTCAAATGACTATTAATCACTCGAGTGACCACTAACTACTCGCATGGCTTCTAACTACTAACATATGAGAACCCGATTAATGTATCAAAAGCGCGAGAAGAAGTAACAAAAAATTCTTGTCGAGAGCTACTGATCAGGAACATGAGGAGAATGAAAGAAAAGCGCAAAAGAGAAGAACTCATATATTACTCCAATACTCAGTTCATTTCTTCATTCTGAGTTTGTGTTTGCTCTTATGTATATCCTACCCGTAGGTATACCAACGTATATATATATATTAACATGTATGTAATAAATATATACATACTATGCATGTATATCTAAAATAAATTTTGCACAATTTTTTTTTCTGGGTGTTTTTTGTTACTTGTTAATTTTTTGTTACTCTATCTCGCGTTGTTGATACATAAATCGAGTTCTCTTGTGTTAGTAGTTCGAAGCCATGCGAGTGGTTAGTAGTCACTCGAGTGATTAGTCGTCATTCGAGAGATTAGTAGTCATTCGAGTGATTAATAGTCATTCGGGTGATTAGTAGTCACTCGAGCGATTAGAAGTCATTCGAATGATTAGTAGTCATTCAAGAGATTAGTAGTCATTCGGGTGATCATTCGATTATTAAAATATCTCGATTACTAGAGTCTCATTTCTTAAAATCATTCGATTATGCCCATCATTAGTATCTGCAGCAATGAAAAGTCCATTCCAGTGGTCGACGAAGTCCAAAATCCAGAGTCAGTCTAACGTGCCCGAACTTGTCAATCGTGGAATTTTTAACGGCGTTAGGATAAAGGTGTTTGTTTTGTCTTGCACTTATTATAGAAATATCTGCGCCAGTGTCTATCAAAAATGTGAGCTTCGAACGACGATCTTTGATAAACAGACGATTTCCGACCTTCGATTTGCTGAATGTGTGGTTGCGATCCTTTGCACCTAACGTTGATTTTGGTGTTGCTGTGTGAATGCGCGGTTGAATGGGTTTGATTTGGTCGACGACATTTGGTTTTAATGCTGTCGAAGGTGTTAGTTTTTTGGCTTATTAAAATTGCATGGTGGGTCACAATTTCTTGCTCGTGAACCATATTGACTGTGAAACCAACATATGTTGTTTTGACGATATATGCTTTGCCGTGAAGATGTTCGTCGGTGGCTAGCACGACAATATGAGCGAGAACGCGGTGGTTTGCCTGGTCTAATTTGGTTTCCATGCGAGCAAGAGTGCGTTGCAGTTGAGTGAGCCACTTGTGAGCTGGTCAAGTCTGACCATTGTGTGTCGTAATGCCTCATATTTGTCTTGTTTGGGAGGGTTGCGCACTACATCAAACGCTTGTTCATGGAGGCTTTCATCCATGTACATAACCGCTATGTTGAACTTGACTTGGTCCCGTTGGTCTTGATTAATTTTCCCAAATCCGTGAATTCGGAAAAATGCTTCAAGTCGGGTAAACCAAAATTCTATGTTGGTGATGGAATAGCCTTGCAATTGAGGTACCTGGACGCGTGCTGCGAAATTGCTGATGCCCGCTGCAGATGAATTTTGTGGCTGCGGCTGTTGTTCAGCTGCAGTTGTCCGGCTGTCCTCCAAAATTTCTCCGCCGTCTGCATCTTTGAAATCACTGTTCGGCATTGTTGATTGTTTGTTTGTTGTTTGATTAAATGTTTTTTAAATCCACTGACTTACTTTCTATTTTACGTATACTTTTTTGTTGGGGTCACCAATTGTGGATGTAATGCTGAATAAAACGCAGTCTATTCCAGAATGATTTATTTGATTTTTATCAGGAATAATAATAATAATAATTGAGTGGCACTACAGCCCATAACGGACCAGGGCCTAGCTTCTACAACAACTACTCGTGTTGTGCATGCTATTGTTCTTCACGAGTAGAAGTTTACCTACAGAGATTTGAGAAGCCTTCCATAGACAATTAATGCTCTTTGATTGTTGTCAGCAACTCGAAAGAGGTGGTGCCGTGAAAAAAATGCTAGGTGTCCCGTCCGGGAATCGAACCCAGACTTCTCTGCGCCGCAGTCGATGCACTTACCACTGCGCTACGGCGGCCACAGGAATGCCAATATAAAATTTTAAAAATGTAAACATAGTTATTTATTCTATGCCATAGGGGAGCTGCATATGTGTGGGTTGTTGTATAAGGTGATGACTGGTGCTGACATCTTTGAGTCGGTAGTAATTGTTTAAGATATGTATTCAGTTATAATTGTATACCAAAAAAATTAAACAAAAAAGTGATCGGCCTTAAAACAGCACGAATATGAAGTAATGATAGGTGTATGCTTAATTTTGTGAGGTACTGTATATTCAACAGATTGCGTTCGTAAATAACTACAGGAAATTGTTTATGATTTTAGTGTCGTCGTCACTTTAAATAATATGTTACTTAAAAAATAGTTATTGTGATAGAACTAATACATATTCCTAATGATTTTAGAAATATGTATGTACAAAATTAAAACAGCAACACATGTTTGAAAATCGAGCGTTACGGAGGGATTTCTTATCATGTGGAATTCCGTGTTAAGTGTATTTAAATCAAAATAAAGATTATCGTAATTCTGGTGTTACTTATTCGGCAATATGTAAATAATAGAAAATGAAATTTGTAGCTATAATTTCAATCACCCATTATGAAAAGTGTAATACCGGAAAACATAAGGAAACCTAATCTAATACATCGGTGATAGTTGTCCAGGCAATCGCTTTAAAAAATAAAAATTAAATGAAGATGAATACAAAACTTCGCCTTGAAAAACACATGATTCGACTATGAATATGGAATCTCAATAAAACATAATTGCATGAATGAATGAATTAGTCCCTCCAGCATATTTTACCAAAACTTCACGTTGGTTAACCAAACTAGAAACGCCTATGAGTAACAATTATAATATATAATTTTGTAATATAAATATAACAACTCAATAAAAATACTGAACTGTTTCGGTAAAAGGGCAAATTTACAAATTTGAGTTACTTTCTTAGTATTCTTTTAGAAAAAAAAGTATCCAAATATGGGGATAATAATTTAATTTACTATTAATTTCAAATAATAATTTAACTCTTTAACTGTATAATTTTTGTTGTTTTAATTTATATATGTGTGGGTGGGTGTAAGGTTGGTTATCCAGTGCCATTCCTGGGTGCCTTACCCTCACTGGTAAGCGTTTCGAACCACCGTGACTAACACCGCGGATTCCTAACGAAGTGCGTAAGTCAACTCCACTCCCCCTTCCACAACTTTGAACAGTCTCGACCGTTCTAAAGGCTGGCCGAAATGTGGATGGTGACCGCTCCTGCACGAGCCGAGCTTCTAGACTTAATGTCCACGCCTCACTAAGAATCGGGATTTGACTCTGATTCTCGGGCAGCAAGTGACACTCGGTCTATCCACCCACTCCGTTCCTTGTCTTTCCATAAACCTCTGGCAACCTCACAAGATCTTCTGGCCGAAGCCTAAAGATTGGACAGCCTTCAGTTTATGCTGAGCCAAAGAAACATTGACGGCTTTGAACACTAACGATGATAAAATTTTGAATCAATGGCGATGAGCTTCATCCCCTTGAAGACAGGATTGGCTTTGAGCCTGAATGTTGTCTCAAATTTATTGTGGAGAGCCACGATAAGTTCTGAGACGTTGGGCGCCATTTTGTTGCAGTAAACGTTGGGTCTTCGTGTTTGGGACGTAATCGGTAGTTTTGCGTTAATTTGTTGATCAGTCGTCGTTCTTATTTGGTGAGTGACGGTGTTTGTGTTTGTTAGTTGATCTTACTTACTTATCAGGCCGGCGACCTGTGAAGGGTCAGAGCCTGAACAATTGATGTCTTCCATCGCTGATGGTCCTGGGCACGCTGCTTCCAGTCATCAAGGCCAAGCTGTCTTGCGTCCGCGATGACTTGGTCTATATACCGGAGGTTCGGTCGTCCTCTTCTTCTCGAACCAGGAGGCTCAGATTCGAAGAACCTCTTCGATGGAGCGTTGCTGTCCATGCGTGGCCGAGCCAGTGTAGTCGACGGATTTTTGCCTTCCGAACTACATCCACATCCTGGTACAGCTCGTAGAGTTCGCGGTTATGTCTTCTCCTCCATTCACCTTCCTCGCAGACGAGACCATATATCTGACGTAGAATTTTTCTTTCGAAGGCACCAAGAATCAGCTCTGCATATTTGCTTATCGTCCAGCTTTCAGCTCCATAAAGTAGGACTGGCAGTATAAGGGCCTTGTAGAGCATGACTTTGGTCCTTCGAGTCAAGAGTTTTGACCCCAGTTGGTTCGACAAGCCGAAGTAGCATCGGTTACCAAGTGTGGTTCTACGTCGGATCTCCACTGTGATGTCTCCTCCTTTACTATCTCAAAATTATAGTTATCGATTGTTACATTTTGTCCTAGGTGGTGTGTGACGAAACGTTTCTTAGTCGACAGCAAAAACTTTGCTTTCCCCTCGTTGATCTTAAGACCAGCTTGCTTCACCTCTTCTTCAATTACCGTAAAAGCCTCTGCTACGGCACATTGGGAACGCGCGACGATATCGATGTCGTCCGCATATCTCAACAGCTGGACTGTTTTGTAGAAGATAGTGCCTTTCGTGTTTACCTTGGCCCGCCGCACTATCTTCTCCAGTACAAAATGGAAGAAGTCACACGACAACGCATCTCCTTGCCGAAATCCGGTGCAGGTTTCAAACGGCTCAGATGTCCTCGAGCTGAACTGCACGGTGCATTGCGTACTTGTTGGCATGGTGCGACACACCGGCCCAATTTTTCCAATATCCCGAATTCGGCCATCGCCTCGAAAAGTTCGTTGCGATGAATGCTGTCGTACGCGGCTTTGAAATCGATAAACAGATGGTGCGTATCGATTTGAAACTCGCTGGTCTTCTCCAGGATTTGCCTCAGTGTGAAGATTTGGTCTATAGTCGATTTGTCGGACCGGAAGCCGGCTTTAGACGTTCACACAGTACTCTGGATAGGATCTTGTAAGCGACGTTAAGCAGGGATATACCTCTGTAGTTATTGCACGAGGTAGGAACCCCCTTTTTGTGGATGGGGCATAAGGAGCTGATATTCCAGTCGTCGGGCATGCTTTCGTCTTCCCACATTCGGCAGATGATCTGGTGCATGCTCCCTACCAGAACATTGCCACCAGCCTTGAAGAGCTCCGATGGTAAGCCATCTGAGCCTGCGGCTTTGTTGTTCTTCAGCCTTTTAATAGCTGTGCCTACTTCCTCAAAGCTAGGTGGAAGGACTATTTCATCGA
Source organism: Eristalinus sepulchralis (assembly GCA_944738645.1). Lineage (NCBI taxonomy): Eukaryota > Metazoa > Arthropoda > Insecta > Diptera > Syrphidae > Eristalinus > Eristalinus sepulchralis. Next base: position 19,735,819 of record OX122886.1, read on the forward strand.
CTAAAATTGAGATTTCCTGATTCCCTAGCTTCCGCTACCTCTTTGATGACCGAGCGGCAATGCAACCACATATCGTTGGCGTTTGTGTTTGACGTAGGCATACCGGAGAGTATCTCACTTAGTTGCTCTTTGAAAGCTCTGGCAATCTCCGGGGCACTCAGGCGTCCAATGTCAAATCTTCTCGTTGTTAGTTGGTGCAGCTTTTTGACATTGGACAGTCGAGCTCTGAATCTTGCTGCCACGAGAAAATGGTCAGAGTCGACGTTTGCCCCCCTGAATGTTCTTACATCGAGGATATTTGACGCATGTCTTCCGTCAATGAGCACATGGTCGATTTGATTGGCGGTTTGACCGTCCGGAGATCGCCAGGTTGCTGTGTGGATGTTTTTGCGAGGGAATCATGGGCTACTAACGACCATATTACGGCCTGTCGCTAAGTCAGTGAGTCGGAAGCCGTTGTCTGTTGTCGTTTCGTGGAGGCTGTGCTTTCCGATCACTTCGCAAAAGATGTTTTTCTTACCCATTTTGGCATTGAAGTCTCGAAGTGCGATTTTTACATCGTACTCCGGACAGGCTCCGTAGGCACCGTCCAAAAGATCGTAATAGTCCTCTTTAACAGAGTCTTCAGCCTCGTCGGTAGGGGCGTGTGAACATATAAGGCTGATGTTGTAGAATCTGCCCTGGATGCGGATCACAGCCAGGCGATCGCTTATTGGTTTAAAGTCGATGACCTTCGACCTTAGCCGTTTTCCTACGACGAATCCGCATCCAAATGTGTGCAACCTTTTGTGACAGCTGTGATATATGTCGCGCTCCTTCTTCTTCACTATCCCATGTCCTATCCAGCGTATTTCCTGGATACCCTGGTGAGGGTATTTTCAAGTTTTTGAGTGGCTCCAGGAGTGTAGAGTGTTCTTGCATTCCAGGAGCACACTCGCAAATCGTTGTCCTTTTTCGCGCCGTGTCGTCGTTGTAAGTCCGTCCGTTGATACGAGACTGCTTGCTCTCTCGTAACAGTTTACTCAGTATGTCCATTCCGATAAGAACATCGTATGGTTTACCTCCTAAATTTCTCTTGTACCATTTTACAGCACCCCTGGGGCTATAATAAATTCACGTTATTTATCGTTTGAAGTCGCATTTTTACACTTTCAAATAGATTATATTTAGTCAGTCTACCGTACTGGAATTAATAATGCTCATTGTGGAGCATGTATCAATATGTGTTTTTAACTTAGTGTTATCGATAGTTATGTCTGCCAAGATTTTGTCTCCGAGGCCTATTTAAGAAAAAACAGGTTCAATTCTATGAACTTCCTCCTGATTAGCCTGATCAACTGTCTCCTTCGAGATTTGCCCGATAGACATTGGTGATGGATATTGGACTGTGTTTCTAATTTGCCCTGAAAGATTAAAGGTTTGTTTTCTTGTATTTTGATTGCGGTGGTCATCGTTGCCCTGTCTATATTGTCCTGATTGTCCTGTCCTAAAATTATTTTATCTACCTATTTGAGTTGGTCCTAGTCTATTTAGTTGGTTTTGTTGTCTGTTGTTAGAGTTTATCTTTTGAAAAGTATTGTATTGTCTTGGTTTCCAATCCCTCATAATGTTTCGTTCGTCATATCCCATGTAGCTGTACAAAACTTCTTTAATTTTATGAATATCGTTATTATCTTTGATATCCCTGGACAGATTTCCTATTGCTAGTTGTTTAATTCTGTCTACTATTAGTACATAAAATGTGTTCTTAGCTTCTACTTGATTATTTTCATAGGTTGCAAATGAGTTCACTTCTTTTATCATTTCTTCTACTTTTACATTAAGATCTGCTATCGAACTCACTTTGAGATATGATATTTTTCGTGAGATGTCTTTGCAGTTTATCGGGGCCCGGAAGTGTTGTTTGAGAAGGTCCCTAGCTCCTTCCCATGTTGATGGTGGATTGTGTAATAATAGTTCCTTTGCTGGTCCTGTTATTTTTTGTTGTATATCGCCTGCCAAAGCGTTTTGCTGCCTTATTCACGGCGTTGATGTGATTTCCCACGACATAAATAAATTTGGTCAGTTCTGCACTGTTTCCACTGAACTCGTGGATATACGAAATTTCTTTGAGAATTCGTACCGTACTACTTTGTTCTGCGTTTCGCGTCATTAAAACCTCGATGGCTTGTACCAATCGCTCGAGATTCTCCATTTCAACGATTTGTGGCCCGAACTTTAAACTTTTGTCTTTCATTCAATTCTGAAAGCCACGCGTTTGAAGTGGTTAGGAAAACAACCAGTAACAGTTTTTATTTTGAGTAAGGTCACTGTGGTGTTTTTCTTTTCCTTGTTACTTGCTTTTTTTTTCTGTGCCCAAGTAATATCTGGTTTCCACTGATTTGTAGTTAGAGTTACCGTTTTTTTACTGAGTCACTTTATTTATTCGCGATTGTTTGGTTCGTTCTCAATCGATCCTTCAAATATAGTAAGAATCCTACGACTGCGCCACTTACAAAAGACGTACCGATGCGATTTAAAAAAAAAAACAGCTTTATTTGTTCACTCTAGCTTACTAACTAACTCCTATGAATTTCATTCATTCCCTTACATCTACCGGCTACTTTTCACTCTCAGCTCCCGGGGTTACCAGTTGAATTGTTTACTCAGCTTTGCCCGGTTGTGCGTCCGCTGTAACTTGATACCGTTGACCAATATGTGTCAGTTCGCAAAGTGATGAAAAATAAAAGAATGCTAATGCAGGTGAAATAATATGCGTACATCAAATGGAAAATATGGAATGTGTGGGGTATGTAACTTTTATGTAAAGCATATAAATAACACATACTCCGTGTTACACGCGTCCGTACGTATTGCGGACATAGTTAAGTTTAATGTAAATAGTAACGTAGTTTAGTAAGTAGTTAGTAAGTAGTCAGTAATTGTATGTAGTTACATATTTATATGTTTAAGTCTAGGTTTAGGTAGCATAGTAAGCTTATATGTATACTTATTTAAGTTAGGTTAAGAACAAAAACGACTAAGGAATCCAATTTTTTTTTCAATTTTCTTGAAGGAATTGCAAAAAAAAAAATATACATAGGTTTAAGGAATGAATTTAAATAATATAAGAGGCCGAAAGGCAGGGAAAAAACATAAATTCTAAATTAGCTTAGAGTACTCGTGAAGAGTCAGTAAGTTAGAATTAAGATCAACTGATTATATCATTAAGTTAGCTATAAGTATTTTTGTCTAGCATGTAAGAAAAATGAATTGGATAAACAAAAAAAAAAAAAAAAAACAGAAACTATAAATCTAATCAAGTGTTAAGTGTATAAAATGTAGTTTAACATACCGACTAAATACTTTATAAAACTATATACCAATTTCTTATAAAAAAACAAAAATCAATTTATTCATGTTATAAATAACAATACATTTTTACAATTTATCTTTAAAAATCTATAACAACTATACTTCACATATTCGACTTGCGTTTTCTTTCAGATTTGATTAAACGCATTTGTGCCTTTTTCTCCATATCCTCATAATGATCAGAAAACATTAACTTCATGACAGGATACATATGCGAAAAACTCTTTAAATCATCAACTGTAACCTGTTAATAAATAGAAACATTTTATATGTTTTGGAATCATTTCAACTTTGAAAAGTAAAGCTTCGAAACTTGATAATATAATAAATATATAATGAAATATAATATCTAAAATTTTTTGTGGCAAGTTATCTTTGAGTTATCAAAAATCAACTTTATGCTTATGTGTACATGGAAATTCAAACGCCACTATGCTTATTATATTATCGTTTTGTTTCCCAACTGAAACAATTTTAATTGCAGTGTGTCGGTCTATCAGCCTGTTACGCAATGTTTTTATTTATAATAATCGAACAGACGCGATTAGGCGAATTATAATCTCTAAATTCGCGCCTTAGTTGTGGCTTAAGACAATTTTCCTTAAGACTTGAGAAAGAAACTACTTTAGTCGTTATAATATAACACGAATTATGCACAGACTGCTATATCTCTAGTTTGCGTTCGCAGTGTGTGATATTACTGAGTTGCAAACGGAAGTCGAGTTCATTCACTTGTTGATTTCACACATTATTATATATATTATGATGTTCAAAGTATGTTTAATGATCATAGCTATTCTACTTTCAGATCATGTTTGCATGTACCACGCGAAATAATGAGAATAAAGAATAAATTTAAGTTCAACAAGAACATCATGAATACATTTTGACTTCATAACCCAAATTCAAAAATAATGCGCAAGGTATGACAGATATTCATAATTATAAATTTAATTATAATTTGCAGAAAAATTATATTTAATTTAATTATATCTGCAATAAAAATAACTCCCATCACTGTTTAAACAGTAATTACAAGCCCCCTACTTAAACTAACCCTATGTGGTTTACACAAGATATTGCCAAACTCGAAAAACAAAACACTCATGGGCTGTAGAATGACGCAGTGCTACAACGGGAAATTATGTGTTTTAGAGGAAAGCATTTGCAAAATTCAGGAGAGCTTATATACAAACCAAGAGGCTGGCATGGGACAATTCTGTCAGCACAATGTACTTTAAACCAGACTCAATGACTCTATGTATGTTCCATCTATGTTTACAAATGATATTTTGGAAAGTGATCCTTGCTTTGACATTAGCAACTCACAATGATTGTCCGAGCTGGTTGACACACGAAATAACAAAGCTAAGCTCGAACCTCTAAAAAGCAAAGGAAATTACACCAGTTAAAAATATAATTACCTACAAAATGGTAGGAGCATGCGCTTACAGTCTAAAGCAAAAAATCGGTTCGTTATTTTACCAAATACAACTAAAACCAACCCCAAAAAAACTACAGTTTTCATCATTGATTTATACCGGCCTATTCCACACCTTCTCTCCAAAATAAAAAAAAAATGCAAGACGAATAGGATGGGAATCGAAAACAAAACAAGCCCGGGATAAATATAATAGAGGAGTCCAAATATTAGTCAACCTTTTCGAAAACAAAATAGTTGAAAACCTGGAATTATCTGGACACAGCATCCTTCTTTCTATAAACTTGCAAAAAGGGTTCGACCGAGTAACGGCAACAGCTCTAATCCAACAACTGCTTTTATGGATGCGCTCCAAGACCTATTCAAATTCGAAACGGCTTAGTCCCACATAATAAAGAAGTCAACGTTTTTTTTATCACATTCACTAGGAACCTAAAATGGAACAGACATGTAAAAATTATATTGCATAAACTAAAAACCAAGAAACATATGCGTGAGCATATTATTTTAACATAAGTAAAAGTCTCCTCATATGAGCATATTATTTTAACATAAGTTAAAATAATAATATCATAAGTTCAGATACAAACAACCCTAACTTCAGAAAGAATGCAAACGACATTTTTTAAAAAGTACACGCAGAACTTATAGTCTATAAACCCAGAAATGATTCTTTACACTGATGGGTCGTGTACAGAAACGTTCTGCTCATACGCAGTAATTTAATGGCAAGTATTGGTCAAACAGTAAGCCTTCATCAATGACAACTGCCCCATGCAGAAGAAAGCTAGCTCAAAATTGGTCTGGGAAACTACTAATTTGGTCCCACAACCTCAAATTCTGAAAGGGTCAGAAACAAGATTGGTGGGCATATAATACTATCGTGGGTCTTAGGGAAAAGAAGCCTCTAATTTACGCTCATATTAGAAAAACTCAATATCTACCAACTTGCGCGAAACCTTTGTGCAACAACTCAGGATGAGGAAATCAATGAATCATGGAATAACATTAACATTACATACATAATTATACATATTTTAGGCTGGTGCATGAGCATAATACATGTCCGTGGTGGTGGTACGTAGCAGTTTCTATGATAATTGCATATAACATGGAAAGTATTTTACTACATACAAAGAATTTGGGTTTGAAAAGCGAACACATTGGGAATATTTTTCTAATTATTTTGCTTTACATTCCTTTAGCATAAACTATTTTGCGAGGTTAAAATGCAAAACTGAAAGAGAAGATAACGAACAAGAGGCTCATAAAGTAAAGCTGATGTTCGTGTTCGTGAGCCCTACGAAGAGGAAGAAGGGAAAAATCCTACATTCTTAAGTGAAGGAAGAGGAGACTGCCTTAATTTCCGAGTAATCAATACATGAACAGAGCAATTAAAGGGAGCAAAACGAAGTACATATGCAAGTGATGCCATCAATGAAGGGTGAATAACATCGACGTCTCGGACAAAGCATCGGAAGGGGCATTAAAACGTTAGGGTAGTTCCGGACTTAGTGTACCACAACCCCGCAGTAAACGGGGGCAAAAATGATAGTACCTAGATCAAGCCTGCATAGAATTACTCTAGCCAATCATTGTTTCTTTAGGGGCGAGCTGCCAAGGCTATCCTCGTCCGTGCATAGGTTCTGCACGTGGAATGTGAGGTCCCTTAACAGACCACGTGCAGCTGAACAACTTGCGGAGGTCCTTGACTGCTACAAAGCAGATATCACCGCCATCCAGGAAGTGCGGTGGGATGGGTCGGGCAGAAAGAAGATGAAGGACTGCGACACATACTACAGCGACTGCTACAGGGAGAGAAGGCAGCGCCTATTCGGGTGCGGAATTGTTGTTTGAGGCAGACTTAGGCAAAAAGTCTTAAGCTACGATCCCGTAAGCGAATGCCTCATGACAATTCGCATTAAGGCTAAATTCGGGAACATCAACCTTATATGCGCTCACGCCCCGACAGAAGAGAAGGATGACAACAGCAAGGACGAATTCTATGATCTCATAGAAAGAACATACGATCGATGCCCCAGCTATGACACCAAGATCATTCTAGGAGATTTCAATGCGCAGCTGGGAAAGGGGGACATCTTTGCTGGCGTCATCGGGAAACACAGCCTGCACGACACAACCTCCGGAAACGGACTCAGGCTGTTGGACTTCGCCGCGGGGCGGAACCTCTCTGTGAGCAGTACGCGGTTCCCACATCTCAACATCCATAAAGGAACCTGGCGTCAACCAGATTGATCACGTTGCGATCGACGTCAGACACTCCTCCAACATTCTTACCTTGGCTACAACACTCCTTGTTGTAGCCAAGGTAAGAACCCGGATATCGAGAAAGCAACGGAGTCGAGATAGGCCAAAACGGTTTGACGTCGGAAAGCTACAATCGCAACAGGTTACTGGGGTCTTTGCCGACCGAGTCTCCCTGAAACTCTCCCAAAGTTCGACGCTGCCTGCACTGACAATAGAAGAAGAATGGAATGCTGATGTGCTGGGTTTCCCACCACCACCTAGAAGGATACCATGGTTTGACGACGAGTGCAGGCAGGCACATGCAGCTAAGCAGGTGGCCTACCAGGCAACGCTGCATCGGATAACGAGAGCTGTTCGTGAGCTCTACGAACAAAAAAGAAGGGAAGAGAACCGGCTTCTCAGAAGGAAAAAGACAGAGCATGAGAAGCGCGCGGTCGAAGAGATGGAGAGGTGTTATGGCAGGAATGAAGTCCGAAAGTTTTACCGAACGGTGAAACACCTATCCGGTGGATATTGGGTTCGGACCGAAGCCTGCCGGGACCAAAACGGAAACCTCGTAGTAGAGTCGCAATCGATGCTCAGAATCTGGAAAGATCATTTCTGCAGATTTTTAAACGGCGATGACGGCCCATATCCCGCTGTTAGGCGGAATGTTCCACTTAATTTGGACGATGATAGGCAAAAATTCCGTCCCCCCGACTTATACGAGGTCAAGATAGCAATATCGAGACTGAAGTCGAACAAAGCTGTTGGAGCGGATGGACTGTCCGCAGAACTGTTTAAAGCAGCTGGAGATGATCTGGTCGGGCACATGCACCAGCTCATCTGTAAGATATGGTCGGAGGAAAGCATGCCCGATGAGTGGAATCTCAGCGTCGTCTGTCCAGTCCACAAGAAAGGAGACCCCTTCGACTGCACCAACTATCGAGGGATTAGTCTCCTTAGCACCGCATACAAGACCTCTGGCGTATTGTGTGAACGCCTGAAAACGTTTGTCAACAAACTGATAGGCCCTTATCAGTGTGCTTTCAGGCCAGGGAAGTCCACCATCGCTAAATTTTCACACTACGCCAGATCCTGGAAAAGATCCAAGAAGTGCAGATCGACACTCACCATCTATTCGTCGATTTCAAGGCCGCATATGACAGTGTTCACAGAGACGAGGTATACAGTGCCATGTCGCTGCGCCGTGAAGGTCGGGAACGAAGTCACCAAGACCTTCAATGTCAAAAAAGGTTTTAGACAAGACGACTGTCATGTGACTTCTTTAACATCATCCTTGAGAAAATCGTGCGTAACTCACAGCTCAACCCCAGAGGCACGATTTTCCAAAAGTCAGTTCAATTGCTACCTCACGCCGACAACATTGACGTGTATGGACGAACACAGCGAGCCGTCAATGACGCGTTTGCTGGCATTGAAGCGGAAGCGGATAAAACGGTACTGGTGGTAAACGAGGGCAAAACTAAGTATATGCTGTCATCGAAGAAGGACGCAGAACATCGACATCTCGGACAGAGCGTCACTATGGGCAGCAGACATTTCGAGGTAGTCAAGGACTTCGTCTACCTCGGCTCCGGTAAATAGGGACAACAACACCAGTACCGAAATCAAACGCAGAATCAATCTTGCCAATCGCTGTTTCTTTGTGCTCAAGAGGCAATTGAGTAATAAAGCCCTATCTCGAAAGACTAAGCTTGCTTTATATAACACCTTGATCATCCCCGTCCTACTTTATGGTGCGGAAACATGGACACTAATAAAAGCGGATAAGGATGCCCTTGGTCTCTTCGGGAGAAAAGTTCTACGTGCGATTTTTGGTCCTGTTTGCGTTGATAGCATCTGGAGGAAAAGATTCAACCACGAACTGTATGGGCTGTACGGCGGCATGAGCCTAGTCAATGCAACGCTTAAGATGGCTAAGCCATCTAGATCTTATGGACACCACTGCTCCGGCTCGAAAAGTCTTCGAATCTGAGCCATTGGGACAACGCAAGAGAGGACGACCCAGAATAAGGTGGCGCACACAAGTGGAGAAGGACCTTAACCAACTTGGAGTGCGCAACTGGCGGCAGCTGGCGAAAGACCGTGCTGGCTGGAGAGGCATGTTGGTTGAGGCCCAGGTCCACCCCGGACTGTAGCGCCACAAGAAGAAGAAGATGAATCATTGTTTCTTTGGGTTCATGATTTTGATAATGCAATTGAGTAAAAGGGGTCCCTCTCTGGTTGTTGTAGAAGCTAGGCCCTGGTCCGTTGTGGGCTGTAGTGCCACTCAATTATTATTATTAATGTAATGTGATACTTCACATTCGCAATAAATAATTTATAATAGTTATGACTATAATACTATAAGATTGTCCTAATTTTTACGAGATTTAAAACTCTTCTGAAAAATATATGTATATATACATATTTAAGTAGGGATTTTGAAATAAAACTCATAAAAATTATACAAAATCGTTTTGCGACGAGAATAGGTTTGCTAAGTCATAGTAGGGTTTCATCATTCGCGTATGGGAGCTATACCGCAATTAATACGCAAAATAAAGTGTTCAAATTCGGGTCGCTAAATTTTAATTCCTGTATTGGTTTAGATGTTGACTGTCGCACATGACGACGGACGGACACACCGAAACAATAATCGTTTGTGAACGTAATCTTAAAAAATTAGTCCATATACTTTATTTTTGCGATCAGTTACTGCATTTTTGCTGCGAACATTCCATCAAATCATATCATAATCATTTAATCAATGCAACATATAAAACCTCCCATTTTTAACAATAACAACATTTATAACTGGCATGAGTTGGTTGGATTAATTGTGATAGCTGTCAAAAGCGATTGCTGTCTGTTATCTTGTTTTTATACTTCTTAGGTATTGTCCAATTCCTAAAATCAGAAGAGCAAGCTTGTACGCGGACAGACCTATTAGTTCTTTCGGATTTCAGAATACAATAGGTCTGGTCGCGTATAACACTAACGGGTTCTTACTGCTCAGTTACTTTTGTGATGAGTGCAAAATAAGAACAAGCGAACATTGATTACATTTGACAGATATCACTGTTTTAGGATTTTTTCCCAACAAAAATCTTACTGCCTAGAGACTCTCTGCCTCTCTCAGTAGCTATTTATAAGCTCCTTTTAAGTGCAAACAAACAAGATTTGAACATTTTTGAAGTGAACGCGGACTGATTTTTGGGTAGACGACTTTTGCTTTTAAATATTTTCAAAAAGTGAATTCAGTAGTTATTATAGAATATTTGGCATAATCCTACCTTTCATCGATTGTAGCGAAAAAGGAACATATCTAATGAACTACAATATAATATACATATGGGTACAATTACATTATAAATAAATGCATTAACTAAAAACATATTTTGCAAAGATGTTCATTAAACTTTTGTTATTTATCTTACCTGCATAAAATCAAACGCAATAGCAGTATTGCTAAGTAAACCTTCGGGCATTCGAGGCAATTTTGCGTATCTCTGACTGAAATGTGTTAAGATCGTATTTTGAGCTTTCATTTTCTGAGCTACGTCTAAAGCTTGGCTGATAGTACAATGCATTTTAATTTTAGCTTCTTCAATAAGTTCATCTTCCATTGTAGCTTCATGTATTAATATCGAAGAATCAGAGCCCAATTTGATTAAGTCCTCACATGGCATTGTATCTCCGCTATAGGTTAATTTTAGTTGTTCGTTGTCTTTATTTGGGATGCTTAACAACATGCTGACACCAAATGAATGAGGACAGTGTTTTACCAAACATGTAGCCATGCTATTTATTCCAAAGTCTCTAAGTGTTAACGACTGGTAAGGAACGTTTATCTAGACAGAAAAAAAACACACACTTTAATTCCTGGTTTTATTACAAATAGATTTAACTAGAACTGTGAAAATTAAAAATTATGTTCACATTATTTACCGGACAATTACTAGCTTAGCCTAGATAAAACGGAATGTGCATGGATTTCTGTTTATACATTAAACTCTTTTTACACCGAAATATAGTAAGTTCGACCAAAAAAATTCTATTTTGTTTAACCTGCATTTTGTGTAAGTGGTTGAAATTAATTGTATAGACTTGTGATTGGACACCGAAGCTCTAATCTCACGTAAACACGTAGCAATTTTTTGCAACTTTTTTAGAGAGGCTATAAATCAGAGAATGTGACCACCGTAATGTAGTGGCCAAATGTGTCGACCCACACACTCGCGCGGTAGTAAACTGTAGGACCCTCTTCTCGTGAAATAATAAAAGCACGCATAACACGAGGGAGTGCTGAAAAAGATTAACTGATCCTATTTGGACTGCAGAGTGGTTATTTTTAACACACATCAGTAATGTGACCATAATCTTATACCTCAACCGACAAAACACAAATTATTGTTAATTATTATAATGCAAAATTACCATGTCACCATTGGGTATGAGTTTGTAACTATTTCGTATAGGTTCAATCACACTGTCGTAATATTCAAGCCAGGATTGAATTTGTTTAGGTGCAAACAAATACAACGGAGTTTCGTCACTTCCAAGTAACTTAGCACGTTCTTGCAGAATACCTATTAAACCTAAATAAACATATCTCTTTTATTGTGTGAACTTAAATTGTAATACAACTTACCTATGTGATGATCAGCATGTAAGTGAGAAATATATATAGCTTTTATATTCCTTACAACTCTCTGCCAATGGTTAATACCATAAAAACGTATAATTTGTCCCAAAGTTCCTTCGCCGCAGTCAAGCAACATAAATGATTCCTCCATAGGTTGTAATAGAATCGCACTAACATTTCTTGTTTTATTTGGAATGCAAGAGCCGGTACCCAAAAATATAATATTTGGATAAACTGATTTATTTGAATTCGCCACACTTTTCGCACTAGACAATGTAGAATACATATTTTGTAAGGCTTCTGTAAAACCTTCAGTTGCATGTGTTTCTTTTATATATTCATCAGGATATAAATTCAGTTCCATTGATCTATCCAGCCCTTTGTTAGGGCGTAAACGATAACACGTCATTGGCTCGGCGTTACATAGTAGAGCAGAATTTTCATAACTGTTTGACATATCTGTATTCTTAGGCTCTAAATTCGTTTTCGTACGTTTAGAGTTATCGTCATTAATTTCTGTAAATTTTGTTTCTCTGTATAGACGAAAAAGAAGCACAATTAAATATGCTTCAATAATAAAAACTAAAAAATAATAAAAGCAAATTCTAGCACTGTTTTCTAGGCGTCTAAATGTATTGTAGCTGTCTTTGAAATTCAAATGGAAAGTTTTATAAATGTAGGAATTAAATAAGAATAAATTTATTGAGTTCTATAAAAAGTATCTGCAGTATTTTGTTCTTAGATGGCGTTTCTATAATATCTAGAAACACTAATAACGATTATCATTTTTTAATTCGTGTCGACACCGGATTAAGATATTCTTACTAAGTTTCCCACAAAGGAAAATAAGAATATGACGGAAGCTGTTAACTTAGAATTACAAAGCATCAGCCAAAAAGACCCATAGTTGTACATAACTCTGTACAATAAGGAAATAATATTTCTAAAGTGTAACCACAGAAGAACTTAAAATTCTTTATTTTCGAATTCCATTTTATATAAGATAGATCCATAGGCACTTGAGAAGGCTTGGGTGTATGCTTAACCGGTTTACAGTTATTTTGTGCGTTTTGTCACCTCTCCTGGATGTTGCAGGGCAGCCGAGGCGAAAACACAGCGTACAAAATTGAAAAAGACTCCTTTTATATGGCCTTTCATTAAGATTAAGTTCTTTCCATTTCTACTATAAAAATAGTTGAGATTTAAAAAAATCTTCGATTTACTGCTTACCAAAGTTTAATGAGGCATTAACTCGTACACCCAGGAAATTGATTTTCATGCAATTTCCAAAGCTCTTCTCGGACACTTACCGAGACATCCATACAACGGCTGAAAGTCTACCATTGACAAAATGTTAACATTACAGCAAATTCTAGAAAAATCCCATGAGATGCAGATAGTCACCCTAGGTGGTGGATGACTTCATCGATTTTATTGTGTGCATAGAGAAGACATACACTTTATCAGTTTTGATATTCCTGCCAAACGCGTCAGGATTAAGATGTAGAATTCTTGCTGCTCCATCAAGGTCGGAAACAATATCAAAAAAGATTAAAACAATTTTTTTTCATCAATCTTGAGAAAATCGTTTGCACCTCACAAGTAAAAACCACTATCTTCCAAAAGTCAATTCAGCTGTTGACTTACGCGGCGGCATTAAACTGAATGGTCAAAAGTGTTTCCTGGCATTGGAACGGGGCAGCTAGAAGGTATATGTTGTTATCCCGAAATGACGCAGAATATTAATGTCTCGAATAGATCGTTTCAATGGGTAGCAACATATTTGAAGTTGTCAAGGATATCGTCAACGTCGATTAGGCGGGAAAATGTGACAACAACATTAGTTACAAAATCAGTCGTAAAATCACTCTTTCTGGGCTATAGAGGTGATTGATACAACACTTAAGATGACTAAGCCATAAAAGCGTATGGAAAACACAGATCCAGTCATATGAATCTTCAACTCCGAGCCATTGAGAAAGTTCAACAAAGGACATGCTCGTTAAGTCTACCCCAGACTGTGCCACATTAAGAAGAATAAAGTTGTGTTATACTATGTAGGTTGCCAACTTTATCGAAGACGGAACAATGTTAATTTATGTTCGGTAACGCATTGTAAGTTGCAGAGTGGTATCGGTTTTGGATGTTGATCTAGGGATCAAAACGACAATCCATTCTCATCAAATAAAAGTAATTGGAAAAATCGATTTTGTTAGCTATACAAAATAAAACACTCAATCCTTGAAGTTACGTATCCATATGCGCTTTCCGAGTCTAAAAATAAAATATTAATGTCAAAAAATCGTTACTTACCCCAGAATCGGAAAAATTTTTTTGTTAAGTTGATTAAGTTGAGTTTGGATCCTGTGAGCAGCGAAATATCCTGAAAATCTGAAACGGCAATATCATATTTTATTAGTTTAGTGGTATTTAAACTATATTGTATTATTTTATTTTTAAAGTTAAAGTAAATTAATTCATGCGAAATTTATTTATGAAGGTCAACAACTCTTGCAAATCATTAATCTTCTGTGAGGAGTCCTGAAGGTAAGATGCAATCAACTCCTAACCAAACTCCATATCCGCCTCCTCACTCCCTGTCGCACGATTTCACACAACTTTCTCCTTACGTTGGACGGTATCAAAGTGTGACAAAACTCGTTCCGATGATCAGGCTCGGAGACACCCTAATGGAGTAATGCGGATTTCTGCGTAGCTAGACCTTCTTTCCGCCCCCACTCGTGGTATTGAAAAAGATACCATAAAAAATAAATATCATTTCTGCTTACAAATTAATCTTCTGAATAATATAATTTATTTATATTCTCAATAAAATAAAAATAATAATAATAATAAAGTTTTTGAAGTAATAGGGCTCTAGCGCTGAGGCATCTGAATCCAGCTCTACCAACAGCCGCGTAGAGCGCAGAGTCAAGCAGAACACTGATTTATCTTCGAATCAATTCTCTTCATACTCTGCAGATAGGCAAATCCCCCCAAAAGCGCCCCATATCAAATCGAATACAAAGACCGGCGGACATCAGCAGGAATTTTAGAGCAATTTAGCCGAGGAGTGCTGTCGTTTAGCATCATTAGAAATGCCCACTAGGTGCCTTCCTCCCTCTATCCCCCCCAACAACACAGTCCAACACGCTTACTGCAAAGGCAAGTCAGAACGATGAAAAAATCCCTTTAATTGAAAAAAATTCACCCTTGCTGCATTCCTAGATATTGAAGAAGTCTTCAATAACAGAATCAGAAGCGATTGAGTTCTAAACCTAACATCCAAGAACGCATCAAAAAATCTATCACTGTATTGCTGTGAAATTGCAATTGAATACACATGGGGACTAGAGCACTATGATACACTGGCGTTATACTGCAGTAGTTCGCCCGACACTATTGTGCGACATCGCAATCTGGTGGATAGCACTAGTTAAAAGTACACACTGCAAGTTACTCAACCTAGTGCAAGGCTAACCAGCGTTTATATATGCTCCCTCTTCCTTCCTCCGTTAGATTTGTGAGTTAGCTGAAATGCGATCACTTATATATCCTAAAACCGTTTAACTTTTTCCCACAAAACTGATCTTACCCTCCCCCAACTTATCTATGAGAAAGAATTCTCAACCAGCTTACCAGGAAAGTTCGACTGATAAGGAATATTTTAGGACTGATCCCTGCTATTTAAGTACTTTTGCAACTTGACAAGTGTGAAAATCGAATTGGCCAATGGTACGCTCTCAATTACATGCAGAGACAAAGTGCAGTGTGCAATGGGCGTATGGCCTAAGTACAGGTGGTACAAACAATTGCAATCGGCCAATATTTCACACCAAGAGTGTTAGTTGTGAAAGCTTGGGAGAATGTTGAATCGGTCCGTTTTATAGATTTGGAAAAGACATATGACAGAGTTCCTCAATATTTCTAAGTGGTCTTTAAGAGTTTGGTTTTGATAGTCTTCTGATAAGGAAAATACAAACAAACTGTTGCAACAGTGATACTGGGTTACGGGAACAATTTCCGGGTTGAGATTTCTTCGTGCCATTTCGTGCCACTCAGATGACAGGTAAAAAGAGAAGAATTTACCCCATAAAAAGTTGTACGGAGACCAGTTATCAGTTTCAAAAAGCTTTGGTTGCGTAAGAACTGATGAAGCAGTCAGTCATACCTATGCCGTTCATATTCAACTTATCGAAGCAAGGTTGTCGGTAAGACACATATTACAAATAAACAGAAGACGGAATTAAACAAATACTGTCAATACGTGATAAAAAACTTGGCAGATGTACTTCATGTTACAACCAGCAGTATATTTCCGATCTTCCATTATTTGTGGTTGAGGGTTAGAGAATTATATATATGTGGATTGCGGCACATATTAATTGCCATGGTGTGAATAGTGTACAGGCTGGCTGGGTGATGTCGGAACAGGGTAGGCACTGATTGGTATCAACCTGGCGATGCCCAGCTGTCGTAACTGTTTCCCACACATCAACTGTGCTTATAGTACCTTCACGTTGGTAGCCACCGGATACTGGTTGTTGTTCATCCGAACTTGCTAAACCTATAAGTGCGACCTCCGCCCAAGAGGTATAAAAAAGGGCCTGGTCCTCCTGGTTGGGGGTGTGCGTCGGGGTAACTGCCCGGCCATATTAAAAAAAATTATAGTTACGGAACAACCAAATGCCTCGGATACGGATGGATACACTGTTGACGACCCTCGCAAACGTACAAAGGACAACGATTTACGGATCTGCACGTGGAATGTGAGGTCCCTAAACAAACCACGTGCAGCCGATGAACTTGCGGAGGCCCTGGACTGCTATAAAGCAGACATTACCGCAATCCAGGAAATGAGGTGGGATGGGCCGGGCAAGAGAAGAGTGAGAAACTGCGACATATACCACGGCGACTGCTTCAGGGAGAGAGGGAAACGCAGACTTAGGCAAAAAGTCTTAAGCTTCCAACACGTAAGCGAACGCCTCATAACAATCCGCATCAAGGCTAAATTCGGGAATATAAGTCTCATATGCGCCCACGCCCCGACAGAGGAAAAAGATGACAGCAGTAAGGAAGACTTCTATCACCTCCTAGAAAGGACATACGATCGATGCCCCAGCTACGACACCAAGATCGTTCTAGGAGATTTCAACGCTCAGCTGGGAAGAGAAGAAGTCTTTACTAAAGTCATCGGAAGACACAGCCTCCACGCCAACACCTCCGGAAACGGACTCAGGCTAGTTTACTTCGCCTCGGGGCGAAATCTCTCTGTGGCCAGCACGCGGTTCCCACACCTTAACATTCATAAAGGGACCTGGCGATCACCTGATCAATCAACCGTCAACCAGATTGATCACGTTGCGATCGACGTCAGACACTCCTCCAACATTCTCGATGTCCGAACCTTCCGAGGTACAAACATCGACTCGGATCATTTCCTTGTTGTAGCCAAGGTAAGAACCCGGATATTGAGAGAACAACGGAGTCGAGACAGGCCAAACGGTTTGACGTCGGAAAGCTACAATCGCAGTCGATCGCTAGAGCCTTTACCGATCGATTCTCCCTGAAACTGTCTCAAAGTTCGACGCTGCCTGCACAAACAATAGAAGACAAATGGAAACGTTGTCAAGAAGCCATCAAAGAGGCTACTGATGTGCTGGGATTCACGCCACCACCTAAGAGTAACCCATGGTTTGACGACGAGTACAAACAGAGAAGAAGGGAAGAGAACCGGCTTCTCAGAAGAAAAAAAAAAGAGCACGAGAAGCGCGCGGTCGAGGAAATGGAGAGGTGCTATGGCAGGAATGGCGTCCGAAATTTTTACCGCAAGATAAAACAGTTATCTGGCGGTTACAAACCTCGGATTAAAGCCTGTCGGGACCAAAATGGACAACTGGTGGTAGAGTCGCAGTCGGTGCTGAGAATCTGGAAGGATCATTTCTGCAGACTCCTAAACGGCGATGACGACACAAATCCCGCTGTTAGGCAGAATGTTCCACTCAATTTGGACGACGATGGACAAGAATTCCGTCCCCCCGACTTAAACGAGGTCAAGATAGCAATATCGAGACTGAAGTCGTACAAAGCTGCTGGCGCGGACGGACTATCCGCAGAGCTGTTCAAAGCGGCTGGGGATGAGCTGGTTGCATGCCCGACGAGTGTAATCTCAGCATCGTATTCCCGGTCCACAAGAAAGGAGACCCCTTCGACTGCGCCAACTACCGAGGGATCAGTCTCCTTAACATCGCGTATAAAATTCTCTCTGCCGTATTGTGTGAGCGCCTGAAACCCTTCGTCAACAACCTGATAGGTCCTTATCAGTGTGGTTTCAGACCAGGGAAGTCCACAATCGACCAGATCTTCACACTGCGGCAAATCCTGGAGAAGTCCCAAGAAGTACAAATCGACACCCACCATCTATTTGTCGATTTCAATGCCGCGTATGACAGCGTGCATAGAGACGAGCTATACAGTGCCATGTCTAGTTTTGGCATCCCTACCAAACTCGTCAGATTGTGTAGGATGACGATGGAGAACTCTCGCTGCTCCCTCAAGGTCGGTAGCAAACTCACCGAGACCTTCGTTGTCAAAAAAGGATTTAGACAAGGCGACGCGCTGTCATGCGACTTCTTTAACATCATTCTTGAGGGGGTCGTGCGTAACTCACACGTTAACACCAGAGGCACGATCTTCCACAAGTCCGTTCAACTGCTAGCTTATGCGCATGACATTGACGTGATCGGCCGAACTCAGCGAGCCGTCAATGAGGCGTTTGCTAGCATCGAAGCGGAAGCGGCTAAAGTGGGACTGGTGGTAAACGAGGGCAAAACAAAGTATATGCTGTCATCAAAGAAGGACGCAGAACATCGACGTCTCGGACAGAGCGTCACTATGGGCAGCAGACGTTTCGAGGTAGTGAAGGACTTCGTCTATCTCGGCTCCGCGGTGAATAGGGACAATAACATTAGTACCGAAATCAAGCGCAGAATCACTGTTCCCAATCGCTGTTTCTTTGGGCTCAAGAGGCAATTGAGTAATAAAGCCCTCTCCCGAACGACCAAAGTAACTTTGTACAACACCTTGATCATTCCACTCCTGCTTTACGGCGCAGAAACCTGGACGTTACTAAAAACGGATGAGGAAGCCCTTGGTCTGTTCGACAGAAAAGTTCTGCGTGCGATTTTTGGTCCTGTTTGCGTTGATGGCATCTGGAGGAGAAGATTCAACCACGAACTGTATGGGCTGTACGGCGGCATGAACCTAGTCAAGCGTCTACGGATACAACGCTTAAGGTGGCTAGGCCATGTAGAGCGGATGGACAGCACTGCTCCGGCCCGAAGAGTCTTCGAATCCGAACCACAGGGACAACGCAACAGAGGACGTCCTAGACTAAGATGGCGCACACAAGTGGAAAAGGACCTCAACCAACTTAGAGTACGCAACTGAAAGCAGCTGGCAAGAGATCATGCTAGCTGGAGAGGCATGTTGGTTGAGGCCCAGGTCCACCCCGGACTGTAGCGCCATCCGAAGAAGAATAGTGTACAGAAATTCGTTGAAGAATCTTGTCTGGTATGCTGGTAAGCTTAAGTGTTACATTGGCAATCCGAAGTCAAATACAAAAGAAACTAATTTCAGAGTAACGCGTCTTCAGTTTCAACAACTCCTAGTATATTTCAATGTTTTATCAAGGATCTTCTCAGAAGTGTCTGATGGGGGTATCAGCAGCCTAACTCGGCATCTTTCTAAAAAAAAGTTCTTTCCTGATCGGATATAGCGGACATACAACTCAAAGAGACAAATACAGTTCTGGGAAGAAACTAATCGATTTCCTCTGCTTTAAATGGAACTCTTTGGCCATCAGTATGTTAATAACCCACAACCCAAAACCGACATGAAATAGGTTTAGTTATTTCATGGACTGCTACTACTCGTTGTCATAATGCAACAATAACCGGACCTCTACAGTACCTTTTTTCCAAAATACTACTAGCGCTGGTCATTAGAATTCCAGAATGTGTTTATCGATCTCATTCCATTCGACTCCTTTTGATAGAGTTTTGGTCCACTACGACGAGCGTACGATGTATACGATGCCTGGTCATATAAAGCCTTGCATTTTATCTAGAAATTGTGCACTGTTCGCCGGAGAAAAAGGTTTCACGACTATCTGTATAGCAGAGAGTTTGAACTAGTCAGGATGCAGTGACCCCTATTGGGTATATTCATTATATTAAAACCAACGCCAGCAGTATCGTCTATGAACTTTTCAAAATCCTTATAAGTTTACCACTATACACCATCAGGGTGAAATGGTGGTAAGTGCTGACTTCCTTAGTCAATTTTCAATGGCTGACATATGTATATAACATATAAAGGGTTTTCCAATAAGGACTTGACAAAAACTTTATTATCGACTTGAATCAAGACCAAAACATTTACGAATGGATACGGTCGATTCGTTGAACCCAATTTACCAACTACTCGGCCCTACATTTCGTCAGTGTTGGCTCTAAGCTCTCCATGTGTGGTCGGCACGAACGGGAAGGCCGATAGACTGGTCCAATTTCTATATCCTGTTGTAACGACATATCGTCCAAATCCATAATCTTCAATCCATCTTTCAATAAATAAAATTGGCCTAAAATAATTGATAATCAGCCCCACAGAAAATAGACAAGCTGCCAATCAACTGGTCCATGTTCTTGATCCTGTTAAAACTACATATCCTCTTAATTCATATCTTCCAATAAAAATAGATGGTAATCATGGCGCGACACTCTTCTAATATAGTCTTCTCCGGAAAAGAAAGGGAGAACGTATGTCGCTTAAACTGGTCTATTGGCCCTAATTCTTGAGCCAGCTTGTAAACTATGATCCTTACCCAAAATACGTGTAAAGTTGTCTGAGTGACTTGTTTTTGCCTAGTAGTCTAGCAGCCTACTAGTAGTAGAACTAGTAGTCTAATAGTTTATTTATCTAGTAGGACGAGAATAACTACCAAAAACTGAATTACGGAATTACGGTTAATGTTTATAGCTTGCAGACGTTCCTCGTTTGTGTACCTTAGCATGATGATGAAAATATGGACTTTACTAAGTAAATTGACAGCACGCGGTTCCCACACCTCAACATTCATAAAGGGACCTGGCGATCACCTGATCAATCAACCGTCAATCAGATTGATCATGTTGCGATCGACGTCAGACACTCCTCCAGTATTCTCGATGTCCGAACCTTCCGAGGTGCAAACATCGACTCGGATCATTTCCTTGTTGTAGCCAAGGTAAGAACCCGGATATCGAGGGAGCAACGGAGTCGAGACAGGCCAAAACGGTTTGACGTTGGAAAGCTACAATCGCAGCCGATCGCTAGAGCCTTTACCGATCGATTCTCCCTGAAACTGTCTCAAAGTTCGACGCTGCCTGCACAAACAATAGAAGACAAATGGAAACGTTGTCAAGAAGCCATCAAAGAGGCCGCCACTGATGTGCTGGGTTTCATGTCACCACCTAAGAGGAACCCATGGTTTGACGACGAGTGCAGGCAGGCGCATGCAGCCAAACAGGAAGCTTACAAGGCAACGCTGCATCGAACGACGAGAGCTGTTTGTGAGCTCTACAAACAGAGAAGAAGGGAAGAGAACCGGCTTCTCAGAAGAAAAAAGAAAGAGCACGAGAAGCGCGCGGTCGAGGAAATGGAGAGGTGCTATGGCAGGAATGACGTCCGAAATTTTTACCGCAAGGTAAAACAGTTATCTGGCGGTTACAAACCTCGGACTGAAGCCTGCCGGGACCAAAATGGACAACTGGTGGTAGAGTCGCAGTCGGTGCTGAGAATCTGGAAGGATCATTTCTGCAGACTCCTAAACGGCGATGACGACACAAATCCCGCTGTTAGGCAGAATGTTCCACTCAATTTGGACGACGATGGACAAGAATTCCGTCCCCCCGACCTCGACGAGGTCAAGATAGCAATATCGAGACTGAAGTCGAACAAAGCTGCTGGCGCGGATGGACTATCCGCAGAGCTGTTCAAAGCGGCTGGGGATGAGCTGGTTGGGTGCATGCACCAGCTCATCGGTGAGATATGGTCGGAGGAAAGCATGCCCGACGAGTGGAATCTCAGCATCGTATGTCCGGTCCACAAGAAAGGAGACCCCTTCGACTGCGCCAACTATCGAGGGATCAGTCTCCTTAATATCGCATATAAGATTCTCTCTGCCGTATTGTGTGAGCGCCTGAAACCGTTCGTCAACAACCTGATAGGTCCTTATCAGTGTGGTTTCAGGCCAGGGAAGTCCACAATCGACCAGATCTTCACACTGCGGCAAATCCTGGAGAAGTCCCAAGAAGTACAAATCGACACCCACCATCTATTTGTCGATTTCAAGGCCGCGTATGACAGCGTGCATAGAGACGAGCTATACAGTGCCATGTCTAGTTTTGGCATCCCTACCAAACTCGTCAGATTGTGTAGGATGACGATGGAGAACTCTCGCTGCTCCGTCAAGGTCGGTAGCGAACTCACCGAGACCTTCGATGTCAAAAAAGGATTTAGACAAGGCGACGCGCTGTCATGCGACTTCTTTAACATCATTCTTGAGGGGATCGTGCGTAACTCACACGTCAACACCAGAGGCACGATCTTCCACAAGTCCGTTCAATTGCTAGCTTATGCGGATGACATTGACGTGATCGGCCGAACTCAGCGAGCCGTCAATGAGGCGTTTGCTAGCATCGAAGCGGAAGCGGCTAAAGTGGGACTGGTGGTAAACGAGGGCAAAACTAAGTATATGCTGTCATCGAAGAAGGACGCAGAACATCGACGTCTCGGACAGAGCGTCACTATGGGCAGCAGACACTTCGAGGTAGTTAAGGACTTCGTCTATCTCGGCTCCGCGGTGAATAGGGACAATAACATCAGTACCGAAATCAAGCGCAGAATCACTCTTGCCAATCGCTGTTTCTTTGGGCTTAAGAGGCAATTGAGTAATAAAGCCCTCTCCCGAACGACCAAAGTAACTTTGTACAACACCTTGATCATCCCTGTCCTGCTTTACGGCGCAGAAACCTGGACGTTACTAAAAGCGGATGAGGAAGCCCTTGGTCTGTTCGAGAGAAAAGTTCTGCGTGCGATTTTTGGTCCTGTTTGCGTTGATGGCATCTGGAGGAGAAGATTCAACCACGAACTGTATGGGCTGTACGGCGGCATGAACCTAGTCAAGCGTCTACGGATACAACGCTTAAGGTGGCTAGGCCATGTAGAGCGGATGGACAACACTGCTCCGGCCCGAAGAGTCTTCGAATCCGAACCACAGGGACAACGCAACAGAGGACGTCCTAGATTGAGATGGCGCACACAAGTGGAAAAGGACCTCAACCAACTTGGAGTGCGCAACTGGAAGCAGCTGGCAAGAGATCGTGCTAGCTGGAGAGGCATGTTGGTTGAGGCCCAAGTCCACCCCGGACTGTAGCGCCATCCGAAGAAGAAGAAGAAGTAAATTGACAGTTTCAATTTGATAATTATTAAAAAAAAATAAAGAGTGCATTTTCAAGTTAAATTGAAAGTTGTCAAGTTCCTAGTGGAAAAACCTTTAATAAGGATTTTCATCTCAAGTCTATCTAGTCTTACTACTGTTTGACAGTACAGTACTCAGAAAATTATGGAATTCACCTTATGCAGACATTTTAAGACCTTCCTTCATGCATAGAGCAATGCTGGGCATGATACTTTTTCTCACTTAAACAGGTATATGCTCCCCATAGACCTTTTTTGTAAGAAACCTTTTTTTTTTTGACAAAACGCATAGACTAAGGTTGCAGTGAGTCCATGACTAGGTACGAGAGCTGTCTGATAAATAACCGACCTCAACGTGAAGCTAGCGGCACAAGTGAAAAAAAAGTTTCTACTTCAAATTGTGCATATTATAATAGCTACTCGCCAAAATTTCAGAAATTTATATTGCACCATTATCTGTTGACAGTGGTTTTGTGAGTGTATTTCGGTGATTGCCCCAAAATGGAAAAAATTGAATATCGAGCTGTAATTAAATTTTTATTTTTGAAAGGCAATACGCCTTCACAAATCAAAGATGAGTTGGATTCTGTGTATGGTGACTCTGCACCATCGTTTACCACCGTAAAATTTTGGGCAGCTGAATTTAAACGTGGTCGCAGGAGCTTGGAAGATGATGAACGTCCTGGGCGTCCAAAAACTGTAACCACTAACGATAACATCGCTAAAGTTCATCAATTGGTACTTGACGACCGCCGGATTAAAGTTAGAGAAATAGCTGAGATTATGAAGATGTCAAAAGAACGTGTTTGCCATATATTAAACCAAGATTTGGGCATGAGAAAGCTGTCCGCGCGTTGGGTGCCGCGTTTGCTTATGCTAGACCACAAACGTGCGCGCATGAACATTTCCAGCGCTCTGTTGGCTCAGTTTAGAGGCAATAAGACCGAGTTTTGGCGCCGATTGATAACTGTAGACGAAAAAAAAATTTGAAAAAGTCGCGTGCATCATGGTTAGGTCGGTTATTTATCAGACAGCCATCGTATATTAACGCATTAAGTGAGTTTAAAAGACATTAACATTAACAATTAATGTTGTTTACTTGAAGTAATCTGTTAGATGATAAGTCTGTAGATTATCCTTAGTCACGCAGCAAGCATCTACTGTGTAAAGTTGTGATCGATATAAAAAAAACTGACTACCAAAATAAGAAACCCACTGACCTATCCAAATAAGAAAATTACATCAGCATTATTTCAGAACAGTGCAGGCCAATTGCGGCATGAAAGGCGTAATATAGTCTAATTAAATTTTCAACAAAAAAATTATTTACTTACCGATTAGTTGAATTTAAAACTAAATGTGTTGTAGACTGCTCAAAACTAGATAGAAATTGTAGATACAAAGTGGACCTGACTACTACTTCCGGTGTAAAATGAACAACAAGAGACGATTTTTCATACAAGTGCTTGTGTTGTATTAAGGAATTCAAGTAATTTTCATTCGGTATGTCGATAACTAAAAAATAAAAGAAAAATATATTTTTTTAATAACGACAATATTTGTTTTTTTAACTTAAATGTATATCAGAAATATTTTGATATGTGCCTAAGAAACCTCTGTTTTTTTATTTGCACTTTTTACATAAAATGGGCAACAGCAAAGGCATAACGTTAAACACAATTTAAGATTACACAATTTGTTTAATATAAGACTTTTATGGGAAAACGTGCACAGTTCAAGTCCAAAGATGTAACCCGCTTGCCAGGGTTATGGGCACATGGGTGCGTACTCTACCGCACCTCCAAAGTGCATAAAACATGAAAATTGGTTAGTTAAAAAAACCAACAAAAGTCTTAAGAAAGCAAAAACAATAAAGAAATTTATAAACCTTCATATACCGATGAAATAAAATTCAATTGGGAGACATTGTCAGACGTCTGTTCTAAATCAGATAAACTTTTTGGAATTCGTTTAGTTAAATTACTAAAAAAAATAGAGGCCTTTTTCCAAGTTAATTGAAAATTGAGTATTAAAAGCAAAAAAATTATTGAAGAAAGGTATCTTACCGCACTGTTAGTGCAAACGGCCCTTCATTCTAGACAACCTAAAAAATATTGACTCAATGACAACTATGGTTTCGGATTTCGGAAAGACAGATGGTAGAGGGACAAGTACTTTTATACACTTTTCTTTTACCTTTCCATAACACTTTTATTTCAATAACTTAATTTCTGGCACTGTTGTTATTATTCCAATTTTAAATTCAAACAAGGTCAATAAGGTCAAAACAGAGCGGGTACTCATTTACGTCTTTAATAAGCTGATCAATGCAATTAGCTGCTTTGATTATATATTGGTTGGAAGGGCTTTAATTCTTGGTACCAATTTTACGGGAGTAGCAGTTAAAACTTGAATGGTAGACACTGCGCAAAGTGGTCTCAAGACAATTTTATAAATTTTGATATTGCCAATTCATGCCTGCCACCTCATGCCAATTCTGCCTGCACCCGTCAAATGTGTGCAAATTGCCTAGACTCCCATCTATCTGACTCAAAGGACTACCCAAAATTCATTCAAATGAAAGATATATTTAAAATGAAAACCAGAAAAAAGTGTTGCATGGCAGACGCAAAACGTTTCTACAAAGAACAAAACCCTATACAAACGAATATGCAAAACTCATTTGCAAATGTAGCCTACGCCAACTTTAATAAAGCGACAATTGTAAATACATCCGCACCCATCACTTCACGAAACAATAGCACTCTCGTCACTCCTATTCCCGTGCCCACAACATCAAACAATTCAATCACCAAAGCTCCTTCACAACCACTATCATCAAAAACTATTTGCTCAACCGCTAACAACAATATTAAACACACACAACCAAATCAAAAAAAATAATGGTTCGAATTTGAATGCACACACCTCATCTCAACCAAGCACCAATTCTATCTCAATTAATAATCCAAGCTTAATAAATTCACCTAGTAACCTATCATCCACAGCATCCACAGCATATTAACCATCGCGGTGCAGATTAATTTATCAATCAAATTCACTATTCTTTCTATTTACATCCCACCTAAACAAACTTTTTGCCGATCTGACCTTGCAAACATCGTAAATCAGATACAAACACCTCTCTTGGTATGTGGGGATGTAAACTCGTGGAGCACTCTATGGGGTTCCCCTGCATCAAACCCCCGCGGTAACATAATTGAAGACTTCCTATCCTGCTCCGACCTGTTGCTATTGAATGATGGCTCTCCTCCTTATTTTTCAACACACAACACCTTCACTCATGTTGACATTACATGCTGCTCTACCACCCTGTATCCCCGAACTTCCTGGCATATACTAGTGGAGCTTCATAACAGTGATTACTTTCCCATCTTAGTACAAATTCAAACTAGCACAAATAAATCCAAAATATTCCCGTGTTTAAAATTTAAAACCGATCTGGCCGATTGGAATCACTTTCAGCTATCGATTACAATCGAAATGATAGACCTTAAATGATAGACCTCCATCTGCAAACATAAACAAAGAAGCTGCTGTTTTGCAAAAATCGATTCGTTACGCGGCCAACATTTCTATTCCTCAAAACTCCCCCACTCCCATTACTAGATCAGTTCCCTGGTGGAATCCAGTTCTCAAGAACCTGAGAGGGGAAAAAATGGGACTTTGGAGATATTTCAAAAAACACCCTACTCTTTCCAACCTTATTGCCTATAAAAAATCAAACGCTACGTTTAGAAGAGAAATGAAAATAAGACAAGCCAAATCTTTATCTCAATTTACTTCTGCAATCAACCCTAATTACCCTACCAGTAAAACCGGCATAATATCCGGTGTCTTACGGGTAACTACGATCCCCGTTCGATAAAATGCATACAAACGCTTACGGGTCCAATTTCATCTTGCATAGACATAGGACATTTTTTCGCCTCTTCCTGGTCTACCCTCTCTAGCGACAACAACTTTTCTCCAGCATTCGTTGACTTGAAACTCAAAAACATTTGTTACTCGCCAGTCCTAGTACCTGGGAACCCATTAGCGAAACAAATTGAAACTCGAATAACGCACACAGAACTGGAATGTTGTTTAAGTGCTTTAAAAGGTAGAACCCCAAGTAGAGACCGGATTTTCTATCCTATGATTAGAAATCTACCACCTGAAGTTAAATCTAGGCTAATTGCTTTGTACAATGAAATATTAAACACCAGTACCATCCCACAAATTTGGAAAACAGCGTATATAATTCCATTGTCAAAACCGCTCTTCTGGTTCCTAGAAACCAAAAAAATGATTAACATCAATCAAGTGGCCTTCAAAGCTAATAGGAGCTGTGCGGATGCATTACTACATATAGATCATTATGTAATAAATGCTCTGTCATCCCACAAACAAATATTTATTTTATCGTTAGACTTCATGAGAGCCTTCGATAGGACTGGAATTCACCTAATATTAGACAAACTTCGCAAATGGGGGGTTGGCCGCAAAATATACAGCTTTGTCAGATCATTCCTGTTGAATAGGAAAATATCTGTTAAACTTAACAATACCTTTTCTGCGACTTACCCACTGAACAATGGTATACCCCAAGGATCACCTTTGTCGGTAGTATTATTTTTAATCGCATTTAATGACATAAGTACCATTATTAGCAAGCACAACCTTCTGGATCATTGCGTTTACGCCGATGACGTATTCATCTTGTAAAGACACAATGACTTAGAAACAACCAAAAACGCTTTTATAAAATGTCTTAAAGACATTTTAGATTGGGGTATTAACGGTGGAGCTATGCTTTCTCTCAACAAATGTAATCACCTTCACATATGTCGGAAATTGTCCTGTCCTAAACTAAATTTAGCGATGAACAATGTAAATAAAAAAAAAATTTATATAATTTGGATATCTTAGGCTTAAGATTTAATTGTAAGTTTAGTTGGAAACCCCACTGTTTGTACCTAAAAAAGAGCTTAGCTTCAAGATGTAATATTGTAAAATATTTATCGAAAAGCAAATTCAATGTACATGTGAACACCTTACGTAACATAACCAGATCTTTAGTCTTAAGTAAAATAAATTATGGGTTATATATTTATGGTAAATGCCCAAATAGTTCTTTAAACATTATTAAATCTTCGTACAACCAGTCAGCAAGAAGAAGCATCAACGCTTACCCCACCACCCGAATTGTCAACATCATGGTGGAAGCTGGCCTTCCCACTCTAGAACAGCGGCAAGCGGAAAGTTTTCAAAAAATCATCCCAAAACTTGTATTTTCCAAAAACTCCATCATCGATAGAGACATCGATTTACCGAACAAATCAAAAACAAGTAAGCGTCTTCCCTCTGCAATTAACATTGCTCTTTCAAGGGCAAAAGAAATGAACCTACCCTACAAACGAGTCATAGGGCACAGCGCACACCTCCCACCCTGGAACTTATGCCAAAATTTCTTGGAACTAAGACTTACTGAATACAACAAGGAAAGCACCAACAGCAGGGTATACCACTCAATTTTCCAAGAAACCATGGTAAACCTAAAGCAAGGTGGTTGGACTCCGTTGTTTACCGATGGGTCGAAATCCGCCGAGAACACCTCCTTTGCCATAACTGAAGAAAACGGCACTTTGCTGAAAAAAGGTATTCTCTGCGACAATTTTTACTGCAGAAGCTTTTGCCATCTACGAAGCGGCCAAAACGGCTGTTAAATCTGACAAGAAAATGGTAATATGCACTGACAGTCTTTCAGTTCTTCGTGCCGTCTCCAACTGCAACCACAACAGTAGAGTAATAACCAACATTCGGGACCTCTTAATAAGAAATGTCAACAATTTGAAGCTCATGTGGGTGCCCAGTCATATAGGCATAATAGGCAACGAGAAAGCCGACCAAGCAGCGAAATCCTGCAATAGATCACCCGTTTTTACTTTTTGCATCTTCTCCAAAAAAGATCTACAGAGATATATCGACTAAGTAATCAAAAAGAACAAAACTATTCGCTGGAGCAGCTATAAAAATCATTACTCCAAGATAAACATCGACCGGACTACTCCCATCTACCCGCCAAATGCACATAAGCAAAAGCAGCAGTATCCAGCTTTATCAGACTCCGGCTAGGTCACACTACCAGCACATTTTAAAGAAAGTGAACCCACCACAGTGTTCAGTGGGTAACAAAGTTCTGGATGCTTCACATCTACTTGGCATGTCATCATGCGGTACTTCCCTAAAAATCAGAACCATCTTGCCCAACAATCAAAACATTTTTTCCTTTTTAAATACAATCACTATCGAAAACATCATAACACTCCATAAATTCCTCACAACAAATAAGTTAATTATATAATACTGCAAATCTAAGTTACCTTTTTGAGTGGAGAGCACTTGAAGCTAGCGCTCTAAAACTACTAATATTAACATATAATTTGGAATTGTATGTTTTGCATGTAAATTTCAATTGTATGTTAATAAATAATAATAATAATAATATTGTACAAATAGCGCAAGCCTTCATAAGAGGTGCTACACAATATGGACTTGCCATATATTGTAACTTAAACAAAGGAGATGAAAAAACTGTTCAAACGAAAATCAACTCCCTACTTCGAAAAGCTACGGGCAATGCTCCCTCATCACCAATAGAAGCGCTATTAGTTGAAACAGACACCACAGACTTTCAACAGATGAAAACAAAAGCACAAATAAAGTTAACAGCAAAAGACATCATAGACTGCCACCAACCACTCATGAAATATGCAGATCTGGTTGCACAGATGAAAAAGAAAAGAAAAGTTCGCTCTTCAACTCTATCAAGTATCTAACATCGATTAAAACTAAAGCTCCTGAACTCCTATCTTACGATGTAGATCCGAGTACTTGGTTATTTCCAAAAAAAAACATAAACACATCTCTAGCTAAATTTGTTAAAAGTAAGATTTCACCTAAAATCTATAGGAAAATGTTTGCCGAAATTCTATCCACAGGACAATTCGATTGTGTCCTGTACACTGACGCCTCCACAACGGATGAATACTGGATATTGTGTATGGATACTGGATACTGTGTATACATACATCACAACAACTGCGACAAATCATACCACAGCAACTTTTAACACCAAATAACAGTCCATTTGTTGGCAAAGTCATGACACATAATATGATCTCCAGGACACGTGGATATTGTAGGAAACAAAAAAGCTGATGCCGCTGCACGGGAAGCCATAAAAATACCATTGTATTTTACTCCATCTTCATTCTCCTCGTCAATCCTTAAGCCAGCATCAAGAGAGCTGAAACAGGAAGCAGAAACACGTTGGAACCAATCAAATACTTTTTTAAGAAGGCACAAGGAGAACCTAGGAAGAGTGACCTACAACACCGATCTCAACCGCTTGCAATGTGTACAACTCTGTCGCATACGGTTATATTTTGATATGTGCCTAAGAAACCTCTGTTTTTTTATTTGCACTTTTTACATAAAATGGGCAACAGCAAAGGCATAACGTTAAACACAATTTAAGATTACACAATTTGTTTAATATAAGACTTTTATGGGAAAACGTGCACAGTTCAAGTCCAAAGATGTAACCCGCTTGCCAGGGTTATGGGCACATGGGTGCGTACTCTACCGCACCTCCAAAGTGCATAAAACATGAAAATTGGTTAGTTAAAAAAACCAACAAAAGTCTTAAGAAAGCAAAAACAATAAAGAAATTTATAAACCTTCATATACCGATGAAATAAAATTCAATTGGGAGACATTGTCAGACGTCTGTTCTAAATCAGATAAACTTTTTGGAATTCGTTTAGTTAAATTACTAAAAAAAATAGAGGCCTTCTTCCAAGTTAATTGAAAATTGAGTATTAAAAGCAAAAAAATTATTGAAGAAAGGTATCTTACCGCACTGTTAGTGCAAACGGCCCTTCATTCTAGACAACCTAAAAAATATTGACTCAATGACAACTATGGTTTCGGATTTCGGAAAGACAGATGGTAGAGGGACAAGTACTTTTATACACTTTTCTTTTACCTTTCCATAACACTTTTATTTCAATAACTTAATTTCTGGCACTGTTGTTATTATTCCAATTTTAAATTCAAACAAGGTCAATAAGGTCAAAACAGAGCGGGTACTCATTTACGTCTTTAATAAGCTGATCAATGCAATTAGCTGCTTTGATTATATATTGGTTGGAAGGGCTTTAATTCTTGGTACCAATTTTACGGGAGTAGCAGTTAAAACTTGAATGGTAGACACTGCGCAAAGTGGTCTCAAGACAATTTTATAAATTTTGATATTGCCAATTCATGCCTGCCACCTCATGCCAATTCTGCCTGCACCCGTCAAATGTGTGCAAATTGCCTAGACTCCCATCTATCTGACTCAAAGGACTACCCAAAATTCATTCAAATGAAAGATATATTTAAAATGAAAACCAGAAAAAAGTGTTGCATGGCAGACGCAAAACGTTTCTACAAAGAACAAAACCCTATACAAACGAATATGCAAAACTCATTTGCAAATGTAGCCTACGCCAACTTTAATAAAGCGACAATTGTAAATACATCCGCACCCATCACTTCACGAAACAATAGCACTCTCGTCACTCCTATTCCCGTGCCCACAACATCAAACAATTCAATCACCAAAGCTCCTTCACAACCACTATCATCAAAAACTATTTGCTCAACCGCTAACAACAATATTAAACACACACAACCAAATCAAAAAAAATAATGGTTCGAATTTGAATGCACACACCTCATCTCAACCAAGCACCAATTCTATCTCAATTAATAATCCAAGCTTAATAAATTCACCTAGTAACCTATCATCCACAGCATCCACAGCATATTAACCATCGCGGTGCAGATTAATTTATCAATCAAATTCACTATTCTTTCTATTTACATCCCACCTAAACAAACTTTTTGCCGATCTGACCTTGCAAACATCGTAAATCAGATACAAACACCTCTCTTGGTATGTGGGGATGTAAACTCGTGGAGCACTCTATGGGGTTCCCCTGCATCAAACCCCCGCGGTAACATAATTGAAGACTTCCTATCCTGCTCCGACCTGTTGCTATTGAATGATGGCTCTCCTCCTTATTTTTCAACACACAACACCTTCACTCATGTTGACATTACATGCTGCTCTACCACCCTGTATCCCCGAACTTCCTGGCATATACTAGTGGAGCTTCATAACAGTGATTACTTTCCCATCTTAGTACAAATTCAAACTAGCACAAATAAATCCAAAATATTCCCGTGTTTAAAATTTAAAACCGATCTGGCCGATTGGAATCACTTTCAGCTATCGATTACAATCGAAATGATAGACCTTAAATGATAGACCTCCATCTGCAAACATAAACAAAGAAGCTGCTGTTTTGCAAAAATCGATTCGTTACGCGGCCAACATTTCTATTCCTCAAAACTCCCCCACTCCCATTACTAGATCAGTTCCCTGGTGGAATCCAGTTCTCAAGAACCTGAGAGGGGAAAAAATGGGACTTTGGAGATATTTCAAAAAACACCCTACTCTTTCCAACCTTATTGCCTATAAAAAATCAAACGCTACGTTTAGAAGAGAAATGAAAATAAGACAAGCCAAATCTTTATCTCAATTTACTTCTGCAATCAACCCTAATTACCCTACCAGTAAAACCGGCATAATATCCGGTGTCTTACGGGTAACTACGATCCCCGTTCGATAAAATGCATACAAACGCTTACGGGTCCAATTTCATCTTGCATAGACATAGGACATTTTTTCGCCTCTTCCTGGTCTACCCTCTCTAGCGACAACAACTTTTCTCCAGCATTCGTTGACTTGAAACTCAAAAACATTTGTTACTCGCCAGTCCTAGTACCTGGGAACCCATTAGCGAAACAAATTGAAACTCGAATAACGCACACAGAACTGGAATGTTGTTTAAGTGCTTTAAAAGGTAGAACCCCAAGTAGAGACCGGATTTTCTATCCTATGATTAGAAATCTACCACCTGAAGTTAAATCTAGGCTAATTGCTTTGTACAATGAAATATTAAACACCAGTACCATCCCACAAATTTGGAAAACAGCGTATATAATTCCATTGTCAAAACCGCTCTTCTGGTTCCTAGAAACCAAAAAAATGATTAACATCAATCAAGTGGCCTTCAAAGCTAATAGGAGCTGTGCGGATGCATTACTACATATAGATCATTATGTAATAAATGCTCTGTCATCCCACAAACAAATATTTATTTTATCGTTAGACTTCATGAGAGCCTTCGATAGGACTGGAATTCACCTAATATTAGACAAACTTCGCAAATGGGGGGTTGGCCGCAAAATATACAGCTTTGTCAGATCATTCCTGTTGAATAGGAAAATATCTGTTAAACTTAACAATACCTTTTCTGCGACTTACCCACTGAACAATGGTATACCCCAAGGATCACCTTTGTCGGTAGTATTATTTTTAATCGCATTTAATGACATAAGTACCATTATTAGCAAGCACAACCTTCTGGATCATTGCGTTTACGCCGATGACGTATTCATCTTGTAAAGACACAATGACTTAGAAACAACCAAAAACGCTTTTATAAAATGTCTTAAAGACATTTTAGATTGGGGTATTAACGGTGGAGCTATGCTTTCTCTCAACAAATGTAATCACCTTCACATATGTCGGAAATTGTCCTGTCCTAAACTAAATTTAGCGATGAACAATGTAAATAAAAAAAAAATTTATATAATTTGGATATCTTAGGCTTAAGATTTAATTGTAAGTTTAGTTGGAAACCCCACTGTTTGTACCTAAAAAAGAGCTTAGCTTCAAGATGTAATATTGTAAAATATTTATCGAAAAGCAAATTCAATGTACATGTGAACACCTTACGTAACATAACCAGATCTTTAGTCTTAAGTAAAATAAATTATGGGTTATATATTTATGGTAAATGCCCAA
The DNA here is from genome assembly GCA_944738645.1 of Eristalinus sepulchralis. NCBI lineage: Eukaryota > Metazoa > Arthropoda > Insecta > Diptera > Syrphidae > Eristalinus > Eristalinus sepulchralis. Next base: position 19,770,019 of record OX122886.1, read on the forward strand.
ATAGTTCTTTAAACATTATTAAATCTTCGTACAACCAGTCAGCAAGAAGAAGCATCAACGCTTACCCCACCACCCGAATTGTCAACATCATGGTGGAAGCTGGCCTTCCCACTCTAGAACAGCGGCAAGCGGAAAGTTTTCAAAAAATCATCCCAAAACTTGTATTTTCCAAAAACTCCATCATCGATAGAGACATCGATTTACCGAACAAATCAAAAACAAGTAAGCGTCTTCCCTCTGCAATTAACATTGCTCTTTCAAGGGCAAAAGAAATGAACCTACCCTACAAACGAGTCATAGGGCACAGCGCACACCTCCCACCCTGGAACTTATGCCAAAATTTCTTGGAACTAAGACTTACTGAATACAACAAGGAAAGCACCAACAGCAGGGTATACCACTCAATTTTCCAAGAAACCATGGTAAACCTAAAGCAAGGTGGTTGGACTCCGTTGTTTACCGATGGGTCGAAATCCGCCGAGAACACCTCCTTTGCCATAACTGAAGAAAACGGCACTTTGCTGAAAAAAGGTATTCTCTGCGACAATTTTTACTGCAGAAGCTTTTGCCATCTACGAAGCGGCCAAAACGGCTGTTAAATCTGACAAGAAAATGGTAATATGCACTGACAGTCTTTCAGTTCTTCGTGCCGTCTCCAACTGCAACCACAACAGTAGAGTAATAACCAACATTCGGGACCTCTTAATAAGAAATGTCAACAATTTGAAGCTCATGTGGGTGCCCAGTCATATAGGCATAATAGGCAACGAGAAAGCCGACCAAGCAGCGAAATCCTGCAATAGATCACCCGTTTTTACTTTTTGCATCTTCTCCAAAAAAGATCTACAGAGATATATCGACTAAGTAATCAAAAAGAACAAAACTATTCGCTGGAGCAGCTATAAAAATCATTACTCCAAGATAAACATCGACCGGACTACTCCCATCTACCCGCCAAATGCACATAAGCAAAAGCAGCAGTATCCAGCTTTATCAGACTCCGGCTAGGTCACACTACCAGCACATTTTAAAGAAAGTGAACCCACCACAGTGTTCAGTGGGTAACAAAGTTCTGGATGCTTCACATCTACTTGGCATGTCATCATGCGGTACTTCCCTAAAAATCAGAACCATCTTGCCCAACAATCAAAACATTTTTTCCTTTTTAAATACAATCACTATCGAAAACATCATAACACTCCATAAATTCCTCACAACAAATAAGTTAATTATATAATACTGCAAATCTAAGTTACCTTTTTGAGTGGAGAGCACTTGAAGCTAGCGCTCTAAAACTACTAATATTAACATATAATTTGGAATTGTATGTTTTGCATGTAAATTTCAATTGTATGTTAATAAATAATAATAATAATAATATTGTACAAATAGCGCAAGCCTTCATAAGAGGTGCTACACAATATGGACTTGCCATATATTGTAACTTAAACAAAGGAGATGAAAAAACTGTTCAAACGAAAATCAACTCCCTACTTCGAAAAGCTACGGGCAATGCTCCCTCATCACCAATAGAAGCGCTATTAGTTGAAACAGACACCACAGACTTTCAACAGATGAAAACAAAAGCACAAATAAAGTTAACAGCAAAAGACATCATAGACTGCCACCAACCACTCATGAAATATGCAGATCTGGTTGCACAGATGAAAAAGAAAAGAAAAGTTCGCTCTTCAACTCTATCAAGTATCTAACATCGATTAAAACTAAAGCTCCTGAACTCCTATCTTACGATGTAGATCCGAGTACTTGGTTATTTCCAAAAAAAAACATAAACACATCTCTAGCTAAATTTGTTAAAAGTAAGATTTCACCTAAAATCTATAGGAAAATGTTTGCCGAAATTCTATCCACAGGACAATTCGATTGTGTCCTGTACACTGACGCCTCCACAACGGATGAATACTGGATATTGTGTATGGATACTGGATACTGTGTATACATACATCACAACAACTGCGACAAATCATACCACAGCAACTTTTAACACCAAATAACAGTCCATTTGTTGGCAAAGTCATGACACATAATATGATCTCCAGGACACGTGGATATTGTAGGAAACAAAAAAGCTGATGCCGCTGCACGGGAAGCCATAAAAATACCATTGTATTTTACTCCATCTTCATTCTCCTCGTCAATCCTTAAGCCAGCATCAAGAGAGCTGAAACAGGAAGCAGAAACACGTTGGAACCAATCAAATACTTTTTTAAGAAGGCACAAGGAGAACCTAGGAAGAGTGACCTACAACACCGATCTCAACCGCTTGCAATGTGTACAACTCTGTCGCATACGGTTGGGACACGCGCTGTTCAACAAAATACATATTCTTAACAAGAATGAACGCCCTTCGCTTTGTAATTTGCCAAAAACCACTAACAATTGACCATTTCCTACAGATTTGCAGATTAACTGTTAGCTGTTTCGGAAACATTGTACCTTCTCTACAAGATCTTTTAGACACCACCATCCCTTCAGATAAATCTTTCCTTTTTAAACGAATAAATAAACATAAACTAAATTAAACTAATTTAATAATTTGAAATATACTATATGTATATATTATATTATATGTATATATAAGTTTGTTAACCAAATGACCATATGGGCTCTGCTCCCCAGTCTGTTTTTAAGTTTAACGGATAATACATATTTATTTGTATTATTGCCTGTGGTAAAATAAAATAAAATAAATAAACATTTTTTTTAAGGGTCCAAAATTTAAAAATTGGTAGAGGAAAAAAAATTAAGTAGTGCCGAAAAAATTACACCAACAAAATTTCTAAATTGCGTATATTGAGAAAAAATACTGCGGTGCATACGGTAAAATTGTTTAAAAATATTTTACAGATAAGAATGTTGATGTGATTGGCCAGCGACCGCCAGATATAAATGTTATTGAAAACTGTTGGGCTTTTCTTGCCAAGGCTGTTTATGCTGAAATCAGGCATAACGAAAGTGTAAAAGAGCTTAAACAAACCATTGTTTCAAATTGACGCAAATTACCACAAAAAAACATTAAAAAATTGTTTCAATCTTAACCAATTAGAAATTATAAAAAACTAACATTATTAAGAGTTAAAAGGAAATGAAATAGTTATTAATATAATATTTTCTTTAAATGTGATTTAAGATATATAATATTAGCTTCAAGGTGGCTGGGTGATGTGGGAACAGGGTAGGCACTGATTGGTATCAACCTGGCGATGCCCAGCTGTTGTAACTGTTTCCCACACATCAACTGTGCTTATAGTACCTCCACGTTGGTAGCCGCCGGGTACTGGTTGTTGTTCATCCGAACTCAACTTGCTAAACCTATAAGTGCGACCTCCGCCCAAGAGGTATAAAAAAGGGCCTGGTCCTCCAGGTTGGGGGTGTGCGTCGGGGTAACTGCCCGGCCACATTTAAAAATATAAGTTCCGAAAAAACCGAATGCCTCGGAAATGGATGGATACACTGTTGACGACTCTCGCAAACGTACAAAGGACAATGACTTACGGATCTGCACGTGGAATGTGAGGTCCCTAAACAGACCACGTGCAGCCGATGAACTTGCGGAGGCCCTGGACTGCTATAAAGCAGACATTACCGCAATCCAGGAAATGCGGTGGGATGGGCCGGGCAAGAGAAGATTGAGAAACTGCGACATATACCACGGCGACTGCTGCAGGGAGAGAGGGAAACGCTTATTTGGATGCGGTTTTGTTGTTCGAGGCAGACTTAGGCAAAAAGTCTTAAGCTTCCAATACATAAGCGAACGCCTCATAACAATCCGCATCAAGGCTAAGTTCGGAAATATAAGCCTCATATGCGCCCACGCTCCGACAGAGGAAAAAGATGACAGCAGTAAAGAAGACTTCTATCACCTCCTAGAAAGGACATACGATCGATGCCCCAGCTACGACACCAAGATCGTTCTAGGAGATTTCAACGCTCAGCTGGGAAGAGAAGAAGTCTTTGCTAAAGTCATCGGAAGACACAGCCTGCACGCCAACACCTCCGGAAACGGACTCAGGCTAGTTGACTTCGCCTCGGGGCGAAATCTCTCTGTGGCCTGCACGCGGTTCCCACACCTCAACATTCATAAAGGGACCTGGCGATCACCTGATCAATCAACCGTCAACCAGATTGATCATGTTGCGATCGACGTCAGACACTCCTCCAGTATTCTCGATGTCCGAACCTTCCGAGGTGCAAACATCGACTCGGATCATTTCCTTGTTGTAGCCAAGGTAAGAACCCGGATATCGAGAGAGCAACGGAGTCGAGATATGCCAAAACGCTTTGACGTCGGAAAGCTACAATCGCAGCCGATCGCTAGAGCCTTTACCGATCGATTCTCCCTGAAACTGTCTCAAAGTTCGACGCTGCCTGCACAAACAATAGAAGACAAATGGAAACGTTGTCAAGAAGCCATCAAAGAGGCCGCCACTGATGTGCTGGGTTTCAAGCCACCACCTAAGAGGAACCCATGGTTTGACGACGAGTGCAGGCAGGCGCATGCAGCCAAACAGGAAGCTTACAAGGCAACGCTGCATCGAGCGACGAGAGCTGTTTGTGAGCTCTACAAACAGAGAAGAAGGGAAGAGAACCGGCTTCTCAGAAGAAAAAAGAAAGAGCACGAGAAGCGCGCGGTAGAGGAAATGGAGAGGTGCTATGGCAGGAATGACGTCCGAAATTTTTACCGCAAGATAAAACAGTTATCTGGCGGTTACAAACCTCGAACTGAAGCCTGCCGGGACCAAAATGGACAACTGGTGGTAGAGTCGCAGTCGGTGCTGAGAATTTGGAAGGATCATTTCTGCAGACTCCTAAACGGCGATGACGACACAAATCCCGCTGTTAGGCAGAATGTTCCACTCAATTTGGACGACGATGGACAAGAATTCCGTCCCCCCGACCTCGACGAGGTCAAGATAGCAATATCGAGACTGAAGTCGAACAAAGCTGCTGGCGCGGATGGACTATCCGCAGAGCTGTTCAAAGCGGCTGGGGATGAGCTGGTTGGGTGCATGCACCAGCTCATCTGTGAGATATGGTCGGAGGAAAGCATGCCCGACGAGTGGAATCTCAGCATCGTATGTCCGGTCCACAAGAAAGGAGACCCCTTCGACTGCGCCAACTACCGAGGGATCAGTCTCCTTAATATCGCATATAAGATTCTCTCTGCCGTATTGTGTGAGCGCCTGAAACCGTTCGTCAACAACCTGATAGGTCCTTATCAGTGTGGTTTCAGGCCAGGGAAGTCCACAATCGACCAGATCTTCACACTGCGGCAAATCCTGGAGAAGTCCCAAGAAGTACAAATCGACACCCACCATCTATTTGTCGATTTCAAGGCCGCGTATGACAGCGTGCATAGAGACGAGCTATACAGTGCCATGTCTAGTTTTGGCATCCCTACCAAACTCGTCAGATTGTGTAGGATGACGATGGAGAACTCTCGCTGCTCCGTCAAGGTCGGTAGCGAACTCACCGAGACCTTCGATGTCAAAAAAGGATTTAGACAAGGCGACGCGCTGTCATGCGACTTCTTTAACATCATTCTTGAGGGGATCGTGCGTAACTCACACGTCAACACCAGAGGCACGATCTTCCACAAGTCCGTTCAACTGCTAGCTTATGCGCATGACATTGACGTGATCGGCCGAACTCAGCGAGCCGTCAATGAGGCGTTTGCTAGCATCGAAGCGGAAGCGGCTAAAGTGGGACTGGTGGTAAACGAGGGCAAAACAAAGTATATGCTGTCATCAAAGAAGGACGCAGAACATCGACGTCTCGGACAGAGCGTCACTATGGGCAGCAGACGTTTCGAGGTAGTCAAGGACTTCGTCTACCTCGGCTCCGCGGTGAATAGGGACAACAACATCAGTACCGAAATCAAGCGCAGAATCACTCTTGCCAATCGCTGTTTCTTTGGGCTTAAGAGGCAATTGAGTAATAAAGCCCTCTCCCGAACGACCAAAGTGACTTTGTACAACACCTTGATCATCCCAGTCCTGCTTTACGGCGCAGAAACCTGGACGTTACTAAAAGCGGATGAGGAAGCCCTTGGTCTGTTCGAGAGAAAAGTTCTGCGTGCGATTTTTGGTCCTGTTTGCGTTGATGGCATCTGGAGGAGAAGATTCAACCACGAACTGTATGGGCTGTACGGCGGCATGAACCTAGTCAAGCGTCTACGGATACAACGCTTAAGATGGCTAGGCCATGTAGAGCGGATGGACAACACTGCTCCGGCCCGAAGAGTCTTCGAATCCGAGCCACAGGGACAACGCAACAGAGGACGTCCTAGATTGAGATGGCGCACACAAGTGGAAAAGGATCTCAACCAACTTGGAGTGCGCAACTGGAGGCAGCTGGCAAGAGATCGTACTAGCTGGAGAGGCATGTTGGTTGAGGCCCAGGTCCACCCCGGACTGTAGCGCCATCCGAAGAAGAAGAAGAATATTAGCTTCAAATGTGCTAATTTTTTTCGCATCGAACTTTAGTTATTTTTTATTTCCTCTGCATTGCATTACTTTACTCAGAGATATAAATTGAATTACAATAATAATTGAATGAAGAGCAAAAAAACGGAAGGTAGATATTTGACAACCTTATACATGAATAAGAATTACTCTAATCTGTGTTCAAAGAAAATTCATTATATTTGTTATATGTATAAAAATTAACAAAACGTTACGTTAAAACGAATTGAACCAACATTGAATAATACGTCACGCATCCAATGTTTAGATGTAATAACTATTAACGTCTCAGACAAAACAAGAAGAATACATTAAAGCACTAAATACTTTTAAAATCATCGTTTTCGCCAAGAACGCTTCAGTTGTAAGTTAAATACTAAGAAAAATGCATATAATTGATACTATATAGGGTATATATAAATATTTTATTAAAACATATGCGAAAAAAACATATTTATGTATAAATATAATATACAATGTATATTTTTTTTATTATACATAAGGTTAGTTTTAAGTTTTAGTTTAGGTGTAGATATTATGTTCTTTTAAGATAGTTTAAGTTACAAGTTGTTTAGATCCTAAGTTTTTGCAAAAAATTGTTCTTAGTTTACGTTAAGCTCTCTAGAAAGAGAGAAGAATGTATTGTTGAGACGTTGAAAGATATTAAGTTTAGGTTAACTTAGAGTGCCCGAGGAGGGCCAGTAAGTCATAAATCAATTGTTTGGTTAAGCTAGTTTTAAGCGTTTTTTGTCTAGTGCGTAAGATATTTTGATAGTCATTAATAAAAATGCTTTAAATCTCAATCTCAAGTTAAATACTAAATTAATCAATACTAGCCTTAAGAACATTTTAACTATGAATTACAATTTGTTTCATATTTGAAATTAATATCATATCTGAAATTAATAACTTACCTATTCGTTTGGATATTTCTAAGGTTTGAAAAAACTACTTACAACAAATTGTTTGATCCTCAACTGTTGGCTCGCTTACATCAGAAGATTTAACAACGGTTCCATTGTCCAAAACAATATCAATACCAGATTTAAGCAGCCCAAGCAACGGTCCCGCCGGAACGCCTTTTTCAACGCATTTCTTTAAATCTAAAGTTCCAGGTCTAGGCTAAGAATATATAAAAAGAAACAGTAATATATTTTTGTGACTGTGTTATATGAAAGCAATAACTACATATATCAAGTGTAGTAAGGCGCTATATTTTAATAACATTCTCTTCCGCAGGCAGCTTTATGCGAAAATTGTCTGTTCAGCTAAATAAAATATCCGTTTGAGATGATACCACCTCAAAGTAATTTCCTATCTTCGTATAAAAGAACAACACCTCTTGATCTCCTAGCACTCTGTATGACATGTATGCATAGGTCGTTTTCTTTTTACTATAATAATAATAATTGAGTGACACTACAGTCCACTAAGGACCACGGCCTAGCTTCTACAACAACTACTTTTGTTGTGAGTACTACTGTTCTTTCACAAGCAGGGGAACTACATACAATTTCTTGCCGACTCCCAACGGAGAGATCTGTGAAGATTTTCATATAAAAATAGTACTGTTTGAGTGTTGTCAGCAACTCGAAAGAGGTGGGCCGTGAAAAATGCGAGTTGTTCCATCCGAGAATCAAAGAAGAAGCTTCGGCGTTTGGGTCGACGCACTTACCCACTACGCCGCGACGACCACCTTTTTTATTAATTTTAGTTTAACAAAGTCTTAAAAAATACCTTAATTTTAAAAGTTTCTTAATATAGACCGTATAAGTGAATATAAGGAGTCAAAAAATGTTGCGAATTGCATTCTTCGCATTTTTAGGAAATTAGAATATCATTTTATAAAAAATCATTTAACAACGGCAGCGGATCTAAAAAAAATTCAAGAAGAAATTTGTAACTTGCTTCATTGTTAAAATAACGTTTTTCGTTTTCAGAAGGTAACTTTACAACAAAGGATTTTTTTTCCAATTGCTTGCAAATTTGGCATAAAGTTAAGTCGATCACACATTTGACATCAAAATTTATTCACAAATTTTTTGTAACAATAAAAAACGAGTGACAAAATGCAAACACAAAAACCGTTCGATCCTTCTGACATATTTAGTGCGCCTTCATCAAATGGATATTATTTCATATTTTCCGTTATAACTGTATAACAATTTTGTTGTATTGGGCAGAGTTAAAGGAAAACTATATACATACATACATATATATATATATAATTAGCGATATTATCACCTTAATATATACTTACTTTTAATTTGCAAACGTACATTATCGAAGTGGCACTAGTTTCTTCAGTATTCTGGTCGCCTTCTCTCAACTCACAGCTGAAAATGTTCAACTCATAATTAATTTATTAGTTTGCCTTGGTACAATCATTACCTTTTTATTGGGATAGAATGAACTGTCATGACTTCATCTTCAAAAGTATCGTTTACTGTACTTGTATCTATTCGCAACTTCTTAATAACCACGAAGCGACTCATAGCCTGAAATAGAGTATTCTAAAAAAATAAACTTAGATTAAAATATTTTTAAGCGAAAAGAGGGAAAAAAAGAAAGTTAAGATGTAGTTAGTCTTGTTGTCTTTTCATTTTTGCTAGTAACAATAATAAATTGATAATTTTTTATATCTATTTCTCTCCTGGCAAAATCTATACTTCTGTTTCTTGATGCTAAAGTTCAAGGCTCACTCAAAAGTCACCCTTCGAAAGCCATCTAACCTTCCACCAAATCTAACCATTAACCTGACAAAAGAACTGGCAGGTCCTGGCGAAAAAGCTCTTACTACAGAAACAGATCATTACGCTATTGATAGTATGTGTACCACACAGTATCTCCAAGATCAAGGAAGAAACTCTCAATCTTCAAAGAAAGATATCAGTAAGCCGCACGGGTTTCACCATCGACAAATACCAGATGAAACACAACTGTAACAATGTACGAGTATATACAAGGCAGTGTCTATTATCTACGTTATATTTTATTATGTTTGTGGTCGCCGTGGCGTAGTGGGTAAGTGCGTCAACCCACACGGAGAAGGTCTGGGTTCGACTCCCGAACGGAGCCTCAAATTTTTCACGACAGCACCTCTTTCGAGTTGCTGACAAAGAGTAATAATTGTTAATAAAAAGCTTCTCAAATCTCGCCGTTCAAAGTCGATGAAAAACTGTAGGTCCCTTCTACTCGTGAAAGAACAGTAGCTCTCACGACACGAGTAGTGGTTGTATAAGCTAGGCCTTAGTCCCTTGTGGGCTGTGATGCCACTCAATTATTATTATTATTATTTTTTATGTTTGCTTGTATTATGCCCACGTTTATCATGGGGTAACCACTTAACGTTCACGGCTTACCACTCTCCTAGGTGCCGAAGAGTGCAGTCGAGACCTCCTCACGACCCATAAGCATCTTTGGGCACATGGTACTGCGGAGCTTCAATAGTTTCAGTATTCTTCACCTTGTGACACAAGCCCGTTGAACTGCAAAAATCAGGTAACCTTATCACCCACTGTGTGTTCAATATATTCAAGGGTTGCTTGAAGCAGAGGCAAACTCCTGGAGAGAGTTAAAGATTGTCTTAGTGTCCAAGTCGAGCAAAAACACTCAAGTCAAACCCTCCTTTTTGCTTACGGCATTGGAGAAGTTAGTTGACGGGAGCATTAGACGAAGTATTTCTTCCTTTGCTTATTACAAAGGCAGGTCAGTATATCGCTTTAATCACCCTTTCTGCATTCCTAGATATTAAATGAGCCTTCAATACCATAAAATCAAATGCAAGTACGAACAAATTCAGCAGAATCGGATATCACGAGTTAGCTTCATCTATCAACTCCTGAACACAAGAATATATTCAAGAAGAATACACAATCCGTAGAGCGGTCACCAGGGACGCTCATTCCTCACCATGAATACCTGTGGCATCGCAGCATCCCGCAAATTATAAAAAATTCCACCATTTTTACCAATAACAGCATGCGATGTTGGATAAATGTTGAACTCATCCATAATTTCTTTCATTGATCGCATTCATTTTCATTTCAAACTGATGTATATCTACATATCTCAAACTTATTTCCTCGACGGTTTTGTAGTCCAGTTCAGCTATGTGGTGTAATATCTTGGCAATAAAACTCTAAAACTCCAAAACGGTTTAGCTTTCTCCCACATAGCACTAATCCTACCCTCCCCCAACTCATTTTTAAAAAAGAATTCACAACCAGCATACCACAAAGATTGGACTGGGACTCTGTTCCCATGTCGATAAAAGGCCCATATTCACGAGTGCATCAAAGATGAACGATCGGGTAGTGCTAATTCAGAGAATTGAGCTTCCGTTGCTCCTCAAACCTTCTTTTACACAGAGATTACAGCAATTAAGGAGGCACTGTCCTAATTGAGGAACAAAACTACATATCTTAAAGGAATATAACTATCATACACGAGGCAGCGTCTTTAATCGCACTCAACATGGCGAGCTGCCAAAGCTATCCTCGTCCGTGCACAGGTAAAGTTGACATACAGCCTCCCCGTTAGGCCCCCTAGAGCCATCACAGCATCCATTGTGTGGTGAAACAATGTATGCAGCGACTGGCCTATCAATCTGTAGGTTGTGCGTGAGGCTAACTCCCTCACCACACAAAATAAACGAGTTCAGAGACAACAGCATGCCTCGGATATGGACGGATCCAACGTTGACGACTCCAGCAAACGAATAAAGGACAACGATTTTCGGTTCTCGCGTGGAATGTGAGGTCCCTTAACAGACCACGTGCAGCCGAACAACTTGCGGAGGCCCTTGACTGCTACCAAGCAGATATCACCGCCATCCAGGAAGTGCGGTGGGATGGGCCGGGCAGAAAGAAGATGAAGATGCAATTAACTTCTAAAATACTTATGCTTATGGCCGGACATCCAAGGAGTAAAATGAAAACAAAAACAAAACAAGAACTGCGACATCTACTAGAGCGACTGCTACATGGAGAGAAGGCAGCGCTTATTCGGATGCGGATTTGTTGTTCTAGGAAATTTAGGCAAAAAGTCTTAAGCTACGATCCCGTAAGCGAACGCCTCATGACAATCCGCATTAAGTCTAAATTCGTTAACCTCAGCCTAATTTGCGCTCACGCCCCGACAGAAGAGAAGGATGACAACAGCAAGGATGAGTTCTATGATCTCCTAGAAAGAACATATGATCGATGCCCCAGCTATGACAACAAGATCATTCTAGGAGATTCAATGCACAGCTGCGAAAAGAGGACATTTTTGCTGGCATCATCGGGAAACACTGCCTGCACGACACCACCTCCGGAAACGAACTCAGGCTGTTGGACTTCGCCGCGGGGCAAAACCTCTCTGTGAGCAGTACGCGGTGGCGATCCCCTGATCAATTAACCGTCAACCAAATTGAACACGTTGCGATCGAGGTCAGACACTCCTCCAACATTCTCGATGTCCGAACATTCCGAGGCGCCAACATCGACTTGGATCATTATCTTGTTGTAGCCAAGGTAAAAACCCGGATATCGAGAGAGCAACGGAGTCGAAATAGTCTAAAAAGGGTTGGACGTGGGAAAGCTACAATTGCAACAGATTGCTGGGATCTTTGCCGGCCGAGTTTCCCTGCAACTCTCCCAAAGTTCGACGCTGCCTGCACTGACAATAGAAGAAGAATGGAAACGTTGTCAATTAGCCATCAAAGAAGCTGCCACTGATGTGCTGGGTTTCACGCCACCACCCAGAAGGGACCCATGGTTTGACGACGAGTGCAGGCAGGCACATGCAGCTAAGCAGGAGGCCTACCAGGCAACGCTGCATCGGACAACGAGAGCTGTTCGTGAGCTCTACGAACAGAAAAGAAAGGAAGAGAACCGGCTTCTCAGAAGGCAAAAGAGAGAGCATGAGAAGCGCGCGGTCGAAGAGATGGAGAGGTGTTATGGCAGGAATGAAGTCCGAAAGTTTTACCGAAAGGTGAAACAGCTATCCAGTGGATATAGGGTTCGCAGCCTGCCGGAACCAAAACGGAAACCTCGTAGTAGAGAATCTGAAAAGATCATGTCTGCAAACTTTTAAACGACGATTACGGCCCAAATTCCGCTGTTAGGCAGTATGTTCCACTTTCTTTGGAAGGTAATAGGCAAGAATTCCGTCCTCCCCACTTAGACGAGGTCGAGATACCAATATCGAGACTGAAGTCGAACAAAGCTGCTGGAGCGGATGGACTGTCCGCAGAACTGTTTAAAGCAGCTGGAGATGACCTGGTGGGGCGCATGCACCAGCTCATCTGTAAGATATGGTCGGAAGAAAGCATGCCCGATGAGTGGAATCTCAGCGTCGTCTGTCCGGTCCACAAGAAAGGAGACCCCTTCAACTGCGGGAGCTATCGAAGGATTAGTCTCCTTAACATCGCATACAAGATTCTCTGCCGTATTGTGTAAACGCCTGAAACCGTTGGTCAGCAACCTGATAGGCCCTTATCAAAAAAGGTTTTAGACAAGGAGAAGAAAGAAAGAAGACACTGTTATGTGACTTCTTTAACATCATCCTTGAGAAGATCGTGCGTAACTCACAAGTCAACACCAGAGGCACGATCTTCTAAATGTCAGTTCAATTGCTAGCTTACGCCGACATTGAGGTGATTGGACGAATACTGCGAGCCGTCAATGACGCGTTTTCTGTCATTGAAGCGGAAGCGGCTAAGCGGCTGGTTATTGAAGGGCAAAACGAAATACATGCTGTCATCAAGGAAGGATACACAACATCGGCGTCTCGGACAGAGCGTCACACTGGGCAGCAGAAACTTCGAGGTAGTCAAGGACTTCGTCTACCCCGGCTCCGCAGTAAATAGGGACAACAACACCAGTACCGAAATCAAACGCAGAATCACTCTTGCCAGTCGGTGTTTCTTTGGTCTCCAGAGGCAATTGAGCTATAAAGCCCTCTCTCGGAGGACTAAGCTTGCTTTATATAACACCTTAATCATCCTGTCCTACTTTACGGCGCGGAAACCTGGACATTACTAAAAGAGGATGAGGAAGCCCTTAGTCTTTCGAAAGAAAAGTTTTGCGTGCGATTTTTGGTCCTGTTTGCATTGATAGCATCTGGAGGAGAAGATTTAACGACGAACTTTATGAGCTGTACAGCGACATGAGCCTAGTCAAGCCTCTCCGGATACAACGCTTAAGATGGCTAGGTCATGTAGAGTGTATGGACACCACTGCTCCGGCCCGAAAAGTCTTCGAATCTGAGACATTGGAACAACGTAACAGAGGACGGCCCAGGCTAAGGTGACGTACAAAAGTAGAGAAGGACATCAACCAACTTGGAGTACGCAACTGGCGAAAGATCCTGCTGGCTGGAGAGGCATGTTGGTATAGGCCCAGGTACACCCCGGACTGTAGCGCCACAAGAAGAAAAAGAATATAACTATCTATTTTGACAGTCAAGCTGCTATTAAATCTCCTGGAGGTCACAACTTTCCACTCTCTCAAGCGACACCAATCTCTCAACGAAATGGCCAAGTACTTTTAAATTCGCGTGATATTGATGTCAGTACACAGTAATGCTGGGTGCCGGTACACAGAAATATTCGTAGAAACTTCGAAGTCTCAAAGAATTTACGTGGAGCAGCACCAAATCACGAATCTAGCTCGGGGGTGACATACCCTATTCCCTTACAGTAAAACAAGTTCGCAAAACTTTCACATTGAGGGAGCATAACAGAATGTAGCCAGAGAGTTCCATTTGTCTTCCAACCAATGCTGGTTGGCCACAGCACAAAATGCATATAACACCACTGCTCAAATAGGACACACGCCTCCGATCTCGATACCGCAGTGACTTCTGCAGGAGTTGCAACGACATGGATGAGGTAGAATCCATTGCCCATGTTTTATGTGTCAAACCCTAGCTTGAAATACTTTTATCACATCCTAGGTGAACTAGCATGGGACACCTCAACAGCTACATAGCCCAAGAACATCCTAAGTGTGCCATCCTCATTGCTAACCAGTCACTCTAACATAACGTAAGCTAACATACATAGGAGTTGTTCCCAGTTGAAGCCCATACGTCCAAATTTTGTAATAGATCAATAACGCGTCACTCAATAATTTCCGGGACATTGAAATAATACCTGTCAAATTTTAATGACAATCTGATTATTAGGTTACAAGGTACTGTGATTCAATTGGGGCTAATTTTGCGATTTTTAAAACAATGGAAAGACAGAATTTCATGTGTTGATTAAACACTGCTTTTTGATGGGGAAAAATACCGTGCAAGCTCAGCAATGGCTTAAAAAATGTTACAGCGACTCTGCTCCATCAAAAACAACTATTTGTCGGCGGTATTCTGACTTTTACATTACGTGGCAGTACAGACACCAACGATTCTGAACGCTCGAAAGGTCAATTAAGGTGGTTACACCTGAAAACGTCAAAAAAGAACACAAATTTGGTTTGCATGAACATTTGTCCATGAGAAAGCTGTTTTCGAAATGGGTGCAGCGTTTGCTCATAATTGACCAAAAACAACAACGTATCGATGATTCTGAGAGCCGTTTCGCCATAATAAACAGGACTTATCGCATTATCGCATACCCCCGTGGCGTAGTGGGTAAGTGCGTCGACCCACAACGCAGAAGGATAGGTTCGATTCCCGGACGGGACACCTCGCATTTTTTCACGGCACCACCTCTTTCGAGTTGCTGATAACACTCGAAGAGTAAAAATTGTCTATGAAAAACTTGTTGTTCTATAAAGAAGGTATTTCACTCTTGAAGGAAACTGTGTTGATGAATAAAGTCAAATTTTGTCAAAAAAATGTTTTTTTTATTGGTTATTCCCGGGACTTATAAAGTGACGTGTGTTAGTAATTTGTAGCTTGTAGTATTTTTTAAATTCTTTTTAAATTTTGTTGTATAATTGTTCTTTTTAAGAAGCAAGTGGTTTTTCTTTTTTTTTTTTCAATATAATATTTTGACGTGAGTTCGAAGCCTTAATATATTCCCAAATATTATTCTTTCTTTTTTTTTTTTTTTTTTTATATGGCCGGCACCATAGTGTAGTGAGTTAGTACGTCAATTCCCATGCTGAAAATCTATCTTCGATCTTTACATAGTATAGAAAGTGTTGGGTTAGTGAATGTTTCGGTGATAATATATAAGTTGAAGGAGATACATATGCAAATTGTATTTGGGAGCAACAGTACACACGAAGCCGTGCTTAATTTTTACATTTGAATCCAACGTAATCTGGAGGTAGGCCGAGATATTTTTTCTATTTTTTATGGATTATAAAAAAGCTTTGATACAATGCATAGATAATATTGACATCAACAGAACCGAAAACTCACATTGGAACCACAACCTATACTGGAACTAAAAAGCCACAATTTTCATTCATTCTTCTGCGATTGGAGGAAGAGCAAGGCAGACGGTGATAAAATATCACCGTTGCTGTTCAACGCGTATTCCGACGAAAACTTAATAAGAAAACAACATAAGATATGCGAATGATGTATTATAGGGACATCGTGTAACAGCGTGTAACATAAATGAATTCAGTGGTATGCTAAAGAAGTAATGTGAAGTAAGCGTTAGTTATAATAATAATCAACAACGACAGGACAAAAATCTAAGTTTTTAAAAAGAGGCAATCCATTAAACAATTTTAACAATACAAATATATAGAAAGTGTTCTTGGGAACCCAAAAAAGGCAACGATAAAGTTTTTAAAAAAAAATTAATGTACAATAGAATAAGCGAGATCAGTCGTCTGCAGAATGGAGAAGGTACTTTGTTCCAGAGACATTAACTTATCGGAACGGAGAGGTACCTAAAACAATCTTGATCCGCATTCTGTTCTTTGCAACAAAATCACTATCTGGATTTCAGGATCATATTGTAAACTAGTAATTTAATAGGTTAGAACTTATATTAAAAATTGTTCATTATTGTCTTGGCGTTAAATGGGGGTGGATTGGATACATATCCATAGCAGTATTTGTTTAAATCGATGTGCACAATTCGGCTTTTAATCACTATTGCTGAGCCGGCTCTTAAGTTTCTGTTTGCGACATGATTTAACTATAGTTGTGTAACTGCGTTTTCTGTGAATGTTGTCGCTTACTTAAATAATCTCCCATTCGCCAGTTCAAATTAGACATATTTAGACGACCAAGCAAATTAACATTGCAAACGATTGATATTTAATCCCACGTTTCCGCTTACCAGTTCAGGCGGTCCATGCAAAGTTAATTCAGATACTCCAGAATCCTGCACTGTTAAGGCTAGTCCTGGCAAACCGCCTATTTTACTCCAACATTTTCCGGTAAAGAATATATGCTGTAGGCGAGAAAGTTTTGTCTTATGTTCATGGGCTAACCGTTGTGTCCCTTCGCCGCAGTTAAATAAATATCTAAAAAAGGTCGTGATTAAGGATTTTAAATGCACTATCGACGTAATAAGTACCTGGATTGGTCAGTGAAAAGATACACTGAAGCAGGCGCACCATCTGCACCGGAACCTAACACTTGCAATGTAACCGTTCCTGGCGCATATTTTGATTTTTGCTTAACACCATTCATTACTTTATGTTTTAATCTCTTAACACTGTTTTGATTCGTATATATCCTACTCCGTCCGCAATACGAATTTAAAATTCTTTTAACTATACTCGAAGCCAACAACATATGTATATTACGTATACAACCTATCCGTCTATGTCAAAAACTTTGATGATCAACTTATAAAAAGTTTCTTTAGCCGGACAAATTTCTAAACATTTCATAAACATCATTCCGCAAGGCAACGCGCTCAGAGCAGAGACTTCAAAGACCAATAGCCATGTGCTCTTCGACTGGAAAGTCTAATATAATGAAACATACACACATTCTAAATTATTCCCGAACTCTTTTTCATCCACACTTTTCTTAAATGGTGTTTTTCGATCAGCTGGTTACTTCCACGCACTGATTTTGCCCATGACAGTGGCTCTGAGAGATATGCATATAAAAGATAAATAAGAAGACAGTCGACTCCCTCGTCACCCGCCATTGAATGCATTTCGTCAGCGTTTTTTATGACATTTCTCCTCCTTGAACAGCTGATTCGAGGCAGTTTCACAGACAGGGATTTTTCTCTTCACTGAGAGTACGTGTGAGCTGCGTAATCAGCTGATTAGTTTCCCGCGCAAACTACTTATGTGAGTGAGGGAGACGGGGATGTTGACTGTCTCCTTTCCTCAATGATTTCTGCTAAAAATTCCACCACGAAATAATGGCTGACAATGGAAGCGTTCATAAATTGTATCATTAAGGCAGTAGTAGAATTTATATTGAACACAATAACTACACATATAGTAATTTGGAATTCCCAAATAATTACTAGACTCCTATCACTATCTTCGAACTCTAAGACTCGTATTCTAAGAACTGAAGAAGAAGAACTTATAGCAAAGCTGTTGCCTGGACAACTATCACCGATTTATTAGGTTAGGTTTCCTTATGTTTTTCAATATTACACTTTTCATAATGACTGATCGAAATTATAACTACAAATTCAATTTTCTATTATTTAGAAGTAACTCCAGAATTACAATAATCGTTATTTTGATTTAAATACACTTAACTCGGAATACCAGATGAAAAGAAATTCCTCCGTAATTATCGATTTTCAAACATGCGTTGCTGTTTTAATTTTGTACATATATCTAAAGTCTAATCAACTATTTTTTTAATAACATACTATTTAAAGTGTCGACATTAAAATCATAAACAATTTTCTGTAGTTATTTAGGAAAGCAATCGTTTGAGTATCAAGATGGCTGACGAATTCACGAATTGTTGGCAATTTACGAATGTTTGCACGAATTAGCCGGCATGTTGCTTTTTTGGAGGGGAAACGTAAGCAAGTGTGAGTAAAATGAGAAAATGTTCGATGCTACGTAAATAACTTTCGGAAAAGAAGGCTATATCCACTACGATTCGTATATAACACTCAAACGGTTGATTGACGAAGGGGAAATCAGCTGTTTAATCAGCTGTTCAGTCGAGCATCTCCTTCCTTATTGGTTTCTGGTGCATAAGGAGATACACAGCATAACAGCCGATACATCAGCTTATTTTTCCAATATATATCAAAAGTTTGACAGTTATTTACGTATTGTGGTGAATACAGGTTAATTTCTGCAACTCATTTACGAACAAACGAACATAATTTCATATTACCCACACTTGTTTACGTTTTCCCTTCAAAAATAGCAACTTGCAGACCATTTCCTGAATTTTTGCCCACAATAGTGTTAAACATTTTTAAATTGCCCAAGAATTTCCTGTATTCGTCAACCAATATTAATTATCAACTATTAACTCAAATGTATTCAGTAATGCAAACAGTTTTGTGTAACTAACTACAACATAAACCAACGCGGAATAGTATTTATTTATATATTTATCCGATGATATCTGAAGTATACGAATAAATGTACAATTAAAGACAGATAGGCATGTATATTTTCAATTTCATATTAACCAAAATTTCTATTTGGTAGTACTCGTATAACATTACTTAAGTTATACCTAACGCAATAACGTGGATATAACAATTCTTATAGAATTATGAATATAATGGAATTTAATATATTTCTAATCACATCTACTCAGTATGATGAGCGTAATAATTAAATATATAATGGTTTATGATAATTTTTCGTATATCCATTATTAGATAACAAAACATCTTATGAAAGTGATTTGAAATTTTATATTTTGATCGTAAAGGGCAAATCACAACGGTGCGCTGGCGCAGTCGGGCCTTGACAGGCTTTGGTAAGCTTTTTCGATATTAGTCAAAGCGCGACTTCCTCATTTTTTAAATCGAAATAGAACTCAGGCGTTTGACAAAGCAAAAACTAAACAAAAATATATTTTATTGGGAATAGCATCTAGGTGAAGAATATATTTCAGCTAAAATTTGAACTAAACAACTAGTTTTCTATAAAGAACACATATTTGCGATCCCGCAGGCTCTTCTAAAACAACTTTTTTTTCATACAAAAACTAACAACAGTAGTTCGAGCAGGAAGCTGGTTAAGAAGCATACACGAGTTCTCAGTTCAATACAAAAAAGCTCAGCTGTGAATCTGCTGTTCAAGTAGGGAAAATGTTATAAAAAAAACAACGCCAGCAAATGGTATCTTTTTTTCAGTGCATTTTTATTTAATTAATTTATCTTACAATCTTCTTATCTTAAATCTAACTTACTGAGTCTCCATGAGTACTCTAAGCTAATCTAGGATATTTTTCTGTTTGCCTTTCGGCCTCTTATATATTTTAAATTCATAGCTTAAAACTAATTACATATTTTTAAGTCCTTCAAGAACGCATCGAACGCTGGTTCTGGTGTACCCACCAGTAAAAATGCCGTTCTTTGGCAGAAACTGCTCTGTCATGGGCAGAAATCGCTCTACTGAACCGTAGGAGTTTATTATAACTTAATAAACTTTATTATAACTTATTATAACTTAATTACAATTATGAAAAGAATACATATCATTCTGTAGTTCATAGTGAAAACTAGAGGCGAATTATCCTCCAATCAAGAATAACATTACATAAGTATAATGTTTGTTGGGTAAGTCATAACAAAACGAAAGTAAACAAGAGTTAAGAAAAATGCACTATGATGTCACGTTATAATAATAATAACAATAAGCAATGAAATGAAACAAGAAATGTACTTTAAACTAATAAGTTCATACAAAAAATATATTATAGATTTGAATCAACAAAAACTTTGACTTCTGAATTATCCAAACTAATGATGAATTTTTTTAGTTCTTTTAAAAACCTAAATCGATAGTTCAAAGATTGTCTAATTTCCGTTGGTAACTTATTAAAAAGTCTATATGCTGCTGTTGTGTGAAACTCGAACAGTGGGTTTTTCTAGATCTTGGAATGTTAGACATTGACAAGTTATTTATTCTTAAGCTGTATATGTTCGAACTTCTCAGATTTGCGCTGTACCCGCTTCGTATGAAAAAAAACTTTAAGAACCTTGAACAAATAAAGATGTTATATTGGTAGAATTCTTAGGTCCAGGAATAGTGGTCAACTGTGAGCTAATCGATTTTGCTTAAAAATTATTCTGTTGTAAGTACCGCCCCAGCTTGCAGTGGCGTACTGAAGTTTAGACTGTACTAATCCATAATAAAACATAATCAATACTTTTTTTGGACACAGATCTCTTAAAAGATACATTTTACGAGTTACAGATAACATTTATTTTTTTAAGTCCTCAACGTGCGCTTTCCAAGTCATATTTTTATCTATTAATACGCCTAAATACTTATAGCAATTAACACCCTCTATTTTAAAGCAATTTGCACTACATACTAAATCATTATTAAAGTTGTTTTTACCGCACGTATGAATAGATAATGATAATTTTGTGCAACAGCTCGAATGAAAAATTGCATAACAGTCTAGTGGTTAGGTTTCCATAAGACTACATATCATGAGTCTAGTTTTATTCATATAAGTAACTCATGCTTAGTGAACCATTGTCGTAATATACTGAAATCATTATGAGTTCCTCGTGACTGCGACCGACGTCCGGCTAGTATTGGAGTTGCCTTTCTACTGTTCGGCGGGCGACGTGGAAGTTAATAGGGTAGCCTTCCCTATTTTATATCAGGCCCAAATAGAGGAAAGCTTCAGGCGGAATGAAGCCGTTAAGACGTACCCGTTCATGGTACATTTCATTTGGGTAGTAGGCCCCAAAGATCAGACTGTTGGTTGAAGCCATGCCTCGAGCAGTGTGACTCCGTATCAACTTAATAATAAAAATATCTATCCGTATAAGGTTTGCCTCGTTATACGTAACCTCGTTGGGATACTGGTCCAACCAGATGCCCAGATATCTGACTACACTTTATACAGTTAATGGTCGTCCTTGTGGGCTAACTATGCAGAACTTACGCCAGTACATGTTCGTGTCCCTTGAGGCCCTGGACAGCGGGGTTCTGAAAAGGATAGTTTCACACTTCTGGTAGTTGATTTTCAACTTCCAGTCTTGGCAAAATCGTTGAATTGTATCGAAGTCGCGTTGCAACAAGAGATTTGGTAAACTTACTGTGCTATTGCTCTATGCACAGTAAGTTTACCATGAGTGATAATAAATATGAACGTATGAATATATTACTTTTTTTTATAACATATTCATGCATTACTACTTTTTTTTATAACATATTCCTATTACTTGTATCACATTATTGGTCAGACTAGCAAAGATACTTTTGATTATAAATAAATAGAAAATAAATAAATATAAAATTCAATAGTTTTGCTTTTCTTTGCCTGTTTATGAACATCCACGTAACAAGACGAGAGTAATAAAAGAATTGGAGAGCAATTCATCAAATCGAGTAGAAATAACAGCAAATACCTCAACCAAATCTGTTAGCATATTAGCAAATGCACCTGAAGACAAATATATTCTAACAAAAAAAACACATTCAGAAGTAAATGTTATGCCAAGTTTCAGTAAGCGTTATATAATAATTTGGCAAAATAAATTTAATATAAAGAATATACTCATTTTAACTATGGAAATTTTATTTGATTAGAATTTATATGATTGATTAACTATTAAAATTTTAATATAGGAAATGTACTGTAAGGCATTTACAGTGTTGAAAATTATTTGGAATAGCAATTACTATTTCACTAAACAATGAAAAAAAGCACGTATTACTTTCGAAGACTGTTTTTTTAATATTTTTAATAGTATTGTACACTCGACAACAATGCATTTGTACTACCCCGACTAATACCTTGTAGAAACATTAGGAAATCAAATGAAATAGCTATGTTTCATTGACAAAACAAATGACAGGAAAGCGGAAAATGGTGAATGCAGTATAAATAAAGCAAAACAAGGGACAAGACTGGCATCTTATCTGAAGAAAAATATGACTTTCAATTAAGAGATGTGTGACAGCCACATATAATTCTGTCTCTTTTACTGAATTTAGTGAGCGTGTTTCCGCATAAACATTACCATCTTTTAAATAAATTTATCAGTATGTGGTACAATATGTTTATTTGTACTTGGCGTGGAGGATTTTTTGGTTGAAATATTTCTTTATTACAAACATTTTTACAACCATAATTCCGCCGTATCAAACATATTTTTCAATGTATATTATGATACATTTTTCTTTTGCATCTGGTAACTCTGCAGGGTAACTGTGTTGCACTGAGGAAGTACACAGACCAGAGATGTGATCCTTGACACTGATATTTTTATGACTTGAATCAGTTATGCAGTTTTACAATGAAGCACAACAGCGGGCATTATTTTTAAACGGATGTTTTTCTTTTTAAAAGGGCAACTGGAGGGCATATATTCTTTCAAAATAATAAACAGTGTTAATTTAGTTTTATGATATGAATGTGATTCGCACACTTTTTATAAAACGTCACAGACTTTAATAAGTGTGGGCGTACTTTTGCAACACACTGTTGTGAATTATCCGATGAACTGCGCTTGAAGTTTTTTGACACTGACATTTGAAAATTAAATCAATAATCACTGTAATTTCTGACTGAAATGTAGAATAACAAATTTTCAGTATAAATGGCGGCGTTGTATGTCAACTATTAGTGATTCTGATAGATAGTACAAAACAATTTATATGGAGCTATTCGTTTTATTTAACAATATACTTTTGCCTAATACAAAGTTTTTTAGAAAAATTTACGAACTGTATAGTATGGGATCATTCAGCAACTGTATCATTTACTGTCGTCTCTCAATGATCTACTAAAAAGTATATACTGTTTTCTTGTTGCAGTTAAAAATAAATGTTAAAATATGTTCGCCCACCAAATTAATTTTGAATCTGAGGAGTATGATTTCTCAAAAAATGAAAGTATTGCTCGGTGGAAAGGTCTTTTTAGCCCTGCGTTAAAAAAAGTGCGTTTGTTTGTTTAGCGGTGTATACTGTAACTATGTGTAATTTTTTATCTTAATTTACAAATAGGTGTTGGAGCAGGTCCATCCGCGGCTACCAGCCAAAGAAGAAGCATTGTTGTTCGTTGAAAAACTCTGTTTGCGTATATTGGTGATGCTTTGCGGAAAGCCGTCTCCTCACTCCATACAGGTTGGTTGTTTATGTCTTACCATTTTATATGTTTTCCTGAAAAGTTTATATATTAAGATAGTAATATGAATTGAATAAATACATATATGCATGTACTTGCTTTGTTTAATCGGAATTTCATAAGGAAAGCTTCAAATACCAATTACTCTCTCCTGAGATGTGTATACTGAATTAAAATCAACTCTCAAATGTGCTCTTTAAGTGGTCTATTAGATTATGTTAACCTTTTCCTTGAAAATATTACCTACTATCTATGTTCGGCATTTTAGAATATGTAACAAATATCTTCAATACCGGAGTTACATATGTCAGTGCAGATATCAATCACCTCATTCATAATAATAAAATAAATTAAATACTTTGATATTAACTTAAAATAAGATTGCAAGATCAGTTTCTATAAAAAAAACATGTGACATAAATGTAATAACTTCTTTTTATAATGATTAGCTTATTCTTTAAGCTATCTCCTTTGTATCTTGATCAGGTTTTTGCAAACTGATACTGAAAGATTAAGTCTGACACAAGAAGTTATATTGATAGAATTAGTGAAATTAATAGTTCTTAAGGGTCAACATAATAATGTTAACATGAAGATTAAAAAGAAAATTAGGTAAATCAACTAAAGAGTACGGTTCCCAATCGGCAAACCTGATCAGACAGTAAGCTCAAATGGAGGTATTCAGGGTAATTCTTCTTCTGGAAAACATCTTTGAAAGAATACGTTTGTTCCAGTCCAGTCCAGTAGTTGCATATCTATTTTGTTTTTTTAATTTGCGCGTGCTAAAGAGGTTCTGGAGCCTTAAATGATGTGAATTCCGTTCACAGTACGAGCCGAAGGTAAGAAAGAAGAGAGGGAAGTTTCTGTATCTCCTTCCTGTTTCTAGGGACTCTACTACTCCTACGCGTCATATTGTGCGGTTTCTCCCAATGAGTTTAAGCTCTATCCAACTCTTTCTAAGCTGTCGGGACTCCTCTATGCAAATTGGTCCTGAAAGTCTCTTGATTGTAGAGGAGAGGAAACATCGAGTTGGGATCTACATTCCATATCCGTGTGATGAGGCTAAATAAAAAGTCTTAATTGTGCGTACGAAAATGGGCGTGATGAGGGAGTGTAATATTTCCTGCATCATTTTAAAAAAACGCAGACATTTCCAAGTATTTTTGCGACCTCAAATATATGATACTTTAACAAGGTCTTGTTTATATATGTACGTATTGAGGATAGAGAGTCTTTCGGTTTCAACGACAAAAATGTCATCCATAGATGATAGTCGATTGTTTTGAGAACGCTTGAGTGAAAGTAAACTGCATTGAGCTAGATAATTCCATTTTATTTTGTTTACCCTTTGCTGTTAATATCGCAATTTAATGTGCTTCACCTATACAATCGTTTCAAGTCTACATGAAAAGGATGGGATGCTGATCAAGAAAGGAATATAAACAGTTTATCAGCGAAGGAGTAGATTGTGTATTAAGATAAAATGAAAAATTGTCGACAACAAAACAGTACCCTGGGGAACTTCTTCTTGTGGCGCTACAGTCCGGGGTGGACCTGGGCCTCAACCAACATGCCTCTCCAGCCAGCACGATCTTTCGCCAGCTGCCGCCAGTTGCGCACTCCAAGTTGGTTGAGGTCCTTCTCCACTTGTGTGCGCCACCTTATCCTGGGCCGTCCTCTGTTGCGTTGTCCCAATGGCTCAGATTCGAAGACTTTTCGGGCCGGAGCAGTGGTGTCCATACGCTCTACATGGCCTAGCCATCTTAAGCGTTGTATCCGTAGACGCTTGACTAGGCTCATGCCGCTGTACAGCCCATACAGTTCGTGGTTGAATCTTCTCCTCCAGATGCCATCAACGCAAACAGGACCAAAAATCGCGCGCAGAACTTTTCTCTCGAAGAGACCAAGGGCATCCTCATCCGCTTTAAGTAGTGTCCACGTTTCCGCGCCATAAAGTAGGACTGGGATGATTAAGGTGTTATATAAAGCAAGCTTAGTCTTTCGAGAGAGGGCTTTATTACTTAATTGCCTCTTGAGCCCAAAGAAACAGCGATTGGCAAGAGTGATTCTGCGTTTGATTTCGGTACTGGTGTTATTGTCCCTGTTTACTGCGGAGCCGAGGTAGACGAAGTCCTTGACTACCTCGAAGTTTCTGCTGCCTAGTGTGACGCTCTGTCCGAGACGCCGATGTTGTGTGTCCTTCCTTGATGACAGCATGTACTTCGTTTTGCCCTCATTTACCACCAGACCCATTTTAGCCGCTTCCGCTTCAATGCCAGCAAACGCATCATTGACGGCTCGCTGTGTTCGACCAATCACGTCAATGTCGTCGGCGTAAGCTAGCAATTGAGCTGACTTTTGGAAGATCGTACCTCTGGTGTTGACCTGTGAGTTACGCACGATCTTCTCCAGGATGATGTTAAAAAAGTCACATGACAGTGCGTCGCCTTGTCTAAAACCTTTTTTGACATTGAAGGTCTCGGTGAGTTCGTTCCCGACCTTGACGGAGCAGCGAGAGTTCTCCATCGTCATCCTACACAATCTGACGAGTTTGGTAGGAATGTCAAAACTAGACATGGCACTGTATATCTCGTCTCTATGCACACTGTCATACGCGGCCTTGAAATCGACGAATAGGTGGTGAGTGTCGATTTGCATTTCTTGGGTCTTTTCCAGGATCTGCCGTAGTGTGAAGATTTGGTCGATGGTGGACTTCCCTGGCCTGAAACCACACTGATAAGGACTAATCAGGTTGTTGACAAACGGTTTCAGGCGTTCACACAATACGGCAGAGAGGATCTTGTATGCGATGTTAAGGAGACTTA
The DNA here is from genome assembly GCA_944738645.1 of Eristalinus sepulchralis. Classification (NCBI taxonomy): domain Eukaryota; kingdom Metazoa; phylum Arthropoda; class Insecta; order Diptera; family Syrphidae; genus Eristalinus; species Eristalinus sepulchralis. The sequence continues at coordinate 19,796,501 of OX122886.1, forward strand.
TCCTTCGATAGTTGGCGCAGTCGAAGGGGTTTCCTTTCTTGTGGACCGGACAGACGACGCTGAGATTCCACTCATCGGGCATGCTTTCCTCCGACCATATCTTACAGATGAGCTGGTGCATGCGCCCAACCAGGTCATCCCCAGCCGCTTTGAACAGTTCTGCGGACAGTCCATCCGCTCCAGCAGCTTTATTTGACTTCAGTCTCGATATTGCTATCTTGACCTCGTCTAAGTCGGGGGGACGGAATTCTTGTCTATCATCGTCCAAATTAAGTGGAACATTCTGCCTAACAGCGGGATTTGGGCCGTCATCGCCGTTTAAGAGTCTGCAGAAATGATCTTTCCAGATTCTCAGAATCGATTGCGACTCTACTACTAGGTTTCCGTTTTGGTCCCGGCAGGCTTCGGTCCGAACCCTGTATCCACCGGATAGCTGTTTCACCTTTCGGTAAAACTTTCGGACTTCATTCCTGCCATAATATCTCTCCATCTCTTCGACCGCGCGCTTCTCATGCTCTCTCTTTTTCCTTCTGAGAAGCCGGTTCTCTTCCCTTCTTTTCTGTTCGTAGAGCTCACGAACAGCTCTCGTTGTCTGATGCAGCGTTGCCTGGTAGGCCTCCTGTTTGGCTGCATGTGCCTGCCTGCACTCGTCGTCAAACCATGGGTTCCTTCTAGGTGGTGGCGTGAAACCCAGCACATCAGTGACAGCTTCTTTGATGGCTTTTTGACAACGTTTCCATTCTTCTTCTATTGTTAGTGCAGGCAGCGTCGAACTTTGGAAGAGTTTCAGGGAGACTCGGTCGGCAAAGATCCCAGCGACCTGTTGCGATTGTAGCTTTCCGACGTCAAACCGTTTCGGCCTATCTCGACTCCGTTGTTCTCTCGATATCCGGGTTCTTACCTTGGCTACAACAAGGTGATGATCCGAGTCGATGTTAGCGCCTCGGAATGTTCGGACATCGAGAATGTTGGAGGAGTGTCTGACGTCGATCGCAACGTGATCAATCTGGTTGACAGTTGATTGATCAGGGGATCGCCAGGTTCCTTTATGGATGTTGCGATGTGGGAACCGCGTACTGCTCATAGAGAGGTTCCGCCCCGCGGCGAAGTCCAGCAGCCTGAGTCCGTTTCCGGAAGTCGTGTCGTGCAGGCTGTGTTTCCCGATGACGCCAGCAAATATGTCCTCTTTCCCCAGCTGAGCATTGAAATCTCCTAGAACGATCTTGGTGTCATAGCTGGGGCATCGATCGTATGTTCTTTCTAGGAGATCATAGAACTCATCCTTGCTGTTGTCATCCTTCTCTTCTGTCGGGGCGTGAGCGCATATCAGGCTGATGTTCCCGAATTTAGCCTTAATGCGGATTGTCATGAGGCGTTCGCTTACGGGATCGTAGCTTATGACTTTTTGCCTAAGTCTGCCTCGAACAACAAATCCGCATTCGAATAGGCGCTGCCTTCTCTCCCTGTAGCAGTCGCTGTAGTATATGTCGCAGTTCTTCATCTTCTTTCTGCCCGGCCCATCCCATCGCACTTCCTGGATGGCGGTGATATCTGCTTTGTAGCAGTCAAGGGCCTCCGCAAGTTGTTCGGCTGCACGTGGTCTGTTAAGGGACCTCACATTCCACGTGCAGAACCGAAAATCGTTGTCCTTTGTTCGTTTGCCGGGGTCGTCAACGTTGGATCCGTCCATATCCGAGGCAAGTTGTTGTTGCTGAACTCGGTTATTTTTGTGTGGTGAGGGAGTTAGCCTCACGCACAACCTACAGACTGGTAGGCCAGTCGCTGCATACATTGGTTCACCACACAACGGATGCTGTGATGGCCATCCAGGGGGCGCCACTGGGAGGCTGTATGTCAACTTGACCTATGCACGGACGAGGATAGTCTTGGCAGCTCGCCATGTTTAGCGCGATCAAGGACATTGCCTCGTGTGCATAGGCCCATGCCCCCCACCCTGGGGAACATCTGCATTAATATGGCAGTTATAAGACTTGAACCCAAACAAAACAACTTGTATTGAGCAGTTTGAGATGTTAATTCAGATATTAAGCGTACATTTTCGACGACAGAGCCATTGTTCAAGTATTAGATCCACTGTGAGATATTCCACAAGATAACCAGTGGACCTATTCGTGTCGAAGCCTTACTTCCGGTTATTAAGAAGCTAAATTCAAGATAGATGGTTGTTGGTTTATAAGTATTTCTATGAACTTAGAAGGGAAAGGAAAGAATGTAAGTGGTGTGGGTTAGTGGAAAGTTGGGCAACAAATGTCGCCTCGTTCAAATGCTGATTGTAAATTACTAAAAATTAATCCTAAAGAGTAGAAAAAAGCGGAAAAGCAATCCAAGAATAATACCTCCTTAGACCAAAAGGGTGTATACCATTTGGTCCAGCGGAAAGTAACTGTATGATAGGTAAGAAACAAGTTTTTGAAAGGTTGAGTAGTTTCCGCATGTTTGCTTGTCATTTAAACACGTTCGACCACTTCTTTCTTTTCTTTTCTTTCTGAATAAGTTAAAGTCATGTATACTTCTGATTTCTTAATCTAAACATGTTTTTCCATGTTAAGTGCAAATGTGGCAATTCGTGTACAAAAAGCTTTCTTAAAATCAATCAATGAGAGAATCACGTAGACTTATTTGTACCAACAACTTTTTCAACATTATTTTTGGGTTTAGGAGCTCTCTTAAGTGAACGGAATCAAGTCACACCAGGGCCAAAAGCATAGTAGAAGAAAAAGGGAAATGAAATTGAGGTATTGTTGAAAGGCACTTATACGACTGATGATGAAGAAAGGTATAAGGAGGTGCTTGGGATTCTCTCTATTTCAGCAGTAGAGGATTGCTTTTAAGTGTAAATTACTATTATCACAACACAGTTGTCTTATAAATTTGTATCATTTGGTCTTGCTATTTGAACGTGCCGGACCGAGCGTATTTTTTTTCTAATATATATGATTCTACGACATAAGTTCAACTACAACCCTTAATTAAATATTATTTCAATTGTTACAAAAAAGTTTTTGTTTTTAGGGAGCACGCGTTTTGAATGTTTCGACACAGCGTTACTCTTACATCAAAGAAGTCGATCTTGTTACTCTTATGGAATAGGATTATGTCTGCCCGATTTGTTGATATGTGCTGAACAGCTCTATTTCAATACAGCTTTGCGGCAGCATTTTTGAGTACTGGCAGCGGTTCATATTTGTAGTACACTGTTAATTTTTGGATGAGGCCTCAGAGCAGTGTTATTTTTTGTCAGGGAGAAATGGACACTATTTTATAACCCCGAAGGAGCACGTAAGGACGCGTATTGGACAACTGCTAATGGTTCTGCGTTTATTTTCACAGCTTAGGTCGGATTTTAATGTGTGTAATGTGTAATCTGGATTTAAAAGTGATTTCCTTTACCATCAAAATCCGTAGTATTGAAGAGAGCACGCCACTTTATTGTATTTCTTCTAATAATTCTGATTGAATAATTATTTTGGACATTGCACTACCAGTTCACTTGTTTATTATTATTACAAATTTTCGTCGAAATGCTTTGTCAAGATCTCGTAGTTCTTCTTGCCTTTGTCTGGATGCTTGCTGGGCATGCCGCCGTAAATCTAGGTTTCAGACTGTGGTGATCTTTACCATGTGTTCCAGATCACCTACCGTATTCGGACTGTTGCATTATGTTGCATTATACAAGTTGAGAAAGTCTACTATGTGATGAAAACGTTTTCACCTCTGTCATTTATATTCTTTCCTGATCAAAGCATCTGATGAGCAGTCAGTTCTAAACTAGGAGAAAGTAAGCGTTTATATTCTTATTTGCTAATATGTGTTTGAGCTGAATGTCCACCTTATTCCTCCAAACTTTTCACTCTTGGCTAACCATGTGCCTTGATGATGGCGATATCTTCACCACCTGTATTCAGGCAAATGGGGGCTGCCATGGGCATATCTATCTGCACCAATCTCATTGAGATAATGCAAACATTTAGATAATGTAAACATCAGCATAACGGTCCTCTCAGTCTACGGGGAGTCATCACTGTGATTCCCCCTTATGGAGCACCTCATTATTGCTGATTTCTGCCAATGCAGCCGAAGTTTTCGCGTTGGCCCCTTCCGCTTTTATAGGCCTAATAGAGAGAGGGGTTAAGTTGTGGAGGGCCACCTAAATCTTGAGGACGACTTTGTGCATACCGCGATCTTATTCCACCAACTTGGTATGATAGCGGCATACCAACCTTTATATGTGAAAATCGGCGATATCGCTGGCGATTTTTCTGTAATGAATCCCAAACGGTCAGAGGAACTTTTTGACATAAACAAAAAGAACCTCTCCCAACTATACATTTTAATTTAACTTTGTTATATGTTTTTTTCAATCACAAATTTACTACTATTTGTTTATTAGATTATTATATGCCAACATTTAAGGAACAACATGTAACAGTATAACCATCTAATGTATATGTTTTTGCTAACAATTATAAAATAATATATTATAACTTTATTAAAAATGGATGATTCTTTATATAATAGCTCGTTTACTTTGTCTTTTAAGGATGTTGAAGAAAAAGTGAGAAAAACTTTTCCAACACCCATCGACTGCTGGGCTTTACATGAAGCAAAAGAAAGTTTAAAAAAGAAACGAAAATGTGTTCTGCCGGTGGATCGAGTGCACGCGCTATTGCAGAAGGTAAGATTTTATTAATAACAAAAAATCCCAAAAACTTAATTAATTTTATTTTCGATGAGCTTGCCAACTTTGGTCTAGTGCTGTGTTGTTATGCTTATGTTTAGTTCTATATAAATCTCTAATACAAACACAAATCTTAAAAGGTTGCATGTTTTTTCTTATATTACAAAAACAAGCATTCAAATGTCTTGTGTCTTCTTTTTTTAAAGAGAAACTATTTCTTTTTTACTTTACATTTCTTTATTAGGATATTTTGCAGTATAAAGTCGATAGCTCAGTTACCTTGTTTTTGGTATCTGTGCTAGAGTACATTTCAGCAGATATTTTAAAACTAGCTGGAAACTATGTGCAAAAAATTGAACATATTGAAATATCTCGTGAAGATATTGAAGTCGCTATGTGTGCAGATAAGGTAAAGTATGCTCTGGAATTTTGTAGTATCGTAAATTATATTACGTTATTTATAGGTGTTGATGGACATGTTTTATCAATCAGATATGAATAACAAAATTGTTCCTAGCCCACTGCCACCAGCTCCACGGGCAAGTCTTACATATGAAGAAGTTGTTAAAGAGCTTATACATGACGAGAAACAATATCAGCGTGATCTACACATGATAATTCGGGTTTTTCGCGAGGAGTTGGTAAAAGTGGTTGGGGACATGCGAGAAATAGAACCAATTTTTTCGAATATACTTGACATATACGAAGTAACAGTTACTTTACTAAGCTCTCTGGAAGACGTTATCGAAATGTCACAAGAACAAAGTCCGCCGTGCGTTGGAAGTTGTTTTGAGGAATTAGCTGAGGCTGAGGAATTTGACGTATATACAAAATATGCACAAGAAGTTACCTCAAAACAGTCGAGAGATGCGCTAACAGCTTTATTATCTAAACCAAATGTAGTAAAAGAGAATTCTGTTATATTATAACAATGACAGATATACACTAACAAATGTCTTTTCTATTCAGGCGTCATCATTAATGTCCGCTGGCCATGGCTTTCGTGAAGCAGTTAAATATTATTTGCCGAAGCTACTGCTTGTACCCATTTGGCATGCTTTTTTATATTTGGACTACATCAAGTCTTTAATGCAATTAAGTCCGTCACAGGAGGACAGAGAAAGTTTTGAACAAGTTCAAGGTTTACTACGACCCTTACGATGTGAACTTGAAAATATAGTCTCTAGCTTTCCCAAGTAAAAATTATATAATTGTATTTGTAATTATCTTACATATTTTTGTTTTATAGAGAATCTGCAGCACCAATGCATAGTCGAGCTCGTCGTCATCTTGCCATTGAAAAGACTAGAGATTTGCAAAGTACTGTGGAACATTGGGATAAAGATGTAGGCCAAAGTTGCAATGAATTCATAAGAGGTATTAATTCTTTTAAATTAGTTCATAATAAGTATCTCGAAAAAGTGTACTGTTTTAATCAGTCGACATATACGAGTAGAAACTCATAATACAGAAAAGGCAGTGCTTATTTTCCCTTTAATTATAACAGTTTGGTTATAAAAAAAACGTATTTGCACATTCCACATCATTGTAGCACCATTCAAGTTTGACTCAACTACTTATCTTGTTGTGATCCTAACACTTCTATATTCCCTTCACTATATTACACCACCTACAAGACAGAGCAAATGGTCTTTAGCTCCTGTATTAAATTCTAAGGATTGCTGACTACTATTTCGGTCTACTTTAAAGTTTTAAAAAACCCAACGAGTTGTAGAAAATTCGATTTCAATAAATAAAAAAAATGTGTTAAAAGTACAATGTTTCGAAAAAATGGCTATGGAGCTCTAATGTATTAAAATCTAAAGGGAAAGTTACATGATACGTAGAGTCTTTTTTTTTAGATTCAGAATAATAGTACATATGTAAAAGAGTATACATAAAAACCAGTAAATTCTTCGTTGAAGATATTAAGGAAGTGTTTGTTGAGCTGTATTTTGTCATAGTAATTTCTTATAAAGGAATGTTGTCACCCGAGGAAACAAATAAGCCGTATTCCTTAGACCCCGGTTGCCTAAAAGAGCTGAATATTGGAAGAATATTTAAACCACTTAAAAAATATTTTAGAATTTAGTGTGACTCTTTCAAGATATGGTATCGCGGGCTGGGCTTCACAGTGATATGAGAAGCCGTATAAGTAAACGCAAAAAGCTTCGCAATTTATATTCTTTAAAAATCGTACGTTTTAAAAATTGCTTGATTGTTGTCTTTTAACCTTAGAGTTGTTTGTGTGACTTTCGTCTTGCCAAAAATATCAACGGGTAAATTCGAGTGATCGAATATGTTTCGATGGGGATGGGGATGGGGTTGTAATCCATAAGTTCGCAATTCATATGTACTAGATTGCTGTGGATGTTTACACATGAAGAGCCCAAAATCCATCTTGGTTACCTTATTATCTAAGCTGGTAAGCTGGTATATAGCCCTATATCCTTATTCTATAACCTTATACGTAAATAAGTTTACCTGGGATTTGTTAGCTGCTAGAAGGTTGTATCTCAACTCGATCTGTACCCCGGCAGGGTCTTTACTGTCATCCGGCTATACGGTATACATACCGGAACATAGCGGAAAATTACAGAGTCTACGAAAAGCAATTTTGTGAGAGCCACAAAAACCCAAATGCCTTGCCCCGACTTTGGGATAGGCCATAAGGCTCCTCAAAACTGTGAGTGTTACCTTGTTTTGACACGCAGAGAATTGTGCAATTGTTTGAACTACTAAGTTCCAATCAATAAAGTAGTTCTCCTTCCTGCGTTAGAAGTTGGCACAGCTATTACAATACTAAAGATTAATAAAGTGGTCGGTTCAGAACGTTAATCATCTTCGAGGTCGGTGGAGATGGTATAGTGGGGAGCATGCACATAGCATATATAATAGAGTTTCAACTCGATACCCACCACCTTTTTATTGATTTTAAAGCCAATATTCGGTGGGATAGCCGAATTCTGGGTTCCGGCTCCGGTTGTGTCGCACCAGAAGAACAAATATGCAATGTACCCTGCAGTTCCGCCTAAAAAACCTGAACCGAGTGATCGCGGGTGCAGGACAGGTTGGACTGGATGTCTCGAAATAGCGAGACTATTACCGTGTGCGATGGAAAGCAACGGTCCAGACCCCCATGGATGGTCGTTTTAGAAATGTGAAGATATTTTCAATATATGTTAATACTGGACTCTATCGTCGTTCTCTAAAGCTTTCTAAAGAAGTAATACACAAAGATGTAAAAAGATACCTTAAATAGTGTGAGATTCGCTTTTTTGTGATATTTCCTTTGCCTATTATGTAACATTTCATGAATGGCATAAGATAGTTAGATACCTGTATTCTAATTAATTTTTTGCTTAAGTGTTATAAACTCTCATTTACACACAATAAAACAAGTTATTTTCAACATATTTGTAAATCAGTATATGTATTTTAATGAATTACATTAAAAACCAAAAAATAATTTTATAAATAAATAAATAAATGTAGACCATATATAATTATATTATGTACTATTATTTTAATTAAAATATACCTATGTAAATTAATTAATTTTTCAGAGGATACGCTAGGAAAACTGGGTTCTGGTAAAAGAATAACGGAGCGAAAAGTATATTTGTTCGATGGGCTAATGATTCTGTGCAAATCTATTGCTAAAAAGCAAACAGGATCAGCGGGAGCAACAAATTATGATTTTCGTTTAAAAGAAAAATTTTTTATGCGCCGCGTAGAGATTTTGGATCGAACTGATACTGAAGATCTTAAGCATGCATTTGAAATATCTCCAAGAGTACAACCAGCTGTAGTTTTAATTGGTAAAACATGTTTTAAAAATAAAATTTACTTCACTATATGTATTTCTTTAGCAAAAAATCCTCAACATAAAAGTGATTGGATGGCTGATTTAATAATGGTCAACACAAAATCGATGTTGGATCGAATATTAGACAGCATTTTACTAGATATGGAGAAAAAGCACCCTCTTCGTTTGCCGAGTCCAGACATATACAAGTTTGCTGTTCCCGACAATGCAGATAATATTGTTTTAGAAGAAAGGGAAAGTGCAGGTGTTCCCTTGATAAAGGTAAGGCAATTGAATCGTATAACAACTTAATTATTTTAACTACCCTCTGATTATTTATATATGACTTATAATAATTTATAAAGCTGTGCAAATATCTTGGATATACTTGTAATTGTTGCTAATACGACATATAAAATTAATGCTTAGAGTTCTTATTTTTTCATAAGCATAGTCATTTCAATTGTGTGTTGTGTCAAATAATTATTTCAAATATTTGTGTCTAAATATTCATTTTGCAATTTAGAACGTTGCCGCAATTTAATATGTATAACCCAGCAAAGTCTAAATGTAACATATACATATGCAATATCAAAAACTTACTCACAATCTCAGTTTTTATTCGGACTTGAAAAAGTACGTTGTGAAACACAACATTGAAACGAAACTTTTATTTAAAAGTTTGCGCTGTGCCCGGGCTTGTACATAATATAAACACACGGCGTTTGCATACTTATTATGCTAATATGTTTTCAAAGACCACATTCCGAAGTAATTAAAATTTGTAAAGAATATTGAGCATAATTAAAACTTCTTACAGTCATCGACTGACAGCCTAACCGAGAGCATTCAACTAACGTCTGTCTCCAACCGTTATGTAAACATATATAATTTGTCCCTCAAAGCATCTTAGTGCAGCTTCTTCCGTTTTTGAGAAAGTCCATTTAAGATGTTGTATCTAAATTGATACTGGTTCTTAACAAGAAAAAGTCTTTGATAACTCAAAGCTATAATTGTCTTCTCAGAATATCACCTGTTCGAGATGTTGGTTTGTTTACGGCATAACATATATACTTAGTCTTGCCCACATTTAGTTCTTCCGATAGTGGTAATATCATTCGCATATTCAAGTAATTGCACGAATTTCTAAAGGATTGTTTTTCTGTTGTTGTTTTTCGAGTTTTGAACAAATCTTTCAAGACCGATCGTGTTGCTTGTTTCCTTTTTGACATTAAGAGTTTGGATTACTTTTTTGTCTACTTGATAGTGCAGCGTGCATTCTTCAACGCCCTACACAAAGGAATGAGTTTGGCTTTTAAATTGCTAAAAAGGTGGCGGATACCCCCACGCTACTTCTAGGTTGTCTGTAGCAATTGCTTTAGTATAAGCCAGAGTTTTTCATATTCAGCAGAATACAGGCCATATCCACAGAAATTTCGTTGCTTTTAAGTTTGTAACGGAAATGTTTGTGAATTAAAATATAATACTATATATATTAACACAAGGGATCTCTCCCTTGAACACATCCCTTTTCTTGTGTTTGTGTGCATTTAATAATCATTTCTAACAGTAAACGGTGCCGAGAGACATGTCGAGAAAACATATGGAAAACGTACATACAAATATAAACAAATAAACATATGTATGTATCTGAAGACCTAATTGTATGTTACCCGTTAGCATTGCATTCCAGTATTACATCGTATTTACCTCTGAAAGTATTTGTTAATAACTTTTTGAGATTATCCAGTGGAGCCTGTCGGTTGTGCAGTATGCATGCAGACTGAAGCAACAACTTAATCAGCTGATCAAGGACTATAGCTGACATAAGAAATAAGGCCGTAAATTCATAGTAGGAATGAATACACTCGTAGTTTGAGCTTATATACATAGTTGAAATGATTATGGAATACTTTAAGTACTTATAAATACTTAAGTTGTTTTATTAATCGAATTATCATTGAGATACAATATTTTATACTAATGGAGCTATTGTTAACAATAGAAAGTCTGAGCTTCTCTCACAGCAAACATTGCTAAAATATATGTATATATATAGCAACGGTGTCTCTTGTTCAAGTTTTGACTCTATTCAGTTATGATTCTAAATTCAATTGTGATATTTATTTTTAATATTTTTTATTTCTATCTTTTAGGGAGCGACATTGTGTAAATTAATAGAACGGTTAACGTACCATATATACGCTGATCCAATGTTTGTTCGAACTTTTTTAACGACTTATCGCTATTTTTGTTCACCGCAAAATCTTCTTCATTTATTAATTGAACGATTTAACATCCCAGATCCAAGCTTAGTATATCAAGAAATTCAGCCAAGTGATAGAGATGCTAATCCAGACTCGGAGAAACTGCATAAAAATTCACAACGTGAGGATTGGAAACGATATCGTAAAGAATATGTCCAACCAGTGCAATTCCGAGTACTTAACGTCCTTCGTCATTGGGTAGACCACCATTTTTATGATTTCGAAAAAGACCCAATATTGTTAGAAAATTTATTGCACTTTTTGGAGAATGTTAACGGGAAATCAATGAAAAAGTGGGTTGACTCGGTACTGAAAATTGTTCAGCGAAAGGTACGACTTATATTTTATATTGAATAGTTTTAAAATGTAATTGCATATTTTTATAGCAACTGATATTTTCAAAGAATTTGGTCATAATTTTTGCTAAAATTGTTTTCAGAAGAACGAGCAGGAAAAAAGCCAAAAGCAGATAACATTTGCTTATGGTCATAGTCCACCTCCCATTGAACATCATTTGCAAGTTCCAGATGCAGATATAAACTTACTTACCTTACATCCTTTAGAATTAGCCCGTCAACTAACGCTACTTGAATTTGAACTTTATAAAAATGTCAAACCATCTGAACTTGTCGGTTCACCATGGACGAAGAAAGACAAAGAAATTCAAAGTCCAAATCTTTTAAAAATTATGAAATATACGACAAATGTGACTCGATGGTTTGAAAAATCCATAATAGGAGCAGAAAATTATGAAGAACGTGTTGCAATGGTCACTAGAGCAATTGAAGTAATGATGGTTATGTTGGAACTGAACAACTTTAATGGAATACTATCTATAATAGCCGCAATGGGCAGTGCTTCAGTGTATAGACTCAAACTTACTTTTCAAGGTTTACCTGCAAGATATGAAAAATTTCTTGAAGAATGCCGGGAACTGAATGATGATGGACATTTAAAAAAGTATCAAGAAAAACTGCGTTCGATTAATCCTCCGTGTGTTCCATTTTTTGGAAGATATTTAACAAATATATTGCACCTTGAAGAAGGAAATCCTGATCTTTTGCCAAATTCTGAACTGATAAATTTTTCGAAAAGAAGGAAAGTAGCAGAAATTATTGGTGAAATTCAACAATACCAAAATCAACCATACTGCTTAATGGTTGACCCAAAAATAAGGGTATGGACATTTTTTTATTTAAAAAATATAAATATATTGCATAAAATTTTCACACAGAACTTCCAGTTTTCATTCAAGTTTCATAAATTGCAAAGCTTTAAAACAGGATTTTGTTTTTATATACTGCATCATATTAAGCTTGCTATTATTATTAAAAAAATTGAGGTCGGTTTAACATAAGAGAAACCCATATATAATGGGTATTGAAATTAAACGGCAGTGTTTTTAGTATAAACAATATGAAAGTTAAGATTTCAAGATAATAATTTTAATTTAACATTTTTCAAGATTTTAGTAAAAAGTAATATATACATACATTATTATATATGCACTTTTTTATTTCTGTTTTAAAGAACTTTTTAGAAAATTTGGATCCATTTAAAGGCATGTCGGACACTGACATATCAAATTATTTATATCATGAGAGCTTACGTATTGAACCACGAGGATGTAAACAACCACCAAAATTTGTAAGTATCATATCGTATTTTATTATTATTTATTATATTTAATTCATTCTAAATGCGTTTTTAATTTTTTTTCGTTAAGCCTCGAAAATGGGCGTCAATTACACTGAAGTCGCCTGGTATTAAACCTCGTCGGCAAACAAATAGCAATATCAATAACAGTAATAATAGCAATAATACTCTACCAATTTTATCAAATTTAACATTTGGATCAAAGTTACAAACTACCCTTCCATTCGAAGGAGATCAAAGTCCACCTGGAGTAAAACAATCCACGTCCGCATTGTCAAATCATCAGTCATTTTCCGTGTTTGTGAACGTTAATTTACCAGAAAAAGGCTGTTCTAGTTCATGGAACCAACATTTAAGTGCTCACAGCCACCCGGTACAACTAAATACTAATGTAGACGGAATATGCAATAGAGACTCTGAGGGAACACAAATCATTAACGAAGATCCAATTATATTAAATAGATCGTGTGTACCAGTTTTGCCTAAAAAAAATTGTAATGTTAGTTGTAACGTAAATATAGAAGAGGGAATTTCCAATAGAAGTCCGCTGATAAACCCCAATGGAGATTTTTTTCCGACGCAATGTACAACAAAGGAATTTAAAATGGACAACTGTTGTCAGACTAAGAGTATTTGTACAGGAAGTAACTGTGAAGGATTTATATCGCCCATACCATTAGTTGTCGTAAGTCCGAAAACTGATAGCTATTCAAAACAACCAATGAGATCTCCATTCCACACATCATTTCATCCGCAAGGATGTAACTCTTCAATTAACTTAAGGTAATTCAAATCTCTTGAACAAAGATGTATGTTTTTGTGATTTATATTCATATTTTTTTATATTTAATTTTTATTATGTAATTATTTTATTTGTATTGCCTTAAACACGATAAAATTACTTTATGAATTTATTAACCGCACCGTTAGTAAGCTGTTTGTTTAATGCTTGTAATTGTATTTGTTTCATAAGTAACATAATTTTAAATTTAATTTACGGATGTAATTATTATTTATCTTAATATTTTAAGCAGCCCCAAGGAGACAATGATGTCTACAGAGGCGTCAACATCATTTTATTCAGTTCAAAATGATGATGTTTCCGTTCCAATATCTCCTCACGTAAATGTTCCTACTGCTCATCATGAATTTGAATCAACGGCACCTCCGCCACTTCCACCAAGGCGAAGAGACAGGGTAGATAGCTATATTGAAATAGCACAAAAACTGCAAGCTCCGGATGCGCCAACTGTAAGTTTTAAAGACCTATTAAATGATAATACATTGAAAATTAAAATTAATTTTAATAATACATTGAAAATTTTTTAGCTTCCTCCGCGAGATGGGGAACTGAGCCCTCCTCCATTGCCGCCTAGAATTATAAGTTCATCTGGAACAACAAGCAAAATAAAGGGAAATGTTGTTATAGGACAAAGCCATCTATTGCTTCCACGTTCAAGTGTTATAATGATGCGAAGAAATTCCGCTATGCAGAAGAAGGGTACACATACTACGGATTCAAGCTCTAAAGTTAAAAGAAATGAAGATCAACCTTCATCCCCTGCGGACAGTTATTCATCACCTATTACTCCCAGCACTTCTGAAACTTCATATAGTTTTTCAGTTGCTTCTTCCATCAATGACTCAAAAAATGTGCGTAAAAATATTGTGCCATTATCGACAACAGCAAATTGTGCTCCAGACGCTACACCCAAACTACCACCTAAACCTGTAGTCAGTGGCAGTGGTATATACAGTACTGGTAATTTGTTACCATTGCAGAAAAAATATTTAATATTCTATTGACATATTTTTTTTTAGATAACATAACAATGTTTCGTTACCCTAGCCCCAGCATAAATCATGAATAGAACCGATTGCATGATGTGATAGAGCGCTGCTTTCAGAATAATTTGCCACGTAATTTTAAACTTTGTAAATATATATGTATATTAGACGTTAAATAAAAGAATTAATCTTTGTTGAAGTTTATTGATAAAAAAATTAAATGAGCTGATGGACGTGATAAAACTAAAGCTCTGTCAATTTAACAGACCACAATGTTTTACTTCAGTCACTGACTAACCTTCAAAGCGTGCACTTGTCTGTTGGTCAGTTTCTTTTTTGACTTCTAGTCGAACACATATATATCTATCTTTTTCCCACTGACTCGCGTGTTAAACTTCCCTGATAAAAGAGCAAAACATTTAGCAAACACGATGTCGTGGCCAGGAAGAAAAAACGGAAATAAGAAATAGGAATCCAGCTCAACGTTAATCAAAAGCAGCTCCCTATCTGATTTCCCTTAAATCCCAGAAATCATTGAACAAAAAAAAAAACACAAATTTGTCGCAATTTGCTCAAAAATATGAACCAGTCTCTCACTAACAATTGTGTATTCATACTGAATAAGGCTATTGATGCAATAAGTAAGGAATACTGCAAGATTGAAACATTTTAATTATCACAAAATCGTAAAAAAATTAAAAATTATAAAGTTAGCAGAGGAGCTTAAATCACAAGGCGTTATTGACGTAGACAAATAGGTCAGGAAACAATTACAGCCAAGGGAGCAACTGGACTCATGCTCTTCACCTTTGGTATTTAATAGGTTTCATCATCAATTGATTGTACTTGGTATAAAGTCAAAGTAGAAGAGTACCCTATAAGTTGTAAGTCAAATATTCACCCCTATTCCGGCAGTCGTTTAGTGACATGTCACTTTATGAGTGTGAGAAATCGGTATTCCCATAGTCATTTAAGAATTCATAAAATCACCCCTATTCCGGGAGTCATCTCATTTTAGTGACTATTGTCATTTTGAAAGTCATCTCATTTTTTCATCGGTATTCCGAAACTAAAATGACTTGTGGAATATGTTCCACAACTAAAGCCGCCTGTCAAATGCAAAATGTCATATGCTTACACTTTGTTTATATTTTGAATTCTTCAATAAAATAACTTTTGAATAATCTTTAAGTGTTTTATTTGAAAACATGGACAGCATGGCTCCGTTTGTAAATATAGAGCACAAAATTGAAGAAGAAGAAATAAGAAAAAGAACTTTAATAAACTTGAGGAAAGGAGATATTTTAAACCGTCCTTTAAAATCATCTCAATATTTCTGAGAGACTCTTTCCCATGTTTGTGAAAACTTTCTTGGACGTCCATTTGTTTTCTTAATAACGACTTCATTTCGTCGTTTTTCTGTCAAGTCAAACGCACTGAATGTCATTATGTTCTCTCCTCCGGAAGATTTGATTTACTTGCGGGAACATGCTCGGGTTGTTAGATCTTAAAGTTCGAATCTTATTGCCCCAATGCAAGCTTACAGCTAGACTGTAATTTTTTCGTATTAATTGTTGGAGTTCTTTGATCTGTGACTTCAGAGAGCGAATCTCTGTACTCTGTGGATCTGTAAACCGCCTGTATAAGAGTTTTAGTCTTGACAGAAGTCCACGTTTTTGCACGTGAAGTGCATCGATTTCAGAGTTCCGATAGATGTCTCCATAAACGGTTTGTGACACCTTCGGAATCGTCCTGTCCATTGTTCGTTTATTGACCTCGTCCATTTGTGTGAGGTACCTGTCAACCTCTTCGTTTGTAAGGTTTCTGTTTGTAGGAGGATTGATCACACTCGAACTTATTTCTCTGGACAAGGCTCTAGAAAAACGTGGGCAGGATGCTTTTGGACATATTCTTCTAGTTCCTCCAGCTTGTTCGGGAGCTGTATTACCGCGGCGAGACACAGTGATCACTGTCATACTCGACCGTAGTTAAACAGTTCCTCGTGCGTCGCTCCACGTTCAGTACGTCAGTCGTTGCTGTAAACAACCTTATGAAAAATGTTTTTTTAATCAAGAGATCGACCCCGCCACCTCGAGTGGATTGGGGTCGATCTCTTCTGATTATATGATAATTTTGGTACCTGAGAATGCGCGTCTGGTTAAGCTTAGTTTCGCTAGCCATCAGCACGTCAGGATTGTGAGCTTGGAACAAGTTAGAGAGTTCGATCCTAATCAACGAATTTACATTCACAGCTAGGATCTTAAGGGTTCTTACCTCGCGTGAGCCTATTATATCTGTGCGCGTTTGTTTGCGGGCAGCTTAGAGAAGAAGAAATCTACGTGCAAGAAAACTTGTCTGTAATTCGACCATCTGTTTCTGCAAGGCAATCATCTGCGCTTGCATCGACTGAATGGAGGACATTACGTCCCTTATGGAGGGCTCTGCCTCGGGTTGCCTGGCCATTGGAGCCGGGGCAACCTTCGGCGCTTTCCGTTGTACCGGTTATCTGCCTGACACCATTTGGGCGTAGGAGATGGCCGGCGTAACAGTGTTAGCTATTGGCCTGGCTGCTACCTTTTTGTCGTTCCTTACTTCTTTTACTCTCTGACGAAGTTCTTTTATTCGTGGATACCCCAAATAGGTTGCAGGGTGTCCATTTCCTCCACAGAGTACACATTTGAGAAGCGTCTTATCCTCGACTTCATCCGTACCCAAAGGGCATTCCCATTTGTTGTGGCTGAAAGTGCACCGTGCGCAGCGGAACTCCATATTGCAGTTCTCCGCGATGTGCCCCAGCCTTCTGCACATCGCACATTGAAGTACGTGGCGAGTCTTATTCAATTTTTCCCATTTAACACTCAAACCACATACGAAACGGATTTTCGGTAGGTTGTCGATTTTGGTGTCATGGGATACCTGTATTAAGAAGAAGGGAAGTGCCTTATTCTTCGCCTTCGCTGCCGCAGTAATGAAAGGCTTAACACCTACGAAGTGGACCTCGTCGCTCTCAACTTGGCGCAGCTTGTTGAGGAGGACCTTCGGGTCAGTCGAGGAATTAATGCCTTTAAGGAGCAAGGTCTGTGGCCTTTCTCCTCTGGGGTGTACGTGTAGAAGTCAGCGTTCGACGCCGCTAACTTCTCTTTCAAAAATCTGAACCCGTCTATTGTAAGGTATGGACGGTGTGTGATTGGGGTGTTTTATATTTAATATAATACGTCTTATTATCTAGGGCCAACTCACAAAGGGTCTCCAGTTCTTCAGTCCCCATGCCAAAGACGTTGATTGGGGAACAGCGTACCTTGGGCTTCTGCTGCTGTTGCTGTGGCTGCTGTTGTCTCTGCTGCTGCTGCTGTTGTCTCTGCTGCTGTGGTTGTTGTTGTTTCTGTTGTCGTTGTTGCTGCTGGCTCTGCTGGTTCTGCTGCGCTTGCTGCTTACGTTGTTGTTGCTCCGATAGTTGTTGTTGAGCTGTTTTCAATGGTTCAGGCCGTATCTGCTTTGGCTGCTGTTGTTGTATTTTTTGCAACCGTTGCGCTGCCTTCGATGTTGAGGGTGCTTCTTGCTGTTGTAGCTCTTGCTTCTTGTGTTTCAACTGCGTTTTTTGCTGCAGCTTAAGAAGCTCCCTCTCCTCTTTTTTTTGCGTAACTGCTTTCTCTGCAGCTTTCCTCGCAGTAGCTTGTTCATATAGGAATTTTATGTGGGCGTCTAGCTTTGCCCTTTCTTCGTCTAGATGTCGAAGTTTCCTCTCCTCTTCCCTTATGTTTTCCTTTTCATCGTTTCATCGTCAGCGTCTGAAGAGGCCAATACTCTAAACGAATTATCGCTTCCCTTGTAAGAGTATCGGCATTCATTGCCCTCCGATTCACATTGCAGGGCTTCTAAGTCGAATGAATTTAACTGCATTTTTTATTATTCATTCTTATTACTTAAATGCTAGACAAAAATACTTAAATCTAGCTTAATAATATAATCCATTGATCTTAATTCTAACCTACTGACTCTTCGCGAGTACTCTTAGCTAATCTTGTATATTTTTCTTTTTGCCTTTCGGCCTCTTGTATTTTTAATTCTTTGCTTAAAAACTAATTACACATTTTTTTTTTAAAAATCCTTCAAGAAAATTTTTTTAAAAACTTGAAATTCACAATTATCTTTACTTCTTAACCTACTTAAAGCACTACATCCTAAAACTATACTACCTAAAACTAAACTAAAACTTATAACTATATACAATTTAAACTAACCTAAAACTTAAGTCTTCTTCTTCTTCTTCTTCGGATGGCGCTACAGTCCGGGGTGGACCTGGGCCTCAACCAACATGCCTCTCCAGCTAGCACGATCTCTTGCCAGCTGCTTCCAGTTGCGCACTCCAAGTTGGTTGAGGTCCTTTTCCACTTGTGTGCGCCATCTCAATCTAGGACGTCCTCTGTTGCGTTGTCCCTGTGGTTCGGATTCGAAGACTCTTCGGGCCGGAGCAGTGCTGTCCATCCGCTCTACATGGCCTAGCCACCTTAAGCGTTGTATCCGTAGACGCTTGACTAGGTTCATGCCGCCGTACAGCCCATACAGTTCGTGGTTGAATCTTCTCCTCCAGATGCCATCAACGCAAACAGGACCAAAAATCGCACGCAGAACTTTTCTCTCGAATAGACCAAGGGCTTCTTCATCCGCTTTTAGTAACGTCCAGGTTTCTGCGCCGTAAAGCAGGACAGGGATGATCAAGGTGTTGTACAAAGTTACTTTGGTCGTTCGGGAGAGGGCTTTATTACTCAATTGCCTCTTAAGCCCAAAGAAACAGCGATTGGCAAGAGTGATTCTGCGCTTGATTTCGGTACTGATGTTATTGTCCCTATTCACCGCGGAGCCGAGATAGACGAAGTCCTTCACTACCTCGAAACGTCTGCTGTCCATAGTGACGCTCTGTCCGAGACGTCGATGTTCTGCGTCCTTCTTTGATGACAGCATATACTTTGTTTTGCCCTCGTTTACCACCAGTCCCACTTTAGCCGCTTCCGCTTCGATGCTAGCAAACGCCTCATTGACGGCTCGCTGAGTTCGGCCGATCACGTCAATGTCATCCGCATAAGCTAGCAGTTGAACGGACTTGTGGAAGATCGTGCCTCTGGTGTTGACGTGTGAGTTACGCACGATCCCCTCAAGAATGATGTTAAAGAAGTCGCATGACAGCGCGTCGCCTTGTCTAAATCCTTTTTTGACATCGAAGGTCTCGGTGAGTTCGCTACCGACCTTGACGGAGCAGCGAGAGTTCTCCATCGTCATTCTACACAATCTGACGAGTTTGGTAGGGATGCCAAAACTAGACATGGCACTGTATAGCTCGTCTCTATGCACGCTGTCATACGCGGCCTTGAAATCGACAAATAGATGGTGGGTGTCGATTTGTACTTCTTGGGACTTCTCCAGGATTTGCCGCAGTGTGAAGATCTGGTCGATTGTGGACTTCCCTGGCCTGAAACCACACTGATAAGGACCTATCAGGTTGTTGACGAACGGTTTCAGGCGCTCACACAATACGGCAGAGAGAATCTTATACGCGATATTGAGGAGACTGATCCCTCGATAGTTGGCGCAGTCGAAGGGGTCTCCTTTCTTGTGGACCGGGCATACGATGCTGAGATTCCACTCGTCGGGCATGCTTTCCTCCGACCATATCTCACAGATGAGCTGGTGCATGCACCCAACCAGCTCATCCCCAGCCGCTTTGAACAGCTCTGCGGATAGTCCGTCCGCGCCAGCAGCTTTGTTCGACTTCAGTCTCGATATTGCTATCTTGACCTCGTCGAGGTCGGGGGGACGGAATTCTTGTCCATCGTCGTCCAAATTGGGTGGAACATTCTGCCTAACAGCGGGATTTGTGTCGTCATCGCCGTTTAGGAGTCTGCAGAAATGATCCTTCCAGATTCTCAGCACCGACTGCGACTCTACCACCAGTTGTCCATTTTGGTCCCGGCAGGCTTCAGTCCGAGGTTTGTAACCGCCAGATAACTGTTTTACCTTGCGGTAAAAATTTCGGACGTCATTCCTGCCATAGCACCTCTCCATTTCCTCGACCGCGCGCTTCTCGTGCTCTTTCTTTTTTCTTCTGAGAAGCCGGTTCTCTTCCCTTCTTCTCTGTTTGTAGAGCTCACAAACAGCTCTCGTCGTTCGATGCAGCGTTGCCTTGTAAGCTTCCTGTTTGGCTGCATGCGCCTGCCTGCACTCGTCGTCAAACCATGGGTTCCTCTTAGGTGGTGGCATGAAACCCAGCACATCAGTGGCGGCCTCTTTGATGGCTTCTTGACAACGTTTCCATTTGTCTTCTATTGTTTGTGCAGGCAGCGTCGAACTTTGAGACAGTTTCAGGGAGAATCGATCGGCAAAGGCTCTAGCGATCGGCTGCGATTGTAGCTTTCCGACGTCAAACCGTTTTGGCCTGTCTCGACTCCGTTGCTCTCTCGATATCCGGGTTCTTACCTTGGCTACAACAAGGAAATGATCCGAGTCGATGTTTGCACCTCGGAAGGTTCGGACAAAACTTAAGTCTACTTATATTAAACTTAACTATGTCCGTAAACACTATACGGACACGTGCACCAGGGCGTATGTGTTATTTATATGCTTTACATATATATCTAATACGCCGTGATGCACCTTTTCTTTTCATTTTTATTTTTGTTGTTTTTTTGTTTGTATGTTTTTATATTTTTTTATTTTTTTTTTGCTTTTTAATTTTTTTGTTTTTTTTTTTATTTTTTTTTTTTATTTTTTTTTTTTTTTTTTTGTTTTTTTTTTTTTTTTTTTTTTATTTTTTATAATAAAATGCTTAAAAACTACCTTAACCTATGTAAGTTGGCCCTATGACTCAACTACCCCGTCTATTTGTTTGAGAAGTTAGTGGCATCGAACGCTGGTTCTGGTGTAACCACCAGTAAAAAAGTCGTTCTTTGGCAGAAACTGCTCTGTCGCGGGCAGAAATCGCCCTGCTGAACCGTAGGAGCTCCTCATGGCTGCGAGCGACGTCCGGCTCGTATTGAAGTTGCCTCTCGACTGTTCGGCGTGCGACGTGGAAGATGATAGGGCACCCTTCCCTATCTTGTATCAGGCCTTTAGCGTCCAAATAGAGGAAAGCTTCAGGCGGAATGAAGCCGTTAAGACGTACCCGTTCATGGTACATTTCATTTGGGTAGTAAGCCCCAAAGATCAGACTGTTGGTTGAAGCCATGCCTCGAGCAGTGTGACTTCGTATCAACTTGATAATAAAATTATCCATCCTTATAAGGTTTGCCTCGTTGTACAGAACCTCGTTGGGGTAGAATTTCTTGTACTGGGATTCTGGTGTTCGATATAAACGGAGGCAGGCCCGAAGGCACTGCCTCTCGAACACCCTCATCTTTTCCATCTGGGAAGGACTCACGTTGAACCACACAGGACAACCATACACCATAATTGGCCGGATGAGGGCCATGTAGCAGATGACCTTCACTCTGGTGTCAAGTTGACTGCTGTAAAACAGCCCTCTTGCCATAGCGAAGGCCTTCTTAGCCCTGGTCAGAGCTGTATCTATGTGGATACCACCATACAGATACTGGTCCAACCAGATGCCTAGGTATCTGACTACACTTTTTACAGATAATGGTCGTCCTTGTGGGTCAACTATGCCGAACTTGCGCCAGTTAATTTTCGTGTCCCTTGAGGCCCTGGACAGCGGGGTTCTGAAAAGGATAGTTTCACACTTCTGGTAGTTGATTTTCAACTTCCAGTCGTCGCAAAATCGTTGAATTGTATCGAAGTCGCGTTGCAACAAGACATTTATTACCTCTACCTTCGGACCTGATCTGTACGCGATTAGATCATCGGCAAACGCTATGATGTTAGGCATAGAACCTATGAGATCGCTAGTGAATATACTGAACAAAATCGGCGAACCAACAGCTCCTTGTTGCAGCCCATTTTTTATATGGAACACTGTAGTTGAAATTTCGTTGCCATTTTTCACAACAAACTTCCTACCTGTGACCATGTCATAGATCATATATAGCAATGTTTTATTGATGCCAAGCCTAACCAACTTAAGGAAGAGACCTTCTGACCATACGGTGTCGAACGCCTTCTCCATGTCGATCAGGCAGGCGCCTGTACACTGGGTCTTGTTTCTATTCCACTGTATGTCGGAAACCAATTTAGACGCGGCATGAATGGTGTCGTGCCCCGCCCTGAAGCCAAATTGGTTTTCCGGTATTATTTGTTTTTCCTCAACCCATTCTTTCAGGGCTCTAATGACTATCTTCTCGAATACCTTGCTTATGCACGGAAGAAGACTTATAGACCGGAGATTTGTCGGGATGGAAGTATCTTTGTCCCGTTTCGGAATTGGCTGTACCACAGCTGTTTTCCAATGCTTCGGGTAATATGCATTACTCAATGCATTGTTAAACAGTGTTGTGTATACATCCACCGCCTCAGAGGGTAGATGGCGCAGAACAATATTTGGTATCCCATCGATTCCCACTGACTTCTTATT
Source organism: Eristalinus sepulchralis (assembly GCA_944738645.1). Lineage (NCBI taxonomy): Eukaryota > Metazoa > Arthropoda > Insecta > Diptera > Syrphidae > Eristalinus > Eristalinus sepulchralis. Next base: position 19,819,237 of record OX122886.1, read on the forward strand.
CTTCAGTGAGTTGAAGATACCCTGGAGTTCATCTGTTGAAATAAGGATGGAGTTGTTTCCATCGTCGGCGACGGCATTATTTGCCAGAAAATCGTCACTGAATCTGGTAAAACCAGGATTCTCGGATCGCCATTGTCTTATTTCGTTCCGAAGGTAGAAGTGGTTCAGCAAGGCCCTGTTCTCCAGGTCGTGGTTCGGACTACGAGTCTCGTTGACCGTGTACACTTTCTGGAAAACAGCACCAATTGCATTAACCTTCTCCTGGGGATCTTCCACTACGAAGAAGTCGTTGTCAAGCACTGCCCCATCTGGATCGATGCCAACTGACGTAAGTAAGTTCGCGTTGTCTGTTGTTCTGTCAAGTCGAACGCACTGAATGTCATTATGATCTCTCCTCCGGAAGATTTTATTTACTTGCGGGAACATGCTCGGGTTGTTAGATCTTACAGCCCGAATCTTATTGCCCCAATGCAAGCTTACAGCTAGACTGTAATTTTGTTTTATTAACTGTTGGAGTACTTTGATCTGTGACTTCAGAGAGCGAATCTCTGTACTCTGTGGATCTGTAAACCGCCTGTACAAGAGTTTTAGTCTTGACAGGAGTCTACTTTTTTGCACGTGAAGTGCGTCGATTTCAGAGTTCCGATAGATGTCGCCATAATCGGTTTGTGACACCTTCGGAATCGTCCTGTCCATTGTACGTTTAATGACCTCGTCCATTTGTGTGAGGTACCTGTCAACCTCTTCGTTCGTAAGGTTTCTGTTTGTAGGAGGATTGATCACACTCGAACTTATTTCTCTGGATAAGGCTCTAGAAAAACGTGGCCAGCGCACCTTATTATAATTAAAAGGATGCGTTTGGACATATTCTTCGAGTTCCTCCAGCTCGTTCGGGAGCTGTATTACCGCGGCGAGACCACAGTGATCACTGTCATACTCGACCGTAGTTAAACAGTTCCTCGTGCGTTGCCCCACGTTAAGTATCGTCAGTCGTCTGTCGATTATCATCACATTCAGATAGGACCCGCTTCTAGGAAAAGATGGTCTATCGGTTGCAAGCAAATTTAACCTGAACTCGATATTGTTCTGTTCCATCCACTCTAACAGGGCGTTTCCTCTTTCATTTGGAACATTGTTACCCCATTCACCGTGTTTGGCGTTCAAATCTCCGGCTAGGATATAAAAATTTTCTTCCGAGTTCAAGCGGAGGCTAGTGAAGAGAGCCTCGAGCTCCGAAAGAAAGTGTGGGTTTTGAGGTTCTGATGCATAAGCAGCGATCACAAACAACTTCTTTCCACCTTGGAGAGAGATGCGTGCGATGGATGCTTCTAGCACACTAAATCTACGTACCACATTGCTATATACGATCTTATGACAAATGTTCTTTTTAATCAAGAGGGCGACCCCGCCACCTCTAGTGGATTGGGGTCGATCTCTTCTTATTATATGGTAATTTTTGTACCTGAGTATGCGCGTCTGGTTAAGCTTAGTTTCGCTAGCCATCAGCACATCAGGATTGTGGGTTTGCAACAAGTTAGAGAGCGTTAATTTTCGTTCGATCCTTATCAGCGAATTTACATTCACTGCTAGGATCTTAAGGGTTCTTACCTCGCGTGAGCCCATTATATCTGCGAGCGTTGGTTCACAGGCAGCTGAGAGAAGAGGAAATCTACTCTAGCCGTCTGTGTTAAGAAACTGGTCTGTAATTCGACCATCTGTTTCTGCAAGGCAATCATCTGCGCTTGCATCGACTGGATGGAGGACATTACGTCCCTTGGCTTCTAAGTCGATGTCAGCTGTTCCGTCGCTTGTTAGCTGGCCTGACGTCCCAGCCACCGGTGTCTTGAAATCACCCGATTTACTGAGCTCGGGACGCTCGTCACTCTCCATTGCACTTTTCTCACTCACACTTTGTGTCTCTTAATGTTATTTTAATGAAAAAAGAAAAAAAATGTTTATTTTCCGCGATTTGAACCCGGGCTTACTGGTCACCGCACTATCGCTCTACCGTCTGAGCTACCTATCCAGCTTGAAAACACTTGCTTGTTACACTATACAAGGCACTGTACTGATTTGCTCGTGTAACCGAAACACGTGTGCACTCCGCAAAGGTCTGTGAGCGACTGACATGGCACTGTATAGCTCGTCTCTATGCACACTGTCATATGCGGCCTTAAAATCGACGTATAGGTGGTGAGTGTTGATTTGCACTTCTTGGGTCTTTTCCAGGATCTGCCGTAGTGTAAAGATTTGTGGTGGACTTCCCTGGTCTGAAACCACACTGATAAGGACCTATCAGGTTGTTGACGAACGTTTTCAGGCGTTCACACAATACGGCTGAGAAGAACTTGTATGCGATGTTAAGGAGACTAATCCCTCGATAGTTGGTGCAGTCGATGATGTCTCCTTACCTGTGGACTAGACAGACGACGCTGAAATTCCACTCATCGGGCATGCTTTCCTCCGACCACATCTTACAGATGAGCTGGTGCATGTGCCCAAAGGTCATTCCCTGCTGCTTTAAACAATTCTGCGGACAGTCCATCCGCTCCAGCAGCTTTGTTCGACTTCAGTCTCGATATTGGTATCTTGACCTCGTCTAAGTCCGGGGAACGGAATTCTTGCCTATCATCGTGCAAGTTATGTCGAACATTCTGCCTAACAGCGGGATTTGTGCAGTTATCGAAATTTAAAAGTCTGCAGAAATGATCTTTCCAGATTCTCAGAATCGATTGCGACTCTACTACTAGGTTTCCGTTTTGGACCCGGCAGGCTTCGGTCCGAACCCTATATCCACCTGATAGCTGTTTTACCCTTCGGTAAGACTTTCGAACTTCATTCCTTCCATAACACCTCTCCATCTCTTTGACCGGGTTTCTTCTGGGTGGTGACGTGAAACCTAACACATCAGTGGCAGCTTCTTTAATGGCTTCTTGACAACGTTTCCATTCTTCTTCTATTGTCAGTGCAGGCAGCGAAGAACTTTGGAAGAGTTTCAGGGAGACTCGGTCGGCATAGCTCCTAGCGATCTGTAGCGACTGTAGCTTTCCGACGTCAAAGCGTTTTGGTCTATCTCAACTCCGTTAGAGAGACTATATCTGTGTTCTTACCTTGGCTTCAACAAGGTGATTGTTGGGGAATAAGCGAGTACAAACGAGGTTGAAGGGCGAAGATGAAAAAGAGCGAAATCGAAGAAATCCTCCAACGAGGAGATGATGTAAAAAAAATCTGAATTCAAAATTACAATCTTTATTTTTACCAATGATGTGTCCAGTGCTGCGGTCGGGATCCAAATGGCAGAGAGATCTGTCTACAGAAAAATCTACCAACTAAACCGTTTAGAATTGTCGCACCATACAACTGAGATGGTATGTTCTTTCTAGGAGATCATAGAACTCATCCTTGCTGTTGTCATCCTTCTCTTCTGTCGGGGCGTGAGTGCAAATCAGGCTGATGTTCCTGATTTTAGCCTTGATGCAGATTGTCATGAGGCGTTCGCGTACGGGATCGTAGCTTAAAACTTTTTGCCTAAGTTTGCCTCGAACAACAAATCCGCATCCGAAAAGCGCTGCTTTCTCTCCCTGTAGCAGTCGCTGTAGTAGATGTCGCAGTTCTTCATCTTCTTTCTGCCCGGCCTATCCCACCGCGCTTTCTGGATGGCGGTGATATCTGCTTTGTAGCAGTCAAGGGCCTCCGCAAGTTGTTTGGCTGCACGTGGCCTGTTAAGGGACCTCGCATTCCACGTGCAGAACCGAAAGTCGTTGTCCTTTATACGTTTGCTGGGGTCGTCAACATTAGATCCGTCCATATCCGAGGCATGTTGTTGTCTCTGAACTGGGTTTGTTTTTGTGTGGTGAGGGAGTTAGCTTCACGCACAACCTACAGACTGGTAGGCCAGGCCCATTATTTAACCCTCGGGCAGAGGAGTTCGCTGTTGTGATGGCTATCCAAGGGGCGCCACGGGGAGGCTGTATGCCAACTTGACCTGTGCAGGGACGAGGATAGTGTTGGCAACTCACCACGTTAAGCGCGATCAACGACGTTGCCCCGTATACATAGGTCCATGCCACCCAAAAACTTCCTAATCTACCGTAATCTATATGAGTTGGCCCTATGACTCAACTAACCCGTCTATTTGTGATAGAAGTTAGTGGCATAGAACTCTGGTTTTGGTGTAACCATCAGTAAAAATGCCGTTTTTTGGCAGAGACTGCTCTGTCGCGATCAGAAATCGCTCTACTGAACCATAGGAGTTCCACGTGGCTGCGAGCGACGTCCGGCTAGTATTGGAGTTGCGTTTCTACTGTTCGGTGTGCGACGTGGAAGATGATAGGGCAGCCTTCCCTATCTTGTATCAGGCCTTTGGAGTCCAATTTGAGGAAAACTTCAAGCGGAATGAACCCGTTAAGACGTACCCGCTTATGGTACATTTCATTTGGGTAGTAAGCCCCAAAGATCAGACTGTTGGTTGAAGCCATGCCTCGAGAAGTGTGACTTCGTATCAACTTAATAATAAAATTATCTATCCTTATAAGTCTTACCTCGTTATACAGAACTTCGTTGGGGTAAAATTTCTTGTACTGGGATTGAAATGGAGTCGATTAAGGCTTGACATCGCTGAACAGGGATATTCTTTCACGCAACCTGCACCACATCCCATAGCTGTTTTGTATTTTAAGGTTTTGCTTCATGTACAGGATTCAGGTCCGGAGACTGAGGCGACCGCTCCATAACATGAACTTCATTACTTTCAAAAAATTCTTTGGTCAGTTTGTTTGTATGTTTGGGGTCATTGTCTAAGCGGCATATTCCATTCTGCGTAAGGTTATATGGAATCACTCATTATGCTGAAGTAAACACCGGCGGTCATCATCGGTTTTATACAAAAAATGGGACCAGTACCATAATAGGAAATTAATTTAATTTTTGCTCTGCCGTGCTTATAGTCTTGATAGTACATTCCGGTTGAAACTCTTAATTTTTTCGCCTGTGAACAAATGTCCTGGTCCAAGGAGTACCAAATAAAACTATTTTGGATTCATCCGTCCATAATATATTGCGCCATTTAGAAGATTCCCAGTTCAGGTGTTCTTTCGCAAATTTGGTTCGTTTTGGTATGTTGATTTTTGACAGTAGTTGTACATTGTTCCTTACCAGCCTTCTTCTTATTGCTGATGTCGCCACTGATAAATTTAACTTTTCTTTTATTTCCCTAGCGTTCATTAACGGGTTACGTTTGACTAATCTTACTATTTGTCGTTCATCGGCGGGGGTTAGTTTCGGTTTTCTTTATCCTTCCTTCCTTTTGAACGTCTTTTTGGGATTTGCGATCATTTTATTTGAACACCCCACAATTTCACTTATACATTTGTTAGTTTTTCGTTTCATTTCTCTGGAGTGCAATGCACGCCACCATCCATTTTACTAACACTAACAAGGCTGCACTACTTCTTACAACGCTGCACTTTTGAAATATTATCTTTTATAAATACGATATGTGTAGATATAGTTTAAAGCCAAAAAAATCGAAACGCTCTTCAGAATGACGTGGTGCTATTATTTTGCACAATTTAAATTCGGTGTCATTCACATTCACGGTTCAGAATACACTTTTTTCTTATCTTGTTTATGGGTTTTATTACCGATGGAATAAGGATGTTGTGCAATAAATATGATGTGTGTGCATGACGGTGGGAAAAAGTAATTAGCAAAATACTGGCAAAGTCGAACATGGAGCTTTTATTTTGCACAGTGTTGTATGTGTGTACGAATTGCTCTTTTACAACATGGTGTGGGGACCACGATTTGAATTTCGAGAATACAGGAGCATCGTTTCGGAATAAAACAAATGTTTTATCCAATATATTGAATTTAAATTAAAATTCAAATATATATAGTGGCATTTTTCGTATATTTTGTTGAATATAAAGTAAGACTTCCATTCATAGGTAGGTACATAGCGAAACTCCCAAGACACAATCCCTTCTTAAGGAAATTACAATGGATCATTAATGTCTCCGCCAAAATGTATGCAACAGAAACATCAAATACGTTCGAGGAAAATAGGAGCTTTAACATAGCCCCACAAACAATAGTCTAAAGGCGTTAAAACGCACGATCTAGGCGGCCAATTGACCGGTACCGAACGTGAAATAAAATGTTCACCGAAGTCGCCTCTCAATAAGTTCACCGTCTTGTTGAAACCACATGTCATGCAAGCCAAGCTCTTGCATTTTGGACAAAAAAGTTGGATATCATCTCACGGTAACGCTCACCATTCACAGTTATGTTACGATTCGCATTGAAGAAGTACGGTCCAATGATGCCACCAGCCCATAAACCGCACCAAACTGTGATGCATTGCTTCTGGCTGATATTCACTCCAAAACCGACAATCCTGCTTATTTACGTACCCATTGAGCCAAAAATGTACTGACCATAAAATGGAGGAAGCGCGCGATGAACTTTCTTAACAGAGCACGCATTTTGATAATACAATTCAATAATTTGCAACCGTTGGTCGTTTGTAAAACGATTCATGGTTAAATTATAGACCTAACTGAAGATGTTTGACAGTGAAACAAAACACAAAACGTGCGTCAGCTGTTTAAACCAGTGTTGCCAAAAAGATAATTGCTAAAAAATCACCCTTTACAATCACTTTTACACAACCGATTAGTAATTTTGTATTAATCACTGATTTAAGTGTGAGTACCGCCGTGATTAGTTTTTAGAAGAAACAGATCGACTGCGCCTGTTACACAAAGCACAAAGGACCTGACAATGCTATGTAAGTTAGCCCTCAAGGCACCTGAGAGTCATTCGGTCCATTTTTCTTTCATGGATGACTTCAGGTTTCTCAAAGAGAGGTTGGTGGCGTCAAATACCGATTTTTATACTTACTCCCCCAAGGGTGAGAGGCCACAAACGGTGCTCCTCAAGGGCAGAGGAGGAGCTTCACTAACCCGGAGTAGCTTCTCGAAGAGCTGCGCGATGTAGAGGGCGACGAGATCCGATTCGTAGGGGTCAATCCACACTGCGGTTGCGAAAGCGAAGAAGAAGGCACTGACCTTCTTCCTTGTACAGGTTGCCCACGGCAGCCTACAAAAAATACGGTATGTAGGCGGTCTTGCTGTAAAGTGGGAAAAACTAAGAAAGTCTGACCACGTACTGCAATGTGCGGAGTACAGACAGCTGTGTCACGTCGAAGGGAACTGTAACATGGAGTTCCGCTGCGCACGTTGCCCAATCAGCCACAAAAGAGGGGAATGCCCTTTGGGCGAGAATGAAGTTGAGGATAAGACGCTCCTCAAGTGTGTACTCTGCGGTGCCAACGGACACCCCGCAACTTATCGGGGTTGTCCGCGCATTAAAGAGCTACGGCAGATAGCAGATAGCAAAGGCGGTAAGGCCCATTAAAAAGGAAGAAGCCAAGCCGGTGGCCCGTGCGGCGACTACCACTGTAACACCGGCCATCTCCTACACCCAAATGGCGTTGGGCAGAAAGCCAGCAACATAGACAGGGCATGATTCCGACACCTTCGACCCCTCGATTGAATGATGCAGTTTTGTAGATCTTAATATGACGAAGAAAAAATTGTATAAGTGGGGAGGTCTAATCGGCTTTGTTTAGACGGTATTCGTGTTTAAAAACTGAAAAAAGTCCATATAAAAAAAAACGCCGAATTCTTAGAAATGTATTTGTAGAACCGAAAGTCGTTGAAATTTATTTGTTGTTTCTGCTGCATACATTTTGGTGGAGATATTCATGATCCATTGTAATTACCTTTCGAAGAGTTTGTGTCCTTAAACAAATACAGATTATTCGTTTCCGAATAATTTACAAAGGGATTATATGTGATTGCCGTCTATGCACCAGACGCTCAAAACTCAAATTGTATTTCAGATCTCGAAATTCTCTTCTCAAGCCTTCGCTTAAACGCGGAAGAGAACTATTACGTCACAGCCGAATGGGGTAACAGTGTTCCAAACGCGAGAGGAAACGCCCTCGTAAGGGTGGATGGAGCAGCACGATATCAAGTTTAAGCTCGTTAGCAACCGGAAGACCGTCGTTTCCCAGAAGTGGGTCCTATCTGGACGTAATGCTAACAGACAGACGACTGACACTACTGAACGTGGAACGACACACAAGGAATTGCCTTACCACCGTTGAGTACGACAGAGATCACTTTGGCCTAGCCGCGGTTATTAAGCTCCCAAAAGAGCTGCAGGATCTAGATGTCCAGAGAAATCCTTATATTTACAATAAGGTGCGCTGGCCATGTTTCTCTAGAATCATAACCAGAGAACTACTCTCGAGTGTGATCAATCCCCCAACGAACAGAAACTTGACAAACGAAGAGGTTGACGAGTATCTTGTACGAGTGGACGACGCCATCAAACGTACAATGGACAGAACGATCCCGAAGGTAGTATTAACCGATGATGGCGACATTTATCGGAATGCTACCATAGACAAACTGCAAAAGAGTAGGCTCATGTCAAGACTTAAGCTCTGGTACAGGAGATTTACCGACCCGCAAAACGCTGAAGTGCGATCACTGAAATCGGAGATCAAAGTACTCCAACAACTAATTAAACAACAATACAGCCTGGCTGTAAACTTGCATTGGGGCAATAAGATATGGGCTGTAAGATCCAACAACCCGAGCGTGTTCCCGCAAGTAAATAAAATCTTCCGGAGGAAAGATCAGAACGATATTCAGAGCGTTCGACTTGACAGGACGATAGACAACGCACACCTCCTGACTTCCGTTGGCATTGATCCGGATGGGGCAGTCCTTGACGACAACGTCTTCGTGGTTGAGGATCCCCAGGAAAAGGTGAAAGCAATCGGTGCTGTCTTCCGGGAAGTGTATACGGTCAACGAATCTCGTTGCCCTAACCATGAACTGGAGAACAGAGCCTTGTTAAACAATATCAACCTTCGCAATGAAATAAGTGAATGGCGATCAGAGAATCTTGGTTTCACCACATTCAATGACGATCTTTTGGCAAATAGTGCCGTCGCCAATGATGGAGACAACTCCATCCTTGTTTCGAAGGAAGAACTCCTAGGTATTTTCATCTCCGTGAAGAAGAAAAAGTGGGTGGGAATTGATGGAATACCGAATGTGGTTCTGAGCCATCTACCTCCTGAGGCGATGGATGTATACACTACCCTGTTTAACAATGCGCTGAGTAATGCACATTATCCGGCCCATTGGAAACAGCTGTGGTACAGTCATTCCTCAAAAGGGACAAAGATACCTCCATTCCGGTCGATAAGTCTTCCCCCGTGCATAAGCAAAGTATTTGAGAACATAGTCATAAGGGCTCTGAAAGATTGGATTGAGCAAAAGGAAATTATACCGGACAAGCAATTTGGTTTCAGGGCGGGGCATGATACTTCACATGCCGCGACTAAGCTATGTATGTTCCGATATACAATGGAATAGGAATAAAAAAACATTACACAGGTGCCTGTTTGATCGACATGGAAAAGGCGTTCGACACCGTATGGTTAGAAGGCCTTTTCCTTAAGTTGGTCAGGCTCGGCATGAATAAATCATTGCTATTATGTCATGATCACAGGTGGGAAGTTCGTTGTGAAGAATGGCAACGTAGCGTCGATACCTGTTTTTAATATTAAAAATGGATTGCAACAGGGGGCGGTTGGATCGCCGATTCTGTTCGCGATATTTACCAGCGATCCTTTGGGTTCAATGCCAAATATAATAGCGTATGCCGACAATATAGTCGCGTACAGATCAGGTCCGAAGGTCGAAGTGATCAATAGCTTCTTGCAGCGCGATTTCGATAACATTCAGCGTTTTTGCGACGACTGGAAGCTGAAGATCAACTAACAGAAGTGCGACACCATTCTGTTCAGAACCCTACCTACTCGTTGTTCGATGCAGCGTTGCCTTGTAGGCCTCCTGTGTAGCTTCATGTGCCTGCCTGCACTCGTCGTCAAACCATGGTTCCTTTTGAGTGGTGACGTGAAACCCAGTACATCAGCGGCAGCTTCTCTGATGGCGTTTTTTTGGCGTCTTTTGACGTTTCTTCTTCTATTGTCAGTGCAGGCAGCGTCTAACTTTAAAAGAGTTTCAAGGAGTCTGCGAAGAGATCTGTTGCGATTGTAGCTTTCCGACGTTAAACCGTTTTGTATTCTGACTCCGTTGCTCTCTCAATATCCGGACTCTTACCTTTGCTTCTGGTCCGAGTCGATGTTGGCGCCTCGGAATGTTCGGACATCGAGAATTCTACAGGAGTGCCTGACGTCAATCGCAACGTGATCAATCTAATTAAAGGTTGATTGATCAAGGGATCGCCAGGTCTCTTTATGAACGTTTAGCTGTGGGAACCACGTACAACAGAGAGGTTCCGCCCCGCGGCGAAGTTCAACAGCCTGAGTCTATTTTTGGAAGTGGTGTCGTGCAGGCTGTGTTTCCCGATGACGTCAGCAAAGATGTCCCCTTTTCCCATCTAAGCGATGAAATCCCCAAATGATCTTGGTGTCGTAGCTGGGGCAATGATCGTATGTTATTTCAAGTAGGTCATAGAACTCATCCTTGCTGTTGTCATCCTTCTCTTCTGTCGGGGCGTGAGCGCAAATCAGGCTGATGTTCCTGAATTCAGCCTTGATGCAGATTGTAATGAGGCGTTCGCGTACGGGATCGTAGCTTAATACTTTTTGCCTAAGTTTGCTTCGAACAACAAATTCGCATCCGAAAAAGCGCTGCCTTCTCTCCCTGTAGCAGTCGCTGTAGTAGATGTCGCAGTTCTTCATCTTCTTCCTGCCCGGCCCATCCCACCGCACTTCCTGGATGGCGGTGATATTTGCTTTGTAGCAGTCAAGGGCCTCCGCAAGTTGTTCGGCTGCACGTGGTCTGTTAAGGGACCTCGCATTCCACGTGCAGAACCGAAAGTCGTTGTCCTTTGTACGTTTGCTGGGGTCGTCAACATAAGATCAGTACGTATCCGAGGCATGTAGTGAGGAAGTAAGCCTCACGCACTACCCAACGGCTGGTAATTTAAAATGTCCCATCAATCACACTGTCAGAAATGTTGGAAGCCCTTAAACTAAGGGATGGACCCCCTCATTAGTTGAATTAAAATTATTAAAATAATAATACAACAACATCCTGAAGTTCGCAACATTCCCACATAAATGAAAAAAAAAAAACAACTTGGTACCCATCTCAAAACCAAATACGAACTCGCAATATATCGATAACTATCTTCCGATATCCTTCCTCGCGATTCTGTCAAAAATTACTTAAGAAAAGCCTAGAACCTAGGACCATAGAAGAGTATCTGGAAAATTGTTAAAATGGCTGCACTCCACAAAGAAGTACAAACTCTGTCAGTATGCAGACATTTTGGTTTCAGAAACTCCTGACAAGGTTTTGCATGTTATTCAAAAGGTTATGAGCATACCACTGAAATGTTGCAACAATACAGGTGTCAAATTGCCAATAGAAAAAATGAAAACCGTTCATTTATGCAACACGAAATCTGCCCAAACTCCACCTTAAACACCATTCAGATAAAATATAAAATTAAATTGCTTGAACTTTAGGAAGACTTAGATAAGTAAAATAAGTGTAAGAGAAATCTAATTCAAAATCATCTGCCAAACACACAAACATTTCTATCCAGATAGGTTACACACCCCTCATAAGGGGAGCAAACACTACATGGTATTACCATCTACACTTATTGGACCAAAAACAATTACCAAATAACCCAAAGCAAAGCAAACGTCATACTGCAGAAATCAAAAGCAGCGTTGCCATCTACATCTATAGAGGCATTGTTGTCAGAAACTAGCACTTTACACTTTGTAGACATAAAGAGAATCCACCAAAAATAAAACAAAAAAAGTAAAGAAATATCCACGAAATCAAAATTAAAAAGCTCCATTTATTGATAGCAATCATGATAAAATACGAAATTGTCCCAAAATACGTATTATCCCAAAAACTTACGATTCCCAATCAAAGTCAATTTATTGGTGAAGTAATGGTAAAGTTGATGCGCTCGAAATCGCCAATAACAACGATTATAAAACATCTATTTGCAATGATTCCCTAAATGTTATACAGAATAAAACTAACGATATAGTACTTACTTAGTTATCAGGCCGGCGACCTATGAAGGGTCAGAGCCTGAACAATTGATGCCTTCCATCGCTGACGGTCCTGGGCACGCTGCTTCCAGTCATCAAGGCCAAGCTGTCTTACGTCCGCGATGACTTGGTCTCTATACCGGAGGTTCGGTCGTCCTCTTCTTCTCGAACCAGGAGGCTCAGATTCGAATACCCTCTTCGCTGGAGCGTTGCTGTCCATGCGTTCGATGTGGCCGAGCCAGTGTAGTCGACGGATTTTTGCCTTCCGAATTACATCCACATCCTGGTACAGCTCGTAGAGTTCGCGGTTATGTCTTCTCCTCCATTCACCTTCCTCGCAGACGGAACCATATATCCGACGTAGAATTTTTATTTCGAAGGCACCCAGAATCAGCGCAGATTTGCTTATCGTCCAGCTTTCAGCTCCATAAAGCAGGACGGGAAATATAAGGGTCTTGTAGAGCATGACTTTGGTCCTTCGAGTCAGGAGTTTTGACCCGTGTTGTTTCGACAAACCGAAGTAGCATCGGTTGCCAAGGGTGGTTCTATGTCGGATCTCCACTGTGATGTCATTTGTGGAGTTAACGTTTGCCCCGAGGTAGACAAACTCCTTTACTACCTCAAAATTATAGTTGTCGATTGTTACATTTTGTCCTAGGTGGTGTGTGACGGAACGTTTTAACGTTCATATACTTTGTTTTCCCCTCGTTAATCTTAAGACCAGCTCGCTTCGCCTCTTTTCCAATTGCCGCAAAAGCCTCCGCTACGGGATGTTGGCAATTTGTTAGCGTGTTGCGACACAACTGGATCAATTTTCCCGGGATCCCGAATTCTGCCATCGCCTCGAAAAGTTCGTTGCGATGGATGCTGTCGTATGCGGCTTTGACATCGATAAACAGATGGTGCGAATCGATTTGAAACTCGCTGGTCTTCTCCAGGATTTGCCTCAGTGTGAAGATTTGGACTATAATCGATTTGCCGGGCCGGAAGCCGCACTAGTTCGTGCGGTGCAAAACGGCTTTAGACGTTCACACAGTACGCTGGATAGGATCTTGTAGGGGACGTTGAGCAGGGGTATACCTTTGTAGTTATTGCACGAGGTAGGATCGCCTTTTTTGTGGATGGGGCATAATGAGCTGATATTCCAGTCGTCGGGCATGCTTTCGTCTACCCACATTCGGCAGATGATCTGGTGCATGCTCCCTACCAGAACATTGCCACCAGCCTTGAAGAGCTCCAATGGTAAGCCATCTGAGCCTGCGGCTTTGTTGTTCTTCAGCCTTTTAATAGCTGTGCTAAATGGGAGGACTATTTCATTGACTGAAATTGGTATTTCCTGATTCCCTACCACTCTCTCCTGGTCAGGCCCGTTAAGCAGCTGTTGAAAGTGCTGCTTGAACACATCCACTATTCCCTGCGGGTCGGTAACTAGATTACCCTCGCAATTTCGAAGAGCATGGGTGCCTTTCCTAAAGCCTTATGACAGGCTTTTGGCTTTTTTATAAAAGGCTCGACTCTTCGATATCCTTGAGTTGGGAAGTTGCGAGAGCCCTTTTCTTCAGACGTAGAAGCTTTTTCTAATCCCGTTTTCTAGCCCGGTACTCCCCTTGCTTTGCTCTTATTTTCCGTTGCAGCGCTTTTTAGTATGCCTGGTCTGTTGCAAGTTTCTTCTGCCCAGACTCGCCATCATTCCACGGATTTCTTGTCGGGGGTGGTAGATAGCCTAAGGTAGCTTCCGCAACATCTTTGATGACCGAGTGGCGTTTGTGTTTCACTTAGGCATACCGGAGAGTCTCTCACTTAGTTGCTCTTCGAAAGCTCTGGCAATCTCCGGTGCACTCAGGCGTCCAATATCAAATCTTCTCGTTGTTGGCTGGTGCAGCTTTCTGACATTGGACAGTCGAGCTCTGAATCTTGCTGCCACGAGAAAATGTCAGAGTCGACGTTTGCCCCCCTGAATGTTCTTACATCCAGGATATTTGACGCATGTCTTCCGTCAATGAGCACATGGTCGATTTGGTTGGCGGTTCGACCATCCGGAGACCGCCAGGTTGCTATGTCGATGTTTTTATGAGGGAATCTTGTGCTACTAACGACCATATTACGGCCTGTCGCAAAGTCAGTGAGTCGGAAGCCGTTGTCTGTTGTCGTATCGTGGAGGCTGTGCTTTCCGATCACTTAATCAAAGATGTTTTCCTTACCGATTTTGACATTGAGGTTTCCAAGTACGATTTTTACATCGTACTCTGGACAGGCTCCGTAGGCACCGTCCAAGAAGTCGTAATAGTCGTCTTTGACAGAGTCTTCAGCCTCGTCGGTAGGGGAGTGTGCACATATAAGGCTGATGTTGTAGAATCTGCCCTGGATGCGGATCACAGCTGGGCGATAATTTATTGGTTTAAAGTCGATGACCTTCGACCTTCCTACGACGAATCTGCATCCAAATGTGTGCAACCTTTTGTAACAGCTGTAATATATGTCGCATTCCTTTTTCTTCACTATCCCATGTCCTATCCAGCGTATTTCCTGGATCGCAGTGATATCCGTCTTATACTGCGTGAGGGTATTTTCCAGTTTTTGAGCGGCTCCAGGAGTGTAGAGTGTTCTTACTTTCCAGTGTCACAATACCAGGCAATGAGCGGGCAAACTTAGCAGCCCGGGAAGGCACCAAAATGATACTAATTTATGATGCTCCCCCATTTTCATCTTCAATAGTTCACAGGATCACATTAGGGAACGCATTGTTCAATAAAGCATTCTTATAAAAAGGCCGAACATTTGTTATACAACTGTCCCGTAACAATTTCAAAATAGGACGCCAACCCTTCAAACTCTACTGGATACCTCTTTTCCCCCTGCCTAAGAAACGCAATTTGTGGCTGGGTGATGTGGGAACAGAGTAGGCACTGATTGGTATCAACCTGGCGATGCCCAGCTGTTGTAACTGTTTCCCACACATCAACTGTGCTTATAGTACCTCCACGTTGGTAGCCACCGGGTACTGGTTGTTGTTCATCCGAATTCAACTTGCTAAACCTATAAGTGCGACCTCCGCCCAAGAGGTATAAAAAAGGACCTGGTCCTCCTGGTTGGGGGTGTGCGTCGGGGTAACTGCCCGGCCACATTAAAAAAAAATAATAGTTACGGAACAACCGAATGCCTCGGATACGGATGGATACACTGTTGACGACCCTCGCAAACGTACAAAGGACAACGATTTACGGATCTGCACGTTGAATGTGAGGTCCCTAAACAGACCACGTGCAGCCGATGAACTTGCGGAGGCCCTGGACTGCTATAAAACAGACATTACCGCAATCCAGGAAATGAGGTGGGATGGGCCGGGCAAGAGAAGAGTGAGAAACTGCGACATATACCACAGCGACTGCTACAGGGAGAGAGGGAAACGCTTATTGGGATGCGGTTTTGTTGTTCGAGGCAGACTTAGGCAAAAAGTCTTAAGCTTCCAACACGTTAGCGAACGCCTCATAACAATCCGCATCAAGGCTAAATTCGGGAATATAAGCCTCATATGCGCCCACGCCCCGACAGAGGAAAAAGATGACAGCAGTAAAGAAGACTTCTATCACCTCCTAGAAAGGATATACGATCGATGTCCCAGCTACGACACCAAGATCGTTCTAGGAGATTTCAACGCTCTGCTGGGAAGAGAAGAAGTCTTTACTAAAGTCATCGGAAGACACAGCCTGCACGCCAACACCTCCGGAAACGGACTCAGGCTAGTTGACTTCGCCTCGGGGCGAAATCTCTCTGTGGCCAGCACGCAGTTCCCACACCTTAACATTCATAAAGGGACCTGGCGATCACCAGATCAATCAACCGTCAACCAGATTGATCACGTTGCGATCGACGTCAGACACTCCTCCAACATTCTCGATGTCCGAACCTTCCGAGGTGCAAACATCGACTCGGATCATTTCCTTGTTGTAGCCAAGGTAAGAACCCGGATATCGAGAGAGCAACAGAGTCGAGACAGGCCAAAATGGTTTGACGTCGGACAGCTCGATAGCAGCCGATCACTAGAGCCTTTACCGATCGATTCTCCCTAAAACTGTCTCAAAGTTCGACGCTGCCTGCACAATAGAAGACAAATGTAAACGTAGTCAAGAAGCCATCAAACAGGCCGTCACTGATGTGCTGGGTTTCACGCCACCACCTAAGAGGAACCCATGGTTTGACGACGAGTGCAGGCAGGTGCATGCAGCCAAACAGGAAGCAAAGAAGGCAACGGTGCATCGAACGACGAGAGCTGTTTGTGAGCTCTACAAACAGAGAAGAAGGGAAGAGAACCGGCTTCTCAGAAGAAAAAAGAATGAGCACGAGAAGCGCGCGGTGGAGGAAATGGAGAGGTGCTATGGCAGGAATGACGTCCGAAATTTTTACCGCAAGATAAAACAGTTATCTGGCGGTTACAAACCTCGGACTAAAGCCTGCCGGAACCAAAATGGACAACTGGTGGTAGAGTCGCAGTCGGTGCTGAGAATCTGGAAGGATCATTTCTACAGACTCCTAAACGGCGATGACGACACGAATCCCGCTGTTAGGCAGAATGCTCCACTCAATTTGGACGACGATGGACAAGAATTCCGTCTCCCCGACTTAGACGAGGTCAAGATAGCAATATCGAGGCTGAAGTCGAACAAAGCTGCTGGCGCGGACGAACTATCCGCAGAGCTGTTCGAAGCGGCTCGGGATGAGCTGGTTGGGTGCATGTACCAGCTCATCTGTGAGATATGGTCGGAGGAAAGCATGCATGCATGCCCGGTCCACAAGAAAGGAGACCCCTTCGACTGCGCCAACTACCGACGGATCAGTCTCCTTAACATCGCGTATAAGATTCTCTCTGCCGTATTGTGTGAGCGCCTGAAACCGTTCGTCAACAACCTGATAGGTCCTTATCAGTGTGGTTTCAGGCCAGGGAAGTCCACAATCGACCAGATCTTCACACTGCGGCAAATCCTGGAGAAGTCCCAAGAAGTACAAATCGACACCCACCATCTATTTATCGATTTCAAGGCCGCGTATGACAGCGTGCATAGAAACGAGCTATACAGTGCCATGTCTAGTTTTGGCATTCCTACCAAACTCGTCAGATTGTGTAGGATGACGATGGAGAACTCTCGCTGCTCCGTCAAGGTCGGTAGCGAACTCACCGAGACCTTCGATGTCAAAAAAGGATTTAGACAAGGCGACGCGCTGTCATGCGACTTCTTTAACATCATTCTTGAGGGGATCGTGCGTAACTCACACGTCAACACCAGAGGCACGATCTTCCACAAGTCCGTTCAACTGCTAGCTTATGCGCATGCCATTGACGTGATCGGCCGAACTCAGCGAGCCGTCAATGAGACGTTTGCTAGCATCGAAGCGGAAGCGGCTAAAGTGAGACTGATGGTAAACGAGGGAAAAACTGAGTATATGCTGTCATCGAAGAAGGACGCAGAACATCGACGTTTCGGACAGAGCGTCACTATGGGCAGCAGACATTTCGAGGTAGTTAAGGACTTCGTCTATCTCGGCTCCGCGGTGAATAGGGACAATAACATCAGTACCGAAGCGCATAATCACTCTTGCCAATCGCTGCTTCTTTGGGCTTAAAAGGCGATTGAGTAATAAAGCCCTCTCCCGAAGTAATAAAGCCCTCTCCCGAACGACCAAAGTAACTTTGTACAATACCTTGATCATCCCAGTCCTGCTTTACGGCGCGGAAACCTGGACGTTACTAAAAGCGGATGAGGAAGCCCTTGGTCTGTTCGAGAGAAAAGTTCTGCGTGCGATTATTGGTCCTGTTTGCGTTGATGGCATGAACCTAGTCAAGCGTCTACGGATACAACGCTTAAGGTGGCTAGGCCATGTAGAGCGGATGGACAGCACTGCTCCGGCCCGAAGAGTCTTCGAATCCGAACCACAGGGACAACGCAACAGAGGACGTCCTAGACTGAGATGGCGCACACACGTGGAAAAGGACCTCAACCAACTTGGAGTGCGCAACTGGAAGCAGTTGGCAAGAGATCGTGCAAGCTGGAGAGGCATGTTGGCTGAGGCCCAGGTCCACCCTGGACTGTAGCGCCATCCGAAGAAGAAGAAGACACGCAATTTATCACTCTATCAATTTTTTGGCAATACAAATTAATTAATTCAATTAATTGAATTTATAGAAACTCAAAAGAAAAAGTGAGAGGATGTCAGTTAGATAGTGAAAAAACAACAGAGTACAAAAAAACACTTCAAAAATTTTTCAACCCTTTTATAACGGATTCAAAACAAAATTTTTACGACGTCGTTAGACATTAATTCTTAGTTTATTATTTCATTAATATAATTTTTTTACTGATTTACCGTTATTTTGTCGTCGGCGTTTTTGGCTGTTGAATTTTAATGAAATGGGGTATGGGGCAAGAATCGCAGCCCTTATCAGGGTATTTTATTTATTGAAACAATAGAAGTATAACATACAGTGGGTAAAATAAGTAGTTGCACCCAGTTCTCCGATGAATTCACATTATATTGTAAGTTTTCAATGGCGTTGTATATGTATTAGGAAGAATCGCAAAAATTATTAATTAACAAAACGAAAATGGTTCCAATTGATTCAAAATTACTCCATTTATTAACAAAAAACAATGTTTGTAAATTATATATCAAAAATAAAAGGGTTTAGCTTTCAACTAATGTTTTGTGTGCATACCATTATTTTGTAATCTCCTCGGCATTAAATCAATGAGATTATGAATAATTTCCAGACTTATTTTAATCTATTCCTCAATAAGTGCAATCTTTAGGCCAGTTTTATTAGAAATACTTTTTTTCCTAACTTCCTTATCCAAAATACTCAAGGGATTCTCTATTGGATTTACGTTTTTGATTGAGGAGGCGTTAAAAGTTGGTGAGGGACGTTATACAAAAACCATTCATTCATTACCCTTGCAGAATGTTTGGGGTCAAGGTCAGTCAAGACACCGAGACGAGCAACAATGATGCGAAAAACCCCTCCGAAGAAAACACAAGCAACACCAACAACATCAACGAAAACGTATGTAGACATCTAAACCCCTACATATCAATTGGAGGGAAACGAAGGGCGCTACATGGGGAGTAGCAACTCCTTCCAGCTTCTCGCCTCCTCTGATACAGAGGACAGGGCGGAAGATATCAAGGAACTGGAGGAGGGTACTAGGAGGCGAGAGGAGCTCACGGCACACAAAGAGCATCTCAAAGCCAAGATCAAGGCTGATGCTGATGCCGAGGAACAGCAGCGTCTGTGGAGGAAACAACAACAACTGCAGCAACAACAAAAACCTCAGCAACAGCAAATGCAGAAGCAGCAACAACAAGACCAGTCCGGAGGGGAGCTGCCTTTTACTTCTAATATGTACACACGTACCCTTATAATTATAATAAGGCACGTAGGACACGTTTCTCTAGTGCCTTAACCAGAGAACTATGTTTGAGCGAGATCGATCCGCCAACGAACAGAAACCTGATGAACGAAGAGGCTGAAAGATACCTCTTAAAAACCGACGACGCTATTAAAAAAAATATAGACAAGACTATTCCGAAAATTACACCAAACGATGTTGGCGACATCTATAGGAACGCAGATGTAGATGCACTTCACGTGCAGAAAAGTAGACTACTGTCAAGGCTTGAACTCTTGTACAGACGCTTCACAGATTCATAGAACGCCGAAGTCCGGTTGTTGAAATCACAGATCAAGATACTTCAACAGCTGCTTCGACAACAGTACAGTCTGGTTGTAAACTTGTACTGGGGCAATAAGATTCGGGCTGTAAGATCCAGCAACCCGAGTATGTTCCCATAAGTAAATAGAATCTTCCGAAGGAAATGTAGTAATGATATAAAAACCGTCCGACTTGCGAGGACGACTGATATCGCCAACTTACTGAGAACAGTCGATATCGATCCAGATGGGGCAGTGCTTTACAACGACTTCTTTATAGTTGAAGATCCCCAGGAGAAGGTGAAAGCAATTGTTTTGCATCATCTGCCCTCTGAAGCGGTGGACGTATGCACAACACTGTTCAACAATGCACTGAGTAATGTATATTACCCGGAGCATTGGAAAATAGCTGTGGTACAACCCATTCCGAAACGGAACAAAGATACTTCCATCCCGACAAATCACCGTTCTATAAGTCTTCTTCTGTGCATAAGCAACAGGTTCTTGAAAAGATTGTCATTAGAGCCCTGAAGGAATGGGTCGAGGAACATAAAATTATACCGGCCAACCAATTCGGCTTTAGGGCTGGGTATGATACCATACATGCTGCGTCCAAATTGGTCTCCGACATTCAACGGAACAAGAACAAGACCCAATGCACAGGTGCCTGCCTGATAGACATGGAAAAGGCGTTCGACAATGTTTGGTTGGAAGGCTTCTTTCTTAAGTTAGTCAGACTAGGCATACATAAAACTCTGCTGTATATGATCTATGATATGATTACAGGTAGGAAGTTTGCTGTGAAAAATGGCAATGTACCTTCAACCAGTTTACACATAAAAAATGTTCACTATATTCACTAGTGATCTTATAGGCTCCATGTCAATGTCTTCGGGTCTGCCTCCGGTTGTATCGAACATCAGAATCCGATTACAAGAAATTCTATCAGAACGATTGGATTATTAAACTGACTCGAAGGCACATTGCACGAGCAATGACTTCATCCAATAGTCTGATCTTCGGGTTTTATTACCCTAACATTATGTACCATGAAAAGGTGCGCCTAAACGGCTTTATACTCCCTGAAGCATTTCTCTATTTAGATTCCAAAAAGCCATGTCGTACGCCGAACAGTGGACGGCCGGCTCCAATACGAACCGGACGTCGCTCGTAGGTACGAGGAACTTCTTCGTTTCAGTAGGGCGATCTATGCCCGATACAGAGCACAGTCCGCCAGAGAACGTCATTTCTACTGGTGGCTGCATGAGAACCAGCCCTCGGCACCGCTCTCAACGCAAAAAAAACAAAATTAAAAGTTGACCTTGTGACCAACATACATAGTTTTTTAAGGTAGTACGTAAGGCTATATATATAAAAGAAAAAAAAAATGCATCATGGTATATAAAATATATATGTTAAGCATATAAATGTAATATACCCCATGGTGTAGACATTCGTGTTTTACGGACATAGTTAAGTTGTTTTTTAGCATTTTTTTAAATAGTTTCGTTTTAGGTTAAGTAGTAGGTTAAGTTTAAGTTAAAAAAAAAGAAACACATAAGCCCAAGGTTTTATAGTGCAATTTTCTTGAAATAGTATTTAGCATTTTTTCTTTTCAATAAATATATAACGACAAATTTGTGATGCCCAAGGGCACTTTAAAAGTAGAGTACATATAGATTAGCTTAGAGCACCTGTTAAGGGTCAGTAAGTTAGACTTAAGAACTATTGTTAAGATTAAGGAACCTGGTTTTAAGTATTTTCCCAGAATTAAGGCAACACTTTTTTAAATTAATTTAATAAAAATACGAAGAAAAAAATAAACTAAAATAAAAGAATGTTTGGGGTCATTGTCCTGCTGGAAGAAAAATGTTGCCTGCATTTCCCATTTGACTGCACTTTCAGCCAAATTATAGAGCAAAAAGTTACTGTAGCATAGGGCTGTCATAACTCCATCTATGAAGGCATGGTAACCAACTTCTTTATATGCAACACAACCCCATACAATGACATTCCCACCACCATGTGTTACGGTAGGCTTTAAATGGTTTCTTTCTGATTCCGTGTTTGGTTTTTTCCACACAAACCTTTTTCTATCTGATCCAAAAACAAGACATTTCTCCGAGATTCATCGGACTTCGATTGTTACTTGTAATTTTTAGCAAATTACAACATTTTATTCATATTTATCTCCTCCCAACACGATGTTTATTTGCTGTTGTTCCCGTGTTCTGTAATTTTACCCACATATACAATTGCGCTGTTGTGTTTCATTTTAAAAAAATAAAATTGCAGAAGTTTAAATTTAAAAATTATACATCAATTTCAACTTATCAACTTATCAGTACGTGGTGTGTTTAAACACAATGGTTGGCCAATTCTGAGCACTTATTGTTAATGTCCGATTTATGACTAGCTAGTCATAGTCGAAGAAACTGTTTGGTGGTGCTGTTGGCTGTTGATTTTGTAGACATCGTCAGTTTTACCTTTTATGTCTGCTTCCTTTACTTTGTTAGTTTTGTGAAAACCGGTGTCAGTGTATTTGAAGACTTGAATGTTACTTTTATATTCTTGCATCGACCAGTAATTATGTTTTTGAAATTTTTTGGTAATGTTGGGATGTGAACCATGATTTTATCAGTCGATTACAGAAATCCGTACAGGAAAGACGTTCATCGACTTAAGTGCGTGGTTGCCTAGACAACCAAATAAACAAACA